>JANVCZ010000035.1:2400000-3000000 GCA_032357785.1 Periparus ater
CACAAATATTTGGTGGTTGAGCACACATTCATTGTCTTGCTCTGCACTGAAATAGTTCATGACTCTTGCTCCCTGCTAAGTGTAGTGTAAGGATGCAATCACTTGAGATATCTATGACTGAACTCAGCATGGAGAGCTCCAAAGTACTGAAAAGGAAAGTACTTTTTTCCTTAAAATATGTCACACAAATGCCGCACCACTTTCCACAGTAGGCAACCATAAAATGGCTCGCTCTTGACCCATGACTAAAATGTTAGTGTACTTTCTGAGATTCTCTCAAACAATATGTAATATGATGGACTTCCTTAGGTGACTGTGAGAAATATTGTGAGTATATTGTGTCCTACATTCCCAGTGACACTGTACCTAATGGCAGAGGCTTGGAAAAAGATGAGCTTGAAGGTCCCTTCCTACCCAAACCATTCCTGATCCTCTAAGTTCTCCAGTGATGAGGAGCACTGATTTGTAAGTACAGCCTAAGTTTATTTGTTTATTCATGGTACAGATAATTTTTTCCCCCTTACAGAAGTGTAGAATTTATTTTGTCTACCTATGAATGATTGCAAAATGGAGTTGTTAACATGTGCTTTAACCTCACATATTGCTGTGTTTTCTTCAAAGATTCTCTTTTGAAAAACAAAATTATTTTGGAATTGTTACTTACATACTATTGAATTTGGGGACCAATTCAAAGGCAAATCCCACTATATTAATCAATCCCTGATGGATCAAGTTAGTCCCTTATAAAACTGCTAACTACCTGTTCTCATAGCAGATGAGTTGTGTTGGTTTGTGTTTCATTAGACCACCTTTGGCAATTGAATTCTGTAATTGGAATTCCACAGATGACAACTTCAAATCCCGTCATTCCCAAAACATTCAATGGAAAAGATCATTCAACCATACTATTGCAGATTTTAATTCCTAGGTTTATTTGTGGTGACAGAGGACACTAATTTAGCGTTAGAGACCATAACCTCTGAAAATACACATTTGTGCACCTCATATGCACTTAATTCTGAAAATGTTAACCATTTTGGACAATTTGTGCCTTGGTGACTGCTGTAGTTTTCAGGTCTCCTTCAGAGTGAAAATACTCACCTGCCTTCTGATAAATGGAACAAATAAAGAAAACTTAACCCAGCTTCAGATAATTTGTGTTAGGCAAAGCCTTGCTGATAGCTGACTTTATATTTTACTACTCAGAAGGAGTATTTCTAGGTGGCATGTAAACATGGGGAAAATATGTCAGGTTCTTCTTCATAAATGTTATCCTGATCCTGGTAAGATGAGTTTAATCTTCAGGTTACATATTTGCTTCAATTTAGTCTTCTCACTTAATTACCACATTAGGATTTACTTTTTACATATTTTTTGTCCTGAGATGTCATTTACCCTAAGAATTTGAGGTTAGAGAGTTTCTTGGGGTGCAGAGGTAAACAGTTAATGTAAGAATTATTCAAGAAGTTTTGAGAGTTCAAGTAATGGATCATGAAATAAAGTAAGTGTGATTTATTGATGTTCCAATTAGGGGTAAAGACAGAGATACAGAGATAAAAGTTGTTTTCCTGAAGGTTCAGTTTCATAATCTGCCGATGACACAGAAACCGAGATCAGGTTCACATTAACTCTTGTGTAATGATATTTCATTTTTTGAACAACAGAAATGACTGTAAAGCTGTGAGGTTTGTCCTAATTTACTATAACAATAATGTTGTATAATGATTTTGTTCATCTGGAATTGACAATAATTAACTCCAATATTTTTATAAACAGTGCCATTTCCAAGGAAAATGGCAGTTCCCAATCCAGTTCACCACAAGGATTAATGGATCTTGTCACTGCTAAAATGTAGTGAGTTCTGACATAAGAATTCCCACCCTGCAGAAGAATCATTTAGAAAACAACAGGTCAACCCCGAATGCTTCACTGAATGACCTGCTAGAATATTCATTAGGGAGAGACGTTTGCTTGAATATTTCTAGTAGGAACTATTTTTGCATGCAAACTCCCTACAGAATATCTGAAAGTTCATCATAAAGATAAGGAAATGCTTTATTCTTATATGTCAAAATTGACTTTCATGAATGCAAGTCTGAAAACAATTTGAGATCACTTGATTTTAAATGGGAGCATGACTTAAGTCTTTAAACCATGGATAATGCAGACTACTTAATAATCTGATCACAATCTAAAAGAGCTCTTTATCATTGAATATATTTACTGGGTTTTCTTTCTGAGCATTTTTTGCATGAATTATAGTGTTGCTTTTCAATACAGTTTTGTGCTTTTATTTGAAAGGTTGTATATTTTTTTTCTTCAGTGGAGCAGTCATCCATAAAATGGTCAACTTGGGAAATACCATGTCTTTCAGACATCAAGCTTGAAAATCTGTCAGCAGAATTAAGTTTTCCGGTTTTCACACTGTTCCTGTTCACTGGCTGGATCCATGAAGAAAGAACAATTAGAGCATGGGTCAGGATCCTGCTTTCATTACTTTTACAGCAAGCTTCCCCATCTTTCGGGATCAGTAGTGGTACTGTGAGAACAGCAGAGTTCTTGTGGGACAGAGCTCGTATGTATGGAAGGAATAATTGCACTACATCCTATGTAAAGGGACACAGTTTGCATTAGCAATTAAAATTTTTCATATGCTTAATTGTTCATGACATATGAAATTCAGGCTATTTAACTAAATAAATGTTTAATATTCTACAAAATTAGGGGAAAAAATAATCATGAGACAATGGAAAATCTATTTCAGTTGTCACTTTGAATTCTTATCAGCAGGTTTCTATAGAAGGGAAAATACTAACCCATACTAAAAAAAAATGCAGTAATGAAGGAGAAGAGAGTACTGTAGCACATTTATTTCATCGAAGTAATTCTGGGTGCCTGGCACATCAGAGACAGTGGGAGACTCTTGCTATAGTATATTATCTGCATGGAACATGTTCCACATCTGCCTCTTACAGTCAACACACCAGATTCATCACAATACAGTACCAGATTCATAGACTTACAGAATGGTTTGAGTTGGAATGGACCTTAAAACTCATCCACCCTCTACCATGGGTAGGGTCACCTTCCAGTAGTCTAGGATGCTCCAAACCATGTCCAGCCTAGCCTTGAACACTTTTGGAATGGGGAACTCACAACTTCTCAGGCACCAATAGTATCAGATTTCTTACATATGTTGTTCCTTTGAAGATGAACAAACAGACTTTGAAAGAAGGAGTAGATGTCACCAGGTTTGGCTGCACTTGCTTTGGCAGGATTATTATCTTCTATTCCATTGCATCACAGAAAGTCTTCCAAAACCTGTATACTTCTGGTTATCAAAATGGATAAAATGGACAAATTCAAGGTGGTATTACTGAAGGCATAGAAAGGAATACCAAAATTGTATCATTGTTCCTTTGTCTCTTTGAGTCTACTGAAACTCAGTAGAACTGGATGAATTACTTGAATGCAAACAAATGTTTTCTTTCCTGTTAGTCTATGCTTGTTCTTAATTCCTGAGAGCACTTTGTGTAGGAATGTTTTTTGTCTATGTCTTTAGATGTCAAGGTGAAATACGTCTCATTTTTTCAAAGCAGATTTGCCTGACATTAAGACTCAGCTGCAGTACTTGTGGAGTCAAAGACTACCAAACTGTAACCAACAAGGATAATGGGACAAGGAAGATTGGAAAAATCGGGGATAATGGTCAAACCACATGCTAGTCACATTCAAGCTCTCTTTACTGGCAGTAATTCTCCTGCTGTTTTTCTCCTCATGCCAAATCATGCCGCTTTCCTCTTCCCACCCTAATAGACCACCCACCCTGCTACATGAACAAGTTCTACCATGTCTCTCTTGCTTTGCAGAATAATATGCTGAGTTTTGAGTGGCAGACCAGAACAGCAGAGCTGGTCTGACTCTTGGATGGATACCTCTCGCTTTCAAAAGCAACTTCTTTAGTGATTACGTCGCACAGGTCAGCATCACTTTTTAGGGGGTCAAGGCCAGTGCCCCTCCACCTTGACTGGCATTCATTTTTACAGTTAAATACCTGCTTAATCATCACCCAATTCTGAATCTTAGACAAAAGACACTACAAGGAAAAAGCACACTTCAAAGGGTTTTAAGTGTTTCACTTCTAACCACTTTAGAAATGAAACCTCTTGAATTAAACTGAAGCCAAGGAGACACTGAAGTACTCCAGCCCTTCATGGGTATTTGGTCTCCCTTTTTCCAAATTGTATTCCAATAGCTCATCATCAGATATTTTTCCTTTGCCACCTGAACCATACGAGTTCTCCTGTGTCTTACTCTACATTATAAAGGGGGAAATTATGGACTCCTTATCTGTTCCCAGAGCCCTTTGGGACACTTGGGACCCCACCCACACCGTTCCGCTTTGTGACGAGGGGCTGCGTGTACCCAGAGCCACACCGTTCCCGTTTGTGACGAGGGGCTGCGTGTGCCCAGAGCCCATTGTGACACCTGGGGCCGCGCCCTGACCAGGGGGGTATAAAAGGGCACAGAGAGCCCGGCGGTGCCCAGTCCCAGGAGAGCAGCTCCGGCAGGAGACAGCGGCTCCCGGGAGAAGGCGGAGTGTGAGCAAGTCTGAAATGTCTTCGGACATGGAGACGAGCTCATTCACAAAGCCCGACACTGGGACGAAGAAGGTGATGGGGCAGCACGCAGCTGCCTCGGGGCCAGGGCCGGGCTTGCCATGTGAGAGGGAGCTGCTGCACCGTGACTCCTGGGCTGGGCCTGCCGCGCAGGTGGCAGCACCAGAGAGCCGGGCAGCGGCCCCTCATGGCCTCAGGGCCCGCGGCTGGGCTGTGCTGCACTTGCTGTGGTGCGGCCTCCTTGCCATCCTGAGCAAGGTGCTGGCTGTCATCTGGAGATGCGGCCAGCAGCTGGGCCTGGTTCAGGGCACGGGCTCGGGGACGGCGGCAGCAGCCGCTGCAGCAGGGGCAGAGAGCCGGGCAGCTGCCCCGCACGGCCCCAGCTGCGTCCCCGGCCCCTCAGCAACACAGAAGGCTCGCAGGCGGTGGTCAGCACCGAGGGAAGTTCTGCCACCACTGCAGAACGAGGAGGGGGACACCTCAGAGGGTGTCCGATCCAGCATCAGTGGGGTTGAGAGCTACACAGCATTGATGCCGCTGCTGATGTCATTATCAGACACGAGCGACACATCTAGTTCTGACCCAATACTGCTGGATCTTTGGGAAGGCACAAAAACCGGAGATCCAGCAGCTGTGAAAAGGGAAGATAAGAAGATGGAAAAGTTATCGAAGAAGAGGGATGCCATCATTATCCACACCATCTGGGTGAATCCTCGCTATCCACAGCTCGTGATGGACCCCGACTTGGTGCTAGAAGATGAGGAAGACGCTGAGCTGCCGAGCACATCTTATGCCCTGGCAGCTCCCAGGTACACCCAGCCAGCAGGTGCTGCCCCGGCCAGAGCTGCAGAAGTTAAGCAGCATGTGCGTGCCACTGCCCAGCCACAAGAGGTGGCAAAGCCAGCCGCTTCTGCAGCCCCTGTGGCGCAGGCGGCAGCAGCAGAGAGCCGGCCAGCGGCCCCGCACAGCCTCAGGGGCCGCGGCCGGGCTCTGCTGCAATCGCTGCGGCGCGGCTCCCGGGCCATCCGGAAGAGGGTGGCGGCTGTGATCCGGCGATGCCGGGGACACAGAGCCACAGGCGTCAGGGCCCGGAGGCAGCAGGAATCAGGAGAGGGAGGGCAGGGAGAACAAGGGGGAGTTAGGAGATAGGGGGGACCAAGGAAGGGGTAATAGGAAACACAAGGGAGTTAAGAGAGTGGGTAGAGAGGGAGGGCAGGGAGAACAAGGGAGGGTTAGGAGACAGGGAGGACCAAGGGAGGGGGTAATAGGAAACACAAGGGAGTTTCAAGAGAGTGGGTAGAGAGGGAGGGGAGAAAACTTTAGCTACTTTAGCTAAATAATAATAGAGTAAGTTCTGTAGGTAAAATTAGGTGTAGGAATTAGTAGTGGTCCCTGTTTAGATAAGATGGTTATGTTGAAATAAAAGGACTGAATTAATAAATACAAAGTGGTTGCTTTTTTCATTGCACTGGAGTCATCGTTTTGGGGGGAGATTCTGAATGCCAAAGCCTTTTGGTTGCTGGGGTGGTGCAGTGTGTGCTGTGTGGGGCAGAGGAGAAAGGCGCTGCCTGGGCCGGGAGGGATGTGGGGACACCAAGTCCTTGTGACTTGTGGCACAAGGAGTCTGTTTGATGCAGGACCCCATTCTTCCATCCCAGTTCTCCTCCAAGATAGCTGCCTGCTGTAGAGGTCATTCTGGGGGATCTCTGAGGGAAGGAGTGCTTGCCTGGCATTGCAAATGGCAGCTTCTCAGCCACCAGGGACCACCCACACAACTGGTTATCTGAATTAAATCTTCACTACTTGACACACACAGAACAGCTTCTCTCGGGGCAGCTACAGGCCCACTCTCTTGGTGCAACCACATGTTCCACTGCCCAAGCCCCGTCCGTGTTTGTGTCAGTTTCTCTCCTATTTACACTCCAAACAGCATCAATTTTTCTCTCACACATATTCCAAACAGCACCAGTTTCTGTGCTCTGGGCATCCCACCCTTGTTCCCATTAATGTTGACCATTCTGGAGGATGCCTGTGCACAAAAGATTTGAAAGGCACTTGTGATTGCAAAGCAAATTGGTTTTATTAGTTGATGTATCAAATAACACACACCAACCCCTAGATTCATGAAAAGCTGCTGAGCAGGAGAAGGAGGAGCGATATCTTGGCGATATCTTCCCCATGTGCAGGGAGCAGTGAGCTCATCCAGGTGAGGCAAACATATCCCTTATGTCCTATTTCTCTCCACCCTTCCTTTTGATTTTAAATCTGAGGAACTGGAGGGAAAAAATTCCCCCAGGAAGCAGACATAAGCTGCCCCGGTGCTGTGGGTCCTGTCAGCCCTGGCCTGTGCTGATGGAAGGTGGATGATGCTTTTGTGATTCATCTCCTCCTGCAGGAATTGTAATTTTTCACAATCACATGCCTTTATGAGGTCTCTCACCAATTGTATAGATTTTAGAAATCACTAGGTTCCCAAAGCGAGGTATGTTTGGGAGGGAGACGAGGGTTTCCTGGATGATCCAGGCGCTACCTGGAGAATCGAAGCGCTGCCTGGGCAATTCAGGCGCTGCCCACAGGATCCAAGCTCTGCCCACAGGATCCAGGCTCTGTCCACAGGATCCAAGCTCTGCCCACAGGATCCCAGCTCTGCCCACAGGATCCAGGCTCTGCCCACAGGATCCAGGCTCTGCCCACAGGGTCCAGGCTTGGCCCACAGGATCCAAGCTCTGCTCACACGATCCAGGCTCTGCCCACACGATCCAGGCAGTGCCCACAGGATGCAAGCTCTGCCCACAGGATCCAGGCAGTGCCCACAGGATCCCAGCTCTGCCCACAGGATCCAGGTAGTGGCCACAGGATCCAGGCAGTGCCCACAGGATCCAGGCAGTGCCCACAGGATCCAGGCTCTGTCCACAGGATCCCAGTTCTGCCCACAGGATCCAGGCTCGGCCCACAGGATCCAGATTCTGTCCACAGGATCCAGGCCCTGCCCACAGGATCCAGGCTCTGCCCACAGGATCCAGGCAGTGCCCACAGGATCCAGGCTCTGCCCACAGGATCCAGGCTCTGCCCACAGGATCCAGGCAGTGCCCACAGTATCCAGGCCCTGCCCACAGGATCCAGGCTCTGCCCACAGGATCCAGGCCCTGCCCACAGGACACCGTCCAGCTGCCGCGGCCCTCAGGGCAGGAGGCCCAAACAGAGGGGGCTGCAGAGAGTGCAGCTGGAGGGAGGCCTTGCTTTCACTTGGATTTGTTTCTTAACACCCAGGGGCTGTGAACATCCATATTTTTCCTTATAGTCCAAGCCCAGGGAGTCCAGCCCGGGAAAACCATTTCAGAACATAAACAACCACGTTCTACCAGTGTCCTACAGGAAGGAGTGAATGGCAACAGGAATTTTCCCAGTGTGCTTTGCCTCAAGCACCTGTGACTGTACCTCTGCCCCGAAGAATTATGGTCTGGTTCTGTAAGCTGACCCACACAGCCAAAGGGAGATGAGGACTTGGGCATTGTCATTACCATTAAAGAAAGATGTGGCAATTCTCAGATGAGAAATCATTTACCTGCCAAAGGACATAACATTGTTAGGAGATAGTAAGAATCATCAAAAATGTATGTGGAAAATTTGTTCTAAGAAAGTATCATGTCAATACTTTAATATGCAATTTCTTGCACAATATATAAGCTTCATAGCTTATAGGTTCATCTATTAAGGATTTTTAATCTAGAAAATCAGGTGTAATGAGGATACACAAATATAAATAATACAATAAAAAAAATAAATAATACAAATTAAAGAGTCAGAGACTGAAAGCATAGTTGAAGATAAAAAATACTTAGATGTTGAAGATGGTAATGTCTAACTGAAACCCACGAGCATGTTTCTAGATGCCTTCTCACTACAGGAAGCCACACAGCAATAAAGAATAGCTGCTCCAAGTAAAGAGGCAGAACATGCAATAAAATAATAATAATCCGAACCAAAGAAATATTAAATATAAAATTTTAATATTCTCATACTTTCCAGTAAGTTGCAGTACAAGTAAACTAGTTCAGATATCCACTATAGCCCTACAGCAAGAATGTAATCAATTTCAAGGATGTCAGTGAGGTTTACTGTAATTTTAGAAACTCAGACTTAGATAAATAATATTAAAAATAATATTTTTAAATTTTTTTCCTAAGCGAAGGGGTGAGCTGTGGAAGCTAGCCTTAGAGCAGGCTGTAGGCCCATGGCCTGCCAGCCCTGCCTGAGAAGCTAGCCTAGGAATTTCATGGGAGGATTCCAAACAATCCTCAAAGACAGAAAACAGCCTGCAGGTGCTGTTTGTCTGTTCTCTTGTTTTCCTTGCAGGAGAGAGTCGGGGGGGTGGTGAGCCCCACTGACCAATGATGGTGGTGTAGTACTTTACTAACCAATAAGAGTTTCCTTTCTGTATTTTCCACGATCTGGTCTATAAGACAAGCCTAGAGCAATAAACTAGGGATTTCTCCTGTTCTGACTTCTTTGAGAGCCCGTGTCATTCTCCCCGCCGTTCCCAATTAGAACGACAGATAGCTGAGCCTTTTTCTACTTCTAGCCCTAGTTTTCAGTAGGACCAACATTTTCTTGTCTGGGAGTGTATTCAGTGGTGGCCACACAAATGAAGGCAAGGCGCTGGCAGGTGATAATTGATGAAACTTCCTCTAATGGGAAAAACTCAGCATTCAATTTCCATCTCCGTAGAAATCTCTATTTTTCTTTCATTTCCTGCCTCTTGTGCTCTTAGTGGCTGCTCTGAGTTTAGTCCTTGGAAATGCAATTCTATGGATCCAAATGATTTGGAGACAGAATAATCTTATACATAAAACCAACTAAATTTAACTTTCCAATATGAAGGCAGTTTGACATGCAGGCTTGGGGGGAGCTGGCAGTAGTTAGTGCCTGGCCAATGACAGAACACAGAGTTCATGTGATTGAGGTGAAATTTCATTCCCTGGAGACAAAGTCAAATTGCCTCTCATTTGCTCAGCACTCCAAATCCATTTGAAGGTGGTTGCCAAGACTTGCTGCAAGTGCTGAGTGATGGGATAAAGCCCTGCAATGGCACCATGAAATGGGAGAGCTGGAGAGAAATCTCAAAGAATGGCATTTCCAAGCATTTTCAGGAGCTGATGTTCTGCTGCTGGCTTGGTGCTGTCCAAGGGGCTGATTTGAATGGTTCTAGAGGAACTAAGCTGGGCAGTGAAATGCACCTCAGGCAGAAAATGCATCTCTGGTCTCTGCAAGTGCCTTTATCTCCCTTCATGCTGCTCAGCACTGAAATCCTGCAAGGACTGAGGGAATCTGAGGCTTTGGGAATGGCCAATAGTGAGAGATTTTGGTGAGATTTGACTCAGGAGATGGAAGTAGCAGCAGAAGGTGCTGTCATCTTCATCCTTGTGTTCTCCTGCATGCTGCTGCATTGTGAAGGAGGCAGGATTGCATCAAGTACCTTCTGTATCTCCTGTGGCAAATTCTTTCATTTCTTAGAGTTTCAGGCATGTGTTGTGTGGCTGTGCTGCACCCCAGGGCCAGGCTCTGCCTCTCTTTGCTCTGGCTGCTGCTTCCAAGCTGTCCTGTGTGATTTTGATTTGCAAGCCACCTCTCTGACCAGCTTCCACTTTGCTTGAAAAATTCAGCTCCATGTTGGTGACTGAACAAGTCCCAGAGCTGGGGAGAAGGATTTGAGCATCAATTTGCATCCCAGAGTTGTTAGAGTGGGGGAAATGTTGCATCCCTCCTGTGCCTGGAGCTGCTAATCTTGTTACAAACATTGAAAACCTCTTCAGCTTCTCTCATGATACCTAAATTTGATGACTGCTTTGATTTCACACCTCTTTCATGCAGGTTTTTCCTCTGTCCTTGGCTAGAATTGTCAGGCCTGAGAAATTTGGTTGAGCCTTTGGACAGCTCCCGTCATCTCTCCCTGCTCCTAATGCTGCTTTGAATTCTCTTGGGAATCTGAGCATGAGGGAAACTGGGGGGACTTGAGTGAGAGGAACAGTGAGGCACAGAGGCTGAAGTGCAAATGCAGAGTGTGGGTCACCAGAGTGTGCAGTGCTGTGGGGATTTGGGCCATGCAAACAGATGTTTCTTCTCTGGGAATGGCTGATTCCTCTGGTGTGTCTCCTCCTGAAATTCCTGTGCACCAGGACAGGTGCTGGAGCTGCAGCAGCACAAAGTTGCCAGGGAGCCATGTAGGACCCCGTGGGAATCATTTCTTTGCTGCTTTTGATGAAAAGTTGTGACATGAATCTCAGTGTCAGGGAGGTGCCACGTTCATGCTGCTGCAGTGCCCACACACTGTGTCTGGAGACAGCTCAGGAGAAAATGAAGAAATGCCAGGATGAAATCCCATGTGCTACTGAACTCTATCAGAACCTGCTTGGAGTGAAGTGTGTGAAGTGACTGGGGAGAGCTGGATAGAAGGGACAGCTCTGAGAAGTGTGTGGTACATCACTGACATCCTTACAGCGATCTTTGCACAGAGACAAAAAAGCATCAGTTTGCATGGCCTGAATCTCTGGGTCTGGAAATCCTGTGTGTTGCACAAGCTGTGCTGAGCTCATCTGGCTCTGAAATATCATCTCTGCACCTTAGGCAGGAAGAGCATCAGAGTTGTGAAGAGATGAATAAAAATCAGTCGTAACCCAGAAGCAAACCTTGGCAATAGACATGTGTGGCATGTGAGGAGACTGAAAGCTTTCATTCTTGTCGTGGGAGAATGAATTCAGCAATAAAAAATCCTGTCTCTTGGCATTAAAATACTTCAGTTTCAACTCTGCCCCAGCCCACCAATGTCCTTGTGTGGTTGGGGGTAGGTTCTCCCCCTGTAGCTCTCTGCAGGTTGGTGCTAATTCAAGATGTTCTGGCAGGTTCCAATGTTTTGGTGCCCGAGCAGGGAGTGAAGAACAGGGATTCCAAGAGCTGACATTTGCTGTGCTAGAAAGTCCAAAGGACAAATTTGTGCCAATTCAGGTCTCCCCTTGAAGTAGGAGGAACAATTGATGTTGTGCTTGTAGCAGAGTGTGGTGACAGAGGGGGTTTCCAAAGGAAATGTTGGTGCATGTAGGCCAGAGGCCCCTGTGCTGAGGCTCCCTCCAGGCTGGCTCCAGCCCTTCAGGGTGCTCAGGAAGCAGGCTGCCCGCAGCCCAGTGCAGCCTCCTTAGCCCAGGGGCTAGCCAGGGAAGAGCCATGGATGAGGCTGAGCCCTGCTCCCAGGTGGGATGCCATGGGACAGGGCCCACTGGGATTTGCCCCTGCAGCTCCCAAGTGTGTGCAGAGAAACTGCAAGGAGAGGGTGAGCTCTGTCAGTGGGACCCCCTGTGCACAGGGAGCCCACTGCTGGGGTGGCTGTGCCAGCTCCCTCCGGGACATCCAGCCCTGGCAACCTGGAGCCACTGGAAAGCACAACTTTGCAAATGTGCCCAAAGCAAATGCAAAGAGAACTGGGGTGTGAAAAACCAAGAATGTTTATTTGTAGAAGAAAAGGAACAAGAATGAACTACACAACATATTTACATTGTAAGAATATTGGTAACAACAACAACAACAAACTATAGAACCTATTTACCTAAGAACATATCTAACAAAACTATATGAAACGTATTTAGAGAAGTCTTAATCAGACCCTAAAACACCTATAGTGAAGACAACAACTCTGAAACGTATATACAGAAGCGTGTCATCTCTGTGTCTGGGATGTGCCTCAGTGCTGGAAGAAAAACAAGTAGCACGGTCAGTGCAGTCAGGCATGGAGGGGTGTTCCATGTGCTCCCGGGCTGGGACACTGGCACAGTGGGACTCTGCTGCCAGAAGTGAGCCTGGCTGGGGCTGGGGGCTGTGGCCCAGGCACTGGAACAGGGCTTGTGTGGCCCAAAGCAAGGCCAGGCCAGGCCAGGGATGGCCACCAGAATCCAGTGCATGGGCTAGCGTGTCCCTGAGCAGGGAGTGCCCAGCCCAGCCCCAGCCTGGCAGCAGGAGACCCACTCTGCCCGTGGGGAGCACCTGCCTGTTCTGCTGCTGGCATCGGTCTTCATCCCAACACCATGTCCTCCTCCTCATCTTTTCCATCTACATCCATCTCCTCTATGTGGTCTTCCATTTCCATCTCCATTTGTTCCTCTAACTCTTGACCATCCACTTCCATCTCATCCACCCCAGTATCTTCTCCATCCACTTCCATGTCTTCTCCTGTGTCAATTTGTGTATCAACCTCCATCTCCTCCTCTCGGTCTGGGACAGCCTGCAGAGGTAGCAAAATCTCAGAGTGGGGTCCCTTTCCCACACTCTCCCACACAGCTCCAGCCCACCCAGGCAGTTGCGGGGTGTCCACCTCCATGGAATAGTACCATACCTTCATTGGAACAAATGCAGACATCTTGCAGGGATGGATAGACAACTCCAGGCAATTGGGAGCTTTCAGGACTGAGGGGGGTATGAGGGAGCAGGTGGCAAGGTAGGTGACAGGGGTAGCCTTGGAGCACTGAGAAGAGCGTGCTGACAGAAGGAGCCAAGGGTTGTGTTGTGGCCGTTGCTGGATGCTGGAAGTTGGAGCTGGAGCGTGCACTGTGACATCAGTGCCAGGAGCCCAGGCCCAGGCTGAAGGGGACAACGGAGACCATAGAATGATGGAATCCCTGGGAGGCTGGGCTTGGAAGGGAGCCTAAAGACCATCTTGTTCCAAGCGGAGCAATCTTCCCCCAGAATATGTTGCTCAGAGCCCTGCTCCCAGCTGGCCTTGGATGTTGCCAAGGATGGAGCATCCCCAGCCTGTGTGCACAGCCTGGGCCAGTGCCCCAGCAGGCTGAGTGTAAAAGAGCAGCTTCATTAGATCCAACTGCAATCTCACTCCTGCACTTGAAAGGCTTCTCCTCTCAGTGCCCATCTTTCCTAGAGCTGCAGGGAGGCCTCCCCAGCACCTTCTCTTTCCAGGCTGAGCATCCCCAGCCCCACATGGACAGCAGTGCGATGGGTGGGGGTCAAGGCTCAAGGGTAGCAAAGAGCATCAGGAAGTGAGAGATGGAAGCTTTTGGAGATGGAAGCTTTGCCTCTAAATGTAGAAAATCAAGAAAAGTGGAGGGGAAAATGGTGGGACTGTGGCTCTGTTCTAACTGGCAAAGATTTTCTTTTCTTCTTTTCTGTCGTGCTGCCCCAAGTTTGGTTGTTTGAAAGGAGGTTTGGCAAAATATCCATTGTCTTCTCCATTGGTGAAACACTGAGCAAAGTCAGGGCAAGCTGATGATGCAGAACAAAACCTGCAAATATCTCCTGGTGATTGTGATCCTGGGGAATGCAGCTAAAGCCAGCCAAAAGCAATTTCGGGAAAGTCAAGCCTGGTTTACATTTTCTGGAGTTTGGGCTGTGCCAACTTCACCAGTCATTTATGAAAAGCAAAAAAACTCAAAGCAAAACAGACAAAACCACAAACAAATCAATCAAACAAATGGATAAAAAACGCCAAATAAAACCAAAGGCAATGAGAAGTTAGGATTAGTTGTATGGATATCACAGCAGGTGAATGGCTGCTTCCTACAGGATCTCCATCCAAAGCCACCTAGAATAACTTCTCCAAAATATATCCAACAGGAGAAATCTAAAAAGTGATCCATTTCAGCTTTGGGGGCAGCTCTGCACTACGGTGAAGGATGAGCATGCAGTGGTACAGACGCAGCACTGCCCGCCCTCCAGGCTGCTCTTTGCTCCGCTGAAAGACTCTTGCAGGACTGTGGCCCCTCTCCATGCAATGGAAATCATTGCCACAGCTCTCAGTTGAGCCACTGGCATTTCCAGAGCCAGATGCAGGCACAATCCTCCAGCCTGCTGAGCATCTGGGAAAGATCCTGAGCATCTTCAGGCCTAGAAGCACAAAACAGCTCAGGCTCTCCCTGAACTGGGTTCTCAGGGCAGCTTTCCATATCTCTGCAAGATTTCTTCATCCCTCAACACGTCTGACTTTATGTCCAATGATGCATTTGGGTTTCTTCCTTCCTTCCTCCTGTGTGCCCCTGAGTAACCTTCCACATGGATGGAGGAGATTGTGTACAGGACAATTGATTCCTGGATTGCCATTTGGCTTCACTGTCACTCACTTGAACATGGTCCTCATCTAAGAAGGACTTCCAAGAAATGGGTAGGAGTTTTGGCTGTGAGAGGAGCAGAAAGCACATTTTCTACACCAAATTGCCAGCTGATGCGGCTTCCCTGCCAAAATAGTGATTGCCATTCATCTTCCTAGGAAGAATGTGAAGAGCCATTCAGAGATCCCAGGTTCAGCTGGCCTGTGGCTTTGTGTCCCTCATCTCACATGTCCAATTTCAAGGGCCACTAAAAGAGGCTCATGTTTGCCTTGCTAGCCAGAAGTGCTGTAGGTATTTCCAGGAGAAAAGGAAAAACATCGCTGTCCTGTGGTGTGCTAGAAATGCCACCACAATTGTGAGTCTGTGAGCAAGGCCAGCCAGTGCTTTTTGGCGCTGCAAGAGCTGAGAGTGTGGCAGAGTGGATTTGATAGTCTTTTTAGAGTCCTGAAAACATTGTTGCCAAAACAATCCACAACTTTGCAAATGTGCCCAAAGCAAATGCAAAGAGAACTGGGGTGTGAAAAACAAAGAACGTTTATTTGTAGAAGAAAAGGAACAAGAATGAACTACACAACATATTTACATTGTAAGAATATTGGTAACAACAACAAACTATAGAACCTATTTACCTAAGAACTTATCTAACAAAACTATGTGAAACATTTTTACAGAAAACTTAAACAAACCCTAAAACCTCTATACTGAACACAACAAGTCCAAAACGTATATACAGAAGCGTGTCATCTCTGTGCGGGATGTGCCTCAGTGCTGGAAGAAAAACAAGTAGCACGGTGAGTGCAGTCAGGCATGGAGGGGTGTTCCATGTGCTCCCGGGCTGGGACACTGGCACAGGGGGACTCTGCTGCCAGAAGTGAGCCTGGCTGGGGCTGGGGGCTGTGGCCCAGGCACTGGAACAGGGCTTGTGTGGCCCAAAGCAAGGCCAGGCTAGGCCAGGGATGGCCACCAGAATCCAGTGCATGGGCTAGCGTGTCCCTGAGCAGGGAGTGCCCAGCCCAGCCCCAGCCTGGCAGCAGGAGACCCACTCTGCCCGTGGGGAGCACCTGCCTGTTCTGCTGCTGGCATCGGTCTTCATCCCAACACCATGTCCTCCTCCTCATCTTCTGGATCAATATCCATGTCCTCAGTGAAGTCTTCCATCTCCACCTCCATTTCTTCAGTTTCATCAACATCCACGTCCATGTCTTCATCTCCTGTATCCTCTCCATCCACTTCCATTTTTTCTTCTGTGATATTGTTTGTATCTACCTCCATCTCCTCCTCTCTGTCTGTGGCAGCCTGCAGAGGTAGCAAAATCTCAGAGTGGGGTCCCTTTCCCACACTGTTCCACACAGCTCCAGCCCACCCAGGCAGCTGCGGGGTTTCCACCTCCATGGAATAGTACCATACCTTCTTTGGAACAAATGCAGACATCCTGCAGGGATAGGAAGCAAAATCCAAGGAATGGGCAGCTTTGGGGACTGCTGGGGGAATCAGGGAGCAGGTGGCAAGGTAGGTGACAGGGGTAGCCTTGGAGCACTGAGAAGAGCGTGCTGACACAAGGAGCCAAGGTTTGTGTTGTGGCCGTTGCTGGATGCTGGAAGTTCGAGCTGGAGCGTGCACTGTGACATCAGTGCCAGGAGCCCAGACCCAGGCTGAAGGGGACAACGGAGACCATAGAATGATGGAATCCCTGGGAGGCTGGGCTTGGAAGGGAGCCTAAAGACCATCTTGTTCCAAGCGGAGCAATCTTCCCCCAGAATATGTTGCTCAGAGCCCTGCTCCCAGCTGGCCTTGGATGTTGCCAAGGATGGAGCATCCCCAGCCTGTGTGCACAGCCTGGGCCAGTGCCCCAGCAGCCGGAGTGTAAAAGAGCAGCTTCATTAGATCCAACTGCAATCTCACTCCTGCACTTGAAAGGCTTCTCCTCTCTGTGCCCATCTTTCCTAGAGCTGCAGGGAGGCCTCCCCAGCACCTTCTCTTTCCAGGCTGAGCATCCCCAGCCCCACATGGACAGCAGTGCGATGGGTGGGGGTCAAGGCTCAAGGGTAGCAAAGAGCATTAGGAAGTGCAAGATGGAAGCTTTTGGAGATGGAAGCTTTGCCTCTAAATGTAGAAAATCAAGAAAAGTGGAGGGGAAAATGGTGGGACTGTGGCTCTGTTCTAACTGGCGAAGATTTCCTTTTCTTCTTTTCTGTCGTGCTGC
This sequence comes from Periparus ater, assembly GCA_032357785.1. Lineage (NCBI taxonomy): Eukaryota > Metazoa > Chordata > Aves > Passeriformes > Paridae > Periparus > Periparus ater. The sequence goes on from JANVCZ010000035.1 coordinate 2,416,926, forward strand.
CCCAAGTTTGGTTGTTTGAAAGGAGGCTTGGTAAAATATCCATTGTCTTCTCCATTGGTGAAACACTGAGCAAAGTCAGGGCAAGCTGATGATGCAGAGCAAAACCTGCAAATATCTCCTGGTGATTGTGATCCTGGGGAATGCAGCTAAAGCCAGCTAAAAGTCATTTCTGGAAAGTCAAGCCTGGTTTACGTCTTCTGGAGTTGGGCTGTGCCAACTTTGTCGTTCTATTTGTGAACGGCAGGAAAGAACGACAGGACTCTCAAAGGAGTCAGAACAGGAGAATCTCTCGTTTATTGTTTTAGGCTTGTCTTATAGACCAGATCGTGGAAAATACAGAAAGGAAACTCTTTTTGGTTAATATAGTACTATATCACCATCATTGGTCAGTGGGGTTCACCACCCCCTGACTTTCCCCTGCAAGGAAAACAAGAGGACAGAAAACAGCTCCTGCAGGCTTTGAGGTTTTCTATCTTTGAGGATTGTTTTGAATCCTCCCATGAAATTCCCAGGCTAGGTCTCAGGCAGGGCTGGCAGGCCGTGGGCCTTCAGCCTGCTCCAAGGCTAGCTTCCAAACCAACTTCACCAGACATTTATAAAAAAGGAAAAAAAACTCAAACCAAAAGAGACAAAAACACAAAGAAACAAACCCAAAGAAACCAATCAAACAAACAGATAAAAAGCCCCAAATCAAACCAAAGGCAATGAGAAGTTAGGATTAGTTGTAAGGATATCCCAGCAGGCGAATGGCTGCTTCCTGCAGGATCTCCATCCAAAGCCACCTAGAGCAACTTCTCCAAAATATATCCAACAGGAGAAATCTAAAAAGTGATCCATGGCAGCTTTGGGGGCAGCTCTGCACTACGGTGAAGGATGAGCATGCAGTGGTACAGACGCAGCACTGCCCACCCTCCAGGCTGCTCTTTGCTCTGCTGAAAGACTCTTGCAGGACTGTGGCCCCTCTCCATGCAATGGAAATCATTGCCACAGCTCTCACTTGAGCCACTGGCATTTCCAGAGCCAGATTCAGGCACAATCCTACTGCCCGCTGAGCATCTGGGAAAGGTCCTGAGCATCTTCAGGCCTAGAAGCACAAAACAGCTCAGGCTCTCCCTGAACTGGGTTCTCAGGGCAGCTTTCCATATCTCTGCAAGATTTCTTCATCCCTCAACACGTCTGACTTTATGTCCAATGATGCATTTGGCTTCCTTCCTTCCTCCTGTGTGCCCCTGAGTAACCTTCCACATGGATGGAGGAGATTGTGTACAGGACAATTGATTCCTGGATTGCCATTTGGCTTCACTGTCACTCACTTGAACATGGTCCTCATCTAAGAAGGACTCCCAAGAAATGGGTAGGAGTTTTGGCTGTGAGAGGAGCAGAAAGCACATTTTCTACACCAAATTGCCAGCTGATGCAGTTTCCCTGCCAAAATAGTGATTGCCATTCATCTTCCTGGGAAGAATGTGAAGAGCCATTCAGAGATCCCAGGCGGGCAGACGGCAGCAGACCCGCAGCACTCTGGATGTTCTCCATCCCTTGCCTGACTTTAGGAAAACTGGGGATGGGATGGCAGAAAGACACCTGGGTGATGGGGAGTCAGCAGCAACCCCGAGCTATCTTGGCATTTTTCACCCTTTGTCCTGCCCTTAGGAACAGAGGAGAGGGGAAGATACAGGGAGGTATACACCAAAAAAAAATGAGGGACTTCACAGAAGCCAAAAAACAGTCCACAGTAAGGGCGATACCATACATAATTGTCCATAATATTAATATCGTCCATAAAAGACCTTCCCATGTATCTTAAAAAATCAAAACCGTCCATAATACGTCTTGTTGGGTGATGTTCGATGTTTGTCCCAGTGTCTGGTCTCTCAGCTCCCACACCTCCATAAGCCCTTTTCCCCCATGGCCCTGAGGCACTCCCAACTTAGCCCTCCTGCCAGGTATTCTCGAGTCCTCCTTTCTAAGGCGGGAGTCTCGCCAGCTCTCGAGCCAACAGCCGGGGATTTACGGAGTGTCCATGGAGCCGCTCCTGCTGTTCTCCTGGTGCCTCACTGGATGCCATGCATTCTCCACCATTTGTTGTAGTCCGCAACTGCAGGATCAGGTCCAGGGATGATATTTTCTTGAAACCGGCATGTACTACAATGAGAAGCGCCTCTGTTCATGAAACCATTTCTTCAGCATGGGAACAACTCCGATCCAGAACAGGGAACCCTGAACAAAGGCAGGGCAGGGGTTTTTGAGGGACAGAACTCTTGAGGGTCTCCACCCTTGAGGGTCAGGGACCACTAGAAACACAAGGGAGAAACCCCCAGGGACTGAAACCCAATCAGAACCCCTGGGCCACCCTTCACAAGGGGTTTGGGGTGGGACAACTTCATCCAGGGCTCACAGGCCCATTCCCCAAAGCAGGAGGTCAAAATTCACTAGCTTGGCTTACAGCCATGCCTCTCCTGTAACAATGCTTATCTGAAACTAACTCTTTGCCTCCCTGAAGCACCTCCCAACAGTTGATGCTGTCTCTTTCCATGTTGATCACTCACGCTCTCTTCCCCTATCTCTGGAAAAAAGGATGAATTTGCAAGACTCACCTGAGTAGTGAGCGGGTTCAACTCTTGCCCAGGCCTTGTGGATGGTCCCAGGATCTCTACCGGAGCAGCGGCTGGAGCTGTCTGCGCTCGAAGATTTTTTTCCATGGCTGCTGTGGGGAGTGTGGCCATTATCTGAGCACAAAGCTGCAAGCTCCTATCTTTCCCTGCCTTTAGTGGGCAGTGTGTGGTGAAACTGAGCAGCGGCAGCAAGTGCAGGCCAGGCAGGGAGCGGCCTGGCCCGGCAGCCCCGCTGTGCAAGGCCCAGCCAAGCCTCTGAGAAGGGGCTCCTGTCACTTGCCAGTCTCCATCTGTCTCCCCGGGAAGCGCAGAGCTGCGGCCAGCCCCGCTCCCCTCCCGTGGCCTTGGCTGGCCTGGGGGGAAGGAGGCTGAAGCGGAGCCCTGGCACCTCTTGAAAAGGCGGAAAGCAAAGAGAGCAAGAAATTGCCGGCCTTAGGTCTTCAAGTGGTGTTCCCAGGTTGATGTCGCTTTTCAATGGTCCAAACTGCTGTCAGTTCTCAGCAAGGGCCACTTGTTGGCCAGGAGAAAAACTTTGTGGCATTTTGAGGAGATCTGTGGAATTTTGAGGGATTTTTGCTGAACTTCATAAAATCTTGAGGAGATTGAAATAATTTTCTGGGATTTTTGTGGATTTTTGTGGGATTTTTGTGGAATCTAAAATATTTCTGGAATTTTGTGTGATATTGAGATGATTTCAATAATTTGGTGGATTTTTGTGGAATTTGTGGGATTTTTGTGGAATTTTGAGGGATTTTTCTGTAATTTTTGGCAATTTGTGGGGATTTTGTGGGATGTTTCTGGAATTTGGTAAGGTTTTGAGATTATTTAAAGGATTTTGTGGTATTTTTCTGGAATTTTGCGGATTTTTCTGGTATTCTGTGAGATTTTGAGGAGACTTGAAGAATTTGGAAGGATTTTTCTTAGATTTTGAGATTTGTGGAGATTTTGTGGGATGCTTTTGGAATTTGGTAGGGTTTTCAGAAGTTTTAGGGAATTTTGTGGAATTTTTCAGGAATTTTGTGTGGCTTTTGAAGAATTTTGTGGGATGTTTCTGATATTTTGTGGAAATTGTAGGAGATTTTTTTGGGATGTTTCTGGAATTTGGTATGGTTTTGAGGAGATTTAGGGAATTTTGTGGGACTTCTCTGGAATTCTGTGGGGTTTTTCTGGAATTTTGTCGGAATTTTGAGGAGATTTTAAGAACTTGGAGGGATTTTTCTTGAATTTTGTGGAAATTTGTGGAGATTTTGTGGGAGGTTTCTATAATTTCGTAGGGTTTTGAAAAGATTTTTTTGGAATTTTGAGGGACTATTGTGGAATTTTGTGGTATCTTTGAGGAGATGGGAAGAATTTTGTGGAATATTTCTTAGATTTTGTGCATATTTGTGGAGATTTTGTGGGATGTTTCTGGAATTTGGTAGAGTTTTCAGAATATTTGGGGAATTTTTTGGGAAGTTTCTGATATTTTGTGTGGCTTTTGAAGCATTTGGTGGATCTTATCTGGAATTTTGTGGAAGCTGTCGGAGATTATTTCAGATATATTTGGAATTTTGTGGGATTTCTGTTGGGCTTTACTGCAATTTCGTGGGACACTGAGAAAATGTCATGAATTTTGTGGGATGTTTCAGGAATTTTATGGATGTTTTTTGGAAAGTAGTGGAATTCCGTAAATTTTTTGGAATTTTGAGGAGAATTGAAGAATTGCAGGGGATTTATCTTAGATTTTGTGGAAGTTTGTGGAGACTCTGTGGGATGTTTCTGGAATTTGGTAGGGCTTAGAGGAGATTTGGGGAATTTTGTGGATTTTTCTTGAATTTTGTGGGAAATTGGTGTAGATTTTATGGGGCGTTTCTGGAATTTGGTAGAGTTTTCAGAAGATTTAGGGAATTTTGAGAGTTTTTTGTGGGATTTTGTGGCAATCGGTGGAGATTTTGTGGGACATTCCTGTGAATTGGTATGGTTTTTAAATGATTTAGAGAATTTTGTGGGACTTCTCTGGAATTTTGAGGGGTTTTTCGAGAATTTTGAGGGATTCTGAGGAGACTTGAAGAATTTTGAGGACTTAATTTTAGATTATATGGGAATTTGTGGAGATTTTTTGGGGTTTGTCTGGAATTTGGTAGGGTTTTGAGGAGATTTAGGGAATATTGTGGGATTTTTGCAGAATTTTTTTAGATATTGAAGAGATTTTGTGGGATATTTCTGGAATTTTGTGGGGCTTTTCAAGAATTCTGTGGTATTTTGAAAAGATTTAGGGAATTTTGTGGGATTTTTCTTGAATTTTGTGGGAAATTATGGAGATTTTGTGGGGTGTTTCAGGAATTTGGTAGAGTTTTCAGAAGATGTAGGGAATTTTGAGGGTTTTTTGTGGGATTTTGTGGGAATCGGTGGGGATTTTGTGGGATGTTTCTGGAATTTGGTAGAGTTTTCAGAAGATGTAGGGAATTTTGAGGGTTTTTTGTGGGATTTTGTGGGAATCGGTGGGGATTTTGTGGGACATTCCTGTGAATTGGTATGGGTTTGAAATGATTTAGTGAATTTTGTGGGACTTCTCTGGAATTTTGTGGGGTTTTTCGAGAATTGTGAAGGATTCTGAGGAGACTTGAAGAATTTTGAGGAGTTTATTTTAGATTTTGTGGGAATTTGTGGAGATTCTGTGGGATTTTTCTGGAATTTTGTTGGCCTTTTCAAGGACTTAGTGTGGTTTTGAGGAGACTTGAAGTATTTTGAGGAAATTCTCTTAGATTTTGTGGAAAATTGTGGAGGTTTTGTGGGATTTTTGCAGAATTTTGTTGGATATAGAGGAGATTTAGGGATTTTGCGGGATTTTTCATGTATTTTGAGGCAATTGGTGTAGATTTTGTGGGATCTTCCTGAAATCTGGTCTAGTTTAGAGAAGATTTAGGGAATTTTGTGGGATATTTCTTGAATTTTGTGGAGATTTGTGTAGATTTTGTGGGATGTTTCTGGAATTTGTTGGGTTTTGGAATGATTTCGGAAATTTTGGGTATATTTCTGGAATTTTGTGGGGCTTTTCAAGAATTTTGTGGTATTTTGAAAAGATTTATGGAATTTTGTGGTGTTTTTCTTGAATTTTGTGGAAATTCTGGGGATTTTGTGGGGTGTTTCTGGAATTTGGTAGTGTTTTCAGAAGATTTAGGGGTTTTTGTGGGATTTTTGTGGAATTTTGTTGGATATTGAGGAGATTTTGTTGGATGTTTAGGGAATTTTGAGGGACTTTTCTGGAATTTGGTGGGATTCTGTAGAGAATTGATGAATTATCGGGAATTTTTCTTATATTTGTGGATATTTGTAGAGATTTAGTGAGATTTTTGTGGAATTTTGGGGGATATTGATGAGATTTAGGGATTTTGTGGGATTTTTTATGGAATTGTGTGGGATTCTGAGGAGGCATGAAGAATTTTGAGGGATTTTTCATGTATTTTGTGGGAATTTGTGAAGATTTTGTGGGATGTTTTTGGAATTTGGTAGAGTTTTCAGAAGATTTAGGGAATTTTGTGGGATTTTTGTGGAATTTTGTGGCCCTTTTCAAGGAGTTTGTGTGGTTTTGAGGAGAATTGAAGAATTTTGAGGAATTTTTCTTAGATTTTGTGGAAACATGTGGAGATTTTGTGGGATTTTTGTGGACTTTTGGGGAATATTGAGGAGATTTAGGGATTTTGTGGGATTTTTCAGGTATTTTGTGGACATTTGTGGAGATTTTATGGAACGCTTCTGGAATTCAGTTGGGTTTTGAGAAGATATAGGGAATTTTTTGGCATGTTGCTGGAATTTGGTATGGTTTTATGGTGATTTAGGGAATTTTGAGGGATTTTCCTTGAATTTTGGGGGATTTTGTGGGGATTTTGTGGGATGTTTTTGGAATTTGGTCGAGTTTTGGGAAGATTTACCGAATTTTGTGGGATTTTTCTGGAATTTTGTTGGATATGGAGGAGATTTTGAGGAATGTTTCTGGAATTTTGTTGGGCTTTTCAAGAATTTTGTGGTATTTTGAAAAGATTTAGGAATTCTTGTGGTGTTTTTCTTGAATTTTATGGGAAATTGTGTAGAATTTGTGGGATTTTTGTGGAATTTTGTGGGATATTGAGGAGATTTAGGGATTTTGAGGGATTTTCCTTGAATTTTGTGGGAATTTTTGGAGATTTTGAGGGATGTTTCTGGAATTTGTTGGGTTTTGGAATGATTTTGGAAATTTTGTGGGATATTTCTGGAATTTTGTGGGGCTTTTCAAGAATTCTGTGGTATTTTGAAAAGATGTAGCCAATTTAGTGGTGTTTTTCTTGAATTTTGTGGGAATTTGTGGAGATTTTATTGGGCGTTTCTGGAATTTGGTAGAATCTTCAGAAGATGTAGGGAATTTTGTGGGATTTTGTGGAGATTTTGTGGGATGTTTCTGGAATTCAGTTGGGATTTGAGAAGATTTAGGGTATTTTGTGGCATGTTCCTGGAAATTGATAGGGATTTAAGGTGATTTAGGGAATTTGGAGGGATTTTCCTTGAATTTTGTGGAAATTTGTGGGGATTTGGTGGGATACTCCTGGAATTTGGTAGGGTTTTGAGGAGATTTAGGGAGTTTTGTGGGATTTTTCTTGGATTTTGTGGGAATCTGTGGGGATTTTGTGGGATGTTTCTGGAATTTGGTGAGTTTTGAGAAGATTTACAAAATTTTTGTGGATATTTCAGGAGTTTTGTGGGATATTGAGGAGATTTTGTGGGATCTTTGTGGAATTTGTTGGGTTTTGGAATGATTTTGGAAATTTTGTGGGATATTTCTGGAATTTTGTGGGGCTTTTCAAGAATTCTGTGGTATTTTGAAAAGATGTAGCCAATTTAGTGGTGTTTTTCTTGAATTTTGTGGGAATTTTTGGAGATTTTATGGGGCGTTTCTGGGATTTGGTAGAGTCTTCAGAAGATTTAGGGAATTTTGTGGGATTTTGTGGAGATTTTGTGGGATGTTTCTGGAATTCAGTTGGGATTTGAGCAGATTTGTGGCATGTTCCTGGAATTTGGTAGGGATTTAAGGTGATTTAGGAATTTGGAGGGATTTTCCTTGAATTTTGTGGAAATTTGTGGGGATTTGGTGGGATACTCCTGGAATTTGGTAGGGTTTTGAGGAGATTTAGGGAGTTTTGTGGGATTTTTCTTGGATTTTGTGGGAATCTGTGGGGATTTTGTGGGATGTTTCTGGAATTTGGTAGAGTTTTCAGAAGATGTAGGGAATTTTGAGGGTTTTTTGTGGGATTTTGTGGGAATCGGTGGGGATTTTGTGGGACATTCCTGTGAATTGGTATGGGTTTGAAATGATTTAGTGAATTTTGTGGGACTTCTCTGGAATTTTGTGGGGTTTTTCGAGAATTGTGAAGGATTCTGAGGAGACTTGAAGAATTTTGAGGAGTTTATTTTAGATTTTGTGGGAATTTGTGGAGATTCTGTGGGATTTTTCTGGAATTTTGTTGGCCTTTTCAAGGACTTAGTGTGGTTTTGAGGAGACTTGAAGTATTTTGAGGAAATTCTCTTAGATTTTGTGGAAAATTGTGGAGGTTTTGTGGGATTTTTGCAGAATTTTGTTGGATATAGAGGAGATTTAGGGATTTTGCGGGATTTTTCATGTATTTTGAGGCAATTGGTGTAGATTTTGTGGGATCTTCCTGAAATCTGGTCTAGTTTAGAGAAGATTTAGGGAATTTTGTGGTATTTTTCTTGAATTCTGTGGATTTTTCTGAAATTCTGTGGGATTTTGAGAAGTCTTGAAGAATTCTGAGAGATTTTTCTTGAATTTTGTGGAAATTTGTGGAGAGTTTGTGGGATGTTTCTTAAATTTGGTTGGGTTTTGAGAAGATTTAGGGAATTCTATGGGATTTCTCTGGAATTTTGTGGGGTTTTTGAAGAATTTTGAGGGATTATGAGGAGACTTGATGAATTTTCAAAATTTTTTCTTAGATTTTGTGGGATTTTTGAATAATTTTGTTGAATATTGGGGAGTTTTTTTGGATTTTTCTGGGATTTTTCCATAATGTTGTGGACACTCGTGGAAATTTTGTGGGATATTCCCGGAATTTGGTAGGGTTTTGAGGAGATTCAGGGAATTTTGAGGGATTTTTCTTGAATTTTATGGAAATTTGTGGAGATTTTGTGGGATTTTTCTAGAATTTGGTAGGGTTTTGAGGAGACTTGAAGAATATTGAGGGATTTTTCTTGAAATTTCTGGAATACTAGAGAGCTTTTGTGTGGTTTCTGGAATTTTGAGGGACTTTTCTGGAATTTTGTGGGATTCTGCAGAGAATTGACAAATTATCAGGATTTTTTCTTAGATTTTGTGGACATTTGTGGAGATTTTGTGGGATTTTTGTGGAATTTTGTGGGATATTGAGGAGATTTAGGGATTTTGAGGGATTTTCCTTGAATTTTGTGGGAATTTTTGGAGATTTTGAGGGATGTTTCTGGAATTTGTTGGGTTTTGGAATGATTTTGGAAATTTTGTGGGATATTTCTGGAATTTTGTGGGGCTTTTCAAGAATTCTGTGGTATTTTGAAAAGATGTAGCCAATTTAGTGGTGTTTTTCTTGAATTTTGTGGGAATTTGTGGAGATTTTATGGGGCGTTTCTGGAATTTGGTAGAATCTTCAGAAGATGTAGGGAATTTTGTGGGATTTTGTGGAGATTTTGTGGGATGTTTCTGGAATTCAGTTGGGATTTGAGAAGATTTAGGGTATTTTGTGGCATGTTCCTGGAAATTGATAGGGATTTAAGGTGATTTAGGGAATTTGGAGGGATTTTCCTTGAATTTTGTGGAAATTTGTGGGGATTTGGTGGGATACTCCTGGAATTTGGTAGGGTTTTGAGGAGATTTAGGGAGTTTTGTGGGATTTTTCTTGGATTTTGTGGGAATCTGTGGGGATTTTGTGGGATGTTTCTGGAATTTGGTGAGTTTTGAGAAGATTTACAAAATTTTTGTGGATATTTCAGGAGTTTTGTGGGATATTGAGGAGATTTTGTGGGATCTTTGTGGAATTTGTTGGGTTTTGGAATGATTTTGGAAATTTTGTGGGATATTTCTGGAATTTTGTGGGGCTTTTCAAGAATTCTGTGGTATTTTGAAAAGATGTAGCCAATTTAGTGGTGTTTTTCTTGAATTTTGTGGGAATTTTTGGAGATTTTATGGGGCGTTTCTGGGATTTGGTAGAGTCTTCAGAAGATTTAGGGAATTTTGTGGGATTTTGTGGAGATTTTGTGGGATGTTTCTGGAATTCAGTTGGGATTTGAGCAGATTTGTGGCATGTTCCTGGAATTTGGTAGGGATTTAAGGTGATTTAGGAATTTGGAGGGATTTTCCTTGAATTTTGTGGAAATTTGTGGGGATTTGGTGGGATACTCCTGGAATTTGGTAGGGTTTTGAGGAGATTTAGGGAGTTTTGTGGGATTTTTCTTGGATTTTGTGGGAATCTGTGGGGATTTTGTGGGATGTTTCTGGAATTTGGTAGAGTTTTCAGAAGATGTAGGGAATTTTGAGGGTTTTTTGTGGGATTTTGTGGGAATCGGTGGGGATTTTGTGGGACATTCCTGTGAATTGGTATGGGTTTGAAATGATTTAGTGAATTTTGTGGGACTTCTCTGGAATTTTGTGGGGTTTTTTCGAGAATTGTGAAGGATTCTGAGGAGACTTGAAGAATTTTGAGGAGTTTATTTTAGATTTTGTGGGAATTTGTGGAGATTCTGTGGGATTTTTCTGGAATTTTGTTGGCCTTTTCAAGGACTTAGTGTGGTTTTGAGGAGACTTGAAGTATTTTGAGGAAATTCTCTTAGATTTTGTGGAAAATTGTGGAGGTTTTGTGGGATTTTTGCAGAATTTTGTTGGATATAGAGGAGATTTAGGGATTTTGCGGGATTTTTCATGTATTTTGAGGCAATTGGTGTAGATTTTGTGGGATCTTCCTGAAATCTGGTCTAGTTTAGAGAAGATTTAGGGAATTTTGTGGTATTTTTCTTGAATTCTGTGGATTTTTCTGAAATTCTGTGGGATTTTGAGAAGTCTTGAAGAATTCTGAGAGATTTTTCTTGAATTTTGTGGAAATTTGTGGAGAGTTTGTGGGATGTTTCTTAAATTTGGTTGGGTTTTGAGAAGATTTAGGGAATTCTATGGGATTTCTCTGGAATTTTGTGGGGTTTTTGAAGAATTTTGAGGGATTATGAGGAGACTTGATGAATTTTCAAAATTTTTTCTTAGATTTTGTGGGATTTTTGAATAATTTTGTTGAATATTGGGGAGTTTTTTTGGATTTTTCTGGGATTTTTCCATAATGTTGTGGACACTCGTGGAAATTTTGTGGGATATTCCCGGAATTTGGTAGGGTTTTGAGGAGATTCAGGGAATTTTGAGGGATTTTTCTTGAATTTTATGGAAATTTGTGGAGATTTTGTGGGATTTTTCTAGAATTTGGTAGGGTTTTGAGGAGACTTGAAGAATATTGAGGGATTTTTCTTGAAATTTCTGGAATACTAGAGAGCTTTTGTGTGGTTTCTGGAATTTTGAGGGACTTTTCTGGAATTTTGTGGGATTCTGCAGAGAATTGACAAATTATCAGGATTTTTTCTTAGATTTTGTGGACATTTGTGGAGATTTTGTGGGATTTTTGTGGAATTTTGTGGGATATTGAGGAGATTTAGGGATTTTGAGGGATTTTCCTTGAATTTTGTGGGAATTTTTGGAGATTTTGAGGGATGTTTCTGGAATTTGTTGGGTTTTGGAATGATTTTGGAAATTTTGTGGGATATTTCTGGAATTTTGTGGGGCTTTTCAAGAATTCTGTGGTATTTTGAAAAGATGTAGCCAATTTAGTGGTGTTTTTCTTGAATTTTGTGGGAATTTGTGGAGATTTTATGGGGCGTTTCTGGAATTTGGTAGAATCTTCAGAAGATGTAGGGAATTTTGTGGGATTTTGTGGAGATTTTGTGGGATGTTTCTGGAATTCAGTTGGGATTTGAGAAGATTTAGGGTATTTTGTGGCATGTTCCTGGAAATTGATAGGGATTTAAGGTGATTTAGGGAATTTGGAGGGATTTTCCTTGAATTTTGTGGAAATTTGTGGGGATTTGGTGGGATACTCCTGGAATTTGGTAGGGTTTTGAGGAGATTTAGGGAGTTTTGTGGGATTTTTCTTGGATTTTGTGGGAATCTGTGGGGATTTTGTGGGATGTTTCTGGAATTTGGTGAGTTTTGAGAAGATTTACAAAATTTTTGTGGATATTTCAGGAGTTTTGTGGGATATTGAGGAGATTTTGTGGGATGTTTGTGGAATTTGTTGGGTTTTGGAATGATTTTGGAAATTTTGTGGGATATTTCTGGAATTTTGTGGGGCTTTTCAAGAATTCTGTGGTATTTTGAAAAGATGTAGCCAATTTAGTGGTGTTTTTCTTGAATTTTGTGGGAATTTTTGGAGATTTTATGGGGCGTTTCTGGGATTTGGTAGAGTCTTCAGAAGATTTAGGGAATTTTGTGGGATTTTGTGGAGATTTTGTGGGATGTTTCTGGAATTCAGTTGGGATTTGAGCAGATTTGTGGCATGTTCCTGGAATTTGGTAGGGATTTAAGGTGATTTAGGAATTTGGAGGGATTTTCCTTGAATTTTGTGGAAATTTGTGGGGATTTGGTGGGATACTCCTGGAATTTGGTAGGGTTTTGAGGAGATTTAGGGAGTTTTGTGGGATTTTTCTTGGATTTTGTGGGAATCTGTGGGGATTTTGTGGGATGTTTCTGGAATTTGGTAGAGTTTTCAGAAGATGTAGGGAATTTTGAGGGTTTTTTGTGGGATTTTGTGGGAATCGGTGGGGATTTTGTGGGACATTCCTGTGAATTGGTATGGGTTTTGAAATGATTTAGTGAATTTTGTGGGACTTCTCTGGAATTTTGTGGGGTTTTTCGAGAATTGTGAAGGATTCTGAGGAGACTTGAAGAATTTTGAGGAGTTTATTTTAGATTTTGTGGGAATTTGTGGAGATTCTGTGGGATTTTTCTGGAATTTTGTTGGCCTTTTCAAGGACTTAGTGTGGTTTTGAGGAGACTTGAAGTATTTTGAGGAAATTCTCTTAGATTTTGTGGAAAATTGTGGAGGTTTTGTGGGATTTTTGCAGAATTTTGTTGGATATAGAGGAGATTTAGGGATTTTGCGGGATTTTTCATGTATTTTGAGGCAATTGGTGTAGATTTTGTGGGATCTTCCTGAAATCTGGTCTAGTTTAGAGAAGATTTAGGGAATTTTGTGGTATTTTTCTTGAATTCTGTGGATTTTTCTGAAATTCTGTGGGATTTTGAGAAGTCTTGAAGAATTCTGAGAGATTTTTCTTGAATTTTGTGGAAATTTGTGGAGAGTTTGTGGGATGTTTCTTAAATTTGGTTGGGTTTTGAGAAGATTTAGGGAATTCTATGGGATTTCTCTGGAATTTTGTGGGGTTTTTGAAGAATTTTGAGGGATTATGAGGAGACTTGATGAATTTTCAAAATTTTTTCTTAGATTTTGTGGGATTTTTGAATAATTTTGTTGAATATTGGGGAGTTTTTTTGGATTTTTCTGGGATTTTTCCATAATGTTGTGGACACTCGTGGAAATTTTGTGGGATATTCCCGGAATTTGGTAGGGTTTTGAGGAGATTCAGGGAATTTTGAGGGATTTTTCTTGAATTTTATGGAAATTTGTGGAGATTTTGTGGGATTTTTCTAGAATTTGGTAGGGTTTTGAGGAGACTTGAAGAATATTGAGGGATTTTTCTTGAAATTTCTGGAATACTAGAGAGCTTTTGTGTGGTTTCTGGAATTTTGAGGGACTTTTCTGGAATTTTGTGGGATTCTGCAGAGAATTGACAAATTATCAGGATTTTTTCTTAGATTTTGTGGACATTTGTGGAGATTTTGTGGGATTTTTGTGGAATTTTGTGGGATATTGAGGAGATTTAGGGATTTTGAGGGATTTTCCTTGAATTTTGTGGGAATTTTTGGAGATTTTGAGGGATGTTTCTGGAATTTGTTGGGTTTTGGAATGATTTTGGAAATTTTGTGGGATATTTCTGGAATTTTGTGGGGCTTTTCAAGAATTCTGTGGTATTTTGAAAAGATGTAGCCAATTTAGTGGTGTTTTTCTTGAATTTTGTGGGAATTTGTGGAGATTTTATTGGGCGTTTCTGGAATTTGGTAGAATCTTCAGAAGATGTAGGGAATTTTGTGGGATTTTGTGGAGATTTTGTGGGATGTTTCTGGAATTCAGTTGGGATTTGAGAAGATTTAGGGTATTTTGTGGCATGTTCCTGGAAATTGATAGGGATTTAAGGTGATTTAGGGAATTTGGAGGGATTTTCCTTGAATTTTGTGGAAATTTGTGGGGATTTGGTGGGATACTCCTGGAATTTGGTAGGGTTTTGAGGAGATTTAGGGAGTTTTGTGGGATTTTTCTTGGATTTTGTGGGAATCTGTGGGGATTTTGTGGGATGTTTCTGGAATTTGGTGAGTTTTGAGAAGATTTACAAAATTTTTGTGGATATTTCAGGAGTTTTGTGGGATATTGAGGAGATTTTGTGGGATGTTTGTGGAATTTGTTGGGTTTTGGAATGATTTTGGAAATTTTGTGGGATATTTCTGGAATTTTGTGGGGCTTTTCAAGAATTCTGTGGTATTTTGAAAAGATGTAGCCAATTTAGTGGTGTTTTTCTTGAATTTTGTGGGAATTTTTGGAGATTTTATGGGGCGTTTCTGGGATTTGGTAGAGTCTTCAGAAGATTTAGGGAATTTTGTGGGATTTTGTGGAGATTTTGTGGGATGTTTCTGGAATTCAGTTGGGATTTGAGCAGATTTGTGGCATGTTCCTGGAATTTGGTAGGGATTTAAGGTGATTTAGGAATTTGGAGGGATTTTCCTTGAATTTTGTGGAAATTTGTGGGGATTTGGTGGGATACTCCTGGAATTTGGTAGGGTTTTGAGGAGATTTAGGGAGTTTTGTGGGATTTTTCTTGGATTTTGTGGGAATCTGTGGGGATTTTGTGGGATGTTTCTGGAATTTGGTAGAGTTTTCAGAAGATGTAGGGAATTTTGAGGGTTTTTTGTGGGATTTTGTGGGAATCGGTGGGGATTTTGTGGGACATTCCTGTGAATTGGTATGGGTTTGAAATGATTTAGTGAATTTTGTGGGACTTCTCTGGAATTTTGTGGGGTTTTTCGAGAATTGTGAAGGATTCTGAGGAGACTTGAAGAATTTTGAGGAGTTTATTTTAGATTTTGTGGGAATTTGTGGAGATTCTGTGGGATTTTTCTGGAATTTTGTTGGCCTTTTCAAGGACTTAGTGTGGTTTTGAGGAGACTTGAAGTATTTTGAGGAAATTCTCTTAGATTTTGTGGAAAATTGTGGAGGTTTTGTGGGATTTTTGCAGAATTTTGTTGGATATAGAGGAGATTTAGGGATTTTGCGGGATTTTTCATGTATTTTGAGGCAATTGGTGTAGATTTTGTGGGATCTTCCTGAAATCTGGTCTAGTTTAGAGAAGATTTAGGGAATTTTGTGGTATTTTTCTTGAATTCTGTGGATTTTTCTGAAATTCTGTGGGATTTTGAGAAGTCTTGAAGAATTCTGAGAGATTTTTCTTGAATTTTGTGGAAATTTGTGGAGAGTTTGTGGGATGTTTCTTAAATTTGGTTGGGTTTTGAGAAGATTTAGGGAATTCTATGGGATTTCTCTGGAATTTTGTGGGGTTTTTGAAGAATTTTGAGGGATTATGAGGAGACTTGATGAATTTTCAAAATTTTTTCTTAGATTTTGTGGGATTTTTGAATAATTTTGTTGAATATTGGGGAGTTTTTTTGGATTTTTCTGGGATTTTTCCATAATGTTGTGGACACTCGTGGAAATTTTGTGGGATATTCCCGGAATTTGGTAGGGTTTTGAGGAGATTCAGGGAATTTTGAGGGATTTTTCTTGAATTTTATGGAAATTTGTGGAGATTTTGTGGGATTTTTCTAGAATTTGGTAGGGTTTTGAGGAGACTTGAAGAATATTGAGGGATTTTTCTTGAAATTTCTGGAATACTAGAGAGCTTTTGTGTGGTTTCTGGAATTTTGAGGGACTTTTCTGGAATTTTGTGGGATTCTGCAGAGAATTGACAAATTATCAGGATTTTTTCTTAGATTTTGTGGACATTTGTGGAGATTTTGTGGGATTTTTGTGGAATTTTGTGGGATATTGAGGAGATTTAGGGATTTTGAGGGATTTTCCTTGAATTTTGTGGGAATTTTTGGAGATTTTGAGGGATGTTTCTGGAATTTGTTGGGTTTTGGAATGATTTTGGAAATTTTGTGGGATATTTCTGGAATTTTGTGGGGCTTTTCAAGAATTCTGTGGTATTTTGAAAAGATGTAGCCAATTTAGTGGTGTTTTTCTTGAATTTTGTGGGAATTTGTGGAGATTTTATGGGGCGTTTCTGGAATTTGGTAGAATCTTCAGAAGATGTAGGGAATTTTGTGGGATTTTGTGGAGATTTTGTGGGATGTTTCTGGAATTCAGTTGGGATTTGAGAAGATTTAGGGTATTTTGTGGCATGTTCCTGGAAATTGATAGGGATTTAAGGTGATTTAGGGAATTTGGAGGGATTTTCCTTGAATTTTGTGGAAATTTGTGGGGATTTGGTGGGATACTCCTGGAATTTGGTAGGGTTTTGAGGAGATTTAGGGAGTTTTGTGGGATTTTTCTTGGATTTTGTGGGAATCTGTGGGGATTTTGTGGGATGTTTCTGGAATTTGGTGAGTTTTGAGAAGATTTACAAAATTTTTGTGGATATTTCAGGAGTTTTGTGGGATATTGAGGAGATTTTGTGGGATGTTTGTGGAATTTGTTGGGTTTTGGAATGATTTTGGAAATTTTGTGGGATATTTCTGGAATTTTGTGGGGCTTTTCAAGAATTCTGTGGTATTTTGAAAAGATGTAGCCAATTTAGTGGTGTTTTTCTTGAATTTTGTGGGAATTTTTGGAGATTTTATGGGGCGTTTCTGGGATTTGGTAGAGTCTTCAGAAGATTTAGGGAATTTTGTGGGATTTTGTGGAGATTTTGTGGGATGTTTCTGGAATTCAGTTGGGATTTGAGCAGATTTGTGGCATGTTCCTGGAATTTGGTAGGGATTTAAGGTGATTTAGGAATTTGGAGGGATTTTCCTTGAATTTTGTGGAAATTTGTGGGGATTTGGTGGGATACTCCTGGAATTTGGTAGGGTTTTGAGGAGATTTAGGGAGTTTTGTGGGATTTTTCTTGGATTTTGTGGGAATCTGTGGGGATTTTGTGGGATGTTTCTGGAATTTGGTAGAGTTTTCAGAAGATGTAGGGAATTTTGAGGGTTTTTTGTGGGATTTTGTGGGAATCGGTGGGGATTTTGTGGGACATTCCTGTGAATTGGTATGGGTTTGAAATGATTTAGTGAATTTTGTGGGACTTCTCTGGAATTTTGTGGGGTTTTTCGAGAATTGTGAAGGATTCTGAGGAGACTTGAAGAATTTTGAGGAGTTTATTTTAGATTTTGTGGGAATTTGTGGAGATTCTGTGGGATTTTTCTGGAATTTTGTTGGCCTTTTCAAGGACTTAGTGTGGTTTTGAGGAGACTTGAAGTATTTTGAGGAAATTCTCTTAGATTTTGTGGAAAATTGTGGAGGTTTTGTGGGATTTTTGCAGAATTTTGTTGGATATAGAGGAGATTTAGGGATTTTGCGGGATTTTTCATGTATTTTGAGGCAATTGGTGTAGATTTTGTGGGATCTTCCTGAAATCTGGTCTAGTTTAGAGAAGATTTAGGGAATTTTGTGGTATTTTTCTTGAATTCTGTGGATTTTTCTGAAATTCTGTGGGATTTTGAGAAGTCTTGAAGAATTCTGAGAGATTTTTCTTGAATTTTGTGGAAATTTGTGGAGAGTTTGTGGGATGTTTCTTAAATTTGGTTGGGTTTTGAGAAGATTTAGGGAATTCTATGGGATTTCTCTGGAATTTTGTGGGGTTTTTGAAGAATTTTGAGGGATTATGAGGAGACTTGATGAATTTTCAAAATTTTTTCTTAGATTTTGTGGGATTTTTGAATAATTTTGTTGAATATTGGGGAGTTTTTTTGGATTTTTCTGGGATTTTTCCATAATGTTGTGGACACTCGTGGAAATTTTGTGGGATATTCCCGGAATTTGGTAGGGTTTTGAGGAGATTCAGGGAATTTTGAGGGATTTTTCTTGAATTTTATGGAAATTTGTGGAGATTTTGTGGGATTTTTCTAGAATTTGGTAGGGTTTTGAGGAGACTTGAAGAATATTGAGGGATTTTTCTTGAAATTTCTGGAATACTAGAGAGCTTTTGTGTGGTTTCTGGAATTTTGAGGGACTTTTCTGGAATTTTGTGGGATTCTGCAGAGAATTGACAAATTATCAGGATTTTTTCTTAGATTTTGTGGACATTTGTGGAGATTTTGTGGGATTTTTGTGGAATTTTGTGGGATATTGAGGAGATTTAGGGATTTTGAGGGATTTTCCTTGAATTTTGTGGGAATTTTTGGAGATTTTGAGGGATGTTTCTGGAATTTGTTGGGTTTTGGAATGATTTTGGAAATTTTGTGGGATATTTCTGGAATTTTGTGGGGCTTTTCAAGAATTCTGTGGTATTTTGAAAAGATGTAGCCAATTTAGTGGTGTTTTTCTTGAATTTTGTGGGAATTTGTGGAGATTTTATGGGGCGTTTCTGGAATTTGGTAGAATCTTCAGAAGATGTAGGGAATTTTGTGGGATTTTGTGGAGATTTTGTGGGATGTTTCTGGAATTCAGTTGGGATTTGAGAAGATTTAGGGTATTTTGTGGCATGTTCCTGGAAATTGATAGGGATTTAAGGTGATTTAGGGAATTTGGAGGGATTTTCCTTGAATTTTGTGGAAATTTGTGGGGATTTGGTGGGATACTCCTGGAATTTGGTAGGGTTTTGAGGAGATTTAGGGAGTTTTGTGGGATTTTTCTTGGATTTTGTGGGAATCTGTGGGGATTTTGTGGGATGTTTCTGGAATTTGGTGAGTTTTGAGAAGATTTACAAAATTTTTGTGGATATTTCAGGAGTTTTGTGGGATATTGAGGAGATTTTGTGGGATCTTTGTGGAATTTGTTGGGTTTTGGAATGATTTTGGAAATTTTGTGGGATATTTCTGGAATTTTGTGGGGCTTTTCAAGAATTCTGTGGTATTTTGAAAAGATGTAGCCAATTTAGTGGTGTTTTTCTTGAATTTTGTGGGAATTTTTGGAGATTTTATGGGGCGTTTCTGGGATTTGGTAGAGTCTTCAGAAGATTTAGGGAATTTTGTGGGATTTTGTGGAGATTTTGTGGGATGTTTCTGGAATTCAGTTGGGATTTGAGCAGATTTGTGGCATGTTCCTGGAATTTGGTAGGGATTTAAGGTGATTTAGGAATTTGGAGGGATTTTCCTTGAATTTTGTGGAAATTTGTGGGGATTTGGTGGGATACTCCTGGAATTTGGTAGGGTTTTGAGGAGATTTAGGGAGTTTTGTGGGATTTTTCTTGGATTTTGTGGGAATCTGTGGGGATTTTGTGGGATGTTTCTGGAATTTGGTAGAGTTTTCAGAAGATGTAGGGAATTTTGAGGGTTTTTTGTGGGATTTTGTGGGAATCGGTGGGGATTTTGTGGGACATTCCTGTGAATTGGTATGGGTTTGAAATGATTTAGTGAATTTTGTGGGACTTCTCTGGAATTTTGTGGGGTTTTTCGAGAATTGTGAAGGATTCTGAGGAGACTTGAAGAATTTTGAGGAGTTTATTTTAGATTTTGTGGGAATTTGTGGAGATTCTGTGGGATTTTTCTGGAATTTTGTTGGCCTTTTCAAGGACTTAGTGTGGTTTTGAGGAGACTTGAAGTATTTTGAGGAAATTCTCTTAGATTTTGTGGAAAATTGTGGAGGTTTTGTGGGATTTTTGCAGAATTTTGTTGGATATAGAGGAGATTTAGGGATTTTGCGGGATTTTTCATGTATTTTGAGGCAATTGGTGTAGATTTTGTGGGATCTTCCTGAAATCTGGTCTAGTTTAGAGAAGATTTAGGGAATTTTGTGGTATTTTTCTTGAATTCTGTGGATTTTTCTGAAATTCTGTGGGATTTTGAGAAGTCTTGAAGAATTCTGAGAGATTTTTCTTGAATTTTGTGGAAATTTGTGGAGAGTTTGTGGGATGTTTCTTAAATTTGGTTGGGTTTTGAGAAGATTTAGGGAATTCTATGGGATTTCTCTGGAATTTTGTGGGGTTTTTGAAGAATTTTGAGGGATTATGAGGAGACTTGATGAATTTTCAAAATTTTTTCTTAGATTTTGTGGGATTTTTGAATAATTTTGTTGAATATTGGGGAGTTTTTTTGGATTTTTCTGGGATTTTTCCATAATGTTGTGGACACTCGTGGAAATTTTGTGGGATATTCCCGGAATTTGGTAGGGTTTTGAGGAGATTCAGGGAATTTTGAGGGATTTTTCTTGAATTTTATGGAAATTTGTGGAGATTTTGTGGGATTTTTCTAGAATTTGGTAGGGTTTTGAGGAGACTTGAAGAATATTGAGGGATTTTTCTTGAAATTTCTGGAATACTAGAGAGCTTTTGTGTGGTTTCTGGAATTTTGAGGGACTTTTCTGGAATTTTGTGGGATTCTGCAGAGAATTGACAAATTATCAGGATTTTTTCTTAGATTTTGTGGACATTTGTGGAGATTTTGTGGGATTTTTGTGGAATTTTGTGGGATATTGAGGAGATTTAGGGATTTTGAGGGATTTTCCTTGAATTTTGTGGGAATTTTTGGAGATTTTGAGGGATGTTTCTGGAATTTGTTGGGTTTTGGAATGATTTTGGAAATTTTGTGGGATATTTCTGGAATTTTGTGGGGCTTTTCAAGAATTCTGTGGTATTTTGAAAAGATGTAGCCAATTTAGTGGTGTTTTTCTTGAATTTTGTGGGAATTTGTGGAGATTTTATGGGGCGTTTCTGGAATTTGGTAGAATCTTCAGAAGATGTAGGGAATTTTGTGGGATTTTGTGGAGATTTTGTGGGATGTTTCTGGAATTCAGTTGGGATTTGAGAAGATTTAGGGTATTTTGTGGCATGTTCCTGGAAATTGATAGGGATTTAAGGTGATTTAGGGAATTTGGAGGGATTTTCCTTGAATTTTGTGGAAATTTGTGGGGATTTGGTGGGATACTCCTGGAATTTGGTAGGGTTTTGAGGAGATTTAGGGAGTTTTGTGGGATTTTTCTTGGATTTTGTGGGAATCTGTGGGGATTTTGTGGGATGTTTCTGGAATTTGGTGAGTTTTGAGAAGATTTACAAAATTTTTGTGGATATTTCAGGAGTTTTGTGGGATATTGAGGAGATTTTGTGGGATCTTTGTGGAATTTGTTGGGTTTTGGAATGATTTTGGAAATTTTGTGGGATATTTCTGGAATTTTGTGGGGCTTTTCAAGAATTCTGTGGTATTTTGAAAAGATGTAGCCAATTTAGTGGTGTTTTTCTTGAATTTTGTGGGAATTTTTGGAGATTTTATGGGGCGTTTCTGGGATTTGGTAGAGTCTTCAGAAGATTTAGGGAATTTTGTGGGATTTTGTGGAGATTTTGTGGGATGTTTCTGGAATTCAGTTGGGATTTGAGCAGATTTGTGGCATGTTCCTGGAATTTGGTAGGGATTTAAGGTGATTTAGGAATTTGGAGGGATTTTCCTTGAATTTTGTGGAAATTTGTGGGGATTTGGTGGGATACTCCTGGAATTTGGTAGGGTTTTGAGGAGATTTAGGGAGTTTTGTGGGATTTTTCTTGGATTTTGTGGGAATCTGTGGGGATTTTGTGGGATGTTTCTGGAATTTGGTAGAGTTTTCAGAAGATGTAGGGAATTTTGAGGGTTTTTTGTGGGATTTTGTGGGAATCGGTGGGGATTTTGTGGGACATTCCTGTGAATTGGTATGGGTTTGAAATGATTTAGTGAATTTTGTGGGACTTCTCTGGAATTTTGTGGGGTTTTTCGAGAATTGTGAAGGATTCTGAGGAGACTTGAAGAATTTTGAGGAGTTTATTTTAGATTTTGTGGGAATTTGTGGAGATTCTGTGGGATTTTTCTGGAATTTTGTTGGCCTTTTCAAGGACTTAGTGTGGTTTTGAGGAGACTTGAAGTATTTTGAGGAAATTCTCTTAGATTTTGTGGAAAATTGTGGAGGTTTTGTGGGATTTTTGCAGAATTTTGTTGGATATAGAGGAGATTTAGGGATTTTGCGGGATTTTTCATGTATTTTGAGGCAATTGGTGTAGATTTTGTGGGATCTTCCTGAAATCTGGTCTAGTTTAGAGAAGATTTAGGGAATTTTGTGGTATTTTTCTTGAATTCTGTGGATTTTTCTGAAATTCTGTGGGATTTTGAGAAGTCTTGAAGAATTCTGAGAGATTTTTCTTGAATTTTGTGGAAATTTGTGGAGAGTTTGTGGGATGTTTCTTAAATTTGGTTGGGTTTTGAGAAGATTTAGGGAATTCTATGGGATTTCTCTGGAATTTTGTGGGGTTTTTGAAGAATTTTGAGGGATTATGAGGAGACTTGATGAATTTTCAAAATTTTTTCTTAGATTTTGTGGGATTTTTGAATAATTTTGTTGAATATTGGGGAGTTTTTTTGGATTTTTCTGGGATTTTTCCATAATGTTGTGGACACTCGTGGAAATTTTGTGGGATATTCCCGGAATTTGGTAGGGTTTTGAGGAGATTCAGGGAATTTTGAGGGATTTTTCTTGAATTTTATGGAAATTTGTGGAGATTTTGTGGGATTTTTCTAGAATTTGGTAGGGTTTTGAGGAGACTTGAAGAATATTGAGGGATTTTTCTTGAAATTTCTGGAATACTAGAGAGCTTTTGTGTGGTTTCTGGAATTTTGAGGGACTTTTCTGGAATTTTGTGGGATTCTGCAGAGAATTGACAAATTATCAGGATTTTTTCTTAGATTTTGTGGACATTTGTGGAGATTTTGTGGGATTTTTGTGGAATTTTGTGGGATATTGAGGAGATTTAGGGTTTTGAGGGAATTTTTGATAGATTTTGTGGACCTTGATGGAGATTTTCGGGATGTTTCTGGAATTTGGTAGAGTTTTCAGAAGATTTAGGGAATTTTGAGGGATGTTTGTGGGATTTTTGTGGGATTTTGTGGGAATTGGTGGAGATGTTGTGGGACATTCCTGTGAATTGGTATGGTTTTGAAATGATGTAGGGAATTTTGTGGGACTTCTCTGGAATTTTGTGGGGTTTTTTGAGAATTTTGAGGGATTTTGAGGAGACATAAAGGGTTTTGAGGAATTTTTTTTTACATTTTGTGGAAATTTGTGGAGATTCTGTGGGATTTTTCTGGAATTTTGTGGGTCTTTTCAAGGACTTAGTGTGGTTTTGAGGAGACTGGAAGAATTTTGTGGAATTTTTTTTTAGATTTTGTGGAAAATTGTGGAGGTTTTGTGTGATTTTTGTGGAATTTTGGGGGATATTGATGAGATTTAGGGATTTTGAGTGATTTTTCATGTATTTTGTGGACATTTGTGGAGATTTTGTGGGATGTTTCTGGAATTCAGTTGGGCTTTGAGAAGATTTAGGGAATTTTGTGGGATTTTTCTGGAATTTTGTTGGATATTGAGGAGATTTTGTGGGATGTTCCTTGAATTTTGAGGGACTTTTCTCGAATTTGGTGGGATTCTGCAGAGAATTGACAAATTATCAGGAATTTTTCTTAGATTTTGTGGACATTTGTGGGGATTTTGTGGGATATTCCTGGAATTTTGTAGGGTTTTGAGGAGATTTAGGGAATTTTGTGGATTTTTGTGGGATTTTGTGGGAATTTGTGGAGATTTTGTGGGATGTTTCTGGTATTTGTCGGGTTTTGATGAGATTTAAGGAATTTTGTGGGATTTTTCTGGAATTTTGTGGAGATTTGTGTAGATTTTGTGGGATGTTTCTGGAATTTGATGGGTTTTGGAATGATTTAGTGAATTTTGTGGGATATTTGTGGAATTTGGTAAGGCTGTTCAAGGATTTTGTGGTGTTTTGAAGAGATTTAGGGAATTTTGTGGTGTTTTTGTTGAATTTTGTGGGAAATTGTGGAGATTTGATGGGGTTTTTCCGGAATTTGGTAGAGTTTTCAGAAGATTTAGGGATTGTTGTGGGATTTTTGTGGAATTTTGTTGGATATTGAGGAGATTTTGTTGGATGTTTCTGGAATTTTGAGGGACTTTTCTGGAATTTGGTGGAATTTTGCAGAGAATTGTCGAATTATCAGGAATTTTTCTTAGATTCTGTGTGAATTTGTGGAGATTTGATGGGGTTTTTGTGGAATTTTAGGGGATATTGATGAGATTTAGGGATTTTGATGGATTTTTCATGTATTTTGTGGAAATTTGTGGAGATTTTGTGGGATGTTTCTGGAATTTGGTCGGCTTTTGAGGAGATTTAGGGAATTTTGTGGGATTTTTCTGTGATTTTGTGGAGGTTTGTGTAGATTTTGTCACATGTTTCTGGAATTTGTTGTGTTTTGGAATGATTTAGGAAATTTTGTGGGATATTTCTGGAATTTTGTGGGGCTATTCAAGAATTTTGTGGTGTTTTGCAAAGATTTAGGGAATTTTGTGGTGTTTCTCATGAATTTTGTGGGAAATTGTGGAGATTTGATAGGGTTTTTCGGAATTTTGGTAGAGTTTTCAGAAAATTTAGGGAATTTTGAGAGTTTTTTGTGGGATTTTGTGGGAATCGGTGGAGATGTTGTGGGGCATTCCTGTGAATTGGTATGGTTTTGAAATGATGTAGGGAATTTTGTGGGACTTCTCTGGAATTTTCTGGGGTTTTCTGAGAATTTTGAGGGATTCTGAGGAGACTTAAAGGGTTTTGAAGATTTTTTTTTTCACATTTTGTGGAAATTTGTGGAGATTCTCTGGGATTTTTCTGGAATTTTGTGAGCTTTTTGAAGGACTTTGTGTGGTTTTGAGGAGACTTGAAGAATTTTGTGGAATTTTTCTTAGATTTTGTGGAAACTTGTGGAGGTTTTGTGTGATTTTTGTGGAATTTTGGGGGATATTGAGGAGATTTGGGGATTTTGTGGGATTTTTCATGTATTTTGTGGGAATTTTTGGAGATTTTGTGGGATGTTTCCGGAATTTAGTCGGGTTTTGAGGAGATTTAGGGAATTTTGTGGGATTTTTCTGAATTTTGTTGGATATTTAGGAGAGTTTGTTGGATGTTTCTTGAATTTTGAGGGACTTTTCTTGAATTTTGTGGGATTCTGCAGAGAACTGATAAATTATCAGGAATTTTTCTTAGATTTTGTGGACATTTGTGGGGATTTTGTGGGATTTTTGTGGAATTTTGGGGGATATTGATGAGATTTAGGGATTTTGAGGGATTTTCCTTGAATTTTGTGGAAATTTGTGGGGATTTTGTGGGATATTCCTGGAATTCAGTTGTGCTTTGAGAAGATTCAGGGAATTTTGTGGGATTTTTCAAGAATTTTGGGGATTTTTCTTTAATTCTTTGGGATTCTGAGGAGACCGGAATAATTTTGAGGAATTTTTCTTAGGTTTTGTGGAAACTTGTGGAGATTTTGTGAGATTTCATGCAGAATTTTGTGGGATATTGAGGAGATTTAGGAATTTTATGGGATTTTTTTGGGATTTATTGGAAATCCAGGGTGATTTTGTGGGACATTCCTGTGATTTGGTGTGGTTTTGAAATTATTTAGGGAATTTTGTGGGACTTCTCTGGAATTTTGTGGGGTTTTTCAAGAATTTTGTGGGATTCTGAGGAGACTTCAAGAATTTTGAGGAATTTTTCTTAGATTTTCTTAAAACTTGTGGAGATTTAGTAGGATTTTTGTGGAATTTTAGGGGATATCGAGGAGATTTAGGGATTTTGAGGGATTCTTATGAATTTTGTGGAAATTTGTGGGGATTTTGTGGGATATTCTTTAATTTTGGTAGGGTTTTGAGGAGATTTAGGGAATTTTGTGGGATATTTCTTGGATGTTGTGGAGATTTGTGTAGATTTTGTTGGATGTTTCTGGAATTTGGTAGGATTTTGAGAGGATTTAGGGAATTTTGTGGGATTTTTCAGGAATTTTGGGGATTTTTCTGGAAATCTGTGGTATTCTGAGGAGACCTGAAGACTTTTGAGGAATTTTTCTTAGATTTTGTGGAAACTTGTGGAGGTTTAGTGGGATTTTCCTGGAACTTGGTAGAGTATTTAAAAGATTTAGAAAATTTTAAGGGGTTTTTCTGGAACTTTCTGTTTTTTTCTGGAATTTTGTGATAGTCTGGGAAAATTTAACTAATTTTGAGGCATTTTTCTTGAGTTTTATGAAAATAGGTGGAATTTTTGTGGGATTTTTCTGGAATTTTGTGGGGGGTTTTAATGGATTTTGTTGTATTCTGAGGGGACTTGAAGGCCCGTCTTCCCTAGGAACACGCACGTCCTGCCCGCCCGAGTGGATCGGCCTGCGCTGCTACCACGGCCATGGGGCGACCATCTGGTCCCTGGGTGTGCTGCTGTTTGAGATGGTGTGCGGGTACTTACCCTTCGAGAAGGAGCGAGACATCATGTTGGGGCAGCTCTTCTTCCCGCAGGAGGTCTCTCCAGGTTGGGATGCGGCCTGAAGAAGGCAGGCTTTGGCAGGAGGCACCGCGCAGCCCAGCCCGGCCCTCCCGCAGCTGCGCGGGACGTCCATGTGCCCTCAAGGGCCGGCTGCAGCAGGTGGCCCGTGGCAGGCTGGGTGTGGCACGCTTGGCTGAAGGAGGGGACGCTTGTCCTGCCGTGCCGCTCTCCCGCCAAGGGCAACTCCGAGCACACGCAGCGTGGCCCGGCTTCTGCAGGCACCGGGAGCAGCTGGGCAGGAGCCTTCTGCAAGTGAGCGCTGCTTTCTGCCTTCTCTCCCCAGAGTGCCAACATCTGATCCGCTGCTGTTTGTCTAAGCACCCCATGGATCGGCCAGTGCTGGAGCAGATCTTCTACCACCCTTGGGTGTTGGGCGGCCATTTCTGATGCCTTGCCACAGCCTCTGCAGCACCCAGTTCCCGTGTCCTACGCTAGACCGAGGGCCCAGGAAATAAAAGAACCCGAAACCCAGTGCGGCCTGGAAAGTCTGGTCCTTTTTAGCAACTTCAGCTAAGGGGACCTCTTGGCAAAAGGGGTAATCAGAGCATTCCCTTCATCCTTTGTCAAGCTTTTGATGCCTTTCTTCCAGGTTATCCCTCAAAATCAGAGAGGGGTAGAGCCTGCACAAGTCCCACCAAATCGGTGGGAGGCAGAGACTACTCCCAGGCCCCTCAAAACTGGAGGAGGATGGAGACGATCCCTGGGCCCCCAACACTGAAGGGAGATAAATACCCGGCCCCCCCAAAATAAGAGATGGATGGAGCCCACAGTGGCCCCCAAGTCAGAGGGGGAAGGGGAGACTGCCAGCCCCCCTAAAGAGAAGGGGAATTGTGCCTGTGCCAGCCCCGCAAATTGCAAGGGGACAGAGAACACCCCTGGCCTGGCAAAGGGCAAAGAGCGGCCGGGGGGCTGCCAGGATGGTGACAACACTGGCACCCCCCAAATCAGAGAGGGACAAAGAGCCCGCACAGGCTTCCCAGAATCAGAAAGGGGGCAGCAAAAATCCCCTGTCCCCCTAAGTCGGAGGGGCACAGACACAACGCCCACTCCCCCCATAGCAGAGGGGGTCAGACACAAAAGGCCCCACAAAAAGAGCATGGAGAACCAAGAGCACTGCCGGCCCCACAAAGGAAAGGAGGATGGAGAAACTCCCCATCTGTCTTTGTTTTGGAAGACAGGTGTCTGCTAGGGAGGGCAGGGGCCTCCCTTGGAATGAAAATGTAGACCCCCTCCCTCTCAATCATTATAATTTGTAACTCAAGGGGCTCCCAGGCAGAGATCTGGGGATAGGAATAACAGTTCTTTACTAGTGTGTATAACGAGGCACACAAACAACAATAACTACAGCGTGAACAACAAAACAGAACCAGGGACCCCGTGACAGCCTTCTCGGCAGGGACGGGAAAGGATGGAGGAGAGGCTTTGCTTCACAAACCCCCTCGGGTTGGCAGTCAGTGCCGGTGCTCCTGCAGGGCCCTGAGGAACACTCAGCTGGAACAGCAGGGATGAGCTGAGATCCCGGGCCGGTGGCTGAGGTGGATCAGCAGCTCCGTGGCGGTGCCTGGCACTGCCACACGTCCTGGCAGGACAGGGGGTGTGAGGCCACCAATGAAGAGGGAAGAAGGAGAACAAGAAGCAGCAGCTCCGTCTGGGTGATGGCGAATTCCCTTCTCCCTACCGCAACAGCTCCCAGCAAAGTGTCCTTCTCTGAAGCTGAAGAAGCCGCCAAACTGTGCCCACCTTCTCCTTTTCCTGATCCCTTCCCCCCTGGGCCCAGTCGAAATCCTTGTGTTTCTCAAGTACCACCCACAGTCAGGTTTTCCCCCAACTAATGGGTAAAAATTCCACAGTTGAGCCAGAACTAAAAGAGGGACACCTAACCCCCAACAGCTTCTCATCTCCACCTCTTTGCACTCCAAAAGCCAGGAGGGATCGATCTGTCACCTCAAAACCACTCAATCCCACTGAAAACAGCTCCATTTTACCCCAAAAGAGATCAATCCCAACTCAAAAGGGCTTGTTCCTCTTCAGAAAATCTCAATCCCATACCAAAATTACTCAGTTCCACTGCTGCCAAGTGAGATGGAGGTGGAAGGTGTTCTGGTTTAGGGCAAATTTGGAAGAAAACCTCTGAATGGGGTCCCTCTAAAAAGCAAATTAAAGTTGCCCCTCCCCCAAATAATTCAGGAAAAACATTTTCTTGGAGAAAAGAGGAAAAACACAGTTTACTTAACAATCAAAGTATCTACGAGCATGAGCAAGATGAATAATATTAAAGAATAAATCGTCTGGCTGTTTGAAGAGATGGCAAAGCCAGAAAAGTCCTTTCCATGGGGTGTAGCTCAGCTCGCTCAGTCTCTTATCAGTTCCTCCGGCGCTGGAAGGGGCCCAGGCCCAGGCCCCCGTGGGCCACAGCCGTGAGCTCCCGGGGTTTGTCTGGGTTCTCAGTCCAGAGCAGCTTTGAACAGATCCAAGGAAAAAGGCAAAAAACACTCCGGGGAACTCCTGTGCCTCACCTACCTAAAAACCAACTAAACTAAACTAAAAACTAACGCAAAAGGAAACTGAACTAAAGTGCCTAGAAGCAAAGGAGAGCCCTGTCCCACTGTCTATCCCTGCTGCAGACAACAAAGGCCAGGAAAGCGTGCGGGGCAGTGAGTGCCATTTCTGCAAACACACTGCAGCTTCTTCTTCCCCCCCTTGGCTCTCAGAGCCAGTCTTGAAGGTGCAGAACTTAATAGGCAGCAGAAAGAGAACAGACGCCTGGGGATCCAAGGATCATAAAGTCACCCCAGGCCAGAAGGAGGTTGGGAGAACTGGGATCCACATTTGGAGCGGTGGGATGGGGATTGTGTGGGGCTGGCTGGCTGGGCTGTATTGGATAGGAAATCAAATTTTGAGAGTTCCTGATTTGTGTCCCATTAATTTTCAGTCAGGTGCAGCTCTGTTTGCAGACTGTTGCTGTGGTGCTCGAGATGGACAAAAGACGCAGGGAGGTTGGTGCGGCAAGAGGAACCTTTATTGTTCAGAAGCTGCTTTTCGATGGTTGACTGTGGGGGCTGGGGAACCGCCTGATTCAGAGATCCCGGCCCTCCCTTGGAGGCAAGATACTTTTTTCTAAGAGAAGGAAAAGTATCACACCCAGCAATCTTTGAGTTAGTTATGTTAAACTGTTACACTCCATTGGTGTTCTCCCCTGCCATTCCACCCCCATACCTGTATCCCAGTTTCCCCCAGCCCCTCTCCTCCCCTATAAATAGCCCAGTTTATCCCCTGTTCCAGAGAGCTGCTGTCACTGGCTCCCTTCGCCGAGGGCCCGGCTGTAATAAAGGCCAGTTCTCTGCGGAACGCCACACAGCGCTCTGCTCTCTCCCTCCGTGTCGCCTGCACGCTGCCGCTGAGCTGAGCTGAGCTGAAATCACTCGCCGGGCAGAGGACGTGTCTGTGCCCCGGGCAGCCCAACCGCAGACCGCTTTTCCGGGAGTCGCGGCACCCCTGCCACCTCCACCGCCGCCGCAACCTATGAGAAAGCACAGCTGGGTTCTGCTCAGGGCATTTCAAACTACCTGGGGTGTTTGGGACTTGCCCTTGCAAAGGCAGCATCTCAGGAAAACTCCAAGTTTCCCTTCATGGACTCCCAGCATGTGTTGCCTTGGAAGGGACCTTAAAGCTCCTCTTGTTCTAACTCTCAGCACACTCACGACACCTTTCCCTAGACCAGCTTGCTCCAAGCCCCATCCAACCTGGCCTTCAACCCTTCCAAGGGTCAGACAATCACAGCTTCTCTTAAGCCTGGTCTATCCTTCCCACATCGAAAATCATACCAAACTTAGCAGCCTAAGAGATAGATTTCTATCACATATCTCCATTTTTCTAGGGAAGAAATATGACAAAACTTGTTTGCATCTGGCTTTGCAAAATCAACACGAGCTCTTCAGAAAGGACTGCCGTCTGCCCAGTTTTCTTATTTTTGCCCATTTGGTGGAACATTTGCATTCTGTTGTTGTTTGGAGCAGTATTTTAATGTATCTAGCTGAGGATGCTTCAAATAATCCAGCGAGACACCAGGGTGTGAGGGGTGGAAAACAGAGCTCTTACGCACCCAGTACTTCTCTTGTTGGAAGTCTTCAATCCCATCTCTCTGCTGGGATAAAATAGGTGCTACTCATCCCATTTCTAAAGTATTGTGCATCAAGATGACACTATTTGAAGACTTCAAAATAAAAAAGCCAATTGAAACAAACCTCTGCTCCTTTCCATTTGCTCTGTTCCACAGTTTAGGACAGAAGACAGGAGAGAAAGGTTGTTTTGGCAACAATGTTTTCAGGACTCTAAAAAGACTATCAAAACCACTCTGCCACACTCTCAGCTGCTGCAGTGCCAAAAAGCACTGGCTGGCTTTACTCACAAACTCACAATTGTGGTGGCATTTCTACCACACCACAGGACAGCGATGTTTTTCCTTTTCTCCTGGAAGTACCTACAGCAATTCTGGCTAGCAAGGCAAACATGAGCCTCTTTTAGTGGCCCTTGAAATTGGACATGTGAAATGAGGGACACAAAGCCACAGGCCAGCTGAACCTGGGATCTCTGAATGGCTCTTCACATTCTTCCCAGGAAGATGAATGGCAATCACTATTTTGGCAGGGAAGCTGCATCAGCTGGCAATTTGGTGTAGAAAATGTGCTTTCTGCTCCTCTCACAGCCAAAACTCCTACCCATTTCTTGGAAGTCCTTCTTAGATGAGGACCGTGTTCAAGTGAGTGGCAGTGAAGCCAAATGGCAATCCAGGAATCAATTGTCCTGTACACAATCTCCTCCATCCACGTGGAAGGTTACTCAGGGGCACACAGGAGGAAGGAAGAAACCCAAGTGCATCATTGGACATAAAGTCAGATGTGTTGAGGGATGAAGAAATCTTGCAGAGATATGGAAAGCTGCCCTGAGAACCCAGTTCAGGAAGAGCCTGAGCTGTTTTGTGCTTCTAGGCCTGAAGATGCTCAGGATCTTTCCCAGATGCTCAGCAGGCAGTAGGATTGTGCCTGAATCTGGCTCTGGAAATGCCAGTGGCTCAAGTGAGAGCTGTGGCCATGATTTCCATTGCATGGAGAGGGGCCACAGTCCTGCAAGAGTCTTTCAGCAGAGCAAAGAGCAGCCTGGAGGGTGGGCAGTGCTGCGTCTGTACCACTGCATGCTCATCCTTCACCGTAGTGCAGAGCTGCCCCCAAAGCTGCCATGGATCACTTTTTAGATTTCTCCTGTTGGATATATTTTGGAAAAGTTGTTCTAGGTGGCTTTGGATGGAGATCCCTGTAGGAAGCAGCCATTCGCCTGCTGGGATATCCTTACAACTAATCCTAACTTCTCATTGCCTTTGGTTTTATTAGGGAATTGTTTTCCATTTCTTTGATTGGTTCGTTTGGGTTTGTTTCTTTGTGTTTTTGTCTGTTTTGCTTTGAGTTTTTTGCTTTTTTATAAATGACTGGTGAAGTTGGCAGAGCCAGACTCCAGAAAATGTAAACCAGGCTTTCCAGACTTTCCAGAAATTACTTTTTGCTGGCTCTATCTGCATTCCCCAGGATCAGCATCACCAGGAGATATTTGCAGGTTTTGCTCTGCACCATCAGCTTGCCCAGATGTTGTTCAGTGTTTCACCAATGGAGAAGACAATGGATATTTTACCAAGCCTCCTTTCAAACAACCAAACTTGGGGCAGCACGGCAGAAAAGAAGAAAAGAAAATCTTTGCCAGTTAGAACAGAGCCACAGTCCCACCATTTTCCCCTCTGCATTTATTGATTTTCTACATTTAGAGGCAAAGCTTCCATCTCCAAAAGCTTCCATCTCTCACTTCCTGATGCTCTTTGCTACCCTTGAGCCTTGACCCCCATGCATCGGACTGCTGTCCATGTGGGGCTGGGGATGCTCAGCCTGGAAAGAGAAGGTGCTGGGGAGGCCTCCCTGCAGCTCTAGGAAAGATGGGCACAGAGAGGAGAAGCCTTTCAAGTGCAGGAGTGAGATTGAAGTTGCATCTAATGAAGCTGCTCTTTTACACTCAGCCTGCTGGGGCACTGGCCCAGGCTGTGCACACAGGCTGGGGATGCTCCATCCTTGGCAACATCCAAGGCCAGCTGGGAGCAGGGCTCTGAGCAACATATTCTGGGGGAAGATTGCTCCACTTGGAACAAGATGGTCTTTAGGCTCCCTTCCAAGCCCAGCCTCCCAGGGATTCCATCATTCTATGGTCTCCGTTGTCCCCTTCAGCCTGGGCCTGGGCTCCTGGCACTGATGTCACAGTGCACGCTCCAGCTCGAACTTCCAGCATCCAGCAACGGCCACAACACAACCCTTGGCTCCTTGTGTCAGCACGCTCTTCAGAGTTCTCCAAGCCTACCCCTGTCACCTTCCTTGTCACCGGTTCCCTGATACCCGCATCAGTCCTGAAAGCTGCCCATTCCTTGGATTTCCCTATCCATCCCTGCACGATGTCTGCATTTGTTGCAAAGAAGGTATGGTACTATTCCACGGAGGTAGACACCCCACAGCTGCCTGGATAGGTTTGAGCTGTGTGGGGTAGAGTGGGAAAGGGACCCCACTCTGAGATTTTGCTACCTCTGCAGGCTGTCCCAGACCGAGAGGAGGAGATGGAGGTGGATACACAAATTGAAATAGAAGAGAAAATGGAAGTGGACAGAGAAGATAAGGGAGATGAAGAGATGGATGTGGATATGGACCAGACAGAAGGAGAAATGGAGGTGGAAACGGAAGATTATATTGAAGAGATGGACATTGATATAAAAGACGAGGAGGAGGACATGGTCTTGGGATGAAGACCGATGCCAGCAGCAGAACAGGCAGGTGCTCCCCATGGGCAGAGTGGGTCCCCTGCTGCCAGGCTGGGGCTGGGCTGGGCACTCCCTGCTCAGGGACACGCTAGCCCATGCACTGGATTCTGGTGGCCATCCCTGGCCTGGCCTGGCCTTGCTTTGGGCCACACAAGCCCTGTTCCAGTGCCTGGGCCGCAGCCCCCAGCCCCAGCCAGGCTCACTTCTGGCAGCAGAGTCCCACTGTGCCAGTGTCCCAGCCCGGGAGCACATGGAACACCCCTCCATGCCTGACTGCACTGACCGTGCTACTTGTTTTTCTTCCAGCACTGAGGCACATCCCAGACACAGAGATGCACCCTTCTGTATATACGTTTTAAAGTTGTTTTGTTCAGGATAGAGGTTTTAGGGATTGCTTAAGTTTTCTGTAAATATGTTTCATATAGTTTGGTTAGATAAGTTCTTAGGTAAATAGGTTCTGTAGTTTGTTGTTGTTGTTGTTACCAATATTCATACAATGTAAATATGTTGTGTAGTTCATTCTTGTTCCTTTTCTTCTACAAATAAACATTCTTGGTTTTTCACACCCCAGTTCTCTTTGCATTTGCTTTGGGCACGTGTCTTGGTTTTAGAAGACAGGTGTCTGCTAGGGAGAGTAGGAGCTTCCCTTTAGCTGAAAGAATGTAGAACCGCCTCCCTCCGAATTATTATAATTTTGAAATCATGGGGCTTTCAGACAGAGATCTGGGGATAGGAATAACAGTTCTTTAGTAGTATACCCAGGCAAACAAACAACAATAACTACAGCAAAAAAAAGAAAACAGAACCAGGGACCCCGTGACAGCTTTCTCGGCTGAGACGGGATGGAGGAGAGGCTTTGTTTTTACAAACCCCCTTGGGCGGCAGTCCCGGTGCTCCTGCAGGGCTCTCAGGAACACTCAGCTGGAACAGCAGGGATGAGCTGAGATCCTGGGCTGGTAGGTGAGGTGTATCAGCAGCTCCGCAGCGGTGCCTGGCACTGCCACACGTCCCGGCAAAACAGGGGGTGTGAGGCCACCAACAAAGAGGGAAGAAGAAGAAGCAGCAGCTCTGTCTGGGTGATGGCGAAAATTCCCTTCTCCCCACCGCAGCAGCTCCGCGATCCAGCAAAACGAATGTCTTTCCCCAAAGCCGAAGCCAAAGAAAAAAACCAGCTAAAAAACTGTCCCCACCCTCCTTTTCTGCCCCCTTCTCCCGCCCCTGGGCCTGGCTACTCTTTGTCCGTTGTTAAGCACCACTAAGTACCGGTTGTTAGGTTGTCCCAGCACATAATGGGTAAAAATTCCCCCCGCAGGCCAGAAGGACAAAACAAAAAAAAAACAAGGACACCTAACCCTCAACACTATCCACCCCGAATTTTTTCCCATACCAAAATGTTACATCAAATATTAAACCTTTAAATTATACACGAACACATACTACTTTAACTATATACATATGTGCATGCAGATACAGATATAAGCAGTGTCATAGGTAGTTCACCCTAAAACCAGCTCCCCTTGGGGTATGCACCGGGTCTGTCCATCTTTTTGCATCACCCACCTAGTGCAACCCGGTCCTTGAGCAAATACAAGCCCACGGATTGGACTGTCTTTGCTGGAGGCAGAATTAACCCAAACAGTTTTTCCCAGCATACCTCTCATATGTACCACTGGAACCTTATCTCCATCTGTCGTTCTAAAGGGCTCAGATTGGGCAGGGCCTGCTCGGTTAGTGGAACCTCGGGTGTTCACCAGCCATGTGGCTTTTGCTAAATTAATCTCCCAGTTCTTGAAAATTCCCCCACCCAGTGCCTTCAAGCTGGTTTTAAGCAGGCCATTGCACCGTTCAACTTTTCCAGCAGCGGGTGCATGGTAGGGGATATGGTACATCCACTCAATGCCATGTTCCCTAGCCCAGCTGTTTATAAGGCTGTTCTTGAAATGAGTCCTGTTATAAACGCGATAGCAAAATAAGGTTAATATAAAAGCAATTTATTATAAAACAATTTCAATCACAAGCAACGAGAGAAAAACCACAATAAAATAAATCGGCGCAGCGCCGGGTGGACAGGGGTCTGTACCCAGAGGTACAGATTTTCCCAAATCCACGAAGGAGGGATTGCTGTCCGGGGTTTTTATAGGGATTTTCGTATCCTGAGGCAAAACTCAGAGCAGTCACTGTCCAACAGAGTCTAGATGTGCGGTTGAATAGATTTCCCGGATCCGTCGATCTGAGTCAATAGTCAACTGGGCAGAGTCCTTTCACATGTGAATAGTTCTGAGTGCTTTCTGATTGCATCTTTTGGGTGGACTCCCGGGGTGGAGTGTCCAGGTCCGGTGCGAAGCCGATGGATATCTCAGCCGGGCTCCTCTCATTGTCTAGCTTGATTGCCTGTGTCCTGCTCTTTATCTCGGGCTGATAAGCGTCGCCGTGGATTGTTACCGCCTGAGTGGATCGTTACCGCCGGACTCGGGAAGGAATCTTTAGACCATACTATATTTTACATTTTTACATTATTATAAATACAACATATATTTCTTTATTCCTTCACGGATTTTTTATCCAATGCCACATTTATCACAGTTCCCCCGCCTAATAATTTATCACATTAAAAATTTGTGTTATTTCATTTATTTTTATTTCTGATGGGGAGGACTGGGGACTTTTAACAACATTCGTCCTCCTCCCAGTCTTTTAGAGAATTCTCACAGTGCCCTTGAAAAGGGTTATCTTTTTTATTTCTATTTTCAAATTTCTTTAGGGCTTCAACTGCCTTCCCGTTTTCTCTTTTCTCTTCTAACTTCATTAGTTTAGATATTTGAGAGAAAGGAGTGGGTTTCCCTTGGGCATTTTCCGGATCAATTGGGAGGGTAGCAATCTGCATCCCTTGTACAACAGAATGAATTAACCTGATGAAACAGGGAATCAGGCGTGGGAGGAAGATGATTCCTGCAATTGAACAAGTTATGAAGAACGCTAACTTTTTCCACCAAGCTCCCTGTCCAAATATTTGGTCCCACCAAGAGGCTTGCAGAATAGAATTCCACTTTTGGACTGGCACATGTGCCACTTTCTTTATTTCAGCGGCTAGTCCTCTTATTGTTTCTCCATAATCATCTATCTCTATACAACATTCTGATTCATTGTACTTCCCACACACTCCTCCTTCCTCAGCTAACAAGTAGTCGAGGGCTAATCTGTTTTGGTACACAAAAGCCCTCATTTGCGAGTGTTTTTTTGCCAGAAGTTCTAAGGCTTCTGAGGTGTGGTTGGAGACTACTTCCACCACTGCTTGCAACCTAATAAGCCTGTTGAGGAGGTAAATAGGTGTTCTATAACCCCAACTGCCATCATTTGCCCAAGTGGCGGGCCCATAATACTTAATGATTCTGTCAGCAGGCCACTCTTCTTCTCCCCATTTCTGACTGCCTCCTGCCATTGGTAATTCTCGTTTTAATTCCCTTTTATGTCTATTCAATGTCTCTAAGAGGGGAGCTCCTAGCAATTTGCTTTCTGTTCTAGGTAAGGCAAAGAAAAAGGGCCTGATTATTCCAAGGGTGCAGGACCCCTTCCATTTTCTGGGGAGCTCGCTATATGCTTTCTTCCCACATATCCAGTAGATGCCGTCGGGAGCTTCCCAACCTATGTTTGTTTTTGCAGGATCATCCCAATATTCTTTTAGGCCTTCTAGTGCATGGAAGGGATTGGCCCTGGAGCTTTTGGACCAGCATAATTTAATTAATTCAACCCATTCGCAATGATTTTCCCGGGTGCGACTCCAATAGCCCGCGGGTGGTTCAGGTTGCCAGGTCTTTGATTTAGTGTCAGAATTCACCGTGAGTGTGTTTATACACGGGGTATAACCCACTAAGTCAGTGAACTCTTTCCCTTCTCTGCTAATGCAGACAGTACCAATTATTCTCTGGTCTATTACCCATCCCTCAGGTCTTCGTGTTGTTTTTGACATTTTTGATCCCTCCCATTTTAGGAGTTGTTCTGGGGTGAGTCCCTCTCCCTTCCAAGGCCACCTTTCGGCCGACTTTAAACCGCCACAGATCTAACAGTTAGACAAACCTAATTCTGTTGCTATTTCCTGCATTAGTTCAATAAAGAGATTTTGGTTGGGGGCTGGTAATCCCCAATCACTGTACTGTTTTTCTAATTGTTCATAGTGTTCACTAAGAGATTTAAGTCTCTCTTGTTCTAATCTCTTTTTCCTGATTTCTACTTCTCGCCTTTTTAACTCTTGGGTCAGTTGTTTTATTTTACTTTCAGGGTCCGTCCCTTCTTCAACTTTTGAAAAGCAGAATATTTGGTCGAATTGTAAACAAATTCAGTCATCGTCACCTCTTAATAAATCAAGAATTATTGGTTCATTGTTAAAGGATGTTTTTTCTTCATGGTTTAGATTTTTACCTTCCCAGTACAATTATCCCCCCATAGTACACGTTTTTAAGTTTGCTTTATTATAACACAAAGGGTTGACCTTATAATATGCCAGAAAGGTGGACTGTCTTTTTCCTCCTATCCAGACAGTTTTGTTACATTGGCTACAGGTTGGAATCAGAGGAAGCATTCCAACTTCTCTCTTATATATGAAGTAGGAAGCTTTGGTCCTTCCTCCTATAGGAGTTTTTGACTGCCTGTCCTTAAGACCTGCCCCTGAGTGGTAACACCAGACCTCCCCCTTCAATTCACAGAGACCATACCGAGTACCGTTAGACAAACAGAACCCTTTTTGTTGTCCCGGAGGACAGTCAATTATTTGTCTGGTATTTGTGGCAGTCAGGCACTGCTCACACTTTCCCAGGGGACGCGCTCCCCCGGAGGTACCTCGGGAATTCTTCCCTTAGCCAAGCACACGGCTAGACTCAGGACAGTCAGGATTCCCCACCGGCGTATCCCTCTGCCTCGCCCTTCGCCCGTACAGAAATATACGGCGGGGATTACCATCTTCTCGGCAGCAAGGATATTCTTCAGGGGCCCTTGTAGTCCTAATGGCGTACCTTCTCTTGAAAGTAGCCCACCGAGACAATTTAATTGTATCTGTCCTACACGGTACTTTGACTGTCTTTCAGCACTCGATCGCTAGTGCTTCTGCTTTGGCATCTAATTTTCCTTTTATCCCCTTTTGGTAAATCAGGTACCACTCAGGAGAGTCAAGTTCTAAAAACCCTGCCCGGGTGGCAAGTGTTAAGAGACGGCCAGTCTCCTCCTGTTCTTTGATCAGACAACCGGTACACAATCCCTTGGGCCTGTACCCTCCCTAACAGTGGGTTACCCAAATTTGTTTACAATAAGCACACTCAAAATGTATAAAAGGAAAACAATCACAATCTGGGTTGATGCAACTTATCTGGTTGTCACTGGTCATTTGTGGTGACGCTGAAGCTTAATTTTCAGCTCTCCCGGAGGGGTGGTGACTTTCCACTCGGAGGTGTTGCAATCCTTGACTTTTTTCACTTGAGATGAATGTGTCCAGCCCCTTTCTGCAGTCCGAACAGCAGTGTCAGTGGTGAGGAGAACGAGGAACGGTCCTTCCCAGTGTGGGGTGAGGGGAAGCTCCTTCCAAGCTTTGATGAGGACTTTATCCCCAGGCTGTATCCGGTGTATCGCAAATCCCAGAGTGGCACTTTGGGGAATAAGCTCTTGCTTTCTCAGGTCCTGTAAATTTTTGTTGATAGCAATGAGATATGGTTGTATTTGCACATCCTCCACTTGGGAGTGCCCCACCGGCATTCCATGTTTGTCTGGCATCCCATATAACATTTCAAAAGGGGACAGACCTGTCTGAGAGTGAGGCATAGTTCTTATATTCAGCAGAGCAAGGGGAAGACATTTAATCCACGACATTTTTGTTTCTAGCATGAGTTTAGACAATTGGCATTTAAGTGTTTGGTTCATCCTTTCCACCCATCCTGAGCTCTGAGGATGCCAAGGGGTGTGGTATTGCCATCTAATACCCAGAGCTTCTGAAATTTGTTTAATAATTTTTGAAGTGAAATGGGTTCCTTGATCTGAATCGATACAACCTACTATCCCATACCTAGGAATGATTTCTTCTAATAAAATTTTAGACACCGTTTGGGCTGTGGCCCTTGCTCTGGGAAAGGCTTCCACCTAGTGTGTTAGTTTATCAACTATTACCAATAAAAATTTATATCTACCGATTTTTGGTAATTCGGTGAAGTCCACTTGGATCCTTTCAAATGGTCTGTATGAGAGAGGATGACCTCCCCAAGCAGTTTGTTTAGACTTGGATCAATTCACCTTTTGGCAAACCACACACCCTTGTACTTCTTGTTTAGCAAGTTCAAAGATCCCCTTGCACCCGAAAAATTTCAGGAACTGTTCGGCTAGTGCCCGAGTTCCCCAATGGCTCTGCTTGTGTAACCTTTGCAATATCTTCCTTGCCGTTCCTCTTGGAATTAATTCCCTCCCATCTGGTAACCACCATTTTCCCCGTTCCAGGACTCCCCCTATCTTCTTGAATTCCCCAATCTCTTTCTCTGAAGGGAGCACGGGGATTTCAGGCGATTCCTCCGGGGTTACTCTGGGAATGCTTGCGGTGAGCAGAGCTGCTCGTTTTGCCTCTTTATCAGCTAGGTTGTTACCTCGAGTTTGAAACTGCAACCCCGTCTGGTGTCCTTTTACATGGACAACTGATATTTCTTCCGGTTCTCGGACAGCCTCTAGAATCTGTCGGATCATTTCCCCATGGATTAGGCCTTTTCCCTTAGTATTTATCAATCCTCTTTCTTCCCAAATCTTTCCAAAAGTGTGTACTACCCCGAAGGCATACCGTGAGTCTGTGTAGATGGTCCCCCTTTTTCCTTTCAGTCCCCGGAGGGTGCTCAGGAGAGCATAGAGCTCGCAAGCTTGTGCGGACCAGCTTGCTTTCCAAGGGACCCGATTCTACAATTTCTCCTGATGTACCATTTATTATTGCATATCCCGACTTTCTCTTTCCCTCAACAACTTTTGAAGATCCATCTATAAACCACTTCTCTCCCCCTTCTAACTCTTGATCTTCTAAATCTGGTCTTACTTTAGTCTGCAGCTCCACAGTCTCAGTACAATCGTGTAACAATTTTTCTGGAGGTTCACCGAACAGGAACTGAGCAGGATTTTGTGCAGAAGTGGTTTTTAATTCTAAACCAGGTGAGCTGATTAAAATGGCTTCATATTTCAGAAGCCTGGAATCAGTCAGCCACTTCTCTGCTTTTTGCTGCAAGATGTTTCTCACATCGTGGGGAGTGTAAACTACCAAGGGAGCTCCAAAAGTTACTTTCTTAGCTTCTCCCACTAACAGAGCCACTGCCACAATCGCCTGTAAACACGTAGGCCAACCCTGACTAACAGGATGTAAAATCTTTGAGAGAAACCCTATAGGCTTCTTCTTTTCTGCCCACTCCTGGGTCAGGACTCCCTGTGCTGTTTGTCCACTCACATCTACGAACAACTGAAATTCTTTATTTGTATTTGGTAGAGTTAGTACGGGGGCAGTTATAAGAGTATTTTTCAGTTTCTGGAAATTAGACTCATCCCGTTCAGTCCACTTCAGCCTGTCAGTGTTCAACCTTTCATACAAAAACTTCACTTTCTCACTGAAACCCTCAATCCACTGCCTGCAATATCCCAAGAGCCCTAAAACTTGTCTAATTTGTCTTTTTGTTTTCGGTGCAGGCAACGCAAGGATGCCTGCCACTCTCTCAGGGTCCAATTTCTTTTTCCCTTGAGATATCCAATGTCCTAGGTATTTTGTTTCAGGCTCTGTGAATTGCAGCTTGGATTTTGAGACTTTCAACCCTTTCTTTCCTAAAAAGTTCAACAAGGCAATTGTGCTTTTCCTCACACTTTTCTCAGTCGCTCCAGCTATCAACAAGTCATCTACATACTGCAAAAGCTTTGTCCTGCTCTCAGGAATAAATTGGGTTAGCAACTGTTCTAAAGCCTGCCCAAAAAGGTTCGGAGACTCCACGAACCCCTGGGGGAGGACCGTCCACCTTAGCTGCTGCTTCCGGTTTGTATCTGGGTCCACCCACTGAAATGCAAAATAATTTCTACTCCTTTCATTCAGAGGGCAAGTCCAAAAAGCATCTTTCAAATCAATTACACTGTACCACACATCTTCAGGTGAGAGTCTATTTAGCAAGGTATAGGGGTTGGCCACCACCGGGAACCTGGTTCGGGTCCTAGCGTTCACAGCTCTTAGGTCTTGGACCAATCGGAAACTGCCGTCCGTCTTCCTTACAGCCAGGATGGGGGTGTTATGTTGAGACATGCGAGGTTCTAAAGTACCCCCTTTTAGGAGATCATCAATTACTTGTTTCAACCCCCTTCTTCCCTCCATCGGGATGGGATATTGTTTAACCCTTATAGGGTCCTCAGGGTCCTCAATTTCTATTTTGATAGGTTTGATATCTAGCTTTCCTACCTCTCCTTTTGAGTGCCATACTTCAGGGTTAATTTCTTCCTCATCCTTGGGAGTCAGCTTAAATATTTTCACTACCAATTCAGAATCTTTAACAACGATATTAATTCCTAAAGCGACAATCATGTCTCTCCCCAACAAATTATAATCTGCTTCTTCCACTAGTAACAAATTCCCTAAGCAAATTTTATTTTCAGATTCTAGTTCTACATCTTTTATTACGGACACTTTGAAGGGGTCCCCCTTTGCACTGATTACAAAAACTTTTTCTCTGCTAGCAACACATCCATACGGCAGTTTCTGCAGGGTACTTCTCTCCGCCCCAGTATCCACCAGAAAACTTACCTCCTGTCGCTGGGGGCCCACTTTTAATTTTATCAAGGGCTCCTTGGACGTTCTGGTCCCCACATTGAAGAGCCCCCGACACCCCTGATCCTCTTGAAAAATTTTTTCATCTTTTATTCTTTGCCTACAGTCCCGTCGAATGTGTCCTACCTTTTTACAGTAGTAGCATTCAGGGAGTTCTTTTTGTGGAGTCGGGGCTGCCCTGTGAGGACCTCCAGGTTTTCTAGGCAACGTTTTAAACTTACCCTGTACTTGCTCCTGTTTCTGGACCTCTTTTACTGCAGCTGCTAAAACCTTAGCTTGCAATCTCTGCTTCTCATCCTCTCTCCTCATGTATACTTTTTGAGCTTCCCTTAGGAGCTCCTGGAGGCTTTTATCCTGTCACCCCTCAATCTTTTCTAATTTTCTTCTAATGTCCTCCCAGGATTTAGCAACAAATTGTGTTTTTAACAGAACCTCCCCCACAGGAGTGTTCGGGTCAGTTCCAGAGTAGATCTGAAAACTTCGCCGTAATCTCTCGATCCATTCCGTGGGTGATTCCTCTTTCCCTTGACACTCTCCGAAAACTTTGCTAATATTCTGGCCCCTAGGAACCGCTTCTCTTATTCCTTGAATAATTATGCTCCTCAAATCTATCATGTTCCGTCTGCCCTCCTGCATCTGGGCATTCCAGCTCGGGCTTACACTAGGCCATTTCTGGTTGCCTGGTGTCCCCTGTGGATTGCATCTGTCCCAGTCCCTGATACCAGCTTGTTTAATCATTTCTCTTTCTTCCTGATAAAACAATGATTTTAGGATTGCCATAAGATAGTCAAAGATATAAATGCTACTCCCTAGAAATTCATCTAACCTCTCAGCCACACCAAAAGGATCATCCAACAATCGCCCCATCTCTTTCTTAAACGCTCTTACGTCTCTGGAGTTGAGGGGTACATTCACAAATCCAATCATTCCCGGAGCTGTCGGTACTTCCCTGAGAGGGAA
This sequence comes from Periparus ater, assembly GCA_032357785.1. Classification (NCBI taxonomy): domain Eukaryota; kingdom Metazoa; phylum Chordata; class Aves; order Passeriformes; family Paridae; genus Periparus; species Periparus ater. The sequence continues at coordinate 2,459,857 of JANVCZ010000035.1, forward strand.
CAACCAGTGCTCATCCTCACTCTCTCCCCACTCCTCGCCCACCATTCTCGCTCTCAAACGGGTTCTACTCGCGGGAGGGGAACTGGGGATTGTGGGTGGTCTCCCCTTTATCAATTGTGGGAACTCCGCCGCCACCCGGTTAACGGGAGGGATCCCTTCCGTGATATGGGAAGGTCCCGGCTGTGGCGGCCTGTCCTGGGGTGACTTTATGATACTGGTATCCCCAATCGTCTGGTTTATGTTATATATTAAGTTCTGCACCTTTAAAAGTGACTCTGAGAGCAAGAGGGGGGAGAGAAGAAGCGCGCAGTTTGTGTTAAAGAAAAACATCACTCCCACACATCCCGCACCTGGACTGTGGTGACTGCAGCACGGACAGACAGCGGGACAGAGCTTCTCTCTGGCTTTTAGTTAGTTTTAGCTAGCTGAGGCAGAAGAGTTCCCTCGACCTTTGTTTTTTTCCTTTTTTCTTAGATCTGTGCAAACCTGCTCTGGACTAAACACCCAGCCAAACTCCGGGAGCTCACGCCTGTGGCCCACGGGGTCCTGGGCCTCGGCACTTCCCAGCGCCGGAGGGACTGATAAGAACCTGAGCGAGCCGAGCTACACCACATGAAAAGGACTTTTCTTCCTAGACTTGCCATTCCATCGAACAGCAAGAGGTTTTATTATTTAATATTATTCAATTTTCTGTTAAATAAACAGCTTTTTCCACTTCTCTCCAAGGAATTTTCTCTGGGGAACTCCCCATTTGAAGTTTTCCTTCCTAATTTGCCCTAAACTAAGACAAATAAGTTTTGGCGCCCAACGTGGGGCAAGAGAAAGTGGAAAACCTGTACTGATTGTTGGTTGTATTTTTGGTTGTATTTATTCTGTATTAAGATAAAGCAGTCAGTAGCCATGTTGTTTAGATACATAATATCTCTCGAGGTAAGAGCCTTCATGCAGATCTGGTCCCTAGAAATTTTTGAAGTTTTGATACTTGTCTTTTCCCTCTTTCACAGTAGAGGGGCATGGATTAGAATGGTTATTGTGCTGAGCTTGGTGATAATTATTTATAGGAAGTTTATAGAACTACTGAAATTTCTGTCAGGTATGTTTAGCTTATGGTTTCTTTGCCCGACCCTGCCTCCCAGTCCCAGTAGCACATTTTGGGAGTTTATTGGTAATTGCACCCAGTTTGTTAGAAAAAGAGCAAGGAATGAGGCTTTTCAGCCTTTTCTTTCCTTCTTCTCCTTTCAATCTGTTATGTCCCTCTTTGAGAATATCCAGTTTCCTCTGAGTGTTAAAGATACCACATTCCTGGTAGTTCAGTTGTTAAGCTTCCTCTATATGGTCTGCAACTTCTCTAGAGTGAGGGCTGAGATATCCAGAAAAGCCAATGAGACCCCTGCCCCAGAAGTAGACTCAAGTGTGAGAAATCCTGAGTAGAATAGAGAATGGGAGAGAATTGGCCGAGCTCTAAAGGAATTTTCTGATCCCCCAGCCTGGGAATTTTCATGTGAACAAATTCAGAACCCAGATGAAGTAAAAAAATATCTGGAAGAGAATTGCTGTGATGATTCTAAGAAGAAAAATATCATTGCAATGAGCTGAGCCCTAGCGTACGCTTTTCGCACGCTGCTCGATACTGTAGGGCAGGGAGATAAATCAGCAGCTACCCCAGTCACTCAGGCAGCAGCCAAGCCAGCAGCCAAACCAGACAGTGAGCCTAAGCCAGCAGCCAAAACAGACAGTGAGCCTAAGCCAGCAGCCAAACCAGACAGTGAGCCTAAGCCAGTGTCTGTTGCTCCTACCATGAGAGGCATGAAATTCAAAACCAAAACCGATCGGCCAGTAGATGATGACAATGGTGATGCAGGGGAAAGACCCTCAAGACCAGCAACTGATCAAAAATCAAAAAGAGCTGGTAAAACTTTCTGCCTGAAAGACCTTCGTGGCCTGAGAAAAGATTACACTCAACGACCTGATAAATCTATAATTAGTTGGTTAGTCCGTCTGTGGGATGCTGCAGGTGAGGTTACAGTTCTGGATGGCACTGAAGCGAGGCATCTGGGATCCCTGTCACACGATCCAGTTATCAACACAGAGATGATGAGGGGGGCTGACCCTTATAGTCTCTGGGAACGGGTCCTAAGAAGTGTGGCACAAAGATATCTGTGTGCAGACGATCTCTATATACAGCAAACTCTTTGGAAAACCATAGAACAAGGGATTCAGCGCTTGAGAGAAATAACAATAGTAGAGATTGTCTTCGTGAGTAACTTAAGTACTAAAAATCCAGACTTAGTGCCACGTAAATCTGTGATGTGGCGAAAACTTGTTTGACTTGGGCCACAAAAATACGCTTCTGCTTTAGCTACAATAAAGCAGGATGACTGGGAGGAGACTGTGCTGGATATGGCAAAGAAACTTTGAGCATATGCAAATACCGTGCATGGCCCCATACAGACAACAATTGCAGCTATAGAAACACGTATGCAAAACTTCCAAGACAAAATGGAAGAGAATTTCAAAAAACTCAGGAAGGACCTTCTTCCAGTCTCGGCAGTACAGACCAGGGGCCCTGGTACTCAACGCAAAAGTTCTCCAGATAGAGAGAAAAAGCTATGAGCTGAGCTGTGGTTTTTCCTACGTGACTGTAGTGAAAACATGAAAAGATGAGATAGAAAATCTACTGCTGCTCTGGCAAAACGGGTGCGTGAATTAGAAGACAACAAAACTCAGGGGGGATACTCCACCAAAAAGAAAGCCACTCCAGTAGCCTGTCAAACAACAGTCAAACTGACAAGTATGATGATGACATGTCTAATTCCCTTGAAAGAACCTCCAAGACATACACCCAAATTAAAAAACATAACCAAGCTTAGAGGAGCCCCGCCTCTAGCCAGGTAGAGACTAAGGAAAACCATGTCTTTTAGACTGTGTAGATTCGTTAGCCTAGCACATCAAAACCACGAAAATATAAAACCTTAGTTGACACTAGTGCACAGTGCACGCTAATCCCATCAAGATATGTAAGAGCAGAATCTGTTTCTATTGCTGGTGTGACAGGGGGATCACAGAACTTTACTTTAGTAAAAGCTGATGTGAACCTGACCAAAAATGAGTAGAAGAAACACCCCATTGTGACTGGCCCAGAGGCCCCATGCATTTTGGGCATAGACTACCTCTGAAGCGGGTATTTTAAAGACCCAAAAGAGCTTAAGTGAGCATTTAAGATAGTAGCTGTAGAGACAGAGGGCATCAAGCAATTGAACACCTTGCCTGAACTGTCAAAAAACCCATCTGTAGTAAAACTCCTGAAAGTAGAAAAACAGCGAGTGCCAGTTGCCACCTCGACGGTGCACCGCCGACAATATAGAGCAACCCAAGATGCTGTGATCCCCATCCACAAGATGATCCGAGAGCTGGAGAGCCAAGGGGTGGTCAGCAAAACCCACTCACCCTTCAACAGCCCCATCTGGCCTGTGCGTAAATCTGAAGGAGAATGGAGATTGACTGTGGACTATCGTGCATTGAATGAAGTGACTCCACTGCTGAGTGCTGCCGTGCCGGACATGCTGGAGCTCCAGTACGAGCTGGAGTCCAAGGCAGCGAAGTGGTACGCCACTATTGACATTGCCAATGCATTTTTCTCCATTCCCCTGGCAGCAGAATGCAGGCCTCAGTTTGTCTTCACGTGGAGGGGAGTGCAATACACCTAGAACCGACTGGCCCAGGGGTGGAAGCACAGCCCCACCATCTGCCATGGACTGATCCAGGCTGCCCTGGAAAAGGGTGAGGCTCCAGAACATCTGCAGTACATTGATGACATCATTGTTTGAGGAAAGACGGCTGAAGAAGTCTTTGATAAAAGAGAAAAAATCATCCAGATCTTCCTGGAAGCTGGTTTTGCCATCAAGAAGAACAAAGTTAAAAGACCAGCTCGTAAGATTCAGTTCCTGGGAATAAAGTGACAAGATAGACGGCGTCAAATTCCTACTGATGTCATCAACAAGATCACGGCAATGTCTCCACCAGCCAACAAGAAAGAAACACAAGCTTTCCTAAGTGCCATAGGTTTTTAGAAGATGCACATTCCTGAGTACAGTCAGATTGTGAGCCCTCTTTACCTGGTCACCCACAAAAAGAACACTTTCCAGTAGGGCCCTGAACAACAACAAGCCTTTGCTCAGGTCAAGCAGGAGATCGCCCATGCAGTAGCCCTTGGCCCAGTCAGAACAGGACCAGATGTGAAGAACGTGCTCTACTCTGCAGCCGGGAGCCACGGTCTGTCCTGGAGCCTTTGGCAGAAAGTGCCTGGGGAGACTCAAAGCCGACCACTGAAATTCTAGAGCCGAAGCTACAGAGAGTCTGAAGCCAACTACACTCCCACAGAGAAGGAAATCTTAGCTGCCTATAAAAGAGTCCAAGCCACCTCAAAAGTATTTGGCACAGAAGCACAACTCCTCCTAGCACCCCGACTACCAGTGCTAGAGTAAATGTTCAAAGCAAAAATTCCCTCTACCCACCACGCCACCGACACTACATAGAGCAAGTAGATCGCCCTCATCACGCAACGCGCCCGTATTAAAAACCCAAATCACCCTAAGATTTTAGAAATAATTACAAATTAACCAGAAATTGAAAACTTTAGTCTCACTGATAAAGAAGAGCAAGTACAAGTAACACGGGCTGAAGAAGCTGCACCATACAACCAACTGCCAGCAGAAAAAACACGCTACTCTCTGTTCACTGGTAGTTCCTGTCACATCGTAAAGATGAACCAGAAGTAGAAAGCAACCGTATAGAGCCCCACACGACAAGTCACAGAGGCCACTGAAAGAGAAAGTAGATCAAGCCAACTTGCAGAACTCAAAGCTGTTCAACTGGCCCTGGACATTGCTGAAAAAGAGAAGTAGCCAAAGCTCTACCTCTACACTGATTCATAGATAATAGCCAATGCTTTGTAGAGATAGCTAGAAAAGTGAAAAAGAGCCAACTGGCAACACAAAAAAAAGCCCATCTGAGCTGCTGATAAGTGAAAAAACATCGCCACCAAGACAGAGAAACTGTCTGTGAGGGTCCGTCATGTAGATGCCCATGTCCCCAAGAGTCAAGCTAATGAAGAGCACCGAAACAATGAACAAGTAAATCAAGCTGCAAAGATAAAAGTGTCAAAGATAAACCTAGATTAGCAACACAAGAGAGAGTTGTTCCTAGCTCGATAGGCCCATGATGCCTCAGGCCATCAAAATAGAGATGCTACCTATAAGTGAGCATGAAACCGAAAAATAGACCTATCCATAGACAGTATTTCTCAAGTTATCCATAACTGTGAGACATGTGCCACGATCAAGCAAGCCAAGCAGTTAAAACCCCTCTAGTACAGTGAGCGTTAGTCCAAATATAAGTATGGGGAGGCCTGGCAAATCGACTATATCACACTACCCCAAACCCACCAAAGCAAGCAATATGTGCTCACGATAATAAAAACCACCACTAGATAGTTAGAAACCTACCCTGTACCTCATGCTGCAGCCCGTAACACCATCCTGAGACTTAAAAAGCAAATCCTTTAGAAGCATAACACCCCTGAGAAGATTGAGTCAGACAATGAGACTCATTTCAAGAATAACCTTATAAACACCTGAACTAGAGAACATGGTATTGAATGAGTGTACCATATCCCCTACCATGCACCCGCTGCGGGAAAAGTAGAGAAGTACAATAAACTGTTAAAGACTACCTTAAAAGCGTTGAGAGATCTTTCAAAAATTAAGAGCAGCATCTAGCAAAAGCCACCTAGATAGTTAACACCCGAGGTTCCACCAACCGAGCAGGCCCAGCCCAATCCGAAGCCCTGCATATAGTAAATAGAGACAAAGTCCCAGCAGCACATCTCAGAAGTTTATTAAAAAAGACAGTTTAGATCAATTCTGCTTCGAGTGCAAACAAACCCATTTGTAGAGTTGTTCTTGCTCAGAGACCGAGTTGTACATAGTAAATAATGCAGAAAAATGAAACAACACAATGTGTACCTCAAAAAAATCTAATAGTTAAGTAAAAATCATGAATTAATTCCCTTATATAATGTATGAATTAATATATTAATTCCCTGTATATAATGTATGTGTTGTAAAGTTTAAATATATATATATTAATTTTAATAATAAGTTAAAGTATAAAAATAAAGAATAGAATGTCCTGGAGTAACTTTAAGATACTAGTATCCCCAATCATCTAGTTTATGATATATATTAAGCTCTGCACCTTTAAAACTGACTCTGAGAGCAAGAAGAGAAAGAAAAAAAGCGCGCAGTTTGTGTTAAAAAAAAACATCACTCCCACACATCCCGCAGCTAGACTGTAGTGACTGCAGCACAGACAGACAGCGGGACAGAGCTTCTCTCTGGCTTTTAGTTAGTTTTAGCTAGCTGAAGCAGAAGAGTTCCCTAGACCTTTGTTTTTTTTCCTTTTTTCTTAGATCTGTGCAAACCTGCTCTAGACTAAACACCCAGCCAAACTCCGGGAGCTCACGCCTGTGGCCCACCGGGGCCTGGGCCTGGGCACTTTCCAGCACCGAGAAAACTAATAAAAACCTGAGCGAACCAAGCTACACCACATGAAAAGGACTTTTCTTCCTAGACTTGCCATTCCATCGAGCAGCAAGAAATTTTATTATTTAGTATTATTCAATTTTCTGTTAAATAAACAGCTTTTTCCACTTCTCTCCAAAGAATTTTCCCTGGAGAACTCCCCATTTAAAGTTTTCCTTCCTAATTTGCCCTAAACTAAGACACGGCTGGACTGGCAAGGGCGGATGGAGTGATCCCCAGCCTTGCGCAGGAGAAACCTCCGAAGAGGTTGCTGTGGCTATGGTGTCTGCAGGCGGGGGTAAGGGCAGGGCTGCCGGCACAGCTGCCGACGCCGATTCTCCTGCTCTGGATGTACACATCTCAGCGGGTTGGTCTTGGGAGCCCGAAGGTGCTGAAGGCACCACTTGATCTATCGAGGAAGGCTCCGTCAGTCCATGATATGGGGGTGGTAAGTGATCGAGAGGTTCCCAGGGTTCAGCTCTCGACCCACGTTTTTCTTTTTTTTTAATTGGGAATAGCCCTACTCTGGCAGTTAACAAGAGTTTAGCATATTCCTTCTCCTCGGAGTCCAAGGGGACTTTGCTCTCCACATAGGAGAGCAATTCATTACATGTCCATCTTTTGAATGTGCCTATCACTGGCCAAGTGAAGTGACTTCTCAATTCTTGTCCTCCCCAAACCTCTGCACAGTAATGAATCATTTTTGCCTTAGACTTTCCTTTTCTCTGGGGACAATCTTCCCAGTATTTTAGCATCCATCCCAAGGGGCTTTCCAGTGGGATGTCTAGTGATCACTCCGCCTGATCGGAGGGGCCTTTTCCGGTGGTCTTTTTCTGAATCTTACTCTTTTTCTGCCCCATATTTAGTATGTAAAGAATTTCTTACCAGTCTTTGACTCCTCTGTGAGTCTGTTTTCGTTTCTGCGTTGTGACCTTTTCGTGTTTACCCGAGAAATCAAAGTTTGCCAAACCTTCAGCGAGCTGAGCTGAGGTTTCTTGTAATCGGCACTCTGATCCTCTTCTGGACCTTTACCTTGGTCCATTGACTGAAAGGGTTTACCAATTCCCGAGCTCGACAGGACATATCCTTCCCCTTTTAGCCCCTTGTGATCAGTCCCTCGAGATGCCCTTTCTTCTCAGGTTTTTACAAGTGTGTTGAGAGAAAACTTTTCACACCAAATCGCTTCCTTCGCGGCCAGCCAATTCCCTTGCGGGAGGATGGAAACGCGGCCTTGAGGTCCGCACTCGCTTTGTGATCAGATCACGTCTCACGCACTCGCCCAATCACCCGCTCAACCTCACAGTACTTACAGCTATTTTCCTGCGGGGATGTCTGCGTGCACAGCAGACTTTTTACGAGTGAAAACCAGCCGCGGATTTTCCGAAGGCTCCGTGCCTTCCTCAGCTCTCTGCTCCAGATCTGTTTCCCTTTTATTGTGGTTTTACCTCTGCCTAAATTTGGTTCGGATATCGGAATGAGCTGCGGAGGTTCTCAACTCACCAGGCTGCCAAAATCAGCGAGGGTACCCATCCTGGGCAGTGAGATTCTCCCGCAGTTTCACAGAGTTGTTACAGTGGGGGAAATGTTGCATCCCTCCTGGACCTGGAGCTTCTAATCTTGTTGCAAACACTGAAAAGCTCTTCAGTTTCACTCATTCTACCTAAATTTGATTCCTGCTTTTATTTCACAACACTTTCCTGCAGGTTTTTCCTCTGTCCTTGGCTAGAATTGTCAGGCCTGAGAAATTTGGTTGATCCTTGGGACAGCTCCCATCATCTCTCCCTGCTCCTAATGCTGCTTGGAATTCTCTTGGGAATCTGAGCATGAGGGAAATTGGGGGGACTTTAGTGAGAGGAACAGTGAGGCACAGAGGCTGAAGTGCAAATGCAGAGTGTGGGTCACCACAGTGTGCAGTGTTGTGGGGATTTGGGCCATGCAAACAGATGTTTCTTCTCTGGGAATGGCTGATTCCTTCGGTGTGTCTCCTCCTGAAATTCCTGTGCACCAGGGCAGGTGCTGGAGCTGCAGCAGCACAAAGTTGCCAGGGAGCCAAGTGGGACCCAGTGGGAATCATTTCTTTGCTGCTTTTGATGAAAAGTTGTGACATGAATCTCAGTGTCAGGGAGGTGCCACGTTCATGCTGCTGCAGTGCCCACACACTGTGTCTGGAGACAGCTCAGGAGAAAATGAAGAAAAGCCAGGATGAAATCCCATGTGCTACTGAACTCTATCAGAACGTGCTTGGAGTGAAGTGTGTGAAGTGACTGAGGAGAGCTGGATAGAAGGGACAGCTCTGAAAAGTGTGTGGTACATCACTGACATCCTTACAGTGGTCTTGGCACAGAGACAAAAAAGTTTCAGTTTGCATGGTCTGAATCTCTGGGTCTGGAAATCCTGCGTCTTGCACAAGCTGTGCTGAGCTCATCTGGCTCTGAAATATCATCTCTGCACCTTAGGCAGGAAGAGCATCAGAGTTGTGAAGAGATGAATAAAAATCAGTTGTAACCCAGAAGCAAACCTTGGCAATAGACATGTGTGACAGGTGAGGAGACTGAAAGCTTTCATTCTTGTTGTGGGAGAATGAATTCAGCAATAAAAAATCCTATCTCTTGGCATTAAAATACTTCAGTTTCAACTCTGCCCCAGCCCATCAATGTCCCTGTGTGGCTGGGGGTAGGTTCTCCCCCTGTAGCTCTCTGCAGGTTGGTGCTAATTCAAGATGTTCTGGCAGGTTCCAATGTTTTGGTGCCCGAGCAGGGAGTGCAGAACAGGGATTCCAAGCGCTGACATTTGCTGTTCTAGAAAGTCCAAGGGACAAATTTATGCCAATTCAGGTCTCCCCTTGAAGTAGGAGGAACAATTGATGTTGTGCTTGTAGCAGAGTGTGGTGACAGAGGGGGTTTCCAAAGGAAATGTTGGTGCATGTAGGCCAGAGGCCCCTGTGCTGAGGCTCCCTCCAGGCTGGCTCCAGCCCCTCAGGGTGCCCAGGAAGCAGGCTGCCCGCAGCCCAGTGCAGCCTCCTTAGCCCTGGGGCTAGCCAGGGAAGAGCCATGGATGAGGCTGAGCCCTGCTCCCAGGTGGGATGCCATGGGACAGGGCCCACTGGGATTTGCCCCTGCAGCTCCCAAGTGTGTCCAGAGAAACTGCAAGGAGAGGGTGAGCTCTGTCAGTGGGACTCCCTGTGCACAGGGAGCCCACTGCTGGGGTGGCTGTGCCAGCTCCCTCCGGGACATCCAGCCCTGGCAACCTGGAGCCACTGGAAAGCACAACTTTGCAAATGTGCCCAAAGCAAATGCAAAGAGAACTGGGGTGTGAAAAACCAAGAATGTTTATTTGTAGAAGAAAAGGAACAAGAATGAACTACACAACATATTTACAATGTCACAATATTTGTAACAACAACAAACTATAGAACCTATTTACCTAAGAACATATCTAACAAAACTATATGAAACATATTTACAGAAAACTTAAACAAACTATAAAACCCCTATCCTGAATATAACAACTCCATAACATATATACAGAAGGGTTCTGTCTCTGTCTGGGATGTGCCTGGGTCCTGGAAGAAAAACAAGTAGCACGGTCAGTGCAGTCAGGCATGGAGGGGTGTTCCATGTGCTCCCGGGCTGGGACACTGGCACAGTGGGACTCTGCTGCAAGAAGTGAGCCTGGCTGGGGCTGGGGGCTGTGGCCCAGGCACTGGAACAGGGCTTGTGTGGCCCAAAGCAAGGCCAGGCCAGGCCAGGGATGGCCACCAGAATCCAGTGCATGGGCTAGCGTGTCCCTGAGCAGGGAGTGCCCAGCCCAGCCCCAGCCTGGCAGCAGGGGACCCACTCTGCCCGTGGGGAGCACCTGCCTGTTCTGCTGCTGGCATCGGTCTTCATCCCAAGACCATGTCCTCCTCCTCGTCTTTTACGTCAATATCCATCTTCTCAATGTACTCTTCCATTTCCACTTCCATCTCTTCCTCTCCAATCTCCTCTCCGTCCACTTCCATGTGCTCTTCCATATCAATTTGTGTATCTACTTCCATCTCTTCCTCCATCTCCTTCATATCCACATCCATCTTTTCCTCTCGCCTCTCCCCTCTATCCACTTCCATCTTCTCTTCTGAATTGATCTGGGCATCCACCTCCATCTCCTCCTCTCGGTCTGGGACAGCCTGCAGAGGTAGTGAAATCTCCGAGTGGGGTCCCTTTCCCACACTGTCCCACACAGCTCCAGCCCACCCAGGCAGCTGTGGGGTGTCTACCTCCGTGGAATAGTACCATACCTTCTTTGCAACAAATGCAGACATCCTGCAGGGATGGATAGCGAAATCCAAGGAATGGGAAGCTTTCAGGACTGCTGGGGGAATCAGGGAGCAGGTGGCAAAGAGGTGACAAGGGTGAGCTTGGAGCACTGAGAAGAGCGTGCTGACACAAGGAGCCAAAGGTTGTGTTGTGGCCGTTGCTGGATGCTGGAAGTTCGAGCTGGAGCGTGCACTGTGACATCAGTGCCAGGAGCCCAGGCCCAGGCTGAAGGGGACAACGGAGACCATAGAACGATGGAATCCCTGGGTGGCTGGGCTTGGAAGGGAGCCTAAAGACCATCTTGTTCCAAGCGGAGCAATCTTCCCCCAGAATATGTTGCTCAGAGCCCTGCTCCCAGCTGGCCTTGGATGTTGCCAAGGATGGAGCATCCCCAGCCTGTGTGCACAGCCTGGGCCAGTGCCCCAGCAGCCGGAGTGTAAAAGAGCAGCTTCATTAGATGCAACTTCAATCTCACTCCTGCACTTGAAAGGCTTCTCCTCTCTGTGCCCATCTTTCCTAGAGCTGCAGGGAGGCCTCCCCAGCACCTTCTCTTTCCAGGCTGAGCATCCCCAGCCCCACATGGACAGCAGTGCGATGGGTGGAGGTCAAGGCTCAAGGGTAGCAAAGAGCATCAGGAAGTGAGAGATGGAAGCTTTTGGAGATGGAAGCTTTGCCTCTAAATGTAGAAAATCAATAAAAGTGGAGGGGAAAATGGTGGGACTGTGGCTCTGTTCTAACTGGTGAAGATTTTCTTTTCTTCTTTTCTGACGTGCTGCCCCAAATTTGGTTGTTTGAAAGGAGGTTTGGCAAAATATCCATTGTCTTCTCCATTGGTGAAACACTGAGCAAAGTCAGGGCAAGCTGATGATGCAGAACAAAATCTGGAAATATCTCCTGGTGATTGTGATCCTGGGGAATGCAGCTAAAGCCAGCCAAAAGCAATTTTTGGAAAGTCAAGCCTGGTTTACATTTTCTGGAGTTTGGGCTGTGCCAACTTCACCAGTCATTTATAAAAAAGGAAAAAAACTCAAACCAAAACAGACACAACCACAAACAAACCAATCAAACAAATGGATAAAAAACCCCAAATAAAACCAACGGTAATGAGAAGTTAGGATTCGTTGTATGGATATCCCAGCAGGCAAATGGCTGCTTCCTACAGGATCTCCATCAAAAGCCACCTAGAACAACTTCTCCAAAATATATCCAACAGGAGAAATCTAAAAAGTGATCCATGGCAGCTTTGGGGGCAGCTCTGCATTACGGTGAAGGATGAGCATGCAGTGGTACAGATGCAGCACTGCCCACCCTCCAGGCTGCTCTTTGCTCTGCTGAAAGACTCTTGCAGGACTGTGGCCCCTCTCCATGCAATGGAAATCATGGCCACAGCTCTCAGTTGAGGCACTGACATTTCCAGAGCCAGATTCAGGCACTATCCTCCAGCCTGCTGAGCATCTGGGAAAGATCCTGAGCATCTTCAGGCCTAGAAGCACAAAAGAGCTCAGGCTCTTCCTGAACTGGCTTTTCAGGGCAGCTTTCCATATCTCTGCAAGATTTCTTCATCCCTCAACACGTCTGACTTTATGTCCAATGATGCATTTGGGTTTCTTCCTTCCTTCCTTACTCCTGTGTGCCCCTGAGTAACCTTCCACGTGGATGGAGGAGATTGTGTACAGGACAATTGATTCCTGGATTGCCATTTGGCTTCACTGCCACTCACTTGAACATGGTCCTCATCTAAGAAGGACTTCCAAGAAATGGGTAGGAGTTTTGGCTGTGAGAGGAGCAGAAAGCACATTTTCTACACCAAATTGCCAGCTGATGTAGTTTTCCTGCCAAAAGAGTGATTGCCATTCATCTTCCTGGGAAGAATGTGAAGAGCCATTCAGAGATCCCAGGTTCAGCTGGCCTGTGGCTTTGTGTCCCTCATTTCACATGTCCAATTTCAAGGGCCACTAAAAGAGGCTCATGTTTGCCTTACTACCCAGAAGTGCTGTAGGTATTTCCAGGAGAAAAGGAAAAACATCGCTGTCCTGTGGTGTGCTAGAAATGCCACCACAATTGTGATTCTCTGAGCAAAGAGAGCCAGTGCTTTTTGGCACTGCAAGAGCTGAGAGTGTGGCAGAGTGGTTTTGATATTCTTTTTAGAGTCCTGAAAACATTGTTGCCAAAACAATCCACTGTCGATTTCGGCGGGAGAAATCCAGCACTCAATATGAATGATCAGCAAGTCTCATTTATTGGTAACTCTTAAACCACTTATATAGCATCTATAATTAGGCTCAGACATAGTGCAAAAGGAAGCTCATTATTGGATATTTTCATTTAAGGTCAACTCCACCTAGTTCTACATTCCTGTGATCGCTCATCTATGCTGAATTCACATTCTTCTGAATGCAGCGTCCTGTTCTCAGTTAAGTTATCATTAATGTCTTCCTGACTTTGCAACATCTCACACCAACTGCACTCCATTGTCTAATTCTTTCCCAGCTAACTGCTGCATGGGAACATGACCTTTGCTCTCTAGCCATTCCTCTATAATTCCCGTTTTCTTTTTGTACTAACAAAACTGTAGAAGTAGCCTTCTTTACCATGTTTTGCAAGCATTGCAGTATGCAATGAATAAACAGTAACAATCACAATGATCAATATAACAACAATTGTCATTTGTGCTAAATTTTTTAACCATCTTGTGAGACCTAAGAATTGAAACCATTCCTCTAATGGATTTGTTTCCATGGTTAATTCTTTCATATTTTTCTGTAGTTGTTGAAGACGAGCATGAATAGACACTTGAATGATCAGAAAGATTCATGCAGCACATTCTATCAAAGTCGTCACAGCCATAACCCAGTGCTAATAGCAAAAAATCAATAGCAGCTCTATTCTGCAATACAGCATGCCTAGCACTGTTCATATCCAAAAGCAAATCAGACAAAACCTTTGATGCAATATTAAACTGTTTTCCTGTCCCATGTGCCAGTCGTCGTAACTGTGTTAAGGCTTGAGCACTAGATACTCCAGGTGTAAAAATAGATGACACAATCACTGTAGGACGTTTCCAAAGTTCAACCTTATCTTTGCATCCTGGCCCCAATTGGAACACACTTCTCTTTGTTCGGAACCTGGTTCTATTGGCTCTTAATAGTTGCTGTATAGTGGGTGCAAACAATGTCAACTTCCCAAAATAACAAGGCCCTCCATAAAAGTTTGCTGGCAATCCTTGCCATGCACGATCTCCACAAATTAGAAAAATACCAGGTGGCAATTGTAAAGGTGTACTGCTCGAATTTACTTTGTGAGACCAATTGCCACAGTATGCATCATTATTTTGCAAATACAGCGAATTTTGTGGAGAAACATTTGTACCATTTGGCCTATGAGACTTTTTTGCATGATTATTCCTAGCCTAATTGACAAAAGTTGAACAATAATTGCTAGGGGCTGAACCTAACAGTCTTAACTCTTGTGGTTCTGTCCCAGTAACATTTAAACCTGTAGCAATGTACTAATTCTGAGCACCAATGGGATTTGCTGGAATTAAACCTGTGTCACAGATATTGATCATGAATTTACCTGATGGAATGTCACATAATGTCTTGTTTGCTTCCTTGGGTGTTTTCCAGTTCTTTGTCCATTTTTTAAACATTGTGGCATTGAGTGAATCTCATCAGCACTAATATGCAATAGAGGGAAAAGAGGAGAAAGCAAAGCATAAGGAAAAGAGAGTAAGGGGATTATAGGTACCAACATCAAAGTCCACTCAGCCGTCCAACGACGCAGAGTCTTCTGTCCGTTGGGGAGATCTCAAAGGAAGGTAAGTTTGGGGTATTATTTTATAGTCTTTTGCAAAGCGAGGGGCGCAGGGCCAAAACCAGATGAGATTGATGATCATTGTGATGAATTCCATTGCACGGGGAGCAGGTGTAGGGTACAGAGCGATCCACGTCGTGCAAGTCTTTGCTCACCAGCAGGAAGGAGGGCAAGGTGTTGTGGAAAACCCATTGCACAGGGTACCACGCACAAGCCTCTGCTCACCAGCAGGAACGAGAGCAGTGCACCGTGCAACCACCTGCAAACAATCACTTTGCAAACATCCACCTCACCTAGGCCCAAATCCCCAAACCAAGTCCCTTGTGATATTCAGGGTCTCAGTCTCTGTCCTTGAGACGGTTGTGAGACAGATGAGAGAAGCTTCAGACCGTCTCTTACAGACATGAAGAATTTTGAGGAATTTTTCTTAGATTTTGTAGAAATTTGTGGAGATTTTGTGGGATGTTTCTGGAATTTAATGGGATTTTTTTTTAATTTTGTGGACTTTTTGGGAATTTTCTGACATTTTGAACAGAATTGAAGGGTTTTGTTGGATTTTTATGGAATTTTGTAGAAATTTGTGGAGATTTTGTGGGATGTTTCTGGAATTTGGTAGGGTTTTAAGAAGATTTAGAGATTTTTGGATTTTTCTGCAATTTCATGGGATTTTCCTGGAATTTTCTGTGATTTTGAGAAAATTTAAAAAAATTTGTGGCATGTTTCTGGAATTTTTTAGGATTTTTCTAGAATTTCGTGGGTTTTTGAGTAAAAGTAAAGCATTTTGTAAGATGTTTTGCAATTTTGTGGGATTTTTTTTTTAAGGTTGTGGAAATCTCTAAAATTTTGTGGGATTTGAGTAGGCTTGAAGAATTTTGAAGGATTTCTCTTGGATTTTGTGGAAATTTTTAAGATTTTGTGGGACGTGTCTGGAATTTGGAAGGGTTTTTGTAGAATTTTGAGGAGACTTGAAGAATTTGGAGGGATTTTCCTAATATTTTGAGGAAATTTGTGGAGATTTTGTGGGATGATTCTGTAATTTGGTGGGGTTTTTGTGGAATTTTGAGGGACTTTGAAAAATTTTGAGGAGACTTGAGTAATTTCGAGGGAGTTTTCTTAGATTTTGTGGAAATTTGTGGGGATTTTGTGGGATGTTCCTGGAATTTGGTAGGGTTTTGAGAATATTTAGTGATTTATTTTTTTTTTTTATTTTACTGCAAATTTGTGGGATTTTGCTGGAATTTTGTGGGATTCTGCAAAAATTTAAATAGTTTGGGAGGATTTTTCTTGAATTTTGTGTGATTTCTATGGAATTTGGTGGGATTTTGAGAAAATGAAAAGAAATTAGTGAGATGTTTTTGGAATGTTGTGGAATTTTCTGTAATTTTGCTGGATTTTGAGGAGACTTGAAGACTATTGTGGGATTTTTCTTAGATTTTGTGGAAGTTTTGGAGATTTTGTGGGATGTTTCTGGAATTTGGTGGGGATTTGAGATGATTTAGGGAATTTTGTAGGATTTTTCTTGAATTTTGCGGGATGTTTCTGAAATTTTGTGGGGTTTTGAGAAAATTTAAATACTTTTGTGGGATTTTTCTGGAATTTTGTAGGATTTTTTTGGAATGTTTGGAATTTTCTGGAATTTTTGGGATTTTGTGGAGACATGAAGAATTTGGGGGGATTTTTCTGGAATGTTGTGTAAATTGAAGAAGATTTTGTGGGATGTTTCTGGAATTTGGTGGAATGTTTCTGGACTTTTGTGGGATATTTCTGGAATTCTGTGTATTTTTCTGGAATTTTGGGGGTATTGAGAAGATTTTTCTGGATCCATTATTTATTTCTTATTTATTATTTATTGAGAGGATGTTTCTGGAATTTTGTAGGATTTTTCTGGAATGTTGTGAAAATTGGAGGAGATTTTGTGGGATGTTTCTGTAATTTGTTGGGGGTTTTGTGCAATTTGGAGTGATTTTGAGGAGAGATGAAGAATTTTGAGGGATTTTTCTTAGATTTTGTGGAAATTTGTGGGGATGTTGTGGGCTGTTTCTGGAATTTGGTAAGGTTTTGATTGGTTTTAAGGCATTTTGTGGGATTTTTCTGGAATTTTTTGAGATTTTTCTTACATTTTGCAAAAATTTTTGTAGATTTTGTGGGATGTTTCTAGAATTTTGGGGCGTTTTGAGAATATTTAGGTAATTTTGTGAGGTTTTCTAGAATTTTGTGGATTTTTGTCAAATTTGGAGGGATTTTGAGGAGTCATGAAGAATTTTGTGGGATTTTTGTGGAATTTTGTGGGAAGTTGAGGAGATTTTGTGGGATGTTGTCGTGGTTTTGAACCAGTAATTAACAAAAAGGGGAAAAAATTACTTATTTCTTGTTGTGAGACATGGATTAAAATAAGAGCAAAACAGGCATAAAACTTAAAAGGAATAAAGAAAGTGTATTGACAAACTACAATAATAAGAACACCAGAATAATCTTCCAGAAAAAACCTTTTCATTTCTTACTACCCACTATTTTTTTGTTCACATGACAACAGAGACAAAAACTTTAGAACTTTGGTGTTTAAAACAGTTCTAATTCTTTCTACAGTCTTTTCATCAGTTTCTGTAGAGAAACAGAAGTTTCTTTCTGCAAATTTATGGAGTATCTCACAAGAAAACTATTTCTGCTATAGTTTCTTATTGCTCTGATGTTAGCTGCCCTGAAATGTGACATCAGAGTTTACCATTCCCATTTCCACATCACTCTGAAATGTGTTATGGGTCATGATGTTCAGGGATGTCATTTTAAGGATGAGTTATTCAAAAGCAAAAGTCTTCTTCATCTGTTTCTGTGAGCTTCACCAGAAAACAGTTTTTTCTCATTGCCTCTCAAGGCTTCAAGTTTCCCAGCACTTCACTATACCATAATTATTCTACTTTTTACTCAAATTTACACTTTGAACACTCTATTCCTCCCCATACTCCATCATGAATTAAAGAAGTTCTTTCTAGAACTTCATTGTCCACCCCCATAGTTTTAACAGAAAGATATTTCAGCTTAATTAAAGCATCTTCTTAATTCTCTACCTTTCTTGAAGCTTCTTTTCTTTTTTGCCACTAGTAGTTTATAAAGTCTCTTTTCATGTTGATCACTCTCCTTTTTTTCTCTCTCTGGGTGCAAAGATTAATCCGCAAGTCTCATCTAGATAAGAAAAAGTTAAAATCTTGCCCAAGCTTTTGTAGATGGTTCTGTGGCCTCCGCCGGTGCAGGAACTGGAGCTATCTGTGATACAAAGTTCCTCATGGCTGCTCTGGAGAGTGTAGTCACCGTCTCTGCTTGCTGCAGGCTCAGAGCTCTTCTCTTCTTTCACTCGGCAGTTTCTGGTGAATTCTATCACGGCAAAACCTGCAGCCAAGCCAGGAACCGGCCCGGCCTGGCCCGGGGCAAGCCTCCCCACAGGCCCCATCTCCCGGCCGGGAGACGCGGCAGGCCCAGCCCGGCCCCCGCGCGGCCGCATGGCCTGGGCTGAGAGCCGGAGGCCAGCCGAAGGCCTGCTACCTTTCACAGCCAACAAACAAAGAGAACCACGGAGTTCTGGTTTTACACTTTAAGGTGGGGTTCACAAGTTGATCTCCCTTTTCAATGGCTGAAACTGTTGTCAGTTCTCAGCAATGACCGATAATTGGTCAGGAGGGAAGACTCTAGACAGCTTTCAGCAACTTTAACTTTCTTAAAGGTAAAGTAACTCTATGACAGATGTTTCTGGAATTTTTTTTCCCAAGACTGGGAATGGCTGGGAGGGATTGGGAGAGAACTGGGAGAGAACTGGGAGGGAACTGGGAGGGAGCCCTGGGCGGGGCGGGACCACCTCGGTTGGCATCGTTCCGGTGCAGCCATCCCGGTCCATGTGGTCCCGGTCCATGTGATCCCAGTCTCTGGTGCTGATCCAGACGGTCCCGGTCTGTGCAATCCCAGCCCATGGATCCCAGTCTGTGTGGTCCTGCATGGCACACACTCCAAGAGTCTGGAATTGCAGTTGCCAGCAAGGAAAAGATGCTCCTGCCCTTGAAGGCAAAGCTCTTGAGAAGGGGCCGAGAGCCAAGTGCAGCAAGATCTTACAGTGACATTTCCCTGCCAGCCCCCAGAACTTCACCCATGCCTGTTGTAGCTCCTGGATTGGGAATTAAATCAGGGGAGGGTCTCTGGTGGGAGCTGCCCTGGGTGCAGGGAGACGCTGACGTCAGCGTTCAGGAACACACATAATCACAGATTGATTATATGCAGGTGCTTGATTGAAGCACACGGGAACTGGGGGTATCAGCAACCCAAATCTAGCTCCATCATCTTTGTCCAAAGTGCACATATTTATACAATTTCAGCTGGAGCAGTCATCACTGTAACAACCTGATCAATATTGCTCCATTAATATTGCTTGATTAGCTTTATCAATATTGCTTCATGAGAGTTAGCTCATCCTTGTACGAACATGCATGAATCTTATCTCTGGGTGGGTATCTTGGAATCCCCAAGTACCAGTTCCCGTTACTGTAAACATTTCAGCTTGCTAGACCATCCCTAACATTCCCAGACATTCTTGCGGCCTACTTCTACATGATTTTAAGAAACATTTGCAGAAACATTTAACCCCATAGTAACGTATTTCCCCCCTTTGAAAGTACTTCACTTTACTAGAATTAATGGAATGCTTTCACTATATAGAGTCTTTTTCCTCTGAGTTTATACTTGATGTTCATTTTCTAATCTACAGTTTTCATAAGCGTTGTTACACTCAGGAGGACTTGGAGATGACAAATGCGGATGTGGATCTCTGTCCTGTGTCAGTGCCTTTATTATTTTCTGGTTTCAGGATACTCTTTTCTTTAGCTCTCCTTTCAGAACTGCAGAGATTAACCAGATTGCTAAGAACACAATCAGTAGGATTATCAGACTCTCAAGAATAGATTTGATCCAAGAGCTCACATTCCATCCCAACCCTTCAAAAATTTTATCTAACTAACTTGTGGTCAGATCTTCCCTCTCTTTCTGTGCTTCATGTTCTATTGGTTTTAATTGATTAATGTCGTGTTCTACATCTGCAGTTCCATTTGGGATGTGGATGCAGCAGTGATCAATTTGTCCTTTTAGGTACCCGCATACTCCATGTTCTTTCAACAATAACATATCTAAAGCCAATCTGTTTTGCAGGGTCATTTTAGTCGTGGCTTCTAATTGTACATTTAGCTCTCTAAATCCCTCTTTGCTAACTCTTGCCAACCTTTCTACCTGACCTGTAAGTTTGTACAGCATCTTTCTATTACTGTAATTTGCTATTGGACCAAACAAGGATTCCAGAGCCCACTCAAATTTTATACTACTGGAGGGTTCTTGCCATCTTTCTTCATCTTCAATTTTGTTTTCTTGAACTTCTCGTCTTGTCGTTATTTGCAGAAGTTCATGTTCTTCTTTAAATGGAGACCTTTTCCAAACTGGGCATAAGGTGGGGAGGCCTAAAGTAATCTCCTTTACTTTTCCACTTACAGGCAAATGTGGTGTCCAGGTACCATCGCTTGCTGCCCATACAAATTGGCCTGGACTCTGAATTGTTGTTGTGGTTTTAAAGCAGTAACTAAAAAAATCACTAGAAAACTTACTTAATTCTTGCTGTGAGATGTAGATTAGAACAAGGGCAAAACAGGCTTCAAACTTAAAAGGAATAAAGAAAGTTTATTAACAAAACTACAAGAATAAGAAAAACAAAATAAAACTTTTATAAAACAGAAAACCCCTTTTTCCCCCACTGCTCAACCATTCTCTTGTTCACATGATGACATAGGGACAAAAAACTTTGGAACTTTGGTGTTTAAAACAATCCTAATTCCTGCTAAAGTCTTTCCATCAGTCTTTGTAGAGAAACAGAAGTCTTCTGCTGCTAATCTATAGCGTTTCTCACAAGAAAACTATTTCTGTTATAGCTTTCTATTTCTCTGATGCCAGCTGTCCGGAAATCTGCTATCAGTTGTCTCCTCCCATTTCACATCACTCTGAAGTGTGTTATGGGTCAAATTTGTCTAGGGATGTCATTTTTAAGGATGAGTTATTCAACGGCAAAAGTTCTCTTCATCTGTTTTTGTGAGCCTCCCTGGAAACAGAAATTTTCTCTTTGCCTCTCAAAAGGCCACACAAAATCTTCAGCTATTACTTCTCTCTCTCTGTTTCAATATCTCACAGCATCACAGCTACTTTACTATTTGCTCAAAATCCACACTTTGAACATTCTATTCCTCTCAATATACTCTGTCATGAATTAAAAGAGGTGTTTCTTTTTTTAGAACTATTGTCCATATCTATAGCCTTAACAGAAAAATATTTCAGCTATTAAAGCATCTCCTTATTCTCTCTTTCCCATTTAAAACTTAATTCTTTTCTTCACTGTCTTTGATGAATTTATGGTATCTTTTCATGTTCATTATTTCTCTCTCTCTCTCTCTCTTCTCTCTCTCTCTGGGAAAAAGGAGTAATCTGTAAGTCTCATCCAGGTAGTAAAAGAGTTAAAGTTCTAGAAAGCTGCAGACGTTCATGGTGTCAGGTTTCAGTTCAGGGGCAGAAACTGCAAACCAAGCCAGGCCGGCTCCGTTTCTCGCCCCACCCGACCCTCTGCGGCCTTGTCCGGCCTGGAGCGGGGTGGGGAGGCCAAGACAGAGCCTTGTTACCTTGTCAGAAGCTGGAAATTAAAGAGAACAAGAGAACTCTGGCTTTACATCTTAAGGTGGTGTTCACAAGTTGATCTCACTTCTCAATGGTTAAAACCACCACCAATTCTCAGAAATGGCCAATAATTGGTCACAAGAAAAAACTCTCATCAGCCTTCAACAGCTTCAACTTCCCTAGCTCCCAAAGCTATCTTAAAGGTGGAGCCACTCCAGGACAGTAGCATAGGAAGCAAAAAGTGGGTGCTAACTGGGCTATGAATATGTATTTGTATTCAATACTTCTGTAAATAAAAAGCCTGTATTCACCTGTATTGGGGGACGTGTGTATTAAGGGGTGAGCTGACACATCAGCCCAGCGCTGCCAATAAACCTACACTTTTTAACCCTAAAACAGTTAAAGAGTCCTTGTCTGTCTCAGTTGGATGCTGATACTAGATCATATCCATATTTTAGTATATCAGTCTTAAAATGCATCCAAAAATGCATGTGGAAAAAGAAAAATAACTTGTGGGTTTGGGAAGATGAGGATGGATTTTGTTAACAGCACATAGGAAACAGAACCAACAGAAGGAACAATTGTTTTTGGAACACTCCCATGTGGAGTGAAAGAAGAAGGTTTTAGACATGAGCTCAGATTTGTTTGTGCAAGTGAAACAACAACAACAACAACGACGATGATGATGATGATAATAACAACAATAATAATAATATATTTATATACAAAATTAAAAATTGATAATGTGAAATAATTTTGACAATACTAATCTGTGAGCTTTGGCTGCTCACTGTAATGCTAAATGCCCTACAAAAAAGGACTGGCAAAGACGCAAATGTCAGTGGTAAACTTTGTGAATTGTATACAAGGAATAAAGGAGGAAGGAATAAAACTGGCTATTTTTATAGGGTTTGGTGATGCTGTGATGTGGAATGCTTTGTCTGTTCCTGTGAAAAACACAGTGATTAAGACTGCTGGGTTTTTCATGTACCAGACTATCTACAAGCTGCAGGATTGGTTGAACAGGTGAAGGCGCTGTTAAAAGAGCAGTTGATAAAATGAGGAGATGGGAACCTGTCCCAGTGGAGAACCCATCTCCCAGATGTGCTCCATGCCCTTAACAAAAGGCCCACTGGGAAATGGAAACCCCCTGGGTGTGCAGGGCTGCACCCAATTTGCAAACACAACCATGGACAGTGAGACTTGGACTGCCTGGGAAATTGTTCTGGGTGTGATGGCCCCTGACACGGCCACCCCAGAGGCTGCAGGGCTGGACCTTCATGCACTGGAATTCATTAGGATAGAGCAGAAGCAAATGAGAGTTACCAATACTGAAACAGGAATTCAGATTCCTCCCGGACACTTTGGTTTGGTAACTGCTCATTGGAGCTTGGCCTTGCAAAGTGTTCATGTCATGGGAGGAGGACTTGATGCAGATTATCAAGGAGAAATTAAAGAAATTCTGTTAAAAAGGAATGAACAAGATTGGATGATTCAACCCCATGACAGATGTCACCCCATGACAACCACGACAACAGGTTAGCACAAATATTGATATTGCAGTTTTAAAACTATTGTGAAAGGAGATCCATCTCCAATCAGCACTGATTGTGGAGAGAAAAGGTTTGGATGCAGCAGTCCTAATAAAGGACCCAGAGTGTGGGTCCAGAGGCCAAATGGCCCTCCAGAGACAGCTGAAGGAACAGCTCTGGGGAAAGACAACACTGTTTGAATCCTGAAACCTGAGCATGAAGAACGGGAATATATCCCTGCAGCCAAGTGTTCTCTGCCAGAACAAGCTGTTGTTATGGGATATTGTTTTACAGATGCTGCCAGACCAAATCTCCCTCTTTGCCCCAACGGCCCCTTTGGAAAATGCTCTGATCCACGGGGCTCCATGTGAAGGCTGATGTGACACTGAGGGACTTGCACACCAATTCCAGCCAGGAGCTGGAAATTGGGGTTCTCTCCCCTTTGGCTGGAGAAGTGCCAAGTCCCAGTCCCTGAGGGGCACCCAGGCTCCTGGCTGGAATTGGTGTGCAAGTCCCTCAGTGTCACATCAGCCTTCACATGGAGCCCCGTGGATCAGAGCATTTTCCAAAGGGACCATTGGGGCAAACAGGGAGATTTGGTCTGGCAGCATCTGTAAAACAATATCCCATAACATCAGCTTGTTCTGGCAGAGAACACTTGGCTGCAGGGATATATTCCTGTTCTTCATGCTCAGGTTTCAGGATTCAAACAGTGTTGACTTTCCCCAGAGCTGTTCCTTCAGCTGTCTCTGGAGGGCCATTTGGCCTCTGGACCCACACTCTGGACCAATTATTAGGACTGCTGCGTCCAAACCTTTTATCTCCATGAACGGAGGTGATTTGAGGTGGATGTCCTTTTTTCACAATTGTTTTTAAAACTGCAATAGTAATAACTGTACTACCCTGCCATGGGGTTGGAAAACCAAATCTTGTTCATTATTGTTTAACAGAATTTCTTTAATTTCTCCTTGACAATCTGCATCAAGTCCTCCTCCCATGACATGAACACTTTGCAAGGCCAAGCTCCAATGAGCAGTTACCAAACCAAAGTGTCCTGGAGGAATCTGAATTCCTGTTTCAGTATTGGTAACTCTCATTTGCTTCTGCTCTATCCTAATGAATTCCAGTGCATGAAGGTCCAGCCCTGCAGCCTCTGGGGTGGCCGTGTCAGGGGCCATCACACCCAGAACAATTTCCCAGGCAGTCCAAGTCTCACTGTCCATGGTTGTGTTTGCAAATTGGGTGCAGCCCTGCACACCCAGGGGGTTTCCATTTCCCAGTGGGCCTTTTGTTAAGGGCATGGAGCACATCTGGGAGATGGGTTCTCCACTGGGACAGGTTCCCATCTCCTCATTTTATCAACTGCTCTTTTAACAGCGCCTTCACCTGTTCAACCAATCCTGCAGCTTGTAGATAGTCTGGTACATGAAAAACCCAGCAGTCTTAATCACTGTGTTTTTCACAGGAACAGACAAAGCATTCCACATCACAGCATCACCAAACCCTATAAAAATAGCCAGTTTTATTCCTTCCTCCTTTATTCCTTGTATACAATTCACAAAGTTTACCATTGACATTTGCGTCTTTGCCAGTCCTTTTTTGTAGGGCATTTAGCGTTACAGTGAGCAGCCAAAGCTCACAGATTAGTATTGTCAAAATTATTTCACATTATCAATTTTTAATTTTGTATATAAATATATTATTATTATTGTTGTTATTATCATCATCATCATCGTCGTTGTTGTTGTTGTTGTTTCACTTGCACAAACAAATCTGAGCTCATGTCTAAAACCTTCTTCTTTCACTCCACATGGGAGTGTTCCAAAAACAATTGTTCCTTCTGTTGGTTCTGTTTCCTATGTGCTGTTAACAAAATCCATCCTCATCTTCCCAAACCCACAAGTTATTTTTCTTTTTCCACATGCATTTTTGGATGCATTTTAAGACTGATATACTAAAATATGGATATGATCTAGTATCAGCATCCAACTGAGACAGACAAGGACTCTTTAACTGTTTTAGGGTTAAAAAGTGTAGGTTTATTGGCAGCGCTGGGCTGATGTGTCAGCTCACCCCTTAATACACACGTCCCCCAATACAGGTGAATACAGGCTTTTTATTTACAGAAGTATTGAATACAAATACATATTCATAGCCCAGTTAGCACCCACTTTTTGCTTCCTATGCTACTGTCCTGGAGTGGCTCCACCTTTAAGATAGCTTTGGGAGCTAGGGAAGTTGAAGCTGTTGAAGGCTGATGAGAGTTTTTTCTTGTGACCAATTATTGGCCATTTCTGAGAATTGGTGGTGGTTTTAACCATTGAGAAGTGAGATCAACTTGTGAACACCACCTTAAGATGTAAAGCCAGAGTTCTCTTGTTCTCTTTAATTTCCAGCTTCTGACGAGGTAACAAGGCTCTGTCTTGGCCTCCCCACCCCGCTCCAGGCCGGACAAGGCCGCAGAGGGTCGGGTGGGGCGAGAAACGGAGCCGGCCTGGCTTGGTTTGCAGTTTCTGCCCCTGAACTGAAACCTGACACCATGAACGTCTGCAGCTTTCTAGAACTTTAACTCTTTTACTACCTGGATGAGACTTACAGATTACTCCTTTTTCCCAGAGAGAGAGAGAAGAGAGAGAGAGAGAGAGAGAAATAATGAACATGAAAAGATACCATAAATTCATCAAAGACAGTGAAGAAAAGAATTAAGTTTTAAATGGGGAAGAGAGAATAAGGAGATGCTTTAATAGCTGAAATATTTTTCTGTTAAAGCTATAGATATGGACAATAGTTCTAAAAAAAGAAACACCTCTTTTAATCCATGACAGAGTATATTGAGAGGAATAGAGTGTTCAAAGTGTGGATTTTGAGCAAATAGTAAAGTAGCTGTGATGCTGTGAGATATTGAAACAGAGAGAGAGAAGTAATAGCTGAAGATTTTGTGTGGCCTTTTGAGAGGCAAAGAGAAAATTTCTGTTTCCAGGGAGGCTCACAAAAACAGATGAAGAGAACTTTTGCCGTTGAATAACTCATCCTTAAAAATGACATCCCTAGACAAATTTGACCCATAACACACTTCAGAGTGATGTGAAATGGGAGGAGACAACTGATAGCAGATTTCCGGACAGCTGGCATCAGAGAAATAGAAAGCTATAACAGAAATAGTTTTCTTGTGAGAAACTCTATAGATTAGCAGCAGAAGACTTCTGTTTCTCTACAAAGACTGATGGAAAGACTTTAGCAGGAATTAGGATTGTTTTAAACACCAAAGTTCCAAAGTTTTTTGTCCCTATGTCGTCATGTGAACAAGAGAATGGTTGAGCAGTGGGGGAAAAAGGGGTTTTCTGTTTTATAAAAGTTTTATTTTGTTTTTCTTATTCTTGTAGTTTTGTTAATAAACTTTCTTTATTCCTTTTAAGTTTGAAGCCTGTTTTGCCCTTGTTCTAATCTACATCTCACAGCAAGAATTAAGTAAGTTTTCTAGTGATTTTTTTAGTTACTGCTTTAAAACCACAACAACAATTCAGAGTCCAGGCCAATTTGTATGGGCAGCAAGCGATGGTACCTGGACACCACATTTGCCTGTAAGTGGAAAAGTAAAGGAGATTACTTTAGGCCTCCCCACCTTATGCCCAGTTTGGAAAAGGTCTCCATTTAAAGAAGAACATGAACTTCTGCAAATAACGACAAGACGAGAAGTTCAAGAAAACAAAATTGAAGATGAAGAAAGATGGCAAGAACCCTCCAGTAGTATAAAATTTGAGTGGGCTCTGGAATCCTTGTTTGGTCCAATAGCAAATTACAGTAATAGAAAGATGCTGTACAAACTTACAGGTCAGGTAGAAAGGTTGGCAAGAGTTAGCAAAGAGGGATTTAGAGAGCTAAATGTACAATTAGAAGCCACGACTAAAATGACCCTGCAAAACAGATTGGCTTTAGATATGTTATTGTTGAAAGAACACGGAGTATGCGGGTACCTAAAAGGACAAATTGATCACTGCTGCATCCACATCCCAAATGGAACTGCAGATGTAGAACACGACATTAATCAATTAAAACCAATAGAACATGAAGCACAGAAAGAGAGGGAAGATCTGACCACAAGTTAGTTAGATAAAATTTTTGAAGGGTTGGGATGGAATGTGAGCTCTTGGATCAAATCTATTCTTGAGAGTCTGATAATCCTACTGATTGTGTTCTTAGCAATCTGGTTAATCTCTGCAGTTCTGAAAGGAGAGCTAAAGAAAAGAGTATCCTGAAACCAGAAAATAATAAAGGCACTGACACAGGACAGAGATCCACATCCGCATTTGTCATCTCCAAGTCCTCCTGAGTGTAACAACGCTTATGAAAACTGTAGATTAGAAAATGAACATCAAGTATAAACTCAGAGGAAAAAGACTCTATATAGTGAAAGCATTCCATTAATTCTAGTAAAGTGAAGTACTTTCAAAGGGGGGAAATACGTTACTATGGGGTTAAATGTTTCTGCAAATGTTTCTTAAAATCATGTAGAAGTAGGCCGCAAGAATGTCTGGGAATGTTAGGGATGGTCTAGCAAGCTGAAATGTTTACAGTAACGGGAACTGGTACTTGGGGATTCCAAGATACCCACCCAGAGATAAGATTCGTGCATGTTCGTACAAGGATGAGCTAACTCTCATGAAGCAATATTGATAAAGCTAATCAAGCAATATTAATGGAGCAATATTGATCAGGTTGTTACAGTGATGACTGCTCCAGCTGAAATTGTATAAATATGTGCACTTTGGACAAAGATGATGGAGCTAGATTTGGGTTGCTGATACCCCCAGTTCCCGTGTGCTTCAATCAAGCACCTGCATATAATCAATCTGTGATTATGTGTGTTCCTGAACGCTGACATCAGCATCTCCCTGCACCCAGGGCAGCTCCCACCAGAGACCCTCCCCTGATTTAATTCCCAATCCAGGAGCTACAACAGGCATGGGTGAAGTTCTGGGGGCTGGCAGGGAAATGTCACTGTAAGATCTTGCTGCACTTGGCTCTCGGCCCCTTCTCAAGAGCTTTGCCTTCAAGGGCAGGAGCATCTTTTCCTTGCTGGCAACTGCAATTCCAGACTCTTGGAGTGTGTGCCATGCAGGACCACACAGACTGGGATCCATGGGCTGGGATTGCACAGACCGGGACCGTCTGGATCAGCACCAGAGACTGGGATCACATGGACCGGGACCACATGGACCGGGATGGCTGCACCGGAACGATGCCAACCGAGGTGGTCCCGCCCCGCCCAGGGCTCCTTCCCAGTTCCCTCCCAGTTCCCTCCCAGTTCTCTCCCAATCCCTCCCAGCCATTCCCAGTCTTGGGAAAAAAAATTCCAGAAACATCCCACAAAATCTCCTCAACTTTCCACAAAATTCCACAAAAATCCCACAAAATTCTTCATGACTCCTCAAAATCCCTCCAAATTTGACAAAAATCCACAAAATTCTAGAAAACCTCACAAAATTACCTAAATATTCTCAAAACGCCCCAAAATTCTAGAAACATCCCACAAAATCTACAAAAATTTTTGCAAAATGTAAGAAAAATCTCAAAAAATTCCAGAAAAATCCCACAAAATGCCTTAAAACCAATCAAAACCTTACCAAATTCCAGAAACAGCCCACAACATCCCCACAAATTTCCACAAAATCTAAGAAAAATCCCTCAAAATTCTTCATCTCTCCTCAAAATCACTCCAAATTGCACAAAACCCCCAACAAATTACAGAAACATCCCACAAAATCTCCTCCAATTTTCACAACATTCCAGAAAAATCCTACAAAATTCCAGAAACATCCCACAAAATCTTCTCAATACCCCTCAAAATTCCAGAAAAATACACAGAATTCCAGAAATATCCCACAAAAGTCCAGAAACATACCCCCAAATTCCAGAAACATCCCACAAAATCTTCTCCAATTTTAACAAAATTCCAGAAAAATCCCTCAAAATTCTTCATGTCTCCACAAAATCCCAAAAATTCCAGAAAATTCCACAGCATTCCAAAAAAATCCTACAAAATTCCAGAAAAATCCCAAAAAAGTATTTAAATTTTCTCAAAACCCCACAAAATTTCAGAAACATCCCACAAAATTCAAGAAAAATCCCACAAAATTTCTCTAAATTTTCTCAAATCCCCACCAAATTCCAGAAACATCCCACAAAATCTCCAAAATTTCCACAAAATCTAAGAAAAATCCTTCAAAATTCTTCAAGCCTTCTCAAATCCCACAAAATTTTAGAGAATTCCACAACCTCAAAAAAAAAATCAGACAAAATTCCAAAAACATCTTACAAAATGCTTTACATTTTCTCGAAAACCCACAAAATTTTAGAAAAATAAAAAAAAATTCCAGAACACCCCACAAAATTTTTAAAATTTTCTAAAATCACAGAAAATTTCAGGAAAATCCCATGATATTTCAGAAAAATCCCCAAAAAATCTCTAAATCTTCTTAAAACCCTACCAAATTTCAGAAGCATCCCACAAAATCTCCACAAATTTCCACAAAATCCCAGAAAAGTCCAAAAAAATCCTTCAATTCTGTTCAAAATGTCACAAAATTCCAGAAAATTCCACAACATTCCAAAAAATTCTCACTAAATTCCAGAAACATCCCACAAAATTCTTTATATTTTCTCAAAATCTCACAAAATTCCAGAAAAATCCTACAAAATTCCTTTAATCTGCTCAAAACCCCACCAAATTTTAGATACATCCCACAAAATCTCCACAAATTTCCACAAAATCTAAGTAAAATCCCTCAAAATTCTTCAAGTCTCCTCAAGACCCACAAAATGCCAGAAAATTCTAAAACATTCTCAAAAAATTTTACTAAATTCCAGAAAAATCCCACTACATCCAAGAAAATTCCACCAAATTCCAGAAAATCCTACAAAATTCCCTAAATCTTCTCAAAACCCTACCAAATTCCAGAAACATCCCACAAAATCTCCACAAATTTCTACAAAATCTAAGAAAAATCCCTCAAAATTCTTCATGTCTGTAAGAGACGGTCTGAAGCTTCTCTCATCTGTCTCACAACCGTCTCAAGGACAGAGACTGAGACCCTGAATATCACAAGGGACTTGGTTCGAGGGTTTGGGCCTAGCTGAGGTGGATGTTTGCTAAGTGATTGTTTGCAGGTTGTTGCACGGTGCACTGCTCTCGTTCCTGCTGGTGAGCAGAGGCTTGTGCGTGGTACCCTGTGCAATGGGTTTTCCACAACACCTTGCCCTCCTTCCTGCTGGTGAGCAAAGACTTGCACGACGTGGATCGCTCTGTACCCTACACCTGCTCCCCGTGCAATGGAATTCATCACAATGATCATCAATCTCATCTGGTTTTGGCCCTGCGCCCCTCGCTTTGCAAAAGACTATAAAATAATACCCCAAACTTACCTTCCTTTGAGATCTCCCCAACGGACAGAAGACTCTGCGTCGTTGGATGGCTGAGTGGACTTTGATGTTGGTACCTATAATCCCCTTACTCTCTTTTCCTTATGCTTTGCTTTCTCCTCTTTTCCCTCTATTGCATATTAGTGCTGATGAGATTCACTCAATGCCACAATGTTTAAAAAATGGACAAAGAACTGGAAAACACCCAAGGAAGCAAACAAGACATTATGTGACATTCCATCAGGTAAATTCATGATCAATATCTGTGACACAGGTTTAATTCCAGCAAATCCCATTGGTGCTCAGAATTAGTACATTGCTACAGGTTTAAATGTTACTGGGACAGAACCACAAGAGTTAAGACTGTTAGGTTCAGCCCCTAGCAATTATTG
Organism: Periparus ater; assembly: GCA_032357785.1. Lineage (NCBI taxonomy): Eukaryota > Metazoa > Chordata > Aves > Passeriformes > Paridae > Periparus > Periparus ater. Next base: position 2,490,573 of record JANVCZ010000035.1, read on the forward strand.
TTTAACTTTTGTCAATTAGGCTAGGAATAATCATGCAAAAAAGTCTCATAGGCCAAATGGTACAAATGTTTCTCCACAAAATTTGCTATATTTGCAAAATAATGATGCATACTGTGGCAATTGGTCTCACAAAGTAAATTCGAGCAGTACACCTTTACAATTGCCACCTGGTATTTTTCTAATTTGTGGAGATCGTGCATGGCAAGGATTGCCAGCAAACTTTTATGGAGGGCCTTGTTATTTTGGGAAGTTGACATTGTTTGCACCCACTATACAGCAACTATTAAGAGCCAATAGAACCAGGTTCCGAACAAAGAGAAGTGTGTTCCAATTGGGGCCAGGATGCAAAGATAAGGTTGAACTTTGGAAACATCCTACAGTGATTGTGTCATCTATTTTTACACCTGGAGTATCTAGTGCTCAAGCCTTAACACAGTTACGACGACTGGCACATGGGACAGGAAAACAGTTTAATATTGCATCAAAGGTTTTGTCTGATTTGCTTTTGGATATGAACAGTGCTAGGCATGCTGTATTGCAGAATAGATTGACTGCTATTGATTTTCTGCTATTAGCACTGGGTTATGGCTGTGAAGACTTTGATAGAATGTGCTGCATGAATCTTTCTGATCATTCAGTGTCTATTCATGCTCGTCTTCAACAACTACAGAAAAATATGAAAGAATTAACCATGGAAACAAATCCATTAGAGGAATGGTTTCAATTCTTAGGTCTCACAAGATGGTTAAAAAATTTAGCACAAATGACAATTGTTGTTATATTGATCATTGTGATTGTTACTGTTTATTCATTGCATACTGCAATGCTTGCAAAACATGGTAAAGAAGGCTACTTCTACAGTTTTGTTAGTACAAAAAGAAAACAGGGGAATTATAGAGGAATGGCTAGAGAGCAAAGGTCATGTTCCCATGCAGCAGTTAGCTGGGAAAGAATTAGACAATGGAGTACAGTTGGTGTGAGATGTTGCAAAGTCAGGAAGACATTAATGATAACTGTTAACTGGGAACAGGACGCTGCATTCAGAAGAATGTGAATTCAGCATAGATGAGCGATCACAGGAATGTAGAACTAGGTGGAGTTGACCTTAAATGAAAATATCCAATAATGAGCTTCCTTTTGCACTATGTATGAGCCTAATTATAGATGCTATATAAGTGGTTTAAGAGTTACCAATAAATGAGACTTGCTGATCATTCATATTGAGTGCTGGATTTCTCCCGCCGAAATCGACAGTGGATTGTTTTGGGAACAATGTTTTCAGGACTCTAAAAAGAATATCAAAACCACTCTGCCACACTCTCAGCTCTTGCAGTGCCAAAAAGCACTGGCTCTCTTTGCTCAGAGAATCACAATTGTGGTGGCATTTCTAGCACACCACAGGACAGCGATGTTTTTCCTTTTCTCCTGGAAATACCTACAGCACTTCTGGGTAGCAAGGCAAACATGAGCCTCTTTTAGTGGCCCTTGAAATTGGACATGTGAAATGAGGGACACAAAGCCACAGGCCAGCTGAACCTGGGATCTCTGAATGGCTCTTCACATTCTTCCCAGGAAGATGAATGGCAATCACTCTTTTGGCAGGGAAGCCGCATCAGCTGGCAATTTGGTGTAGAAAATGTGCTTTCTGCTCCTCTCACAGCCAAAACTCCTACCCATTTCTTGGAAGTCCTTCTTAGATGAGGACCATGTTCAAGTGAGTGGCAGTGAAGCCAAATGGCAATCCAGGAATCAATTGTCCTGTACACAATCTCCTCCATCCACGTGGAAGGTTACTCAGGGGCACACAGGAGAAAGGAAGGAAGCCAAATGCATCATTGGACATAAAGTCAGACGTGTTGAGGGATGAAGAAATCTTGCAGAACTATGGAAACCTGCCCTGAAAAGCCAGTTCAGGGAGAGCCTGAGCTTTTTTGTGCTTCTAGGCCTGAAGATGCTCAGGATCTTTCCCAGATGCTCAGCAGGCTGGAGGATTGTGCCTGAATCTGGCTCTGGAAATGCCAGTGGCTCAAGTGAGAGCTGTGGCCATGATTTCCATTGCATGGAGAGGGGCCACAGTCCTGCAAGAGTCTTTCAGCAGAGCAAAGAGCAGCCTGGAGGGTGGGCAGTGCTGCATCTGTACCACTGCATGCTCATCCTTCACCGTAATGCAGAGCTGCCCCCAAAGCTGCCATGGATCACTTTTTAGATTTCTCCTGTTGGATATATTTTGGAGAAGTTGTTCTAGGTGGCTTTGGATGGAGATCCTGCAGGAAGCAGCCATTTGCCTGCTGTGATATCCTTACAACTGATCCTAACTTCTCATTGTCGTTGGTTTTATTTGGGGTTTTTTATCCATTTGTTTGATTGGTTTGTTTGTGGTTGTGTCTGTTTTGGTTTGAGTTTTTTCCTTTTTTATAAATGACTGGTGAAGTTGGCACGGCCCAAACTCCAGAAAATGTAAACCAGGCTTGACTTTCCAAAAATTGCTTTTGGCTGGCTTTAGCTGCATTCCCCAGGATCACAATCACCAGGAGATATTTCCAGATTTTGTTCTGCATCATCAGCTTGCCCTGACTTTGCTCAGTGTTTCACCAATGGAGAAGACAATGGATATTTTGCCAAACCTCCTTTCAAACAACCAAATTTGGGGCAGCACGTCAGAAAAGAAGAAAAGAAAATCTTCACCAGTTAGAACAGAGCCACAGTCCCACCATTTTCCCCTCCACTTTTATTGATTTTCTACATTTAGAGGCAAAGCTTCCATCTCCAAAAGCTTCCATCTCTCACTTCCTGATGCTCTTTGCTACCCTTGAGCCTTGACCCCCACCCATCGCACTGCTGTCCATGTGGGGCTGGGGATGCTCAGCCTGGAAAGAGAAGGTGCTGGGGAGGCCTCCCTGCAGCTCTAGGAAAGATGGGCACAGAGAGGAGAAGCCTTTCAAGTGCAGGAGTGAGATTGAAGTTGCATCTAATGAAGCTGCTCTTTTACACTCCGGCTGCTGGGGCACTGGCCCAGGCTGTGCACACAGCCTGGGGATGCTCCATCCTTGGCAACATCCAAGGCCAGCTGGGAGCAGGGCTCTGAGCAACATATTCTGGGGGAAGATTGCTCCGCTTGGAACAAGATGGTCTTTAGGCTCTCTTCCAAGCCCAGCCACCCAGGGATTCCATCATTCCATGGTCTCCGTTGTCCCCTTCAGCCTTGGCCTGGGCTCCTGGCACTGATGTCACAGTGCACGCTCCAGCTCGAACTTCCAGCATCCAGCAACGGCCACAACACAACCCTTGGCTCCTTGTGTCAGCAGGCTCTTCTCAGTGCTCCAAGCTCACCCTTGTCACCTCTTTGCCACCTGCTCCCTGATTCCCCCAGCAGCCCTGAAAGCTGCCCATTCCTTGGATTTCGCTATCCATCCCTGCAGGATGTCTGCATTTGTTGCAAAGAAGGTATGGTTCTATTCCACGGAGGTAGACACCCCACAGCTGCCTGGGTGGGCTGGAGCTGTGTGGGACAGTGTGGGAAAGGGACCCCACTCGGAGATTTCACTACCTCTGCAGGCTGTCCCAGACCGAGAGGAGGAGATGGAGGTGGATGCCCAGATCAATTCAGAAGAGAAGATGGAAGTGGATAGAGGGGAGAGGCGAGAGGAAAAGATGGATGTGGATATGAAGGAGATGGAGGAAGAGATGGAAGTAGATACACAAATTGATATGGAAGAGCACATGGAAGTGGACGGAGAGGAGATTGGAGAGGAAGAGATGGAAGTGGAAATGGAAGAGTACATTGAGAAGATGGATATTGACGTAAAAGACGAGGAGGAGGACATGGTCTTGGGATGAAGACCGATGCCAGCAGCAGAACAGGCAGGTGCTCCCCATGGGCAGAGTGGGTCCCCTGCTGCCAGGCTGGGGCTGGGCTGGGCACTCCCTGCTCAGGGACACGCTAGCCCATGCACTGGATTCTGGTGGCCATCCCTGGCCTGGCCTGGCCTTGCTTTGGGCCACACAAGCCCTGTTCCAGTGCCTGGGCCGCAGCCCTAAATCCCAGCCAGGCTCACTTCTGGCAGCAGAGTCCCACTGTGCCAGTGTCCCAGCCCGGGAGCACATGGAACACCCCTCCATGCCTGACTGCACTGACCGTGCTACTTGTTTTTCTTCCAGGACTGAGGCACATCCCAGACAGAGACAGAACCCTTCTGTATATATGTTATGGAGTTGTTATATTCAGGATAGGGGTTTTATAGTTTGTTTAAGTTTTCTGTAAATATGTTTCATATAGTTTTGTTAGATATGTTCTTAGGTAAATAGGTTCTATAGTTTGTTGTTGTTACAAATATTGTGACATTGTAAATATGTTGTGTAGTTCATTCTTGTTCCTTTTCTTCTACAAATAAACATTCTTTGTTTTTCACACCCCAGTTCTCTTTGCATTTGCTTGGGGCACATTTGCAAAGTTGTGCTTTCCACTGGCTCCAGGTTCCCAGGGCTGGATGTCCCGGAGGGAGCTGGCACAGCCACCCCAGGAGTGGGCTCCCTGTGCACAGGGGTTCCCACTGACAGAGCTCACCCTCTCCTTGCAGTTTCTCTGCACACACTTGGGAGCTGCAGGGGCAAATCCCAGTGGGCCCTGTCCCATGGCATCCCACCTGGGAGCAGGGCTCAGCCTCATCCATGGCTCTTCCCTGGCTAGCCCCAGGGCTAAGGAGGCTGCACTGGGCTGCGGGCAGCCTGCTTCCTGGGCACCCTGAGGGGCTGGAGCCAGCCTGGAGGGAGCCTCAGCACAGGGGCCTCTGGCCTACATGCACCAACATTTCCTTTGGAAACCCCCTCTGTCACCACACTCTGCTACAAGCACAACATCAATTGTTCCTCCTACTTCAAGGGGAGACCTGAATTGGCACCAATTGGTCCCTTGGACTTTCTAGCACAGCAAATGTCAGCGCTTGGAATCCCTGTTCTGCACTCCCTGCTCGGGCACCAAAACATTGGAACCTGCCAGAACATCTTGAATTAGCACCAACCTGCAGAGAGCTACAGGGGGAGAACCTACCCCCAACCACACAGGGACATTGATGGGCTGGGGCAGAGTTGAAACTGAAGTATTTTAATGCAAAGAGGTAGGATTTTTTATTGCTGAATTCATTCTCCCACAACAAGAATGAAAGCTTTCAGTCTCCTCACATGCCACACATGTCAATTCCCAAGGTTTACTTCTGGGTTACAACTGATTTTTATCCATCTCTTCAAAACTCTGATGGTTTTCCTGCCTAAGGTGCAGAGATGATATTTCCGAGCCAGATGAGCTCAGCACAGCTTGTGCAACATGCAGGATTTCCAGACCCAGAGATTCAGGCCATGCAAACTGAAACTTTTTTGTCTCTGTGCAAAGATCACCATAAGGATGTCAGTGATGTACCACACACTTCTCAGAGCTGTCCCTTCTATCCAGCTCTCCCCAGTCACTTCACACACTTCACTCCAAGCAGGTTCTGATAGAGTTCAGTAGCACATGGGATTTCATCCTGGCTTTTCTTCATTTTCTCCTGAGCTGTCTCCAGACACAGTGTGTGGGCACTGCAGCAGCATGAACGTGGCACCTCCCTGACACTGAGATTCATGTCACAACTTTTCATCAAAAGCAGCAAAGAAATGATTCCCACTGGGTCCCACTTGGCTCCCTGGTAACTTTGTGCTGCTGCAGCTCCAGCACCAGGCCTGGTGCACAGGAATTTCAGGAGGAGACACACCGAAGGAATCAGCCATTCCCAGAGAAGAAACATCTGTTTGCATGGCCCAAATCCCCACAACACTGCACACTGTGGTGACCCACACTCTGCATTTGCACTTCAGCCTCTGTGCCTCACTGTTCCTCTCACTAAAGTCCCCTCAGTTTCCCTCATGCTCAGATTCCCAAGAGAATTCCAAGCAGCATTAGGAGCAGGGAGAGATGATGGGAGCTGTCCCAAGGCTCAAGCAAATTTCTCAGGCCTGACAATTCTAGCCAAGGACAGAGGAAAAACCTGCAGGAAAGAGTTGTGAAATCAAAGCAGGAATCAAATTTAGGTAGAATGAGTGAAACTGAAGAGCTTTTCAGTGTTTGCAACAAGATTAGAAGCTCCAGGTCCAGGAGGGATGCAGCATTTCCCCCACTGTAACAACTCTGTGAAACTGCGGGAGAATCTCACTGCCCAGGACGGGTACCCCCGCTGATTTTGGCAGCCTGGTGAGTTGAGAACCTCCGCAGCTCATTCCGATATCCGAACCAAATTTAGGCAGAGGTAAAACCACAATAAAAGGGAAACAGATCCGGAGCAGAGAGCTGAGGAAGGCACGGAGCCTTCGGAAAATCCGCGGCTGGTTTTCACTCGTAAAAAGTCTGCTGTGCATGAAGACATCCCCACAGGAAAATAGCTGTAAGTACTGTGAGGTTGAGCGGGTGATTGGGCGAGTGTGTGAGACGTGATCTGATCACAAAGCGAGTGCGGACCTCAAGGCCGCGTTTCCATCCTCCCGCAAGGGAATTGGCCGGCCGCGAAGGAAGCGATTCGGTGTGAAAAGTTTTCTTTCAACACACTTGTAAAAACCTGAGAAGAAAGGGCATCTCGAGGGACTGATCACAAGGGGCTAAAAGGGGAAGGATATGTCCTGTCGAGCTCGGGAATTGGTAAACCCTTTCAGTCAACAGACCAAGGTAAAGGTCCAGAAAGGGATCGGAGTGCCGATTACAAGAAACCTCAGCTCAGCTCGCTGAAGGGTGAGTATTGGCAAACTTTGATTTCTCGGGTAAACACGAAAAGGTCACAACGCAGAAACGAAAACAGTCTCACAGAGGAGTCGAAGACTGGTAAGAAATTCTTTACATACTAAATATGGGGCAGAAAAAGAGTAAGATTCAGAAAAAGACCACCGGAAAAGGCCCCTCTGATCAGGCGGAGTGATCGCTAGACATCCCACTGGAAAGCCCCTTGGGATGGATGCTAAAATACTGGGAAGATTGTCCCCAGAGAAAAGGAAAGTCTAAGGCAAAAATGATTCATTACTGTGTAGAGGTTTGGGGAGGACAAGAATTGAGAAGTCACTTCACTTGGCCAGTGTTAGGCACATTCAAAAGATGGACATGTAATGAATTGCTCTCCTATGTGGAGAGCAAAGTCCCCTTGGACTCCGAGGAGAAGGAATATGCTAAACTCTGGTTAACCGCCAGAGTAGGGCTATTCCCGATAAAACAAAAAGAAAAACGTGGGTCGAGAGCTGAACCCTGGGAACCTCTCGATCACTTACCACCCCCATATCATGGACTGACGGAGCCTTCCTCGATAGATCAAGTGGTGCCTTCAGCACCTTCGGGCTCCCAAGACCAACCCGCTGAGATGTGTACATCCAGAGCAGGAGAATCGGCGTCGGCAGCTGTGCCGGCAGCCCTGCCCTTACCCCCGCCTGCAGACACCATAGCCACAGCAACCTCTTCGGAGGTTTCTCCTGCGCAAGGCTGGGGATCACTCCATCCGCCCTTGCCAGTCCAGCCGTGTCTTAGTTTAGGGCAAATTAGGAAGGAAAACTTTAAATGGGGAGTTCTCCAGAGAAAATTCTTTGGAGAGAAGTGGAAAAAGCTGTTTATTTAACAGAAAATTGAATAATACTAAATAATAAAATTTCTTGCTGCTCGATAGAATGGTAAGTCTAGGAAGAAAAGTTTTTTTCATGTGGTGTAGCTCGGCTCGCTCAGGTTTTTATTAGTTTTTTCTGCGCTGGAAAGTGCCCAGGCCCAGGCCCCGGTGGGCCACAGGCGTGAGCTCCCGGAGTTTGGCTGGGTGTTTAGTCTAGAGCAGGTTTGCACAGATCTAAGAAAAAAGGAAAAAAAACAAAGGTCTAGGGAACTCTTCTGCTTCAGCTAGCTAAAACTAACTAAAAGCCAGAGAGAAGCTCTGTCCCGCTGTCTGTCTGTGCTGCAGTCACTACAGTCTAGCTGCGGGATGTGTGGGAGTGATGTTTTTTTTTAACACAAACTGCGTGCTTTTTTTCTTTCTCTTCTTGCTCTCAGAGTCAGTTTTAAAGGTGCAGAACTTAATATATATCATAAACTAGATGATTGGGGATACTAGTATCATGAAGTTACTCCAGGACATTCTATTCTTTATTTTTATACTTTAACTTATTATTAAAATTCATATATATATATTTTAACTTTACAACACATACATTATATACAGGGAATTAATATATTAATTCATACATTATATAAGGGAATTAATTCATGATTTTTACTTAACTATTAGATTTTTTTGAGGTACACATTGTGTTGTTTCATTTTTCTGCATTATTTACTATGTACAACTCGGTCTCTGAGCAAGAACAACTCTACGAATGGGTTTGCTTGCACTCGAAGCAGAATTGATCTAAACTGTCTTTTTTAATAAACTTCTGAGATGTGCTGCTGGGACTTTGTCTCTATTTACTATATGCAGGGCTTCGGATTGGGCTGGGCCTGCTCGGTTGGTGGAACCTCAGGTGTTAACTATCTAGGTGGCTTTTGCTAGATGCTGCTCTTAATTTTTGAAAGATCTCTCACTTAACGCTTTTAAGGTAGTCTTTAACAGTTTATTGTACTTCTCTACTTTTCCCGCAGCGGGTGCATGGTAGGGGATATGGTACACTCATTCAATACCATGTTCTCTAGTTCAGGTGTTTATAAGGTTATTCTTGAAATGAGTCTCATTGTCTGACTCAATCTTCTCAGGGGTGTTATGCTTCTAAAAGATTTGCTTTTTAAGTCTCAGGATGGTGTTACGGGCTGTAGCACGAGGTACAGGGTAGGTTTCTAACTATCTAGTGGTGGTTTTTATTATCGTGAGCACATATTGCTTGCTTTGGTGGGTTTGGGGTAGTGTGATATAGTCGATTTGCCAGGCCTCCCATACTTATATTTGGACTAACGCTCACTGTACTAGAGGGGTTTTAACTGCTTGGCTTGCTTGATCGTGGCACATGTCTCACAGTTATGGATAACTTGAGAAATACTGTCAATGGATAGGTCTATTTTTCGGTTTCATGCTCACTTATAGGTAGCATCTCTATTTTGATGGCCTGAGGCATCATGGGCCTATCGAGCTAGGAACAACTCTCTCTTGTGTTGCTAATCTAGGTTTATCTTTGACACTTTTATCTTTGCAGCTTGATTTACTTGTTCATTGTTTCGGTGCTCTTCATTAGCTTGACTCTTGGGGACATGGGCATCTACATGACGGACCCTCACAGACAGTTTCTCTGTCTTGGTGGCGATGTTTTTTCACTTATCAGCAGCTCAGATGGGCTTTTTTTTGTGTTGCCAGTTGGCTCTTTTTCACTTTTCTAGCTATCTCTACAAAGCATTGGCTATTATCTATGAATCAGTGTAGAGGTAGAGCTTTGGCTACTTCTCTTTTTCAGCAATGTCCAGGGCCAGTTGAACAGCTTTGAGTTCTGCAAGTTGGCTTGATCTACTTTCTCTTTCAGTGGCCTCTGTGACTTGTCGTGTGGGGCTCTATACGGTTGCTTTCTACTTCTGGTTCATCTTTACGATGTGACAGGAACTATCAGTGAACAGAGCGTAGCGTGTTTCTTCTGCTGGCAGTTGGTTGTATGGTGCAGCTTCTTCAGCCCGTGTTACTTGTACTTGCTCTTCTTTATCAGTGAGACTAAAGTTTTCAATTTCTGGTTAATTTGTAATTATTTCTAAAATCTTAGGGTGATTTGGGTTTTTAATACGGGCGCGTTGCGTGATGAGGGCGATCTACTTGCTCTATGTAGTGTCGGTGGCGTGGTGGGTAGAGGGAATTTTTGCTTTGAACATTCACTCTAGCACTGGTAGTCGGGGTGCCAGGAGGAGTTGTGCTTCTGTGCCAATCACTTTTGAGGTGGCTTGGACTCTTTTATAGGCAGCTAAAATTTCCTTCTCTGTGGGAGTGTAGTTGGCTTCAGACTCTCTGTAGCTTCGGCTCTAGAATTTCAGTGGTCGGCTTCGAGTCTCCCCAGGCACTTTCTGCCAAAGGCTCCAGGACAGACCGTGGCTCCCGGCTGCAGAGTAGAGCACGTTCTTCACATCTGGTCCTGTTCTGACTGGGCCAAGGGCTACTGCATGGGCGATCTCCTGCTTGACCTGAGCAAAGGCTTGTTGTTGTTCACGGCCCCACTGGAAAGTGTTCTTTTTGCGGGTGACCAGGTAAAGAGGGTTCACAACCTGACTGTACTCAGGAATGCGCATCCTCCAAAAACCTATGGCACTTAGGAAAGCTTGTGTTTCCTTCTTGTTGGCTGGTGGAGACATTGCCGTGATCTTGTTGATGACATCAGTAGGAATTTGACACCGTCTATCTGGCCACTTTATTCCCAGGACCTGAATCTTACGAGCTGGTCTTTTAACTTTGTTCTTCTTGATGGTAAAACCAGCTTCCAGGAGGATCTGGATGATTTTTTCTCTTTTTTCAAAGACTTCTTCAGCCGTCTTTCCTCAAACAATGATGTCATCAATGTACTGCAGATGTTCTGGAGCCTCACCCTTTTCCAGGGCAGCCTGGATCAGTCCATGGCAGATGGTGGGGCTGTGCTTCCACCCCTGGGCCAGTCGGTTCTAGGTGTATTGCACTCCCCTCCACGTGAAGGCAAACTGAGGCCTGCATTCTGCTGCCAGGGGAATGGAGAAAAATGCATTGGCAATGTCAATAGTGGCGTACCACTTCGCTGCCTTGGACTCCAGCTCGTACTGGAGCTCCAGCATGTCTGGCACGGCAGCGCTCAGAGCTGGAGTCACTTCATTCAATGCACGATAGTCCACAGTCAATCTCCATTCTCCCTCAGATTTACACACAGGCCAGATGGGGCTGTTGAAGGGTGAGTGGGTATTGCTGACCACCCCTTGGTTCTCCAGCTCTCGGATCATCTTGTGGATGGGGATCACAGCATCTCGAGTTGCTCTATATTGTCGGCGGTGCACCGTCGAGGTGGCAACTGGCACTCGCTGTTCTTCCACTTTTAAGAGTCCTGCTGCAGATGGGTTCTCTGACAGTCCAGGCAAGGGGTTCAATTGCTTGATGCCCTCTGTCTCTACAGCTGCTATTCCAAATACAGAATAAATACAACCAAAAATACAACCAACAATCAGTACAGGTTTTTCCACTTTCTCTGGTCCCACGTATTTGTCCTAGTTTAGGGCAAATTAGGAAGGAAAACCTCAAATGGGGAGTTCCGCAGGGAAAATTCCTTGGAGAGAAGTGGAAAAAGCTGTTTATTTAACAGAAAATTGAGTAATATTAAATAATAAAACCTCTTGCTGTTCGATGGGATGGCAAGTCTAGGAAGAAAAGTCCTTTCCATGTGGTGTAGCTCGGCTCGCTCAGGTTCTTATCACACCCTCCATCGCTGGAAAGTGCCGAGGCCCAGGCCCCGGTGGGCCACAGGCGTGAGCTCCCGGGGTTTGGCTGGGTGTTCAGTCCAGAGCAGGCTTGCACAGATCCAAGAAAAAGGGAAAAAAGGAAAAAAACAAAAGTCGGGGAAACTCTTCTGCGTCAGCTAGCTAAAACTAACTAAAAGCCAGAGAGAAGCTCTGTCCCGCTGTCTGTCTGTGCTGCAGACACCACAGTCCAGGAGCGGGATGTGTGGGAGTGATGTTTTTCTTTAACACAAACTGCGCGTTTCTTCTTACCCACACTCTCGTTCTCAGAGCCAGTCTTAAAGGTGCAGAAGTTAATATATAACATAAACCAGACGATTGGGAATACCAGTATCATAAAGTCACCTCAGGACATAGGGTTTTGAGAAGATTTAGGGAATTTTGTGGGATTTTTCTGGAATTTTGTCGGCTATTGAGGAGATTTTGTGGGATGTTCCTAGAATTTGATGGGTTTTGGAATGATTTAGGAAATTCTGTGGGATGTTTCTGGAATTTTGTTGGGCTTTCCAAGAATTTTGTGGTATTTTGAAAAGATTTAGTGAATTTTGTGGTGTTTCTCTTGAATTTTGTGGGAATTTTTGGAGATTTTATGGGGCATTTCTGGAATTTGGTAGAGTTTTCAGAAGATTCAGGGAATTTTGAGGGAATTTTGAGGGATTTTGTGGGAATCGGTAGAGATGGTGTGGGACATTCCTGTGAATTGGTATTGTTTTGAAATGATTTAGTGAATTTTGTGGGACTTCTCTGGAATTTTGTGGGATTCTGCAGAGAATTGATGAATTTTGAGGAATTTTTCTTAGATGTAGTGGAAACTTGTGGAGGTTTTGTGCGATTTTTGTGGGATTTTGGTCAGGTTTTGAGAAGAGTTAGGGATTTTGAGGGATTTTTCATGTATTTTGTGTGAATTTGTTGAGATCTTGTAGGATCTTTGTGGAATTTGGTAGAGTTTTGAGTAGATTTTGAGAATTTTGTGGGATTTTTCTGGAATTTTAGAAGGCTTTTCAAGGATTTAGTGAGATTTAGAGGTGACTTGATGAATTTTGCAGGATTTTTCTTAGATTTTGTGGAAATTTGTGGGGATTTTGTGGGATTTTTGTGGAATTGTGTGGGATTCTGAGGAGGCATGAAGAATTTTGAGGGATTTTTCATGTATTTTGCGGGAATATGTGGAGATTTTGTGGCACATTCCTGGAATTTGGTATGGTTTTGAGGTGATTTAGGGAATTTTGTGGGATTTTTCTGGAACTTTGTGGGCCTTTTCAAGGACTTTGTGTGGTTTTGAGGAGACTTGAAGAATTTTGAGGAATTTTTCTTAGATTTTGTGGAAACTTGTGGAGATTTTCTGGGATTTTTGTGGAATTGTGTGGGATATTGATGAGATTTAGGGATTTTGAGTGATTTTTCATGTATTTTGTAGGAATTTGTGGAGATTTTGTGGGATGTTTTTGGAATTCAGTTGGGTTTTGGAATGATTTAGGAAATTTTGCGGGATGTTTCTGGAATTTTGTGGGGCTTTTCTAGAATTTTGTGGTATTTTCAAATGTTCTGAACAATTTTGAGGGAGTTTTCTTAGATTTTCTGGAAATTTGTTGGGGTTTTCTGGGATTTTTCTGGAATTTTTTTGGCCTTTTCAATGGCTTTGTGTAGTTCTGAGGAGACTTGAAGAATTTTGAGGAATTTTTCTTTGATTTTGTGGAAACTTGTGGAGGTTTTTGTGGGATTTTGTGGAATTTTGTTGGATATTGATGAGATTTAGGGATTTTGAGGGATTTTTCATGTATTTTGTGGGAATTTGTGGAGATTTTGTGGGATGTTTCTGGAATTTGGTCGGGTCTTGAGAAGATGTAGGGAATTTTGTGGGATATTTCTTGAATTTTGAGGGACTTTTCTGGAATTTTGTGGAATTCTGCAGAGAATTGACGAATTAGCTGGAATTTTTCTTAGATTTTATGGACATTTGTGGAGATTTTGTGGGATGTTTCTGGAATTCAGTTGGGTTTTGAGAAGATTTAGGGTAGTTTGTGGCATGTTCCTGGAATTTGGTATGGTTTTGAGGTGGTTTAGGGAATTTTGAGGGATTTTTCTTGAATTTAGTTGGATATTGAGGAGATTTTGTGGGATGTTTCTGGAATTTGGTATAGTTTTGAGAAGATGTACTGAATTTTGTGGGATTTTTCTGGAATTTTGTTGGATATTGAGGAGATTTTGTGGGATGTTTCTGGAATTTGTTGGGTTTTGAGAAGGTTTAGGGAATTTTGTGTTGTTTCTCTTGAATTTTGGGGGAATTTTTGGAGATTTTATGGGGCATTTCTGGAATTTGGTAGAGTTTTCAGAAGATTCAGGGAATTTTGAGGGAATTTTGAGGGATTTTGTGGGAATCGGTAGAGATGGTGTGGGACATTCCTGTGAATTGGTATTGTTTTGAAATGATTTAGTGAATTTTGTGGGACTTCTCTGGAATTTTGTGGGATTCTGCAGAGAATTGATGAATTTTGAGGAATTTTTCTTAGATGTAGTGGAAACTTGTGGAGGTTTTGTGCGATTTTTGTGGGATTTTGGTCGGGTTTTGAGAAGAGTTAGGGATTTTGAGGGATTTTTCATGTATTTTGTGTGAATTTGTTGAGATCTTGTAGGATCTTTGTGGAATTTGGTAGAGTTTTGAGTAGATTTTGAGAATTTTGTGGGATTTTTCTGGAATTTTAGAAGGCTTTTCAAGGATTTAGTGAGATTTAGAGGTGACTTGATGAATTTTGCAGGATTTTTCTTAGATTTTGTGGAAATTTGTGGGGATTTTGTGGGATTTTTGTGGAATTGTGTGGGATTCTGAGGAGGCATGAAGAATTTTGAGGGATTTTTCATGTATTTTGCGGGAATATGTGGAGATTTTGTGGCACATTCCTGGAATTTGGTATGGTTTTGAGGTGATTTAGGGAATTTTGTGGGATTTTTCTGGAACTTTGTGGGCCTTTTCAAGGACTTTGTGTGGTTTTGAGGAGACTTGAAGAATTTTGAGGAATTTTTCTTAGATTTTGTGGAAACTTGTGGAGATTTTCTGGGATTTTTGTGGAATTGTGTGGGATATTGATGAGATTTAGGGATTTTGAGTGATTTTTCATGTATTTTGTAGGAATTTGTGGAGATTTTGTGGGATGTTTTTGGAATTCAGTTGGGTTTTGGAATGATTTAGGAAATTTTGCGGGATGTTTCTGGAATTTTGTGGGGCTTTTCTAGAATTTTGTGGTATTTTCAAATGTTCTGAACAATTTTGAGGGATTTTTCTTAGATTTTCTGGAAATTTGTTGGGGTTTTCTGGGATTTTTCTGGAATTTTTTTGGCCTTTTCAATGGCTTTGTGTAGTTCTGAGGAGACTTGAAGAATTTTGAGGAATTTTTCTTTGATTTTGTGGAAACTTGTGGAGGTTTTTGTGGGATTTTGTGGAATTTTGTTGGATATTGATGAGATTTAGGGATTTTGAGGGATTTTTCATGTATTTTGTGGGAATTTGTGGAGATTTTGTGGGATGTTTCTGGAATTTGGTCGGGTCTTGAGAAGATGTAGGGAATTTTGTGGGATATTTCTTGAATTTTGAGGGACTTTTCTGGAATTTTGTGGAATTCTGCAGAGAATTGACGAATTAGCTGGAATTTTTCTTAGATTTTATGGACATTTGTGGAGATTTTGTGGGATGTTTCTGGAATTCAGTTGGGTTTTGAGAAGATTTAGGGTAGTTTGTGGCATGTTCCTGGAATTTGGTATGGTTTTGAGGTGGTTTAGGGAATTTTGAGGGATTTTTCTTGAATTTAGTTGGATATTGAGGAGATTTTGTGGGATGTTTCTGGAATTTGGTATAGTTTTGAGAAGATGTACTGAATTTTGGGGGATTTTTCAGGAGTTTTGTTGGATATTGAGGAGATTTTGTGGGATGTTTCTGGAATTTGTTGGGTTTTGAGAAGGTTTAGGGAATTTTGTGTTGTTTCTCTTGAATTTTGTGGGAATTTTTGGAGATTTTATGGGGCATTTCTGGAATTTGGTAGAGTTTTCAGAAGATTCAGGGAATTTTGTGGGAATTTTGAGGGATTTTGTGGGAATCGGTAGAGATTGTGTGGGACATTCCTGTGAATTGGTATTGTTTTGAAATGATTTAGTGAATTTTGTGGGACTTCTCTGGAATTTTGTGGGATTCTGCAGAGAATTGATGAATTTTGAGGAATTTTTCTTAGATGTAGTGGAAACTTGTGGAGGTTTTGTGCGATTTTTGTGGGATTTTGGTCGGGTTTTGAGAAGATGTAAGGAATTTTGTGGGATTTTTCTGGAATTTTAGAAGGCTTTTCAAGGATTTAGTGGGATTTAGAGGTGACTTGATGAATTTTGCAGGATTTTTCTTAGATTTTGTGGAAATTTGTGGGGATTTTGTGGGATTTTTGTGGAATTGTGTGGGATTCTGAGGAGTCTTGAAGAATTTTGAGGGATTTGTCATGTATTTTGCAGGAATTTGTGGACATTTTGTGGGACGTTTTTGGAATTCAGTTGGGTTTTGAGAAGATTTAGGGAATTTTGTGGCACGTTCCTGGAATTTGGTATGGTTTTAGGGAGATTTATGGAATTTTGAGGGATTTTCCTTGAATTCTATGGAAATTTGTGGGATTTTGTGGGTTGTTTCTGGAATTTGGCAGGGTTTTGAGGAGGTTTAGGGAATTTTGAGGGATTTTTCATGTATTTTGTGGGAATTTGTGGGGATTTTGTGGGATGTTTTTGGAAGTTGGTAGGGTTTTGAGGAGGTTTTGGTAATTTTGAGGGATTTTTCATGTATTTTGTGGGAATTTGTGGAGATTTTGTGGGATGTTTTTGGAAGTTGGTAGAGTTTAGAGAAGATTTAGGGAATTTTGTGGGATTTTTCTGGAATTTTGTTGGCTATTGAGGAGATTTTGTGGGATGTTCCTGGAATTTGATGGGTTTTGGAATGATTTAGGAAATTTTGTGGGATGTTTCTGGAATTTTGTTGGGCTATTCAAGAATTCTGTGGTATTTTGAAAAGATTTAGTGAATTTTGTGGTGTTTCTCTTGAATTTTGTGGGAATTTTTGGAGATTTTATGGGGCATTTCTGGAATTTGGTAGAGTTTTCAGAAGATTCAGGGAATTTTGAGGGAATTTTGAGGGATTTTGTGGGAATCGGTAGAGATGGTGTGGGACATTCCTGTGAATTGGTATGGTTTTGCAATGATTTAGGGAATTTTGTGGGACTTCTCTGAAATTTTGTGGGATTCTGCAGAGAATTGAGGAATTTTGAGGAATTTTTCTTCGATTTTGTGGTAACTTGTGGAGGTTTTGTGTGATTTTTGTGGGATTTTGTGGGATATTGAGGAGATTTAGGGATTTTGAGGGATTTTTCATGTATTTTGTGGAAATCTGTGGAGATTTTGTAGGATCTCTGTGGAATTTGGTAGAGATTTGAGAAGATGTAGGGAATTTTGTGGGATTTTTCTGGAATTTTGTGGGATATTGAGGAGATTCTGTGGGATTTTTCATGCATTTTGTGGGCCTTCTCAAGGACTTTGTGTGGTTTTGAGGAGACTTGAAGAATTTTGAGGAATTTTTCTTAGATTTTGTGGAAACTTGTGGAGATTTTCTGGGATTCTTTTGGGATTTTGTGGGATATTGAGGAGATTTAGGGATTTTGAGGGATTTTTCATGTATTTTGTTTGAATTTGTGGAGATCTTGTAGGATCTTTGTGGAATTTGGAAGGGTTTTGAGAAGATTTGGGGAATTTTGTGGGATTTTTCTGGAATTTTAGAAGGCTTTTCAAGGATTTTGTGGGATTTAGAGGTGACTTGATGAATTTTGCAGGATTTTTCTTAGATTTTGTGGAAATTTGTGGGGATTTTGTGGGATTTTTGTGGAATTGTGTGGGATTCTGAGGAGTCTTGAAGAATTTTGAGGGATTTGTCATGTATTTTGCAGGAATTTGTGGACATTTTGTGGGACGTTTTTGGAATTCAGTTGGGTTTTGAGAAGATTTAGGGAATTTTGTGGCACGTTCCTGGAATTTGGTATGGTTTTAGGGAGATTTATGGAATTTTGAGGGATTTTCCTTGAATTCTATGGAAATTTGTGGGATTTTGTGGGTTGTTTCTGGAATTTGGCAGGGTTTTGAGGAGGTTTAGGGAATTTTGAGGGATTTTTCATGTATTTTGTGGGAATTTGTGGGGATTTTGTGGGATGTTTTTGGAAGGTGGAATGGTTTTGAGAAGATGTAGGGAATTTTGTGGGATATTTCTTGAATTTTGAGGGACTTTTCTGGAATTTTGTGGAATTCTGCAGAGAATTGACGAATTATCTGGAATTTTTCTAAGATATTATGGACATTTGTGGAGATTTTGTGGGATGTTTCTGGAATTCAGGTGGGTTTTGAGGAGGGTTAGGGAATTTTGTCGGATGTTCCTCGAATTTGGTATGGTTTTAAGGTGATTTAGGGAATTTTGTGGGATTTTTCTTGAATTTTGTTGGATATTGAAGAGATTTTGTGGGATGTTTCTGGAATTTGGTAGAGTTTTAAGAAGATTTTCTTAGAATTTGTGGGATTTTTCAGGATTTTTGTGGATTTTTCTGGAATTCTGTGGGATTCTGAGGAAACTTGAAAAATTTTGAGGATTTTTTTTATTATATTCTTGGAATTTGTGGGGATTCTGGGGGATTTTTCTGGAATTTTGAGGGCCTTTTCAAGGACATTTTTTGGTTGTGAGGAGACTTGAATTTTGTGGAATTTTTCTTCAATTTAGTGGTAACTTGTGGAGGTTTAGTGTGATTTTTGTGGGATTTTGTGGGATATTGAGGAGATTTAGAGATTTTGAGGGATTTTTCATGTATTTTGTGGAAATCTGTGGAGATCTTGTAGGATCTTTGTGGAATTTGGTAGAGTTTTGAGAAGATTTTGGGAATTTTGTGGGATTTTTCTGGAATTTTAGAAGGCTTTTCAAGGATTTAGTGGGATTTAGAGGTGACTTGATGAATTTTGCAGGATTTTTCTTAGATTTTGTGGAAATTTGTGGGGTTTTTGTGGGATTTTTGTGGAATTGTGTGGGATTCTGAGGAGTCTTGAAGAATTTTGAGGGATTTGTCATGTATTTTGCAGGAATTTGTGGACATTTTGTGGGACGTTTTTGGAATTCAGTTGGGTTTTGAGAAGATTTAGGGAATTTTGTGGCACGTTCCTGGAATTTGGTATGGTTTTAGGGAGATTTATGGAATTTTGAGGGATTTTCCTTGAATTCTATGGAAATTTGTGGGATTTTGTGGGTTGTTTCTGGAATTTGGCAGGGTTTTGAGGAGGTTTAGGGAATTTTGAGGGATTTTTCATGTATTTTGTGGGAATTTGTGGGGATTTTGTGGGATGTTTTTGGAAGTTGGTAGAGTTTAGAGAAGATTTAGGGAATTTTGTGGGATTTTTCTGGAATTTTGTTGGCTATTGAGGAGATTTTGTGGGATGTTCCTGGAATTTGATGGGTTTTGGAATGATTTAGGAAATTTTGTGGGATGTTTCTGGAATTTTGTTGGGCTATTCAAGAATTTTGTGGTATTTTGAAAAGATTTAGTGAATTTTGTGGTGTTTCTCTTGAATTTTGTGGGAATTTTTGGAGATTTTATGGGGCATTTCTGGAATTTGGTAGAGTTTTCAGAAGATTCAGGGAATTTTGAGGAAATTTTGAGGGATTTTGTGGGAATCGGTAGAGATGGTGTGGGACATTCCTGTGAATTGGTATGGTTTTGCAATGATTTAGGGAATTTTGTGGGACTTCTCTGAAATTTTGTGGGATTCTGCAGAGAATTGAGGAATTTTGAGGAATTTTTCTTCGATTTTGTGGTAACTTGTGGAGGTTTTGTGTGATTTTTGTGGGATTTTGTGGGATATTGAGGAGATTTAGGGATTTTGAGGGATTTTTCATGTATTTTGTGGAAATCTGTGGAGATTTTGTAGGATCTCTGTGGAATTTGGTAGAGATTTGAGAAGATGTAGGGAATTTTGTGGGATTTTTCTGGAATTTTGTGGGATATTGAGGAGATTCTGTGGGATTTTTCATGCATTTTGTGGGCCTTCTCAAGGACTTTGTGTGGTTTTGAGGAGACTTGAAGAATTTTGAGGAATTTTTCTTCGATTTTGTGGTAACTTGTGGAGGTTTTGTGTGATTTTTGTGGGATTTTGTGGGATATTGAGGAGATTTAGGGATTTTGAGGGATTTTTCATGTATTTTGTGGAAATCTGTGGAGATTTTGTAGGATCTCTGTGGAATTTGGTAGAGATTTGAGAAGATGTAGGGAATTTTGTGGGATTTTTCTGGAATTTTGTGGGATATTGAGGAGATTCTGTGGGATTTTTCATGCATTTTGTGGGCCTTCTCAAGGACTTTGTGTGGTTTTGAGGAGACTTGAAGAATTTTGAGGAATTTTTCTTAGATTTTGTGGAAACTTGTGGAGATTTTCTGGGATTCTTTTGGGATTTTGTGGGATATTGAGGAGATTTAGGGATTTTGAGGGATTTTTCATGTATTTTGTTTGAATTTGTGGAGATCTTGTAGGATCTTTGTGGAATTTGGAAGGGTTTTGAGAAGATTTGGGGAATTTTGTGGGATTTTTCTGGAATTTTAGAAGGCTTTTCAAGGATTTTGTGGGATTTAGAGGTGACTTGATGAATTTTGCAGGATTTTTCTTAGATTTTGTGGAAATTTGTGGGGATTTTGTGGGATTTTTGTGGAATTGTGTGGGATTCTGAGGAGTCTTGAAGAATTTTGAGGGATTTGTCATGTATTTTGCAGGAATTTGTGGACATTTTGTGGGACGTTTTTGGAATTCAGTTGGGTTTTGAGAAGATTTAGGGAATTTTGTGGCACGTTCCTGGAATTTGGTATGGTTTTAGGGAGATTTATGGAATTTTGAGGGATTTTCCTTGAATTCTATGGAAATTTGTGGGATTTTGTGGGTTGTTTCTGGAATTTGGCAGGGTTTTGAGGAGGTTTAGGGAATTTTGAGGGATTTTTCATGTATTTTGTGGGAATTTGTGGGGATTTTGTGGGATGTTTTTGGAAGGTGGAATGGTTTTGAGAAGATGTAGGGAATTTTGTGGGATATTTCTTGAATTTTGAGGGACTTTTCTGGAATTTTGTGGAATTCTGCAGAGAATTGACGAATTATCTGGAATTTTTCTAAGATATTATGGACATTTGTGGAGATTTTGTGGGATGTTTCTGGAATTCAGGTGGGTTTTGAGGAGGGTTAGGGAATTTTGTCGGATGTTCCTCGAATTTGGTATGGTTTTAAGGTGATTTAGGGAATTTTGTGGGATTTTTCTTGAATTTTGTTGGATATTGAAGAGATTTTGTGGGATGTTTCTGGAATTTGGTAGAGTTTTAAGAAGATTTTCTTAGAATTTGTGGGATTTTTCAGGATTTTTGTGGATTTTTCTGGAATTCTGTGGGATTCTGAGGAAACTTGAAAAATTTTGAGGATTTTTTTTATGATATTCTTGGAATTTGTGGGGATTCTGGGGGATTTTTCTGGAATTTTGAGGGCCTTTTCAAGGACATTTTTTGGTTGTGAGGAGACTTGAATTTTGTGGAATTTTTCTTCGATTTAGTGGTAACTTGTGGAGGTTTAGTGTGATTTTTGTGGGATTTTGTGGGATATTGAGGAGATTTAGAGATTTTGAGGGATTTTTCATGTATTTTGTGGAAATCTGTGGAGATCTTGTAGGATCTTTGTGGAATTTGGTAGAGTTTTGAGAAGATTTTGGGAATTTTGTGGGATTTTTCTGGAATTTTAGAAGGCTTTTCAAGGATTTAGTGGGATTTAGAGGTGACTTGATGAATTTTGCAGGATTTTTCTTAGATTTTGTGGAAATTTGTGGGGATTTTGTGGGATTTTTGTGGAATTGTGTGGGATTCTGAGGAGTCTTGAAGAATTTTGAGGGATTTGTCATGTATTTTGCAGGAATTTGTGGACATTTTGTGGGACGTTTTTGGAATTCAGTTGGGTTTTGAGAAGATTTAGGGAATTTTGTGGCACGTTCCTGGAATTTGGTATGGTTTTAGGGAGATTTATGGAATTTTGAGGGATTTTCCTTGAATTCTATGGAAATTTGTGGGATTTTGTGGGTTGTTTCTGGAATTTGGCAGGGTTTTGAGGAGGTTTAGGGAATTTTGAGGGATTTTTCATGTATTTTGTGGGAATTTGTGGGGATTTTGTGGGATGTTTTTGGAAGTTGGTAGAGTTTAGAGAAGATTTAGGGAATTTTGTGGGATTTTTCTGGAATTTTGTTGGCTATTGAGGAGATTTTGTGGGATGTTCCTGGAATTTGATGGGTTTTGGAATGATTTAGGAAATTTTGTGGGATGTTTCTGGAATTTTGTTGGGCTATTCAAGAATTTTGTGGTATTTTGAAAAGATTTAGTGAATTTTGTGGTGTTTCTCTTGAATTTTGTGGGAATTTTTGGAGATTTTATGGGGCATTTCTGGAATTTGGTAGAGTTTTCAGAAGATTCAGGGAATTTTGAGGAAATTTTGAGGGATTTTGTGGGAATCGGTAGAGATGGTGTGGGACATTCCTGTGAATTGGTATGGTTTTGAAGTGATTTAGGGAATTTTGTGGGACTTCTCTGAAATTTTGTGGGATTCTGCAGAGAATTGAGGAATTTTGAGGAATTTTTCTTCGATTTTGTGGTAACTTGTGGAGGTTTTGTGTGATTTTTGTGGGATTTTGTGGGATATTGAGGAGATTTAGGGATTTTGAGGGATTTTTCATGTATTTTGTGGAAATCTGTGGAGATTTTGTAGGATCTCTGTGGAATTTGGTAGAGATTTGAGAAGATGTAGGGAATTTTGTGGGATTTTTCTGGAATTTTTGAAGGCTTTTCAAGGATTTAGTGGGATTTAGAGGTGACATGATGAATTTTGCAGGATTTTTCTTAGATTTTGTGGAAATTTGTGGGGATTTTGTGGGATTTTTGTGGAATTGTGTGGGATTCTGAGGAGGCATGAAGAATTTTGAGGGATTTTTCATGTATTTTGCGGGAATGTGTGGAGATTTTGTGGCACGTTCCTGGAATTTGGTATGGTTTTGAGGTGATTTAGGGAATTTTGTGGGATTTTTCTGGAATTTTGTGGGATATTGAGGAGATTCTGTGGGATTTTTCATGCATTTTGTGGGCCTTCTCAAGGACTTTGTGTGGTTTTGAGGAGACTTGAAGAATTTTGAGGAATTTTTCTTAGATTTTGTGGAAACTTGTGGAGATTTTCTGGGATTCTTTTGGGATTTTGTGGGATATTGAGGAGATTTAGGGATTTTGAGGGATTTTTTTATGTATTTTGTGGGAATTTGTGGAGGTTTTGTGGGATGTTTCTGGAATTTGGAAGGGTTTTGAGAAGATGTAGGGAATTTTGTGGGATATTTCTTGAATTTTGAGGGACTTTTCTGGAATTTTGTGGAATTCTGCAGAGAATTGACGAATTATCTGGAATTTTTCTAAGATATTATGGACATTTGTAGAGATTTTGTGGGATGTTTCTGGAATTCAGGTGGGTTTTGAGGAGATTTAGGGATTTTGAGGGATTTTTTTATGTATTTTGTGGGAATTTGTGGAGGTTTTGTGGGATGTTTCTGGAATTTGGAATGGTTTTGAGAAGATGTAGGGAATTTTGTGGGATATTTCTTGAATTTTGAGGGACTTTTCTGGAATTTTGTGGAATTCTGCAGAGAATTGACGAATTATCTGGAATTTTTCTAAGATATTATGGACATTTGTGGAGATTTTGTGGGATGTTTCTGGAATTCAGGTGGGTTTTGAGGAGGGTTAGGGAATTTTGTCGGATGTTCCTCGAATTTGGTATGGTTTTAAGGTGATTTAGGGAATTTTGTGGGATTTTTCTTGAATTTTGTTGGATATTGAAGAGATTTTGTGGGATGTTTCTGGAATTTGGTACAGTTTTAAGAAGATTTTCTTAGAATTTGTGGGATTTTTCAGGATTTTTGTGGATTTTTCTGGAATTCTGTGGGATTCTGAGGAAAGTTGAAAAATTTTGAGGATTTTTTTTATGATATTCTTGGAATTTATGGGGATTCTGGGGGATTTTTCTGGAATTTTGAGGGCCTTTTCAAGGACTTTTTGTGGTTTTGAGGAGACTTGAATTTTGTGGAATTTTTCTTCGATTTTGTGGTAACTTGTGGAGGTTTTGTGTGATTTTTGTGGGATTTTGTGGGATATTGAGGAGATTTAGGGATTTTGAGGGATTTTTCATGTATTTTGTGGAAATCTGTGGAGATTTTGTAGGATCTCTGTGGAATTTGGTAGAGTTTTGAGAAGATTTTGGGAATTTTGTGGGATTTTTCTGGAATTTTAGAAGGCTTTTCAAGGATTTAGTGGGATTTAGAGGTGACTTGATGAATTTTGCAGGATTTTTCTTAGATTTTGTGGAAATTTGTGGGGATTTTGTGGGATTTTTGTGGAATTGTGTGGGATTCTGAGGGGTCTTGAAGAATTTTGAGGGATTTTTCATGTATTTTGCGGGAATGTGTGGAGATTTTGTGGCACGTTCCTGGAATTTGGTATGGTTTTGAGGTGATTTAGGGAATTTTGTGGGATTTTTCTGGAATTTTGTGGGATATTGAGGAGATTCTGTGGGATTTTTCATGCATTTTGTGGGCCTTCTCAAGGACTTTGTGTGGTTTTGAGGAGACTTGAAGAATTTTGAGGAATTTTTCTTAGATTTTGTGGAAACTTGTGGAGATTTTCTGGGATTCTTTTGGGATTTTGTGGGATATTGAGGAGATTTAGGGATTTTGAGGGATTTTTCATGTATTTTGTTTGAATTTGTGGAGATCTTGTAGGATCTTTGTGGAATTTGGTAGAGTTTTGAGAAGATTTTGGGAATTTTGTGGGATTTTTCTGGAATTTTAGAAGGCTTTTCAAGGATTTAGTGGGATTTAGAGGTGACTTGATGAATTTTGCAGGATTTTTCTTAGATTTTGTGGAAATTTGTGGGGATTTTGTGGGATTTTTGTGGAATTGTGTGGGATTCTGAGGAGTCTTGAAGAATTTTGAGGGATTTGTCATGTATTTTGCAGGAATTTGTGGACATTTTGTGGGACGTTTTTGGAATTCAGTTGGGTTTTGAGAAGATTTAGGGAATTTTGTGGCACGTTCCTGGAATTTGGTATGGTTTTAGGGAGATTTATGGAATTTTGAGGGATTTTCCTTGAATTCTATGGAAATTTGTGGGATTTTGTGGGTTGTTTCTGGAATTTGGCAGGGTTTTGAGGAGGTTTAGGGAATTTTGAGGGATTTTTCATGTATTTTGTGGGAATTTGTGGGGATTTTGTGGGATGTTTTTGGAAGTTGGTAGAGTTTAGAGAAGATTTAGGGAATTTTGTGGGATTTTTCTGGAATTTTGTTGGCTATTGAGGAGATTTTGTGGGATGTTCCTGGAATTTGATGGGTTTTGGAATGATTTAGGAAATTTTGTGGGATGTTTCTGGAATTTTGTTGGGCTATTCAAGAATTTTGTGGTATTTTGAAAAGATTTAGTGAATTTTGTGGTGTTTCTCTTGAATTTTGTGGGAATTTTTGGAGATTTTATGGGGCATTTCTGGAATTTGGTAGAGTTTTCAGAAGATTCAGGGAATTTTGAGGGAATTTTGAGGGATTTTGTGGGAATCGGTAGAGATGGTGTGGGACATTCCTGTGAATTGGTATGGTTTTGAAGTGATTTAGGGAATTTTGTGGGACTTCTCTGAAATTTTGTGGGATTCTGCAGAGAATTGAGGAATTTTGAGGAATTTTTCTTCGATTTTGTGGTAACTTGTGGAGGTTTTGTGTGATTTTTGTGGGATTTTGTGGGATATTGAGGAGATTTAGGGATTTTGAGGGATTTTTCATGTATTTTGTGGAAATCTGTGGAGATTTTGTAGGATCTCTGTGGAATTTGGTAGAGATTTGAGAAGATGTAGGGAATTTTGTGGGATTTTTCTGGAATTTTTGAAGGCTTTTCAAGGATTTAGTGGGATTTAGAGGTGACATGATGAATTTTGCAGGATTTTTCTTAGATTTTGTGGAAATTTGTGGGGATTTTGTGGGATTTTTGTGGAATTGTGTGGGATTCTGAGGAGGCATGAAGAATTTTGAGGGATTTTTCATGTATTTTGCGGGAATGTGTGGAGATTTTGTGGCACGTTCCTGGAATTTGGTATGGTTTTGAGGTGATTTAGGGAATTTTGTGGGATTTTTCTGGAATTTTGTGGGATATTGAGGAGATTCTGTGGGATTTTTCATGCATTTTGTGGGCCTTCTCAAGGACTTTGTGTGGTTTTGAGGAGACTTGAAGAATTTTGAGGAATTTTTCTTAGATTTTGTGGAAACTTGTGGAGATTTTCTGGGATTCTTTTGGGATTTTGTGGGATATTGAGGAGATTTAGGGATTTTGAGGGATTTTTTTATGTATTTTGTGGGAATTTGTGGAGGTTTTGTGGGATGTTTCTGGAATTTGGAAGGGTTTTGAGAAGATGTAGGGAATTTTGTGGGATATTTCTTGAATTTTGAGGGACTTTTCTGGAATTTTGTGGAATTCTGCAGAGAATTGACGAATTATCTGGAATTTTTCTAAGATATTATGGACATTTGTAGAGATTTTGTGGGATGTTTCTGGAATTCAGGTGGGTTTTGAGGAGATTTAGGGATTTTGAGGGATTTTTTTATGTATTTTGTGGGAATTTGTGGAGGTTTTGTGGGATGTTTCTGGAATTTGGAAGGGTTTTGAGAAGATGTAGGGAATTTTGTGGGATATTTCTTGAATTTTGAGGGACTTTTCTGGAATTTTGTGGAATTCTGCAGAGAATTGACGAATTATCTGGAATTTTTCTAAGATATTATGGACATTTGTGGAGATTTTGTGGGATGTTTCTGGAATTCAAGTGGGTTTTGAGGAGGGTTAGGGAATTTTGTCGGATGTTCCTGGAATTTGGTATGGTTTTAAGGTGATTTAGGGAATTTTGTGGGATTTTTCTTGAATTTTGTTGGATATTGAAGAGATTTTGTGGGATGTTTCTGGAATTTGGTACAGTTTTAAGATTTTCTTAGAATTTGTGGGATTTTTCAGGATTTTTGTGGATTTTTCTGGAATTCTGTGGGATTCTGAGGAAACTTGAAAAATTTTGAGGATTTTTTTTATGATATTCTTGGAATTTGTGGGGATTCTGGGGGATTTTTCTGGAATTTTGAGGGCCTTTTCAAGGACTTTTTGTGGTTTTGAGGAGACTTGAATTTTGTGGAATTTTTCTTCGATTTAGTGGTAACTTGTGGAGGTTTTGTGTGATTTTTGTGGGATTTTGTGGGATATTGAGGAGATTTAGGGATTTTGAGGGATTTTTCATGTATTTTGTGGAAATTTGTGGAGATCTTGTAGGATCTTTGTGGAATTTGGTAGAGTTTTGAGAAGATTTTGGGAATTTTGTGGGATTTTTCTGGAATTTTAGAAGGCTTTTCAAGGATTTAGTGGGATTTAGAGGTGACTTGATGAATTTTGCAGGATTTTTCTTAGATTTTGTGGAAATTTGTGGGGATTTTGTGGGATTTTTGTGGAATTGTGTGGGATTCTGAGGGGTCTTGAAGAATTTTGAGGGATTTTTCATGTATTTTGCGGGAATGTGTGGAGATTTTGTGGCACGTTCCTGGAATTTGGTATGGTTTTGAGGTGATTTAGGGAATTTTGTGGGATTTTTCTGGAATTTTGTGGGATATTGAGGAGATTCTGTGGGATTTTTCATGCATTTTGTGGGCCTTCTCAATGACTTTGTGTGGTTTTGAGGAGACTTGAAGAATTTTGAGGAATTTTTCTTAGATTTTGTGGAAACTTGTGGAGATTTTCTGGGATTCTTTTGGGATTTTGTGGGATATTGAGGTGATTTAGGGATTTTGAGGGATTTTTCATGTATTTTGTTGGAATTTGTGGAGATTTTGTGGGATGTTTCTGGAATTCAGGTGGGTTTTGAGGAGATTTAGGGATTTTGAGGGATTTTTTTATGTATTTTGTGGGAATTTGTGGAGGTTTTGTGGGATGTTTCTGGAATTTGGAAGGGTTTTGAGAAGATGTAGGGAATTTTGTGGGATATTTCTTGAATTTTGAGGGACTTTTCTGGAATTTTGTGGAATTCTGCAGAGAATTGACGAATTATCTGGAATTTTTCTAAGATATTATGGATATTTGTGGAGATTTTGTGGGATGTTTCTGGAATTCAGGTGGGTTTTGAGGAGGGTTAGGGAATTTTGTCGAATGTTCCTGGAATTTGGTATGGTTTTAAGGTGATTTAGGGAATTTTGTGGGATTTTTCTTGAATTTTGTTGGATATTGAAGAGATTTTGTGGGATTTTTCATGCATTTTGTGGGCCTTCTCAAGGACTTTGTGTGGTTTTGAGGAGACTTGAAGAATTTTGAGGAATTTTTCTTAGATTTTGTGGAAACTTGTGGAGATTTTCTGGGATTCTTTTGGGATTTTGTGGGATATTGAGGAGATTTAGGGATTTTGAGGGATTTTTTTATGTATTTTGTGGGAATTTGTGGAGGTTTTGTGGGATGTTTCTGGAATTTGGAAGGGTTTTGAGAAGATGTAGGGAATTTTGTGGGATATTTCTTGAATTTTGAGGGACTTTTCTGGAATTTTGTGGAATTCTGCAGAGAATTGACGAATTATCTGGAATTTTTCTAAGATATTATGGACATTTGTGGAGATTTTGTGGGATGTTTCTGGAATTCAGGTGGGTTTTGAGGAGGGTTAGGGAATTTTGTCGGATGTTCCTGGAATTTGGTATGGTTTTAAGGTGATTTAGGGAATTTTGTGGGATTTTTCTTGAATTTTGTTGGATATTGAAGAGATTTTGTGGGATGTTTCTGGAATTTGGTACAGTTTTAAGATTTTCTTAGAATTTGTGGGATTTTTCAGGATTTTTGTGGATTTTTCTGGAATTCTGTGGGATTCTGAGGAAACTTGAAAAATTTTGAGGATTTTTTTTATGATATTCTTGGAATTTGTGGGGATTCTGGGGGATTTTTCTGGAATTTTGAGGGCCTTTTCAAGGACTTTTTGTGGTTTTGAGGAGACTTGAATTTTGTGGAATTTTTCTTCGATTTAGTGGTAACTTGTGGAGGTTTAGTGTGATTTTTGTGGGATTTTGTGGGATATTGAGGAGATTTAGGGATTTTGAGGGATTTTTCATGTATTTTGTGGAAATTTGTGGAGATCTTGTAGGATCTTTGTGGAATTTGGTAGAGTTTTGAGAAGATTTTGGGAATTTTGTGGGATTTTTCTGGAATTTTAGAAGGCTTTTCAAGGATTTAGTGGGATTTAGAGGTGACTTGATGAATTTTGCAGGATTTTTCTTAGATTTTGTGGAAATTTGTGGGGATTTTGTGGGATTTTTGTGGAATTGTGTGGGATTCTGAGGGGTCTTGAAGAATTTTGAGGGATTTTTCATGTATTTTGCGGGAATGTGTGGAGATTTTGTGGCACGTTCCTGGAATTTGGTATGGTTTTAAGGTGATTTAGGGAATTTTGTGGGATTTTTCTGGAATTTTGTGGGATATTGAGGAGATTCTGTGGGATTTTTCATGCATTTTGTGGGCCTTCTCAAGGACTTTGTGTGGTTTTGAGGAGACTTGAAGAATTTTGAGGAATTTTTCTTAGATTTTGTGGAAACTTGTGGAGATTTTCTGGGATTCTTTTGGGATTTTGTGGGATATTGAGGAGATTTAGGGATTTTGAGGGATTTTTCATGTATTTTGTTGGAATTTGTGGAGATTTTGTGGGATGTTTCTGGAATTTGGTAGACTTTTCAGAAGCTTTAGGAATTTTGCTGGGATTTTTCTGCAAGTTTGTGTATTTTTCTGGAATTTTGTGATATCCGGGGAAAATTAAAATGATTTTGAGGGATTTTTCTTGAGTTTTGTGAAAATTTGTGGAGATTTTGTGGGATTTTTCTGGAATTTTGCGGGGCGTTTTAATGGATTTTTTTGAATTCTGAGGGGACTTGAAGGCCCGTCTCCCCTAGGAACACGCACGTCCTGCCCGCCCGAGTGGATCGGCCTGCGCTGCTACCACGGCCATGGGGCGACCATCTGGTCCCTGGGTGTGCTGCTGTTTGAGATGGTGTGCGGGTACTTACCCTTCGAGAAGGAGCGAGACATCGTGTTGGGGCAGCTCTTCTTCCCGCAGGAGGTCTCTCCAGGTTGGGATGCGGCCTGAAGAAGGCAGGCTTTGGCAGGAGGCACCGCGCAGCCCAGCCCGGCCCTCCCGCAGCTGCGCGGGACGTCCATGTGCCCTCAAGGTCCGGCTGCAGCAGGTGGCCCGTGGCAGGCTGGGTGTGGCACGCTTGGCTGAAGGAGGGGACGCTTGTCCTGCCGTGCCGCTCTCCCGCCAAGGGCAGCTCCGAGCACACGCAGCATGGCCCGGCTTCTGCAGGCGCCGGGAGCAGCTGGGCAGGAGCCTTCTGCAAGTGAGCGCCGCTTTCTGCCTTCTCTCCCCAGAGTGCCAACATCTGATCCGCTGCTGTTTGTCCAAGCACCCCATGGCTCGGCCAGTGCTGGAGCAGATCTTCTACCACCCTTGGGTGTTGGGCGGCCATTTCTGATGCCTTGCCACAGCCTCTGCAGCACCCAGTTCCCGTGTCCTACGCAGGACCAAAGGCCCGGGAAATAAAAGAACCCGAAACCCACTGCAGGCCGGCAAGTCTGGTCCTTGTTAGCAACTTCAGCTAAGGGAACCTCTTGGCAAAAGGGGTAATCAGAGCATTCCCTTCAGCCTTTGTCAAGCTTTTGATGCCTTTCCTCCAGGTTGTCCCGCAAAACCGGAGGAGGGTAGAGCCTGCACCAGTCCCACCAAATCGGTGGGAGGCAGAGACTACTCCCAGGGCCCTCAAAACTGGAGGAGGATGGAGACGATCCCTGGGCCCACAACACTAAAGGGAGATAAATTCCCGGCCCCACCAAAATAAGAGATCGGTGGGAGGCAGAGACTACTCCCAGGGCCCTCAAAACTGGAGGAGGATGGAGACGATCCCTGGGCCCACAACACTAAAGGGAGATAAATTCCCGGCCCCACCAAAATAAGAGATGGATGGAGCCCCACAGTGGCCCCCAAGTCAGAGGGGAAAGGGGAGACTGCCAGCCCCCCTAAAGAGAAGGGAAATTGTGCCTGTGCCAGCCCCGCAAATTGCAAGGGGACAGAGAACACCCCTGGCCTGGCAAAGGGCCAAGAGCGGCCAGGGGCTGCCAGGATGGTGACAACACTGGCACCCCCCAAATCAGAGAGGGACAAAGAGCCTGCACAGGCTTCCCAGAATCAGAAAGGAGGCAGCAAATATCCCCTGTCCCCTTAAGTCAGAGGGGCACAGACACAACGCCCACTCCCCCCATAGCGGAGGGGGCCAGACACAAAAGTCCCCACAAAAAGAGCATGGAGAACCAAGAGCACTGCCGGCCCCACAAAGGTAAGGAGGATGGAGAAACTCCCCATTTGTCTTTGTTTTGGAAGACAGGTGTCTGCTAGGGAGGGCAGGGGCCTCCCCTGGAATGGAAACGTAGAACCCCTCCCTCTCAATCATTATAATTTGTAACTCAAGGGGCTCTCAGGCAGAGATCTGGGGATAGGAATAACAGTTCTTTACTAGTGTGTATAACGAGGCACACAAACAACAATAACTACAGCGCGAACAACAAAACAGAACCAGGGACCCCGTGACAGCCTTCTCGGCCGGGACGGGAAAGGATGGAGGAGAGGCTTTGCTTCACAAACCCCCTTGGGTTGGCAGTCAGTGCCAGTGCTCCTGCAGGGCTCTGAGGAACACTCAGCTGGAACAGCAAGGATGAGCTGAGATCCCGGGCCGGTGGCTGAGGTGGATCAGCAGCTCCGTGGCGGTGCCTGGCACTGCCACACGTCCTGGCAGGACAGAGGGTGTGAAGCCACCAATGAAGAGGGAAGAAGGAGAACAAGAAGCAGCAGCTCCATCTGGGTGATGGCGAATTCCCTTTTCTCCTCAGAAACAGCTCCCAGCATAGTGTCCTTCTCTGAAGCTGAAGAAGTCGCCAAACTGTGCCCACCTTCCCCTTTTCCTGCCCCCTTCCCTCCTGGGCCCAGCCGAAATCTTTGTGTTTCTCAAGTACCACCTGCAGTCAGGTTTTCCCCTCAACTAATGGGTAAAAATTCCACAGGTGAGCCAGAACTAAAAGAAGGACACCTAACCCCCAACAGCTTCTCATCTCCATCTCTTTGCACTCCAAAAGCCAGGAGGGATTGATCTGTCACCTCAAAACAACTCAATCCCACTGCCAATAGCTCCATTTTACCCCAAAAGGGCTCAATCCCAACTCAAAAGGGCTTGCTACTCCTCAGAAAATCTCAAACCCACACCAAAATTACTCAGTTCCACCGCTGCCAAGTGAGATGGAGGTGGAAGGTGTTCTGGTTTATGGCAAATTTGGAAGGCTGGGTGGCACGCTTGGCTGAAGGAGGGGACGCTTGTCCTGCCGTGCCGCTCTCCCGCCAAGGGCAGCTCCGAGCACACGCAGCATGGCCCGGCTTCTGCAGGCGCCGGGAGCAGCTGGGCAGGAGCCTTCTGCAAGTGAGCGCCGCTTTCTGCCTTCTCTCCCCAGAGTGCCAACATCTGATCCGCTGCTGTTTGTGGGCGAAAAACAGTGGGCAAAACCCTCTGAATGGGGGTCCCTGTAAAAAGCATATTAAAGTTGCTCCTCCCCGAAATATTTCAGGAAAAACATTTTCTTGGAGAAAAGTGGAAAAATGCAGTTTACTTAACAATCAAAGTATCTACAAGCATGAGCAAGATGAATAATATTAAAGAATAAATCCTCTGACTGTTTGAAGAGATGGCAAAGCCAGAAAAGTCCTTTCCATGGGGTGTAGCTCAGCTCGCTCAGTCTCTTATCAGTTCCTCCGGCGCTGGAAGGGGCCCAGGCCCAGGCCCCCGTGGGCCACAGCCGTGAGCTCCCGGGGTTTGTCTGGGTTCTCAGTCCAGAGCAGCTTTGAACAGATCCAAGGAAAAAGGCAAAAAACACTCCGGGGAACTCCTGTGCCTCACCTACCTAAAAACCAACTAAACTAAACTAAAAACTAACGAAAAAGGAAACTGAACTAAAGTGCCTAGAAGCAAAGGAGAGCTCTGTCCCACTGTCTGTCCCTGCTGCAGACAACACAGGCCGGGGAAGCGTGCGGGGCAGTGAGTGCCATTTCTGCAAAGAAACTGCAGCTTCTTCTTCCCCCCCTTGGCTCTCAGAGCCAGTCTTGAAGGTGCAGAACTTAATAGGCAGCAGGAAGAGAACAGACACCTGGGGATCCAAGGATCATAAAGTCACCGCAGGCCAGAAGGAGGTTGGGAGAAGTGGGATCCACATTTGGAGAGGTGGGATGGGGATTGTGTGGGGCTGGCTGGCTGGGCTGTATTGGATAGGAAATCAAACTTCGAGAGTTCCTGATTTGTGTCCCATTCATTTTCAGTCAGGTGCAGCTCTGTTTGCAGAGTGTTGCTGTGGCACTCGAGACGGACACATGACGCAGCGAGGTTCACACGGCAAGAGGAACCTTTATTGTTCAGAAGCTGCTTTTCCATGGTTGACTGTGGGGGCTGGGGAACCACCTGATTCAGAGATCCTGGCCCTCCCTTGGAGGGAAGATACTTTTTTCTAAGAGAGGGTAAAGTATCAGTCCCAGCAATCTTTGAGTTAGTTATGTTAAACTGTTACACTCCGTTGCTGTTCTCCCCTGCCATCCCACCCCAATACCTGTATCCCAGTTTCCCCCAGCCCCTCTCCTCCCCTATAAATAGCCCAGTTTATCCCCTGTTCCAGAGAGCTGCTGTCACTGGCTCCCTTCGCCGAGGGCCCGGCTGTAATAAAGGCCAGTTCTCTGCGGAACGCCACACAGCGCTCTGCTCTCTCCCTCCGTGTCGCCTGCACGCTGCCGCTGAGCTGAGCTGAGCTGAAATCACTCGCCGGGCAGAGGACGTGTCTGTGCCCCGGGCAGCCCAACCGCGGAGCGCTTTTCCGGGAGTCGCGGCACCCCTGCCACCTCCACCGCTGCCGCAACCTATGAGAAAGCACAGCTGGGTTCTGCTCAGGGCATTTCAAACTACCTGGGCTATTTGGGACTTGCCCTTGCAAAGGCAGCATCTCAGGAAAAGTCCAAGTTTCTCTTCATGGACTCCCAGCATGTGTTGCCTTGGAAGGGACCTGAAAGCTCCTCTTGTTCCAACTCTCAGCACACTCACGACACCTTCCCCTAGACCAGCTTGCTCCAAGCCCCATCCAACCTGGCCTTGAACCCTTCCAAGGCTCAGACAATCACAGCTTCTCTGCAACCTGGTCTATTCCTCCCACATCGAAAATCATACCAAACGTAACAGCCTGAGAAATTGATTTCTATTAAATATCTACATTTTTCTAGGGACGAAATATGGCAAAACTTGTTTGCATCTGACATTGCAAAATCAACACGAGCTCTTCAGAAAGGGCTGCGGCCCGCCCACTTTTCTTATTTTTGCCCATTTGGTGGATCATTTGCATTCTGTTGTTGTTTGGAGCAGTATTTTAATGTATCTGGCTGAGGCTGCTTAAAATAATCCAGCGAGATACCAGGGTGTGAGGGGTGGAAAACTGAGCTCTCACACATCCAATACTTCTCATGTTAGAAGTCTTCAATCCCACTTCTCTGCTGGGATGAAATAGGTGCTACTCATCCCATTTCTAAAGTATCATGCATCAAGCTGACACTATTTGAAGATTTCAAAATCAAAAAGCCAATTGAAACAAACCTCTGCTCCTTTCCATTTGCTCTGTTCCACAGTTTAGGACAGAAGACAGGAGAGAAAGATTGTTTTGGCAACAATGTTTTCAGGACTCTAGAAAGAGTATCAAAACCACTCTGCCGCACTCTCAGCTCTTGCAGCCTCAAAAAGCACTGGCTGCCTTTGATCACACACTCACAATTGTGGTGGCATTTCTAGCACACCACAGGACAGTGATGTTTTTCCTTTTCCCTGGAAATACCTATAGCACTTCTGGGAAGCAAGGCAAACATAAGCCTCTTTTAGTGGCCCTTGAAATTGGACATGTGAAATGAGGGACACAAAGCCACAGGCCAGCTGAACCTGGGATCTCTGAATGGCTCTTCACATTCTTCCCAGGGAGATGAATGGCAATCACTATTTTGGCAGGGAAACTGCATCAGCTGGCAATTTGGTGTAGAATATGTGCTTTCTGCTCCTCTCACAGCCAAAACTCCTACCCATTTCTTGGAAGTCCTTCTTAGATGAGGACCGTGTTCAAGTGAGTGGCAGTGAAGCCAAATGGCAATCCAGGAATCAATTGTCCTGTACACAATCTCCTCCATCCACGTGGAAGGTTACTCAGGGGCACACAGGAGGAAGGAAGGAAGCCAAATGCATCATTGGACATAAAGTCAGACGTGTTGAGGGATGAAGAAATCTTGCAGAGATATGGAAAGCTGCCCTGAGAACCCAGTTCAGGGAGAGCCTGAGCTGTTTTGTGCTTCTAGGCCTGAAGATGCTCAGGATCTTTCCCAGATGCTCAGCAGGCTGGAGGATTGTGCCTGAATCTGGCTCTGGAAATGCCAGTGCCTCAAGTGAGAGCTGTGGCCATGATTTCCATTGCATGGAGAGGGGCCACAGTCCTGCAAGAGTCTTTCAGCAGAGCAAAGAGCAGCCTGGAGGGTGGGCAGTGCTGCATCTGTACCACTGCATGCTCATCCTTCACCGTAATGCAGAGCTGCCCCCAAAGCTGCCATGGATCACTTTTTAGATTTCTCCTGTTGGCTATATTTTGGAGAAGTTGTTCTAGGTGGCTTTGGATGGAGATCCTGTAGGAAGCAGCCATTTACCTGCTGGGATATCCTTACAACTGATCCTAACTTCTCATTGCCTTTGGTTTTATTTGGGGTTTTTTATCCATTTGTTTGATTGGTTTGTTTGGGTTTGTTTGTTTCTGTTTTTGTCTGTTTTGCATTGAGTTTTCTTGATTTTTTAATAAAGGACTGGTGAAATTGTCACAGCCAAACTCTAGTAAATGTAAACTAGGCTTGACTTTTCAGAAATGATTTTTGGATGGGTTCAGATGCATTCCCCAGGATCAGGATCACCAGGAGATATTTCCAGCTTTTGCTCTGCACCATCAGCTTGCAAAGACGTTGCTCAGTGTTTCACCAATGGAGAAGATAATGGATATTTTGCCAAACCTCCTTTCAAACAACCAAACTTGGGGCAGCACGGCAGAAAAGAAGAAAAGAAAATATTCCCCAGTTAAAACAGAGCCACAGTCCCACCATTTTCCCCACTGCATTTATTGATTTTCTACATTTAGAGGCAAAGCTTCCATCTTCATAAGCTTCCATCTCTCACTTCCTGATGCTCTTTGCTACCCTTGAGCCTTGACCCCCACCCATCGCACTGCTGTCCATGTGGGGCTGGGGATGCTCAGCCTGGAAAGAGAAGGTGCTGGGGAGGCCTCCCTGCAGCTCTAGGAAAGATGGGCACAGAGAGGAGAAGCCTTTCAAGTGCAGGAGTGAGATTGAAGTTGCATCTAATGAAGCTGCTCTTTTACACTCCGGCTGCTGGGGCACTGGCCCAGGCTGTGCACACAGCCTGGAGATGCTCCATCCTTGGCAACATCCAAGGCCAGCTGGGAGCAGGGCTCTGAGCAACATATTCTGGGGGAAGATTGCTCCGCTTGGAACAAGATGGTCTTTAGGCTCCCTTCCAAGCCCAGCCTCCCAGGGATTCCATCATTCCATGGTCTCCGTTGTCCCCTTCAGCCTGGGCCTGGGCTCCTGGCACTGATGTCACAGTGCACGCTCCAGCTCGAACTTCCAGCATCCAGCAACGGCCACAACACAACCCTTGGCTCCTTGTGTCAGCACGCTCTTCACCCAGCTCCAAGCCTACCCCAGTCACCTTCTTGCTACCTGCTCCCTGATACCCCCATCATTCCAAAAGTTCCCCATTGCTTGGATTTCCCTATCCATCCCTGCAGGATGTCTACATTCGTTGCAAAGAAGGTATGGTACCCCGCAGCTGCCTGGATAGGTTGGAGCTGTGTGGGGTAGAGTGGGAAAGGGACCCCACTCTGAGATTTTGCTATCTCTGCAGTCTGGCACAGACAGGGAGGAGGAGATGGAGGTGGATACACAAATTGACATAGAAGAGAAAATGGAAGTGGACGGAGAAGATAACGGAGATGAACAGATGGATGTGGATATGGACCAGACAGAGGAAGAGATGGAGGTGGAAACGGAAGATTATATTGAAGAGATGGACATTGATCTAGAAGACGAGGAGGAGGACATGGTGTTGGGATGAAGACCGATGCCAGCAGCAGAACAGGCAGGTGCTCCCCACGGGCAGAGTGGGTCCCCTGCTGCCAGGCTGGGGCTGGGCTGGGCACTCCCTGCTCAGGGACACGCTAGCCCATGCACTGGATTCTGGTGGCCATCCCTGGCCTGGCCTGGCCTTGCTTTGGGCCACACAAGCCCTGTTCCAGTGCCTGGGCCACAGCCCCCAGCCCCAGCCAGGCTCACTTCTGGCAGCAGAGTCCCACTGTGCCAGTGTCCCAGCCCGGGAGCACATGGAACACCCCTCCATGCCTGACTGCACTGACCGTGCTACTTGTTTTTCTTCCAGCACTGAGGCACATCCCAGACACTGATGGCACCCATCTGTATATACGTTTTAAAGTTGTTTTGTTCAGGATAGAGGTTTTAGGGATTGCTTAAGTTTTCTGTAAATACGTTTCATATAGTTTGGTTAGATAAGTTCTTAGGTAAATAGGTTCTATAGTTTGTTGTTGTTGTTGTTGTTACCAATATTCTTACAATGTAAATATGTTGTGTAGTTCATTCTTGTACCTTTTCTTCTACAAATAAACATTCTTTGTTTTTCACACCCCAGTTCTCTTTGCATTTGCTTTGGGCACGTGTCTTGGTTTTAGAAGACGGGTGTCTGCTAGGGAGAGTAGGAGCTTCCCTTTAGCTGAAAGAATGTAGAACCGCCTCCCTCCGAATTATTATAATTTTGAAATCATGGGGTTTTCAGGCAGAGATCTGGGGATAGGAATAACAGTTCTTTACTAGAATAACCAGGCAAACAAACAACAATAACTTCAGCAAAAAAAAGAAAACAGAACCAGGGACCCTGTGACAGCTTTCTCGGTTGAGACGGGATGGAGGAGAGGCTTTGTTTTTACAAACTCCCTTGGGCGGCAGTCCCGGTGCTCCTGCAGGGCTCTGAGGAACACTCAGCTGGAACAGCAGGGATGAGCTGAGATCCTGGACTGGTAGGTGAGGTGTATCAGCAGCTCCGCAGCGGTGCCTGGCACTGCCACACGTCCTGGCAGGACAGGGGGTGTGAGGCCACCAACGAAGAGGGAAGAAGAAGAAGCAGCAGCTCCGTCTGGGTGATGGCGAAAATTCCCTTCTCCCCACTGCAGCAGCTCCGTGATCCAGCAAAACGAATGTCTTTCCCCAAAGCCGAAGCCGAAGAAAAAAACCAGCTAAAAAACTGTCCCCACCCTCCTTTTCTGCCTCCTTCTCCCGCCCCTGGGCTTGGCTACTCTTTGTCCGTTGTTAAGCACCACTAAGTACCGGTTGTTAGGTTGTCCCAGCACATAATGGGTAAAAATTCCCCCCGCAGGCCAGAAGGACAAAACAAAAAAAAAAAAAAGTACACCTAACCCTCAACACTATCCACCCCGAATTTTTTCCCATACCAAAATGTTACATCAAATATTAAACCTTTAAATTATACACGAACACATACTACTTTAACTATATACATATGGACATGCAGATACAGATATAAGCAGTGTCATAGGTAGTTCACCCTAAAACCAGCTCTCCTTGGGGTATGCACCGGGTCTCTCCATCTTTTTGCATCACCCACCTAGTGCAACCCGGTCCTTGAGCAAATACAACCCCACGGATGGGACTGTCTTTGCTGGAGGCAGAATTAACCCAAACAGTTTTTCCCAGCATACCTCTCATATGTACCACTGGAACCTTATCTCCATCTGTCGTTCTAAAGGGCTCAGATTGGGCAGGGCCTGCTCGGTTAGTGGAACCTTGGGTGTTCACCAACCATGTGGCTTTTGTTAAATTAATCTCCCAGTTCTTGAAAGTTCCCCCACCCAGTGCCTTCAAGCTGGTTTTAAGCAGGCCATTGCACCGTTCAACTTTTCCAGCAGCGGGTGCATGGTAGGGGATATGGTACATCCACTCAATGCCATGTTCCCTAGCCCAGCTGTTTATAAGGCTGTTCTTGAAATGAGTCCTGTTATAAACGCGATAGTAAAATAAGGTTAATATAAAAGCAATTTATTATAAAACAATTTCAATCACAAGCAACGAGAGAAAAACCACAATAAAATAAATCAGCGCAGCGCCGGGTGGACAGGGGTCTGTACCCAGAGGTACAGATTTTCCCAAATCCACAAAGGAGGGATTGCTGTCCGGGGTTTTTATAGGGATTTTCGTATCCTGAGGCAAAACTCAGAGCAGTCACTGTCCAACAAAGAGTCTAGATGTGCGGTTGAATAGATTTCCCGGATCCGTCGAGCTGAGTCAATAGTCAACTGGGCAGAGTCCTTTCACATGTGAATAGTTCTGAGTGCTTCCTGATTGCATCTTTTGGGTGGACTCCCAGGGTGGAGTGTCCAGGTCCGGTGCGAAGCCGATGGATATCTCAGCCGGGCTCCTCTCATTGTCTAGCTTGATTGCCTGTGTCCTGCTCTTTATCTCGGGCTGATAAGCGTCGCCGTGGATTGTTACCGCCTGAGTGGATCGTTACCGCCGGACTCGGGAAGGAATCTTTAGACCATACTATATTTTATATTTTTACATTATTATAAATACAACATATATTTCTTTATTCTCCTTCACGGATTTTTATCCAATGCCACATTTATCACAGTCCCCCACCTAATAATTTATCACATTAAAAATTTGTGTTATCTCATTTATTTTTATTTCCAATGGGGAGGACTGGGGACTTTTAACAACATTCGTCCTCCTCCCAGTCTTTTAGAGAATCCTCACAGTACCCTTGAAAAGGGTTATCTTTTTTATTTCTATTTTCAAATTTCTTTAGGGCTTCAACTGCCTTCCTGTTTTCTCTTTTCTCTTCTAACTTCATTAGTTTAGATATTTGAGAGAAAGTAGTAGGCTTCCCTTGGGCATTTTCTGGATCAATTGGGAGGGCAGCGATCTGCATCCCTTGTACAACGGAATGAATTAACCTGATGAAACAGGGAATCAGGCGTGGGAGGAAGATGATTCCTGCAATTGAACAAGTTATGAAGAACACCAACTTTTTCTACCAAGCTCCCTGTCTAAATATTTGGTCTTTTGAAAAGCAGAATATTTGGTCGAATTGTAAACAAATTCGGTCATCATCACCTCTTAATAAATCAAGGATTATTGGTTCATTGTTAAAGGATGCTTTTTCTTCATGTTTTAGATTTTTGCCTTCTCAGTACAATTTTCCCCCACATAGTACATGTTTTTAATTTTGCTTTATCATAACACAAAGGGTTGACCTTATAGTACACCAGAAAAGTGGACTGTCTTTTTCCTCCTATCCAGACAGTTTTATTACATTGGCCACAGGTTGGAATTGGAGAAAGCATTCCAACTTCTCTCTTATATATGAAGTAGGAAGCTTTGGTCCTTCCTCCTATAGGAGTTTTTGACTGCCTGTCCTTAAGACCTGCCCCTGAGTGGTAACACCAGACCTCCCCCTTCAATTCACAGAGACCATACCGAGTACCGTTAGACAAACAGAACCCTTTTTGTTGTCCCGGAGGACAGTCAATTATTTGTCTGGTATTTGTGGCAGCCAAGCAGTGCTCACACTTCCCCAGGGGACGCTCCCCCGGAGGTACCTCGGGAATTCTTCCCTTAGCCAAGCACACGGCTAGACTCAGGACAATCAGGATTCCCCACCGGCGTATCCCTCTGCCTCGCCCTTCGCCCGTACAGAAATATATGGTGGGGCTTACCATCTTCTCGGCAGCAAGGATATTCTTCAGGGGCCCTTGTAGTCCTAATGGCATACCTTCTCTTGAAAGTAGCCCACCGAGACAACTTAATTGTGTCTGTCCTGCACGGTACCTTGACTGTCTTTCGGCACTCGATCTCTAATGCTTCTGCTTTAGCATCTAGTTTACCTCTTATCCCCTTTTGAAAAAGCAGGTACCACTCAGGAGAGTCAAGTTCTAAAAACCCTGCCCAGGTGGCAAGTGTTAAGAGACGGCCAGTCTCCTCCTGTTCTTTGTTCAGACAATTGGTACACAATCCCTTAGGCTTGTACCCTCCCCAACAGTGGGTTACCCAAATTTGTCTACAATAAGCACACTCAAAATGTATAAAAGGAAAACAATCACAATCTGGGTTGATGCAACTTATCTGGTTGTCACTGGTCATTTGTGGGGATGCTGAAGCTTAATTTTCAGCTCTCCCGGAGGGGTGGTGACTTTCCACTCGGAGGTGTTGCAATCCTTGACTTTTTTCACTCAAGATGAATGTGTCCAGCCCCTTTCTGCAGTCCGAACAGATGTGTCAGTGGTGAGGAGAACGAGGAACGGTCCTTCCCAGTGTGGGGTGAGGGGAAGCTCCTTCCAAGCTTTGATGAGGACTTTATCCCCAGGCTGTATCCGGTGTATCGCAAATCCCAGAGTGGCACTTTGGGGAATAAGCCCTTGCTTTCGAAGGTCCGTGAGTCTGTGTAGATGGTCCCCCTCTTTCCTTTCAGCCTCCGGAGGGCTCTCAGGAGAGCATAGAGCTCGCAAGCTTGTGCGGACCAGCTTGCTTTCAAGGGACCTGATTCTACAACTTCCCCTGATGCACCATTTATTATTGCATATCTTGACTTTCTCTTTCCCTCAATAACGTTTGAAGATCCATCTATAAACCACTTCTCTCCCCCTTCTAACTCCTGATCCTCTAAGTCTGGTCTTATTCTAGTCTGCAGCTCCACAGTCTCAGTACAATCGTGTAACAATTTTTCTGGAGGTTCACCGAACAGGAACTGAGTAGGATTTTGTGCAGAAGTGGTTTTTAATTCTAAACCAGGTGAGCTGATTGAAATGGCTTCATATTTCAGAAGCCTGGAATCAGTCAACCACTTCTCTGCTTTCTGCTGCAAGATGTTTCTCACATCGTGGGGAGTGTAAACTACCAAGGGAGCTCCAAAAGTTGCTTTCTTAGCTTCTCCCACTAACAGAGCCACTGCCACAATCACCTGTAAACACGTAGGCGAACCCCGACTAACAGGATCTAAAATCTTTGAGAGAAACCCTATAGGCTTCTTCTTTTCTGCCCACTCCTGGGTCAGGACTCCCTGTGCTGTTTGTCCACTCACATCTACAAACAACTGAAATTCTTTATTTGTATCTGGTAAAGTTAGTACGGGGGCAGTTATGAGAGTATTTTTCAGTTTCTGGAAATTAGACTCATCCCGTTCAGTCCACTTCAGCCTGTCAGTGTTCAACCTTTCATACAAAAACTTCACTTTCTCACTGAAACCCTCAATCCACTGCCTGCAATATCCCAAGAGCCCTAAAACTTGTCTAATTTGTCTTTTTGTTTTCGGTGCAGGCAACGCAAGGATGCCTGCCACTCTCTCAGGGTCCAATTTCTTTTTCCCTTGAGATATCCAATGTCCTAGGTATTTTATTTCAGGCTCTGTGAATTGCAGCTTGGATTTTGAGACTTTCAACCCTTTCTTTCCTAAAAAGTTCAACAAGGCAATTGTGCTTTTCCTCACACTTTCCTCAGTCGCTCCAGCTATCAACAAGTCATCTACATACTGCAAAAGCTTTGTCCTGCTCTCAGGAATAAATTGGGTTAGCAATTGTTCTAAAGCCTGCCCGAAAAGGTTCGGAGACTCCACAAACCCCTGGGGGAGGACCGTCCACCTTAGCTGCTGCTTCCGGTTTGTATCTGGGTCCTCCCACTGAAATGCAAAATAATTTCTACTCCTTTCATCCAGAGGGCAAGTCCAAAAAGCATCTTTCAAATCAATCACACTGTACCACACATCTTCAGGTGAGAGTCTATTTAGCAAGGTATAGGGGTTGGCCACCACCGGGAACCTGGTTCGGGTCCTAGCGTTCACAGCTCTTAGGTCTTGGACCAATCGGAAACTGCCGTCCGTCTTCCTTACAGCCAGGATGGGGGTGTTATGTTGAGACATGCAGGGTTCTAAAGTACCCCCTTTTAGGAGATCATCAATTACTTGTTTCAACCCCCTTCTTCCCTCCATCGGGATGGGATATTGTTTAACCCTTATAGGGTCCTCAGGGTCCTCAATTTCTATTTTGATAGGTTTGATATCTAGCTTTCCTACCTCTCCTTTTGAGTGCCATACTTCAGGGTTAATTTCTTCCTCATCCTTGGGAGTCAGCTTAAATATTTTCACTACCAATTCA
Source organism: Periparus ater (assembly GCA_032357785.1). Taxonomy (NCBI): domain Eukaryota; kingdom Metazoa; phylum Chordata; class Aves; order Passeriformes; family Paridae; genus Periparus; species Periparus ater. The sequence continues at coordinate 2,533,527 of JANVCZ010000035.1, forward strand.
GAATCTTTAACAACGATATTAATTCCTAAAGCGACAATCATGTCTCTCCCCAACAAATTATAATCTGCTTCTTCCACTAGTAACAAATTCCCTAAGCAAATTTTATTTTCAGATTCTAGTTCTACATCTTTTATTACGGACACTTTGAAGGGGTCCCCCTTTGCACCGATTACAAAAACTTTTTCTCTGCTAGCAACACATCCTTACGGCAGTTTCTGCAGGGTGCTTCTCTCTGCTCCAGTATCCACCAGAAAACTTACCTCCTGTCGCTGGGGGCCCACTTTTAATTTTATCAGGGGCTCTTTGGATGTTCTGGTCCCCACATTGAAGAGCCCCCGACACCCCTGATCCTCTTGAAAAATTTTTTCGTCTTTTATTCTTTGCCTACAGTCCCGTCGAATGTGTCCTACCTTTTTACAGTAGTAGCATTCAGGGAGTTCTTTCTGTGGAGTTGGGGCTGCCCTGTGAGGACCTCCAGGTTTTCTAGGCAACGTTTTAAACTTACCCTGTGCTTGCTTCTGTTTCTGGACCTCTTTTACTGCAGCTACTAAAACCTTAGCTTGCAATCTCTGCTTCTCATCCTCTCTCCTCATGTATACTTTTTGAGCTTCCCTTAGGAGCTCCTGGAGGCTTTTATCCTGTCACCCCTCAATCTTTTCTAATTTTCTCCTAATGTCCTCCCAGGATTTAGCAACAAATTGTGTTTTTAACAGAACCTCCCCCACAGGAGAGTTCGGGTCAGTTCCAGAGTAGATCTGAAAACTTCGCCGTAATCTCTCGATCCATTCTGTGGGTGATTCCTCTTTCCCTTGACACTCTCCGAAAACTTTGCTAATATTCTGGCCCCTAGGAACCGCTTCTCTTATTCCTTGAATAATTATGCTCCTCAAATTTATCATGTTCCGTCTGCCCTCCTCTGTCTGGGCATTCCAGCTCGGGCTTACACTAGGCCATTTCTGGTTGCCTGGTGTCCCCTGTGGACTGCATCTGTCCCAGTCCCTGATACCAGCTTGTTTAATCATTTCTCTTTCTTCCTGATCAAACAATGATCTTAGGATTGCCATAAGATAGTCAAAGATATAAATGCTACTCCCTAGAAATTCATCTAACCTCTCAGCCACACCAAAAGGATCATCCAACAATCGCCCCATCTCTTTCTTAAACGCTCTTACGTCTCTGGAGTTGAGGGGTACATTCACAAATCCGATCACTCCCGGAGCTGTCGGTACTTCCCTGAGAGGGAACAACCAGTGCTCATCCTCACTCTCTCCCCACTCCTCACCCACCATTCTCGCTCTCAAACGGGTTCTACTCGCGGGAGGGGAACTGGGGATTGTGGGTGGTCTCCCCTTTGTCAATTGTGGGAACTCCGCCGCCACCCGGTTAATGGGAGGGATACCTTCCGTTATATGGGAAGGTCCCGGCTGTGGTGGCCTGTCCTGGGGTGACTTTATGATACTGGTATCCCCAATCATCTGGTTTATGTTATATATTAAGTTCTGCACCTTTAAAACTGACTCTGAGAGCAAGAGGGGGGAGAGAAGAAGCATGCAGTTTGTGTTAAAAAAAACATCACTCCCACACATCCCGCACCTGGACTGTGGTGACTGCAGCACGGACAGACAGCGGGACAGAGCTTCTCTCTGGCTTTTAGTTAGTTTTAGCAAGCTTAGGCAGAAGAGTTCCCTGGACCTTTGGTTTTTATTCCCTTTTTCTTGGATCTGTGCAAGCCTGCTCTGGACTGAACACCCAGCCAAACCCCGGGAGCTCACGCCTGTGGCCCACCGGGGCCTGGGCCTCGGCACTTTCCAGCGCAGAAAGGACTGATAAAAACCTGAGCGAGCCGAGCTACACCACATGAAAAGGACTTTTCTTCCTAGACTTGCCATTCCATCGAACAGCAAGAGGTTTTATTATTTAATATTATTCAATTTTCTGTTAAATAAACAGCTTTTTCCACTTCTCTCCAAGGAATTTTCTCTGGGGAACTCCCCATTTAAAGTTTTCCTTCCTAATTTGCCCTAAACTAAGACAAATAAGTTTTGGCGCCCAACGTGGGGCCAGAGAAAGTGGAAAACCTGTACTGATTGTTGGTTGTATTTTTGGTTGTATTTATTCTGTATTAAGATAAAGCAGTCAGTAGCCATGTTGTTTAGATACATAATATCTCTCGAGGTAAGAGCCTTCATGCAGATCTGGTCCCTAGAAATTTTTGAAGTTTTGATACTTGTCTTTTCCCTCTTTCACAGTAGAGGGGCATGGATTAGAATGGTTATTGTGCTGGGCTTGGTGATAATTATTTATAGGAAGTTTATAGAACTACTGAAATTTCTGTCAGGTATGTTTAGCTTATGGTTTCTACGCCCGACCCTGCCTCCCAGTCCCAGTAGCACATTTTGGGAGTTTATTGGTAATTGCACCCAGTTTGTTAGAAAAAGAGCAAGGAATGAGGCTTTTCAGCCTTTTCTTTCCTTCTTCTCCTTTCAATCTGTTATGTCCCTCTTTGAGAATATCCAGTTTCCTCTGAGTGTTAAAGATACCACATTCCTGGTAGTTCAGTTGTTAAGCTTCCTCTATACGGTCTGCAACTTCTCTAGAGTGAGGGCTGAGATATCCAGAAAAGCCAATGAGACCCCTGCCCCAGAAGTAGACTCAAGTGTGAGAAATCCTGAGTAGAATAGAGAATGGGAGAGAATTGGCCGAGCTCTAAAGGAATTTTCTGATCCCCCAGCCTGGGAATTTTCATGTGAACAAATTCAGAACCCAGATGAAATAAAAAAATATCTGGAAGAGAATTGCTGTGATGATTCTAAGAAGAAAAATATCATTGCAATGAGCTGAGCCCTAGCGTACACTTTTCGCACGCTGCTAGATACTGTAGGGCAGGGAGATAAATCAGCAGCTACCCCAGTCACTCAGGCTGCAGCCAAGCCAGCAGCCAAACCAGACAGTGAGCCTAAGCCAGCAGCCAAACCAGACAGTGAGCCTCAGCCAGCAGCCAAAACAGACAGTGAGCCTAAGCCAGTGTCTGTTGCTCCCACCACAAGAGGCATGAAATTCAAAACCAAAACCGATCAGCCAGTAGATGATGACAATGGTGATGCGGGGGAAAGACCCTCAAGACCAGCAACTGATCACAAATCAAAAAGAGCTGGTAAAACTTTCTGCCTGAAAGACCTTCGTGGCCTGAGAAAAGATTACACTCAACGACCTGATGAATCTATAATTAGTTGGTTAGTCCGTCTGTGGGATGCTGCAGGTGAGGTTACAGTTCTGGATGGCACTGAAGCGAGGCATCTGGGATCCCTGTCACACGATCCGGTTATCAACCAAGAAATGATGAGGGGGGCTGACCCTTGTAGTCTCTGGGAACGGGTCCTAAGAAGTGTGGCACAAAGATATCTGTGTGCAGACGATCTCTATATACAGCAAACTCGTTGGAAAACCATAGAACAAGGGTTTCAGCGCTTGAGAGAAATAACAATAGTAGAGATTGTCTTCGTGAGTAACTTAAGTACTAAAAATCCAGACTTAGTGCCACGTAAATCTGTGATGTGGCGAAAACTTGTTCGACTTGGGCCACAAAAATACGTTTCTGCTTTAGCAACAATAAAGCGGGATGACTGGGAGGAGACTGTGCTGGATATGGCGAAGAAACTTCGAGCATATGCAGACACCGTGCATGGCCCCATACAGACAACAATTGCAGCTATAGAAACACGTGTGCAAAACTTCCAAGACAAAATAGAAGAGAATTTCAAAAAACTCAGGAAGGACCTTCTTCCAGTCTCGGCAGTACAGACCAGGGGCCCTGGTACTCAACGCAAAAGTTCTCCAGATAGAGAGAAAAAGCTATGAGCTGAGCTGTGGTTTTTCCTACGTGACTGTAGAGAAAACATGAAAAGATGAGATAGAAAATCTACTGCTGCTCTGGCAAAACGGGTGCGTGAATTAGAAGACAAAAAAACTCAGGGGGGATACTCCACCAAAAAAAAAGCCGCTCCAGTAGCCTGTCAAACAACAGTCAAACTGACAAGTATGATGATGACATGTCTAATTCCCTTGAAAGAACCTCCAAGACATACACCCAAATTAAAAAAGATAACCAAGCTTAGAGGAGCCCTGCCTCTAGCCAGGTAGAGACTAAGGAAAACCATGTCTTTTAGACTGTGTAGATTCGTTAGCCTAGCACATCAAAACCACAAAAATATAAAACCTTAGTTGACACTAGTGCACAGTGCACGCTAATCCCATCAAGATATGTAAGAGCAGAATCTGTTTCTATTGCTGGTGTGACAGGGGGATCACAGAACTTTACTTTAGTAAAAGCTGATGTGAACCTGACCAAAAATGAGTAGAAGAAACACCCCATTGTGACTGGCCCAGAGGCCCCATGCATTTTGGGCATAGACTACCTCTGAAGCGGGTATTTTAAAGACCCAAAAGAGCTTAAGTGAGCATTTAAGATAGTAGCTGTAGAGACAGAGGGCATCAAGCAATTGAACACCTTGCCTGAACTGTCAAAAAACCCATCTGCAGTAAAACTCCTAAAAGTAGAAAAACAGCGAGTGCCAGTTGCCACCTCGATGGTGCACCGCCAACAATATAGAGCAACCCGAGATGCTGTGATCCCCATCCACAAGATGATCCGAGAGCTGGAGAGCCAAGGGGGGGTCAGCAAAACCCACTCACCCTTCAACAGCCCCATCTGGCCTGTGCGTAAATCTGAGGGAGAATAGAGATTGCCTGCGGACTATCGTGCATTGAATGAAGTGACTCCACCGCTGAGCACTGCCGTGCCGGACATGCTGGAGCTCCAGGATGAGCTGGAGTCCAAGGCAGTGAAGTGGTACGCCACTATTGACATTGCCAATGCATTTTTCTCCATTCCCCTGGCAGCAGAATGCAGGCCTCAGTTTGCCTTCATGTGGAGGGGAGTGCAATACACCTGGAACCGACTGGCCCAGGGGTGGAAGCACAGCCCCACCATCTGCCATGGACTGATCCAGGCTGCCCTGGAAAAGGGTGAGGCTCCAGAACATCTGCAGTACATAGATGACATCATTGTTTGGGGAAAGACGGCTGAAGAAGTCTTTGAAAAAAGAGAAAAAATCATCCAGATCTTCCTGGAAGCTGGTATTACCATCAAGAAGAACAAAGTTAAAAGACCAGCTCGTAAGATTCAGTTCCTGGGAATAAAGTGGCAAGATAGACGGCGTCAAATTCCTACTGATGTCATCAACAAGATCACAGCAATGTCTCCACCAGCCAACAAGAAAGAAACACAAGCTTTCCTAAGTGCCATAGGTTTTTAGAAGATGCACATTCCTGAGTACAGTCAGATTGTGAGCCCTCTTTACCTGGTCACCCACAAAAAGAACACTTTCCAGTAGGGCCCTGAACAACAACAAGCCTTTGCTCAGATCAAGCAGGAGATCGCCCATGCAGTAGCCCTTGGCCCAGTCAGGACAGGACCAGATGTGAAGAACGTGCTCTACTCTGCAGCCGGGAGCCATGGTCTGTCCTGGAGCCTTTGGCAGAAAATGCCTGGGGAGACTCGAAGCCGACCACTGAAATTCTAGAGCCGAAGCTACAGAGAGTCTGAAGCCAACTACACTCCCACAGAGAAGGAAATCTTAGCTGCCTATAAAAGAGTCCAAGCCACCTCAGAAGTGATTGGCACTGAAGCACAACTCCTCCTAGCACCCCGACTACCAGTGCTAGAGTGAATGTTCAAAGCAAAAATTCCCTCTACCCACCACGCCACCGACACTACATAGAGCAAGTAGATCGCCCTCATCACGCAACGCGCCCGTATTAAAAACCCAAATCACCCTAAGATTTTAGAAATAATTACAAATTAACCAGAAATTGAAAACTTTAGTCTCACTGATAAAGAAGAGCAAGTACAAGTAACATGGGCTGAAGAAGCTCCACCATACAACCAACTGTCAGCAGAAAAAACACGCTACTCTCTGTTCACTGATAGTTCCTGTCACATCGTAAAGATGAACCAGAAGTAGAAAGCAACCGTATAGAGCCCCACACGACAAGTCACAGAGGCCACTGAAAGAGAAAGTAGATCAAGCCAACTTGCAGAACTCAAAGCTGTTCAACTGGCCCTGGACATTGCTGAAAAAGAGAAGTAGCCAAAGCTCTACCTCTACACTGATTCATAGATAATAGCCAATGCTTTGTAGAGATAGCTAGAAAAGTGAAAAAGAGCCAACTGGCAACACAAAAAAAAGCCCATCTGAGCTGCTGATAAGTGAAAAAACATCGCCACCAAGACAGAGAAACTGTCTGTGAGGGTCCGTCATGTAGATGCCCATGTCCCCAAGAGTCAAGCTAATGAAGAGCACCGAAACAATGAACAAGTAAATCAAGCTGCAAAGATAAAAGTGTCAAAGATAAACCTAGATTAGCAACACAAGAGAGAGTTGTTCCTAGCTCGATAGGCCCATGATGCCTCAGGCCATCAAAATAGAGATGCTACCTATAAGTGAGCATGAAACCGAAAAATAGACCTATCCATAGACAGTATTTCTCAAGTTATCCATAACTGTGAGACGTGTGCCACGATCAAGCAAGCCAAGCAGTTAAAACCCCTCTAGTACAGTGAGCGTTAGTCCAAATATAAGTATGGGAGGCCTGGCAAATCGACTATATCACACTACCCCAAACCCACCAAAGCAAGCAATATGTGCTCACGATAATAAAAACCACCACTAGATAGTTAGAAACCTACCCTGTACCTCGTGCTACAGCCCGTAACACCATCCTGAGACTTAAAAAGCAAATCCTTTAGAAGCATAACACCCCTGAGAGGATTGAGTCAGACAATGAGACTCATTTCAAGAATAACCTTATAAACACCTGAACTAGAGAACATGGTATTGAATGAGTGTACCATATCCCCTACCATGCACCCGCTGCGGGAAAAGTAGAGAAGTACAATAAACTGTTAAAGATTACCTTAAAAGCGTTAAGTGAGAGATCTTTCAAAAATTAAGAGCAGCATCTAGCAAAAGCCACCTAGATAGTTAACACCCGAGGTTCCACCAACCGAGCAGGCCCAGCCCAATCCGAAGCCCTGCATATAGCAAATAGAGACAAAGTCCCAGCAGCACATCTCAGAAGTTTATTAAAAAAGACAGTTTAGATCAATTCTGCTTCGAGTGCAAGCAAACCCATTTGTAGAGTTGTTCTTGCTCAGAGACCGAGTTGTACATAGTAAATAATGCAGAAAAATGAAACAACACAATGTGTACCTCAAAAAAATCTAATAGTTAAGTAAAAATCATGAATTAATTCCCTTATATAATGTATGAATTAATATATTAATTCCCTGTATATAATGTATGTGTTGCAAAGTTAAAATATATATATATTAATTTTAATAATAAGTTAAAGTATAAAAATAAAGAATAGAATGTCCTGGAGTAACTTCATGATACTAGTATCCCCAATCATCTAGTTTATGATATATATTAAGTTCTGCACCTTTAAAACTGACTCTGAGAGCAAGAAGAGAAAGAAAAAAAGCGCGCAGTTTGTGTTAAAAAAAAACATCACTCCCACACATCCCGCAGCTAGACTGTAGTGACTGCAGCACAGACAGACAGCGGGACAGAGCTTCTCTCTGGCTTTTAGTTAGTTTTAGCTAGCTGAAGCAGAAGAGTTCCCTAGACCTTTGTTTTTTTTCCTTTTTTCTTAGATCTGTGCAAACCTGCTCTAGACTAAACACCCAGCCAAACCCCGGAAGCTCACGCCTGTGGCCCACCGGGGCCTGGGCCTCGGCACTTTCCAGCGCAGAAAAAACTAATAAAAACCTGAGCGAGCCGAGCTAAACCACATAAAAAAAACTTTTCTTCCTAGACTTACCATTCCATCGAACAGCAAGAGGTTTTATTATTTAATATTATTCAATTTTCTGTTAAATAAACAGCTTTTTCCACTTCTCTCCAAAGAATTTTCCCTGGAGAACTCCCCATTTAAAGTTTTCCTTCCTAATTTGCCCTAAACTAAGACACGGCCGGACTGGCAAGGGCGGATGGAGTGATCCCCAGCCTTGCGCAGGAGAAACCTCCGAAGAGGTTGCTGTGGCTATGGTGTCTGCAGGCGGGGGTAAGGGCAGGGCTGCCGGCACTGCTGCCGACGCCGATTCTCCCGCTCTGGATGTACACATCTCAGCGGGTTGGTCTTGGGAGCCCGAAGGTGCTGAAGGCACCACTTGATCTATCGAGGAAGGCTCCGTCAGTCCATGATATGGGGGTGGTAAGTGATCGAGAGGTTCCCAGGGTTCAGCTCTCGACCCACGTTTTTCTTTTTGTTTTATCGGGAATAGCCCTACTCTGGTGGTTAACCAGAGTTTAGCATATTCCTTCTCCTCAGAGTCCAAGGGGACTTTGCTCTCCACATAGGAGAGCAATTCATTACATGTCCATCTTTTGAATGTGCCTAACACTGGCCAAGTGAGGTGACTTCTCAATTCTTGTCCTCCCCAAACCTCTACACAGTAATGAATCATTTTTGCCTTAGACTTTCCTTTTCTCTGGGGACAATCTTCCCAGTATTTTAACATCCATCCCAAGGGGCTTTCCAGTGGGATGTCTAGTGATCACTCCGCCTGATCGGAGGGGCCTTTTCCGGTGGTCTTTTTCTGAATCTTACTCTTTTTCTGCCCCATATTTAGTATGTAAAGAATTTCTTACCAGTCTTCGACTCCTCTGTGAGACTGTTTTCGTTTCTGCGTTGTGACCTTTTCGTGTTTACCCGAGAAATCAAAGTTTGCCAATACTCACCCTTCAGCGAGCTGAGCTGAGGTTTCTTGTAATTGGCACTCCGATCCTCTTCTGGACCTTTACCTTGGTCTGTTGACTGAAAGGGTTTACCAATTCCCGAGCTCGACAGGACATATCCTTCCCCTTTTAGCCCCTTGTGATCAGCCCCTCGAGATGCCCTTTCTTCTCAGGTTTTTACAAGTGTGTTGAGAGAAAACTTTTCACACCGAATCGCTTCCTTCGCGGCCAGCCAATTCCCTTGCGGGAGGATGGAAACGCGGCCTTGAGGTCCGCACTTGCTTCGTGATCAGATCACGTCTCACGCACTCGCCCAATCACCCGCTCAACCTCACAGTACTTACAGCTATTCTCCTGCGGGGATGTCTTCATGCACAGCAGACTTTTCAGAGTGAAAACCAGCCGCGGATTTTCCGAAGGCTCTGTGCCTTCCTGAGCTCTCTGCTTCCGGATCTGTTTCCCTTTTATTGTGGTTTTACCGCTGCCTAAATTTGGTTCGGATATCGGAATGAGCTGCGGAGGTTCTCAACTCACCAGGCTGCCAAAATCAGCGGGGGTACCCGTCCTGGGCAGTGAGATTCTCCCGCAGTTTCACAGAGTTGTTACAGCGGGGGAAATGTTGCATCCCTCCTGGACCTGGAGCTTCTAATCTTGTTGCAAACACTGAAAAGCTCTTCAGTTTCACTCATTCTAACTAAATTTGATTCCTTCTTTGATTTCACAACTCTTTCCTGCGGGTTTTTCCTCTGTCCTTGGCTAGAATTGTCAGGCCTGAGAAATTTGGTCGAGCCTTGGGACAGCTCCCATTATCTCTCCCTGCTCCTAATGCTGCTTTGAATTCTCTTGGGAATCTGAGCATGAGGGAAACTGAGGGGACTTTAGTGAGAGGAAAAGTGAGGCACAGAGGCTGAAGTGCAAATGCAGAGTGTGGGTCACCACAGTGTGCAGTGTTGTGGGGATTTGGGCCATGCAAACAGATGTTTCTTCTCTGGGAATGGCTGATTCCTCTGGTGTGTCTCCTCCTGAAATTCCTGTGCACCAGGGCAGGTGCTGGAGCTGCAGCAGCACAAAGTTGCCAGGGAGACGTGTGGGACCCAGTGGGAATCATTTCTTTGCTGCTTTTGATGAAAAGTTGTGACATGAATCTCAGTGTCAGGGAGGTGCCACGTTCATGCTGCTGCAGTGCCCACACACTGTGTCTGGAGACAGCTCAGGAGAAAATGAAGAAAAGCCAGGATGAAATCCCATGTGCTACTGAAATCTATCAGAACCTGCTTGGAGTGAAGTGTGTGAAGTGACTGGGGAGAGCTGGATAGAAAGGACAGCTCTGAGAAGTGTGTGGTATATCACTGACATCCTTACAGTGGTCTTTGCACAGAGACAAAAAAGTATCAGTTTGCATGGCCTGAATCTCTGGGTCTGGAAATCCTGCGTGTTGCACAAGCTGTGCTGAGCTCATCTGGCTCTGAAATATCATCTCTGCACCTTAGGCAGGAAGAGCATCAGAGTTGTGAAGAGATGAATAAAAATCAGTTGTAACCCAGAAGCAAACCTTGGCAATAGACATGTGTGGCAGGTGAGGAGACTGAAAGCTTTCATTCTTTTTGTGGGAGAATGAATTCAGCAATAAAAATTCCTGTCTCTTGGCATTAAAATACTTTAGTTTCAGCTCTGCCCCAGCCCACCAATGTCCCTGTGTGGTTGGGGGTAGGTTCTCCCCCTGTAGCTCTCTGCAGGTTGGTGCTAATTCAAGATGTTCTGGCAGGTTCCAATGTTTTGGTGGGCGAGCAGGGAGTGCAGAACAGGGATTCCAAGCGCTGACATTTGCTGTGCTAGAAAGTCCAAGGGACCAATTGGTGCCAATTCAGGTCTCCCCTTGAAGTAGGAGGAACAATTGATGTTGTGCTTGTAGCAGAGTGTGGTGACAGAGGGGGTTTCCAAAGGAAATGTTGGTGCATGTAGGCCAGAGGCCCCTGTGCTGAGGCTCCCTCCAGGCTGGCTCCAGCCCCTCAGGGTGCCCAGGAAGCAGGCTGCCCGCAGCCCAGTGCAGCCTCCTTAGCCCTGGGGCTAGCCAGGGAAGAGCCATGGATGAGGCTGAGCCCTGCTCCCAGGTGGGATGCCATGGGACAGGGCCCACTGGGATTTGCCCCTGCAGCTCCCAAGTGTGTGCAGAGAAACTGCAAGGAGAGGGTGAGCTCTGTCAGTGGGAACCCCTGTGCACAGGGAGCCCACTCCTGGGGTGGCTGTGCCAGCTCCCTCCGGGACATCCAGCCCTGGGAACCTGGAGCCAGTGGAAAGCACAACTTTGCAAATGTGCCCCAAGCAAATGCAAAGAGAACTGGGGTGTGAAAAACAAAGAATGTTTATTTGTAGAAGAAAAGGAACAAGAATGAACTACACAACATATTTACAATGTCACAATATTTGTAACAACAACAAACTATAGAACCTATTTACCTAAGAACATATCTAACCAAACTATATGAAACATATTTACAGAAAACTTAAACAAACTATAAAACCCCTATCCTGAATATAACAACTCCATAACATATATACAGATGGGTGGCATCTCAGTCTGGGATGTGCCTGGGTCCTGGAAGAAAAACAAGTAGCACGGTCAGTGCAGTCAGGCATGGAGGGGTGTTCCATGTGCTCCCGGGCTGGGACACTGGCACAGTGGGACTCTGCTGCCAGAAGTGAGCTTGGCTGGGGCTGGGGGCTGTGGCCCAGGCACTGGAACAGGGCTTGTGTGGCCCAAAGCAAGGCCAGGCCAGGCCAGGGATGGCCACCAGAATCCAGTGCATGGGCTAGCGTGTCCCTGAGCAGGGAGTGCCCAGCCCAGCCCCAGCCTGGCAGCAGGGGACCCACTCTGCCCGTGGGGAGCACCTGCCTGTTCTGCTGCAGGCATCGGTCTTCATCCCAAGACCATGTCCTCCTCCTCGTCTTTTACGTCAATATCCATCTTCTCAATGTACTCTTCCATTTCCACTTCCATCTCTTCCTCTCCAATCTCCTCTCCGTCCACTTCCATGTGCTCTTCCGTATCAATTTGTGTATCTACTTCCATCTCTTCCTCCATCTCCTTCATATCCACATCCATCTTTTCCTCTCGCGTCTCCCCTCTATCCACTTCCATCTTCTCTTCTGAATTGATCTGGGCATCCACCTCCATCTCCTCCTCTCGGTCTGGGACAGCCTGCAGAGGTAGTGAAATCCCCGAGTGGGGTCCCTTTCCCACACTGTCCCACACAGCTCCAGCCCACCCAGGCAGCTGTGGGGTGTCTACCTCCGTGGAATAGTACCATACCTTCTTTGCAACAAATGCAGACATCCTGAAGGGATGGGTAGCAAAATCCAAGGAATGGGGAGATTTCGGGACTGCTGGGGGAATCAGGGAGCAGTTGGGAACACGGTGACAATGGTAGGCTTGGAGCACTGTGAAGAGCGTGCTGACACAAGGAGCCAAAGGTTGTGTTGTGGCCGTTGCTGGATGCTGGAAGTTCGAGCTGGAGCGTGCACTGTGACATCAGTGCCAGGAGCCCAGGCCCAGGCTGAAGTGGACAACGGAGACCATAGAACGATGGAATCCCTGGGTGGCTGGGCTTGGAAGGGAGCCTAAAGACCATCTTGTTCCAAGCGGAGCAATCTTCCCCCAGAATATGTTGCTCAGAGCCCTGCTCCCAGCTGGCCTTGGATGTTGCCAAGGATGGAGCATCCCCAGACTGTGTGCACAGCCTGGGCCAGTGCCCCAGCAGCCGGAGTGTAAAAGAGCAGCTTCATTAGATGCAACTTCAATCTCACTCCTGCACTTGAAAGGCTTCTCCTCTCTGTGCCCATCTTTTCTAGAGCTGCAGGGAAGCCTCCCCAGCACCTTCTCTTTCCAGGCTGAGCATCCCCAGCCCCACATGGACAGCAGTGCGATGGGTGGGGGTCAAGGCTCAAGGGTAGCAAAGAGCATCAGCAAGTGAGAGATGGAAGCTTTTGAAGATGCAAGCTTTGCCTCTAAATGTAGAAAATCAAGAAAAGCGAAGGGGAAAATGGTGGGACTGTGGCTCTGTTCTAACTGGTGAAGATTTTCTTTTCTTCTTTTCTGACGTGCTGTTCCAAATTTGGTTGTTTGAAAGGAGGTTTGGCAAAATATCCATTGTCTTCTCCATTGGTGAAACACTGAGCAAAGTCAGGGCAAGCTGATGATGCAGAGCAAAACCTGCAAATATCTCCTGGTGATCGTGATCCTGGGGAATGCAGCTAAAGCCAGCCAAAAGCAATTTTTGGAAAGTCAAGCCTGGTTTACATTTTCTGGAGTTTGGCTGTGCCAACTTCACCAGTCATTTATAAAAAAGGAAAAAAACTCAAACCAAAACAGACACAACCACAAACAAACCAATCAAACAAATGGATAAAAAACCCCAAATAAAACCAAAGGCAATGAGAAATTAGGATTAGTTGTAAGGATATCCCAGCAGGCAAATGGCTGCTTCCTACAGGATCTCCATCCAAAGCCACCTAGAACAACTTCTCCAAAATATATCCAACAGGAGAAATCTAAAAAGTGATCCATGGCAGCTTTGGGGGCAGCTCTGCATTACGGTGAAGGATGAGCATGCAGTGGTACAGATGCAGCACTGCCCACCCTCCAGGCTGCTCTTTGCTCTGCTGAAAGACTCTTGCAGGATTGTGGCCCCTCTCCATGCAATGGAAATCATGGCCACAGCTCTCAGTTGAGGCACTGGCATTTCCAGAGCCAGATTCAGGCACAATCCTCCAGCCTGCTGAGCATCTGGGAAAGATCCTGAGCATCTTCAGGCCTAGAAGCACAAAACAGCTCAGGCTCTCCCTGAACTGGCTTTTCAGGGCAGGTTTCCATAGTTCTGCCAGATTTCTTCATCCCTCAACACGTCTGACTTTATGTCCAATGATGCATTTGGCTTCTTTACTTCCTCCTGTGTGCCCCTGAGTAACCTTCCACGTGGATGGAGGAGATTGTGTACAGGACAATTGATTCCTGGATTGCCATTTGGCTTCACTGCCACTCACTTGAACATGGTCCTCATCTAAGAAGGACTTCCAAGAAATGGGTAGGAGTTTTGGCTGTGAGAGGAGCAGAAAGCACATTTTCTACACCAAATTGCCAGCTGATGCAGTTTCCCTGCCAAAATAGTGATTGCCATTCATCTTCCTGGGAAGAATGTGAAGAGCCATTCAGAGATCCCAGGTTCAGCTGGCCTGTGGCTTTGTGTACCTCATTTCACATGTCCAATTTCCAGGGCCACTAAAAGAGGCTCATGTTTGCCTTGCTAGCCAGAAATGTTGTAGGTATTTCCAGGAGAAAAGGAAAAACATCGCTGTCCTGTGCTGTGCTAGAAATGCTACCACAATTGTGAGTCTGTGAGCAAAGAGAGCCAGTGCTTTTTGGCACTGCAAGAGCTGAGAGTGTGGCAGAGTGGTTTTGATATTCTTTCTAGAGTCCTGAAAACATTGTTGCCAAAACAATCCACTGTCGATTTCGGCGGGAGAAATCCAGCACTCAATATGAAAGATCAGCAAGTCTCATTTATTGGTAACTCTTAAACCACTTATATAGCATCTATAATTAGGCTCAGACATAGTGCAAAAGGAAGCTCATTATTGGATATTTTCATTTAAGGTCAACTCCACCTAGTTCTACATTCCTGTGATCGCTCATCTATGCTGAATTCACATTCTTCTGAATGCAGCGTCCTGTTCTCAGTTAAGTTATCATTAATGTCTTCCTGACTTTGCAACATCTCACACCAACTGTACTCCATTGTCTCATTCTTTCCCAGCTAACTGCTGCATGGGAACATGACCTTTGCTCTCTAGCCATTCCTCTATAATTCCCCTGTTTTCTTTTTGTACTAACAAAACTGTAGAAGTAGCCTTCTTTACCATGTTTTGCAAGCATTGCAGTATGCAATGAATAAACAGTAACAATCACAATGATCAATATAACAACAATTGTCATTTGTGCTAAATTTTTTAACCATCTTGTGAGACCTAAGAATTGAAACCATTCCTCTAATGGATTTGTTTCCATGGTTAATTCTTTCATATTTTTCTGTAGTTGTTGAAGACGAGCATGAATAGACACTGAATGATCAGAAAGATTCATGCAACACATTCTATCAAAGTCTTCACAGCCATAACCCAGTGCTAATAGCAAAAAATCAATAGCAGCTCTATTCTGCAATACAGCATGCCTAGCACTGTTCATATCCAAAAGCAAATCAGACAAAACCTTTGATGCAATATTAAACTGTTTTCCTGTCCCATGTGCCAGTCGTCGTAACTGTGTTAAGGCTTGAGCACTAGATACTCCAGGTGTAAAAATAGATGACACAATCACTGTAGGACGTTTCCAAAGTTCAACCTTATCTTTGCATCCTGGCCCCAATTGGAACACACTTCTCTTTGTTCGGAACCTGGTTCTATTGGCTCTTAATAGTTGCTGTATAGTGGGTGCAAACAATGTCAACTTCCCAAAATAACAAGGCCCTCCATAAAAGTTTGCTGGCAATCCTTGCCATGCACGATCTCCACAAATTAGAAAAATACCAGGTGGCAATTGTAAAGGTGTACTGCTCGAATTTACTTTGTGAGACCAATTGCCACAGTATGCATCATTATTTTGCAAATATAGCGAATTTTGTGGAGAAACATTTGTACCATTTGGCCTATGAGACTTTTTTGCATGATTATTCCTAGCCTAATTGACAAAAGTTGAACAATAATTGCTAGGGGCTGAACCTAACAGTCTTAACTCTTGTGGTTCTGTCCCAGTAACATTTAAACCTGTAGCAATGTACTAATTCTGAGCACCAATGGGATTTGCTGGAATTAAACCTGTGTCACAGATATTGATCATGAATTTACCTGATGGAATGTCACATAATGTCTTGTTTGCTTCCTTGGGTGTTTTCCAGTTCTTTGTCCATTTTTTAAACATTGTGGCATTGAGTGAATCTCATCAGCACTAATATGCAATAGAGGGAAAAGAGGAGAAAGCAAAGCATAAGGAAAAGAGAGTAAGGGGATTATAGGTACCAACATCAAAGTCCACTCAGCCGTCCAACGATGCAGAGTCTTCTGTCCGTTGGGGAGATCTCAAAGGAAGGTAAGTTTGGGGTATTATTTTATAGTCTTTTGCAAAGCGAGGGGCGCAGGGCCAAAACCAGATGAGATTGATGATCATTGTGATGAATTCCATTGCACAGGGAGCAGGTGTAGGGTACCGAGCGATCCATGTCCTGCAAGTCTTTGCTCACCAGCAGGAAGGAGGGCAAGGTGTTGTGGAAAACCCATTGCACAGGGTACCACGCACAAGCCTCTGCTCACCAGCAGGAACGAGAGCAGTGCACCGTGCAACAACCTGCAAACAATCACTTAGCAAACATCCACCTCACCTAGGCCCAAATCCCCAAACCAAGTCCCTTGTGATATTCAGGGTCTCAGTCTCTGTCCTTGAGACGGTTGTGAGACAGATGAGAGAAGCTTCAGACCGTCTCTTACAGACATGAAGAATTTTGAGGAATTTTTCTTAGATTTTGTAGAAATTTGTGGAGATTTTGTGGGATGTTTCTGGAATTTAATGGGATTTTTTTGGAATTTTGTGGACTTTTCTGGAATTTTCTGACATTTTGAACAGAATTGAAGGGTTTTGTTGGATTTTTATGGAATTTTGTAGAAATTTGTGGAGATTTTGCGGGATGTTTCTGGAATTTGGTAGGGTTTTAAGAAGATTTAGAGATTTTTGGGGGATTTTTCTGCAATTTCATGGGATTTTCCTGGAATTTTGTGTGATTTTGAGAAAATTTAAAAAAATTTGTGGGATGTTTCTGGAATTTTGTAGGATTTTTCTAGAATTTTGTGGGTTTTTGAGTAAAAGTAAAGCATTTTGTAAGATGTTTTGGAATTTTGTGGGATTTTTTTTTAAGGTTGTGGAAATCTCTAAAATTTTGTGGGATTTGAGAAGGCTTGAAGAATTTTGAAGGATTTCTCTTAGATTTTGTGGAAATTTTTAAGATTTTGTGGGACGTGTCTGGAATTTGGTAGGGTTTTTGTAGAATTTTGAGGGGACTTGAAGAATTTGGAGGGATTTTTCTAATATTTTGAGGAAATTTGTGGAGATTTTGTGGGATGATTCTGTAATTTGGTGGGGTTTTTGTGGAATTTTGAGGGACTTTGAAAAATTTTGAGGAGACTTGAGTAATTTCGAGGGAGTTTTCTTAGATTTTGTGGAAATTTGTGGGGATTTTGTAGAATGTTCCTGGAATTTGGTAGGGTTTTGAGAATATTTAGTGATTTTTTTTTTTTTTTTTATTTTACTGCAAATTTGTGGGATTTTGCTGGAATTTTGTGGGATTCTGCAAAAATTTAAATAGTTTGGGAGGATTTTTCTTGAATTTTGTGTGATTTCTATGGAATTTGGTGGGATTTTGAGAAAATGTAAAGAAATTAGTGAGATGTTTTTGGAATGTTGTGGAATTTTCTGTAATTTTGCTGGATTTTGAGGAGACTTGAAGACTATTGTGGGATTTTAGATTTTGTGGAAGTTTTGGAGATTTTGTGGGATGTTTCTGGAATTTGGTGGGGATTTGAGATGATTTAGGGAATTTTGTAGGATTTTTCTTGAATTTTGCGGGATGTTTCTGAAATTTTGTGGGGTTTTGAGAAAATTTAAATACTTCTGTGGGATTTTTCTGGAATTTTGTAGGATTTTTTGGGAATGTTTGGAATTTTCTGGAATTTTTGGGATTTTGTGGAGACATGAAGAATTTGGGGGGATTTTTCTGGAATGTTGTGTAAATTGGAGAAGATTTTGTGGGATGTTTCTGGAATTTGGTGGAATGCTTCTGGAATTTTGTGGGATATTTCTGGAATTCTGTGTATTTTTCTGGAATTTTGAGGGGTATTGAGAAGATTTTGTGGGATGTTTCTGGAATTTTGTAGGATTTTTCTGGAATGTTGTGAAAATTGGAGGAGATTTTGTGGGATGTTTCTGGAATTTGGTGGGGGTTTTGTGCAATTTGGAGTGATTTTGAGGAGAGATGAAGAATTTTGAGGGATTTTTCTTAGATTTTGTGGAAATTTGTGGGGATGTTGTGGGCTGTTTCTGGAATTTGGTAAGGTTTTGATTAGTTTTAAGGCATTTTGTGGGATTTTTCTGGAATTTTTGGGGATTTTTCTTACATTTTGCAAAAATTTTTGTAGATTTTGTAGGATGTTTCTAGAATTTTGGGGCGTTTTGAGAATATTTAGGTAATTTTGTGAGGTTTTCTAGAATTTTGTGGATTTTTGTCAAATTTGGAGGGATTTTGAGGAGTCGTGAAGAATTTTGTGGGATTTTTGTGGAATTTTGTGGAAATTTGAGGAGATTTTGTGGGATGTTTCTGGAATTTTTTTTCCCAAGACTGGGAAAGGCTGGGAGGGATTGGGAGAGAACTGGGAGGGAACTGGGAGGGAGCCCTGGGCGGGGCGGGACCACCTCGGTTGGCATCGTTCCGGTGCAGCCATCCCGGTCCATGTGGTCCCGGTCCATGTGATCCCAGTCTCTGGTGCTGATCCAGACGGTCCCGGTCTGTGCAATCCCAGCCCATGGATCCCAGTCTGTGTGGTCCTGCATGGCACACACTCCAAGAGTCTGGAATTGCAGTTGCCAGCAAGGAAAAGATGTTCCTGCCCTTGAAGGCAAAGCTCTTGAGAAGGGGCCGAGAGCCAAGTGCAGCAAGATCTTACAGTGACATTTCCCTGCCAGCCCCCAGAACTTCACCCATGCCTGTTGTAGCTCCTGGATTGGGAATTAAATCAGGGGAGGGTCTCTGGTGGGAGCTGCCCTGGGTGCAGGGAGATGCTGATGTCAGCGTTCAGGAACACACATAATCACAGATTGATTATATGCAGGTGCTTGATTGAAGCACATGGGAACTGGGGGTATCAGCAACCCAAATCTAGCTCCATCATCTTTGTCCAAAGTGCACATATTTATACAATTTCAGCTGGAGCAGTCATCACTGTAACAACCTGATCAATATTGCTCCATTAATATTGCTTCATTAACTTTATCAATATTGCTTCATGAGAGTTAGCTCATCCTTGTACGAACATGCATGAATCTTATCTCTGGGTGGGTATCTTGGAATCCCCAAGTACCAGTTCCCGTTACTGTAAACATTTCAGCTTGCTAGACCATCCCTAACATTCCCAGACATTCTTGCGGCCTACTTCTACATGATTTTAAGAAACATTTGCAGAAACATTTAACCCCATAGTAACATATTTCCCCCCTTTGAAAGTAGTTCACTTTACTAGAATTAATGGAATGCTTTCACTATATAGAGTCTTTTTCCTCTGAGTTTATACTTGATGTTCATTTTCTAATCTACAGTTTTCATAAGCGTTGTTACACTCAGGAGGACTTGGAGATGACAAATGCGGATGTGGATCTCTGTCCTGTGTCAGTGCATTTATTATTTTCTGGTTTCAGGATACTCTTTTCTTTAGCTCTCCTTTCAGAACTGCAGAGATTAACCAGATTGCTAAGAACACAATCAGTAGGATTATCAGACTCTCAAGAATAGATTTGATCCAAGAGCTCACATTCCATCCCAACCCTTCAAAAATTTTATCTAACTAACTTGTGGTCAGATCTTCCCTCTCTTTCTGTGCTTCATGTTCTATTGGTTTTAATTGATCAATGTCGTGTTCTACATCTGCAGTTCCATTTGGGATGTGGATGCAGCAGTGATCAATTTGTCCTTTTAGGTACCCGCATACTCCGTGTTCTTTCAGCAATAACATATCTAAAGCCAATCTGTTTTGCAGGGTCATTTTAGTCGTGGCTTCTAATTGTACATTTAGCTCTCTAAATCCCTCTTTGCTAACTCTTGCCAACCTTTCTACCTGACCTGTAAGTTTGTACAGCATCTTTCTATTACTGTAATTTGCTATTGGACCAAACAAGGATTCCAGAGCCCACTCAAATTTTATACTACTGGAGGGTTCTTGCCATCTTTCTTCATCTTCAATTTTGTTTTCTTGAACTTCTTCTCTTGTTGTTATTTGCAGAAGTTCATGTTCTTCTTTAAATGGGGACCTTTTCCAAATTGGGCATAAGGTGGGGAGGCCTAAAGTAATCTCCTTTACTTTTCCACTTACAGTCAAATGTGTTGTCCAGGTACCATCGCTTGCTGCCCATACAAATTGGCCTGGACTCTGAATTGTTGTTGTGGTTTTAAAGCAGTAACTAAAAAAATCACTAGAAAACTTAATTCTTGCTGTGAGATGTAGATTAGAACAAGGGCAAAACAGGCTTCAAACTTAAAAGGAATAAAGAAAGTTTATTAACAAAACTACAAGAATAAGAAAAACAAAATAAAATTTTATAAAACAGAAAACCCCTTTTTCCCCCACTACTCAACCATTCTCTTGTTCACATGACAACATAGGGACAAAAAACTTTGGAACTTTGGTGTTTAAAACAATCCTAATTCCTGCTAAAGTCTTTCCATCAGTCTTTGTAGAGAAACAGAAGTCTTCTGCTGCTAATCTATAGAGTTTCTCACAAGAAAACTATTTCTGTTATAGCTTTCTATTTCTCTGATGCCAGCTGTCCGGAAATCTGTTATCAGTTGTCTCCTCCCATTTCACATCACTCTGAAGTGTGTTATGGGTCAAATTTGTCTAGGGATGTCATTTTTAAGGATGAGTTATTCAACGGCAAAAGTTCTCTTCATCTGTTTTTGTGAGCCTCCCTGGAAACAGAAATTTTCTCTTTGCCTCTCAAAAGGCCACAAATCTTCAGCTATTACTTCTCTCTCTCTGTTTCAATATCTCACAGCATCACAGCTACTTTACTATTTGCTCAAAATCCACACTTTGAACATTCTATTCCTCTCAATATACTCTGTCATGAATTAAAAGAGGTGTTTCTTTTTTTAGAACTATTGTCCATATCTATAGCTTTAAGAGAAAAATATTTCAGCTATTAAAGCATCTCCTTATTCTCTCTTCCCCATTTAAAACTTAATTCTTTTCTTCACTGTCTTTGATGAATTTATGGTATCTTTTCATGTTCATTATTTCTCTCTCTCTCTTTCTCTCTTCTCTCTCTCTCTGGGAAAAAGGAGTAATCTGTAAGTCTCATCCAGGTAGTAAAAGAGTTAAAGTTTTAGAAAGCTGCAGACGTTCATGGTGTCAGGTTTCAGTTCAGGGGCAGAAACTGCAAACCAAGCCAGGCCGGCTCCGTTTCTCCCCCCACCCGACCCTCTGCGGCCTTGTCCGGCCTGGAGCGGGGTGGGGAGGCCAAGACAGAGCCTTGTTACCTCGTCAGAAGCTGGAAATTAAAGAGAACAAGAGAACTCTGGCTTTACATCTTAAGGTGGTGTTCACAAGTTGATCTCACTTCTCAATGGTTAAAACCACCACCAATTCTCAGAAATGGCCAATAATTGGTCACAAGAAAAAACTCTCATCAGCCTTCAACAGCTTCAACTTCCCTAGCTCCCAAAGCTATCTTAAAGGTGGAGCCACTCCAGGACAGTAGCATAGGAAGCAAAAAGTGGGTGCTAACTGGGCTATGAATATGTATTTGTATTCAATACTTCTGTAAATAAAAAGCCTGTATTCACCTGTATTGGGGGACGTGTGTATTAAGGGGTGAGCTGACACATCAGCCCAGCGCTGCCAATAAACATACACTTTTTAACCCTAAAACAGTTAAAGAGTCCTTGTCTGTCTCGGTTGGATGCTGATATGAGATCATATCCATATTTTAGTATATTAGTCTTAAAATGCATCCAAAAAATGCATGTGGAAAAAGAAAAATAACTTGTGGGTTTGGGAAGATGAGGATGGATTTTGTTAACAGCACATAGGAAACAGAACCAACAGAAGGAACAATTGTTTTTGGAACACTCCCATGTGGAGTGAAAGAAGGTTTTAGACATGAGCTCAGATTTGTTTGTGCAAGTGAAACAACAACAACAACAACAACGATGATGATGATAATAATAACAATAACAACAACAATAATAATATATTTATATACAAAATTAAAAATTGATAATGTGAAATAATGTTGACAATACTAATTTGTGAGCTTTGGCTGCTCACCATAACACTGAAATGCCCTACAAAAAAGGACTGGCAAAGATGCAAATGTCAATGGTAAACTTTGTGAATTGTATACAAGGAATAAAGGAGGAAGGAATAAAACTGGCTATTTTTATAGGGTTTGGTGATGCTGTGATGTGGAATGCTTTGTCTGTTCCTGTGAAAAACACAGTGATTAAGACTGCTGGGTTTTTCATGTACCAGACTATCTGCAAGCTGCAGGATTGGTTGAACAGGTGAAGGCGCTGTTAAAAGAGCAGTTGATAAAATGAGGAGATGGGAACCTGTCCCAGTGGAGAACCCATCTCCCAGATGTGCTCCATGCCCTTAACAAAAGGCCCACTGGGAAATGGAAACCCCCTGGGTGTGCAGGGCTGCACCCAATTTGCAAACACAACCATGGACAGTGAGACTTGGACTGCCTGGGAAATTGTTCTGGGTGTGATGGCCCCTGCCAGGGCCACCCCAGAGGCTGCAGGGCTGGACCTTCATGCACTGGAATTCATTAGGATAGAGCAGAAGCAAATGAGAGTTATCAATACTGAAACAGGAATTCAGATTCCTCCAGGACACTTTGGTTTGGTAACTGCTCATTGGAGCTTGGCCTTGCAAAGTGTTCATGTCATGGGAGGAGGACTTGATGCAGATTATCAAGGAGAAATTAAAGAAATTCTGTTAAAAAGGAATGAACAAGATTGGATGATTCAACCCCATGGCAGGGTAGTACAGTTATTATTATTGCAGTTCAAAAACAATTGTGAAAAAAGGACATCCACCTCAAATCACCTCCGTTCATGGAGATAAAAGGTTTGGATGCACCAGTCCTAATAATTGGTCCAGAGTGTGGGTCCAGAGGCCAAATGGCCCTCCAGAGACAGCTGAAGGAACAGCTCTGGGGAAAGTCAACACTGTTTGAATCCTGAAACCTGAGCATGAAGAATGGGAATATATCCCTGCAGCCAAGTGTTCTCTGCCAGAACAAGCTGATGTTATGGGATATTGTTTTACAGATGCTGCCAGACCAAATCTCCCTGTTTGCCCCAATGGTCCCTTTGGAAAATGCTCTGATCCACGGGGCTCCATGTGAAGGCTGATGTGACACTGAGGGACTTGCACACCAATTCCAGCCAGGAGCTTGGGTGCCCCTCAGGGACTGGGACTTGGCACTTCTCCAGCCAAAGGGGAGAGAACCCCAATTTCCAGCTCCTGGCTGGAATTGGTGTGCAAGTCCCTCAGTGTCACATCAGCCTTCACATGGAGCCCCGTGGATCAGAGCATTTTCCAAAGGGGCCGTTGGGGCAAAGAGGGAGATTTGGTCTGGCAGCATCTGTAAAACAATATCCCATAACAACAGCTTGTTCTGGCAGAGAACACTTGGCTGCAGGGATATATTCCCGTTCTTCATGCTCAGGTTTCAGGATTCAAACAGTGTTGTCTTTCCCCAGAGCTGTTCCTTCAGCTGTCTCTGGAGGGCCATTTGGCCTCTGGACCCACACTCTGGGTCCTTTATTAGGACTGCTGCATCCAAACCTTTTCTCTCCACAATCAGTGCTGATTGGAGATGGATCTCCTTTCACAATAGTTTTAAAACTGCAATATCAATATTTGTGCTAACCTGTTGTCGTGGTTGTCATGGGGTGACATCTGTCATGGGGTTGAATCATCCAATCTTGTTCATTCCTTTTTAACAGAATTTCTTTAATTTCTCCTTGATAATCTGCATCAAGTCCTCCTCCCATGACATGAACACTTTGCAAGGCCAAGCTCCAATGAGCAGTTACCAAACCAAAGTGTCCGGGAGGAATCTGAATTCCTGTTTCAGTATTGATAACTCTCATTTGCTTCTGCTCTATCCTAATGAATTCCAGTGCATGAAGGTCCAGCCCTGCAGCCTCTGGGGTGGCCCTGGCAGGGGCCATCACACCCAGAACAATTTCCCAGGCAGTCCAAGTTTCACTGTCCATGGTTGTGTTTGCAAATTGGGTGCAGCCCTGCACACCCAGGGGGTTTCCATTTCCCAGTGGGCCTTTTGTTAAGGGCATGGAGCACATCTGGGAGATGGGTTCTCCACCGGGACAGGTTCCCATCCCATTTTATCAACTGCTCTTTTAACAGCGCCTTCACCTGTTCAACCAATCCTGCAGCTTGTAGATAGTCTGGTACATGAAAAACCCAGCAGTCTTAATCACTGTGTTTTTCACAGGAACAGACAAAGCATTCCACATCACAGCATCACCAAACCCTATAAAAATAGCCAGTTTTATCCCTTCCTCCTTTATTCCTTGTATACAATTCACAAAGTTTACCATTGACATTTGCATCTTTGCCAGTCCTTTTTTGTAGGGTATTTTAGTGTTATGGTGAGCAGCCAAAGCTCACAAATTGGAATTGTCAGCATTATTTCGCATTATCGATTTTTAGTTATATATATATAAATATATATTTTTGTGTTGTTATTGTTATTGTTATTTGGACAAACAAATCTGAGCTCATGTCTAAAACCTTCTTCTGTCACTCCATGTGGGAGCATTCCTAAAACAACTGTTCCTTCTGTTGGTGCTCTTAACAAAATCCATCCTCGTCTTCCCAAACCCACAAGTTCTTTTCCTTTTTCCATGTGCAATGTTTGGATGCATTTTAAGACTTCCAGCGGTTCAGCCTCTTTTAACCGACTGCCCCACTGCTCGCACTGTGCTCCGACCTCAGCCACACTCCAGAGCCAGCAAACTCTGGGGAGGGCTTCCCTTCTGGGAATTACAGATGGGACTGATTCCTTACATTTACATTTTAAAAGTGACATTTTGTTGTGATCTGGCTAGACTTTGCCAATTTTGTTTCACCAGTGGACAGAGTCAGCACCAAAGGCACAAACACCACCTGAAGGAATCAGTGTCACTTACTGCAGCTCCAAGCAGCAAAGGATCACAAAAGGAGCAGCTCAGCAATGCACCCAATCATCACTGCCAAGGATTGCCTGCAGGGATTAACACAGATCCAGCACCAGTTCCCCTCAGACTTTGCCATCCCCAGATCCACACATCAGCTGGGGAAGCTGTCACAGCCAAGGGCTGGAGAGCCACTCCAGACACTGGGAACTCCTGCAGGTGCCTCCAGCCACAGGTGAGGCTCCAACCCCGCTGTGAGACAGGGCCCAGCTCTGCTAGTGCTGAATAAACAAACTGACAGCACTTCTGGTGTGGGAACATCTGGTTTCATCCTCCTCTTGGGTCCCTACCAAAGCTTGGCCAGGCCTCAAGGAGGAACAAAGGGATTTGACTCTGACCATACACCCCAAACAAGGCCAGATGTCGGATTTAATGGCCTTGTCTGGCTTCTAAACACAGAAAGGTTAATCCATGTTTCATTGATGAGTGGATACATCTATCACAGTGTTCATGACCATGCATATTTCACTAATGAGCAGACAGACAGATAACCTTTGGTTGGAAGGTTCATCCAGAGGTCACCTTTGGCTCAGGGCCTGTTGTTCAGGCCTCACTCAGGGCCTGTTGTGCAGACCTTGGCACTTCAGGGACGAGGTTTAGTGGGGGGCTTGACACTGCTGGGTGACTGGCTGGACTGGATTAGCTCAGAGGTCTTTTCCAGCAGAATGGGTTCTATAATACCAGGATTCTATCTGCTGCATTCAGCTAGCTCCATTACTTAGCAGCATTACTTTAGTCCAAAAGCCCCCTCTTGCTCAGCTCTTGTGGCCTGAGGCTTCAGCTCCTTCAGCTCCTGGTGCTGAGCTGCTCAAGCTGAAGGAGACAACTCGGAGAGAAGAATAAGTTCATCCAATTCCTTCTGGGACACAGAGAGGGGAGGGTGTGAAAACAGGAGCATTGTTTGGTGTGGCCTCCTCTCTGCCCTTCATGCCTTTCAGGGCTCTGAACCAGCCAAGAGCTTTCTCCAGGATTCAATGAAGCAGCTGTTCCTGCTCCCAGGTCTGGCTCTTCCCAGTCTCTGACCTTGACTGGTTTTGTCCCTCTTGCTGTCCCCTCTCTTCCCCCGGGGCTCGGTGGCTGCATCCCAGGACTGTGGGACTGGCACAGATCAAGGGGTCGAGCTCCTCCTTTCTGTGTCCTTGGAGCTGCCTGCTCACAGCAGCCTTTTTCATCTGGAAGCTGCACATGGAGAGGGAGTCCCCAGCTCTGTTCCTGGCACAACGTGCAGGAGCCCAGGGCTGCCATCTCAAGTCCCTGCTGGCACTGAGGGCTCCCAGCTGCCTCAGGCTGCTGTGACACTGCTGCACAGGGAGGGAATCATGGCAGAGGCTGCACTGAAAGTCAGCTCAATGTGCTGCTGTTGGTACTGCTGGTGGTGGTGGTGGTGCTGCTGCTGGTGCTGCTGCTGCTGGTGCTGGTGGTGCTGCTGCTGGTGCTGGTGGTGCTGCTGGTGGTGCTGCTGCTGCGGCTGGTGCTGCTGTTGCTGCTGGTGCTGCAGTTCGTGATGCTGCTGGTGCTGGTGCTGCTGCTGTTGGTGCTGCTCCTGTTGGTGCTGCTCCTGTTGGTGCTGCTGCTGGTGGTGCAGTTCGTGATGCTGCTGGTGCTGGTGCTGCTGGTGCTGCTGCTGGTGCTGGTGGTTTTGGTGCTGCTGCTGCTGGTGCTGCTGGTGGTGCTGCTGGTGCTGCTGCTGCTGGTGCTGCTGGTGGTGCTGCTGGTGCTGCAGTTCATGATGCTGCTGGTGCTGGTGCTGGTGGTTTTGGTGCTGCTGCTGCTGCTACTGTTGGTGATGCTGCTAGTGGCGCTGCTGCTGCTGGTGCTGGCGCTGCAGGTGCTGCTGCTGCTGCTGGTGCTGCTGCTGCTGCTGCTGCTGCTGCTGCTGGTGCTGCTGGTTCTGCTGCTGCTGCTGGTTCTGCTGCTGCTGCTGGTGCTGGTGCTGCAATCATTTTTCCAGCACTGCCCCAGACTGAGGGATCAGATCCAGGCACTGCTGCTGCTCCCTCGGGACCAGCCCCAGTTTGGTTGTTGCTGGCAGTGCCAGCAGAAGCCGTGGCTGGAGCAGCGGGTGCTGACAGTGCCCCAAGGCCCAGGGCTGGAGGAGTCCCTGGGCTGGGGCTGGGAGGGAGCTGCCCCTTGTTCTCCCTCTGCTTCACGCAGGGCTGGGCCGGGCACAAGTCGGGCACCAGAGCCAACAGGGAGCCTGCGAGTCTCTTCCAGCTGTGCCTGCTCAGAGTTTGGCCTTGGAGCTTCAGGTGGGCAAAGGCAGCTGCTCTGCTCCCTCTGTGTGTCCCCATGTTCAGCAGTGCTGCTCCATCAGCCTGTGCCCAGCAACGGGGAAAAGCCTCAGCCCTGCAGGGCCAGGAGCTGCCAGGCTCTGCCTGAGCAGCTCAGCCAGTGGGAAGGGAGCTGCTCCACATGGGAACCAGGAGCAAAGAACACTTCTTTTTCACAGCATGATTTCTGTTTTAAGGGGAAAAATGAGGAAAAATAAAAGAAAAAAAACGGTATAAGATTTAAAAGATAAAAACAGAACCCAAGCGTGCAGTGAAAAATCTTCTATAACTTTGAATTAAGGCGTAATTGGTCTTTTGAAACATAAAACTCAGTTATTTACTTTGTAAATGTGCTGATGGCATGATGCATCTTACTGGCCTCAGTACCCTTTTTGAAAAAGTTTTTGGGGTTTGATTCCAATATTGTTATTTTAAATTGTGGTGAAATTGGTGTGAAGCAAGAAGAAGCTGCTTTGCATCTTGCCAGCTCCAAGCAGCACTGGAAATCTAAACTCTATCAAAACCCAAATCCTTTAGAAGATGTCCTTCCTTCTCACCCTGTGAATGAGCTGCACATTCCCTTTCAAACATTCAGGGGTTTCTTAAAGATGCAAAGTCCCACTTACAGCTTTTTGCTCTGGTTTAGAAGTGCAGAAGGGCAATTCTTCATCCATCAGCTCCAGACTGCACTGCCTCAGGAACACAGAAGTGGCACTTCTAGAGGAGGAAGAAAGTGCAATTGCACAATTCCAGCCAAAAAGAAAGGAAGAGTGGGACACAGAAAACATCCTGTGCAGATGCAGGCATTCAGCTGGGACTGTGGAGAGTTTGGGTTCTTGCCCATTGGATGTGTGTCCCTAACTGCAGTCTCTTGGCCAGCAGGAAAGTCTCACTCACCTGCAAAAGCAGAAAGCTCAGGTGGTGTGCTGGGAACACGCTCATGTGATGAAAAGTTGTCAGAGCAATGTGAGGGCAGACTGAGCCCAGCAGAGCCCTGGCAGAGCCCAGAGCAGCCTCAGCATCCGCAGAGCCCGGCTGCAAGGAGAGAAACCAGAAACCACCCGTCAGCTCAAGGCTCCTGTCCCCTTGTCCCAGCCAGCCGCGGTGCCCAGGCCATGCTGGTCGTGCTCAGAGCTGGGCCCAAAGCTGCCCATCACTGCTGCCTTTGGGAGCAGAGCAGGAGGGCAGGACAGGTGCCCAGCCTGCAGCCAGCCACGGCAGATCCAGCCCCTCAGCAGCTGCCCAGAGACAAAAAGCAGCTTGGCAGCCAACTGAAGAACTGCTTGCATCCAACCCAGCCAAGGGGGGAACCTTTGGTGCCAGCCAGGCTGTGCCATGCCCAAATCTAGGAGCATCCCCTGGCTGTGGACTCACCTGCAAATTGGGCGTGGAGCGAGTCTTTGAAGAAGACATGCCAGAATTGAAAGTGATCATCTTCAGCTGGCCAGCTGGAGGAAGAGATTGCCATCCTTGAGCTTGCCCTTGGTGTCTCCAGCAGCAGCCCCACCTGGTAACAGTTTCTCCAGGGGCTCCTTCTCCTTCTCTAGGGGCCAGACCAGGCTGTCAGTGCTCTGCCCAGGGTCCCAGCCATCAGTGAAGCAGACAAGCAAAAGCAGGGGGAATGGTGGCCACCAGTGCTTGCCACACCAGGTGTCCAGCTCAGCTCCAGCCCAAGAGCTGTGTGTTCCCTTCTGATGACCCCTGCTCAGAGCTACAGGCAGGACAAAAACAGCCTGGTTTGCTTTGCCACTGATTGCCAAGAAATGTGTGGAGCTGTTACCTGCCAGGCCCCTGGATCCAACTGTGCATGTGCATCTCTCCCATCTCCTAGGGCAGATGAGCACCCTGCATCCAAGGATCGCGGAAAAGGTCTTCTAAGGATGGCCTGTCCAAGGGTTGCATGGACAAACACCTCTTAATAATATCTTGGCATTCTGAAGAGAGAAACCAGGAACCACCAGTCAGTTGGAGAAGTTGCCACCCCCTTCCTGTGCCCAGGCCATGCTGGGTGTGCTCAGAGCTGGGCCTGCCTAAACTTCCCCATGGATTCCCTGTTTGTAGGAGAGCAGGACATGTGCCACCTCCTCAGCAGCTGCCAGAGTAGGATGCTCATGAGCCCGCTGCTGTCCCCCAACCCCAGTGTTCCCCCTGTGCCCAGAGATGAGGATTCACCTTGGGAGAGCCGTCGTGGGAACAAGATCCGCCCCCAGATGATCTGCTGGCCCCTCATGAATGGGTGCTTCCCTATGACCAGCTGGTAGAGCAGGAGGCCCAGGGACCAGATTGTTGCCGCCTGGCCATGGTAGCGTTGCTGGTGGATCCACTCTGGTGGGCTGTAGGACAGGGTTCCTGTGGAACACAGATGGAGCTCATCAGGGGGATGCTGCTGCTCCCAGAGCCTGACCCCAGCATCCCTGGGCATGTGGGGGTTGCCCCAGCGGCACACGGGGTGACCCACTGCCCTCTCGCCAGCACCTGGGACTTGGGTACAAACCCAGGGCTGGAAAAGAAGCCACTGCTGCTGGAAGAGGGCAGCAGAAGCACTGGGGAGGCCCAACCATGACAAGCAAATAAAAACCCACCCCGTGGTAGAGAAAACACACTCTCCTCCCTGCCTGCATGGCCTCCAAAGAATTGTTAGTAAGCCAAGGCAAATGTGGGGAGCAGAGGAGTTCAAGCCCTTCCTCGCTGACACACCAAACTCTCTGGGGCATGGGGTCAGACCCCCCCATCTCTGCTACCCCCATGGGGGTTTTTGTCAGGCTGGCTGTCCCAGCCCCAGCCCAGGGCACAGTGGGTGCTGAAGGCTGTTGGTAGGGCTCAACCTGGACCCCCTCACACCCCTACCCAAATCAACTTGGCTCAAGCATTAATCCCATCCTGGCAGCAACACAGGGAATCCCCGGTGCCACACCCAGGCTGGGCCATGAGATGCCCAGGAGCATCCCCTGCCAGGGCTCACCTGCAAACTGGGTGTAGGCTGTGTCTTGGAGGAAGGCGCCACAGCCAAAGTCAATCAGTTTCAGCTGCCCCGTGGCCAGGTCGAGCAGGATGTTCTCGGGCTTGATGTCCCTGTGCAGGACCCCGCAGCTGGTGCAGTGCTGCACGGCCTCCAGCACCTGCCGAAACAATCCCCGCGCCTCCTCCTCCGGCAGGAACCTCCGCTCTGCCAGCAAACGCGAGAGGTCCTGGCACTGCTGTGGACGCTCCAACACTAACAAGAAGCTGTCGGGGAGCTCGAGCCACTCCAGCAGCTGAATGACAGCAGCACAGCCAGAGGACACCTTGTCCAGCAGCACAATCTCCAGGGGAGCACGGGTGCCGTCGGGCTGCGGGAGGAGCACGGTGCAGTCAGTGGGGCTGAGACCGTGCCAGGGCTCTGGGACCCCTCAGCCAGCCCGGGATGCTCTGCACATCCCGCTCACCCCATGCCCACTCTCCCCGCAGGGCTCTTGGCGGCTCCCACCCTGCCTGGCCAGGGCTCATCCCTGCCCGGCATGCCCCGGCTTCTGCCGCTGGCCCCGCTCACTCACCAGCTCGCCCCAGAGCCGGACGCGATCCCGCGGCACGCATTTGATGGCCACCTGCGAGCAAGGAGCAGCAGAGGGTTGAGCTCGCTGCCCGCCCCGCCGCGCCCCCGCCATCTCCTCTGTGCTCTCCTCCTCCTCTGCCCATCACTCACCGGGGCGCCGTCCGAGAGTCGCGTGGCTGCGAAGACGCTGCCGAAGCCGCCGCGCCCCAGCAGCGGGCCCAGCTTGTAGCGCTCCTGCAGGGCCTCGTGCACCTTCCCTGGCGGCGAGTCGCAGCCATCAGCGCTCGGCCCGGGGCCAGGGACGGCCCCCGAGCGCTCCCCGACCTCCCCGGGCCGGGCATCCGCAGGCGCTCCCTCATTGGAACGGGACTGCAGCGGCTCGGGGCCGGCGGCCGCGCTGCCGAGCGGCGGAGCTCGGGCCGGGGAAGCCGCAGCGGAGGCGGCGGCAGCGGCCGCGCCACCTGTGTCCTCCGCAGGCCCCGGGAGGAGCCGGGGCCGGGGCCGGGGCCGGGGCCGGGGCCGGGGCCGGGGCCGGGGTCTGAACCGGAGCCTGCGTCGGGGCCGGGGCCGGGATGGGGCAAGGCGGAGCCAAAGGGCAGCAATTCCGCCCCAGCCCCAGGCAATGATGCCTGCCCAGCAGCGCCAGCGCCAGCACAGCCAGAGCCGGGCGAAGGTGAGACCGCGGCGGGACAGGGGATGGGGCCGGGGCCGGTGCAGCCCCACCCGGGGCCGGGGGCGGGCCGAGGGCATGGCCCGGGCAGGCACGGGGAGAGGGAACCTGGAAGAGGAAGGGAAAAGGGAGACCCGAGAGAATGTGGGACAGTGGGAGAGGGAGAGACAGAAAATTGATAAAAATGCTGCTTTCGCTGCTGCTTTCGCTGCTGCTGCTGCTGCCGCTGCCGCTGCAACTGAAGCACCGGGACCGTTTGTCCCTGTGTCGGTTTGTCCGTTGCCCGCTCGGCCCCACACCGAGCCCCGCACTCCCCGGGCAGCCCCTGAGCCTGGCCAAACACGGGAACTTTGCCCTGTTGAGCCAAGAGCCAGAGTCTGGACTCCTGCACAGGGGCACAGCAATGCCCTTGGCTGCTGCTGTGCCTTGTCCCTGCTGAGGGTCAGACACTGTCTGAGCACATTCCCTGAATGCAGAATTTGCACCTGACCCAAGCACTGCACCTGTGTCTCCTGCATTGCTTTCCAACAAAAATGGGGGAAGGCAAACTGGATGTAGCTCATGGTATTTTACAGTGTCTAAAACTTGCCAAGTCATGGGTCTTAGAGGTGAGATCCACTTGGAATTAATGGGACGGAGAAACAGTGCAAGATGAAAAAGGGGAGCATAAAAATAAATAGAGAAAAACATCTTGGATTGTTTATTTTGATTTTCATTTCTTTTCTGAAAAAAGCGGTCTCAGTTTTCCCAGAATCTTCTCCACAGTCCTGTCTGTTCTTTCCAAACACCTGTCCTGGAGAACAAGGTGCAGCTCCTGTCACAAGATGTGCCCCCAGCTGCAGCTTCTCTTGGCTTCCCACACTGTGAGTGCAGCACGACTCTTGCAGCAAAGCAGGACAAATATTTGAAGAACTTGACAACTTGTTCTTTCTTTTCCTTGTGCACTGGGGAGTTGTGCCATTGGTAAGGTTCTCATTGTTACTCTTCTACCCGAAGAAAACATGATGAGGTACCAGGAATTGTTGGGGAATACAAGCCTGGCTGAATGTGGAGAGAAAGAATCTCCAGAGCCTGCAGCCAGAAGTGGAGAGCTCATCATTCCAATAGCCCCATGGACTTCTTGAAAGTGATCTGGAACATGAAAATGGGCTGACAGAGGGAGTTTGTTTCTGTATTCACTTTGGATGATTCTACATCTTGTTTGAAATGAAATTAGAATTTTGACAACTATGTCCCTTGGGTTAATGGCAGTTTAATTCAAAATGAATGCAATTTAATAAATGGAATAGTAATTTGGTAGAAAAGAATACAGTTTAATAAAAGAATACAATTTACCCCAAAATTTCCATTTATATATATAATCTGCCAGTATTTAAGTATGATTGAAGCATAAGCAAAACCAACCAGGGTACGGGGAGAGCTTATCACCCCACCTCATGTACAAAACTGACCGGGGTATGGAGGCTTCCCACCCTGCCTCTTGTACAAAACAAAGCCCTTCAAGCTAAACTTATATACTGTATGCTTATACATATTCATTAATGTTTCCCGTAAGTTTCCTCCTATTTCCCATTTTTCTGACTTTACATCACTTTTCTTCACGACACATGCCTCACTTGTTGTTAGGTGGTCTTCAGTCTTCTTTTGGGGGTCTTTTGGCGAAGGCTTCTCCTCTTCCTCGTTGTCCTTTGGATAACCTTACAGGTTTGCGCATGCGTACAAAGTGTTGTGTTTATGTAAGTCTACTAATTAGTCTTAGATTTACTGGTTTTTAGGCCCAACGCCTAAAGTCGTTCTAGTTTTGTCCATCTCAAGGCCATTTTCATCTTGGGACATCACTGATCTTCCAAACTACATCCTCTACCTCAATTTTAACATGTAACATCTGTAAAGGGGTACATCCACCTTGTAACACTGATTCTTTTGATCGCTTCTCATAATAACTTTCCAAATAGTTACAATTTAGTTAGCACGAATGAATTCCATTTATTACAATCCCTCTTTCCTCTTTTTGATCACATTGATTCCTGATTTTTAAAAAAAACAACTTGAATCTTAGTATTTTTTATATTCTTAATAATCTCGTTTCTTGTGTTCACTTGATTTCCATTTCTAATTTTTTTAACATTTCTTGTGCTGCATCAAGCTTTTTGCACTCTCTCTCAAATTCGGTTAACATTTTTTTGAGCTAATATAGTTCCTTTTCGTTCAGTATTCCTTGAATTACTGAATGGATTAGTCTAATAAGGCTTGGAATCATACAAGGTAGAAACAATAATCTTAATTTAAACACCATATAATAAATTTTAACTTTTTCCACTAAGTACTTCCAAAAAGGTCATCTCACCAATCACTCTTCAGAATAGAATTCCATTTCTGCACTGGTACATGTGCTATCATTTTAATTTCTTTAGCAATTTTTGTGATGACTTCTCTATGATCATCTGTTTCTACACAACACTCAGATTCGTCAAACTTTCCACAAACTCCCCCTTCTTTACTTAACCGATAGTCCAGGGCAATTCTGTTTTGACTAACATATTGCTTCAGGACGGCTGTACAACGAAGAAGGAGGGTTGTATAACTTCTAAGGCACAGGTTCTTTTCCATTTTTAAGGTGATTCACTGTATGCTCTTTGCACACAAATCTAATACATTCCATCAAGGGCTGTCCATTTGTTACATGTACCTGGTTGTTCTCAATAGAATTATAGGTGGCTTATGGATTAGTAAGAGTTAGCTCCAAGACTTTTATACCAGCACAACTAAGCGATGGAGCCCCGGCCCAGCAGGGCTGCGGGCCGGGCCGGCACCGCGGCTCCCCGGGCAGCAGCCGGCCCTCTGCCCCCTCCAGAGCCCGGCGCCAGCGGCTGCTGGCCGGGTCTCAGGGCTGGCCAGGCACGGGAGGCCGGGGCTGGCCGCAGGCAGCAGTGCCCGGCCGAGGGGCAGAGCCCGCGCCAACCCTTCCCTCCTGCCGCTCTCTCCAGCTGGCAGACAACAGGATCCCCTTGGCCGAGCACCTGCGCCGGGCCCTGCAGTACCTGCAGGACCCACAGGAGCCCCTGCGAGCGGCGGCCATCAGGGTGATCGGTGAGCCACGAGCCCGGGCTTCCTCCCCGCCCCGCCGCAGCTCGGCCCCAGCCCCGGCTGCTGCCCCGGCAGCGGCACCCGGGCCCGGCAGCCTGGAGCCCCGGCTGCCCTCGGGGCTGCTGCTGCCGGCCTCTGGCAGCCGTGCCCTTGGGCTGAGTCAGGATGCGGCAAGGGCCCGGGCTGAGCCCTGCCGGGGCAGGAGGCCGTGTGGCCACAGGGCTGGCAGCGCCGCTGGCAGGGAGCTGTGCTGCTGGGACCCTGACAGGCTCTGTGTTCTCAGGGATGGCCGGGGAGCAGCTGAGGGGGCAGCAGGCAGAGCTCCAGATGTTGTGCAGAGGTGAGCAAGGCCAGCGGGCTGACAGCGGTGGCTGTCGGGGGGGGCAGCTGCAAGTCCTGGCCTGGCTGCGGAGGGCTCTGATCCCTGTGCCGATGAGGGGCGGCGTGGGCAGAGCACAGCGAGATTTCAGGGCCACGTGGGGCATTTGTGGCCAGCAGCTTCGGGCTGATCCCCTTGGTCCCTGCTCCCTCCTGGCCAAGGCAAGAGCCGGCTGGCATGGCCCTGGCAGGGGGCTCTTGGTGGGCCCCCACAGCTCTGCGATCTGACCGTGGCTCTGTTCGTCTCTCTTCCAGCCCTCCCACACCTGAAGGAGGACAGAAGCTGTGCCATGTCAGACCTGGCACATGAAACGCTGTATGTCCTCCAGACCATCCAGAGTGGCCGATACTCCATCCTCCAGAGGGTGCAAGATCAGTTCCTCAGGGCATGGAGTACACGGCCTCGTCTGTCAGGCCTGGGCTGACTGCGCTGCTGGGGCTGTGCTCAGAGCTGATTTGGGAGGCTCTGTCTGCTGGGGCCACCTGGGCCAGCCAGGATTTTTTGTTTCAAAAAGGTTGTTCTTATCTTCTTTTTGTTTTCTTTTCGTATGTAAATATAGGATATGTTATAATACACAAGAGTCCCAAGACCTTTCTTTTGCTGCCCAGGGTGTGCGGGGCATAGGGGAAGAGAGGGAAAAGGGTTCTTGTGTTCAGCAACCTGCCGGGGCGTGCAGTGGTGCAGGGGAAATGGCCAGAAGCTTTTTGGCCTTTGGTGGTTGTGCTGAAGCCACAAGCCCTGTCCCAGGCAGGAAGCGCCATCTGTGTCCTGCTGCCCGTGTGGTGCTGCCTTGATGGCTGAGGAGCTGCCGGAGCTCCTGTGGGGCTGCGGCGCTGCTGCCAGGCCAGGCTGGGGGAGACCCTGAGGGGACGGGGTGCTAGGAGGCCATGAAGGGATGAGGGGCTGCGGAGGCCCAGAGGGGACAAGGCAGTGGGAAGGCACGAGGGGGATGTGTGAGGGAGTGGGTGGCAGGAGGTTCCAAGGGGACAGAAGGCCCCGGAGGGGCTGGGTTGGTGGGAAACCCTGAGGAATTGAGTTTCAGAGGCCATAAGCAGCGCCTGGGCTGCCACCTGGTCCCTGACATATGGCTGCTCCTGTGCTTCCCCAAAATGTCCCCCAAGCCTGCATCAGAAGCCCTCGAGGCTGGGACACCACCCCAGCGGGAGGGTGGGGACAGCCCGAGGTGCCCAGGCTGGGCTGGCTGGGGACATGGAGGGCAGGGGGTGCTGCCAGGCCATGGCCACTGGGTGCCTCCAAGAAGGTGCAGTGGGCAGAGGCAGGGCTGGCGGCCAGCCCGGACCCTCGCGGCTGCCCAGGCCACGGTGCTGTGACCGAGGCTCCCCTGACACAGAGCTCGGGGCCCACAGAGCTGCTGCCACCATGGGGAGAGTGGCGATGTCTCCTCCAGCGGGGCTGCCCAGTCACTGCTGCCCAAGCGGCTCTGGAGCCCACAGAAACAGCAGCAGAGTGTGCACAGGAACAGCAGCAGCCCCAACGTCGGCACCTGCGCACTGAGGCGTCTGCAGCAGCCGGGTGCCAAACAGGGGGAGGCTGTGGGCACAATTCCCTTTTATTTGGCAAAAGGCTTCAGCAGAGTTGGCCACAATGGCTTTCTCTTCACTTGCAGCCTCACAGCAATGCTTGCCAGCTTCAGCCTGTGCCCGTGACTGACTTGGATGGCTGTGCTTGAGGATGGGCTCGCCTTCCACACTCAGGTGCCCCAAGGCAGCAGCATTGGCACCATCGTGAGAAAAAGAGAGAGAGTCAGATGGGGCAGGAGCCCTGCGCTGCAGCTGCCCTCCCTCTCTTCTGTCCAGGCCCCTTAAGGACACATGAAACAAAATCCTGGACTTGCTTGGAACAAAGGAAGAAGCAGCATGCGCTGAAAAAAAGTAGGGACTTACACAGCTCAGTTTTGCTCTCCACTTGGGCAATCCCAGAATCCCTGAGCACTTGGTGTTGCAAAGTATCATCAACATCATCCAGTCTCCAACCACCCTGCCATGGGCACAGGTGGTGTGCAGGCACAGCTGTCACTAGAATTGGAAGAACACTTTTCCATGTTGACCTTTTCCTCTCCTGGATTTCAAGCAAAGATGAAAAAATCATCTGGTGAATGACAGGTGAACAGTGTAGCTCACAGAACTAGGAGTAGGAGTCTGCAGTGGCCCATGGTGTGTCCATTCAGCCATTGTTAGATTGTCCAGTTGGAGCTCAGCCCAGTGCAGCCCGGGCACAGGCACCAGGCTGATCCATTTCAGCATCCCAAAGTCTTTGTGGCTCCCTGTGCACCCACTGTCTCCTGAATCCATTCCTGAATTCCCAGTTGCTGCTGTGCAGGACATGAGAACACAGGAACAGCTTGTTTGGCTCATTCTTGCCTTTGCTGCTCCTGCCTAAAGGAATCATCAGGACTATGTGCTGATGGAATGGTATAGCCGACCAGCAGGGACTTTGTCTGTAGTGTCTAAAACTAAAACCTTGTGTGACTGCTCTAAAATCCAGGGTGAAAATGACAGTATGGAAGAATCCTAGAAATCTTGACTTTTGATTTTTCTAGTCAAGGGTTTTAATGCCAATGTGGAAACTACAAAAATATTCAAACCTATTTTCACTGGCAACCCCTTTGAAATGGCATCAGCACACCTCCAGGAGACAGGGTATGACAGTGGGGACGGTACTTGGCAGCTCATGGCTTCAGATGTGAGAGATAAATATTTTGCCTGGGTACACCTTGAAGTTCAAGTTTCCCCAGGGCTGGGATTGACTGGTCATTGCAGGTAACTTTAATCAATGCAAAAGGATGTAAAAGCAAAATTTCTGGAGAATGTGCACTAGGAAGAAAATAGGGAGAAAACCTTGAACACAGCCAGCAGGCTCTGGAAAAAATTTTAAAAAGTTAAAATTAAAAATAGATGTAGCTCTGTGACTGTGCAGGCTGGATTCTTTGTGTCTGGAGGTGATCATAAAATGTTTTCAAATCTTAGAAAATTTGGGAACTCAGAAAGAAAGTTAGGCTTGGCAAACTCGGGAGAAGTTGATTCTGGAAATGTTAGGCCTTGTGCTTGCTAAAGATCATGTGAAACTGCATCTGTGTAATCAATATATGATAAATGATACAATTGTTAGATGTGATTAGATATAATTATTGTTTAAAGAACATGAGGAACAATGTTAGGGGGTTGAGGGGGGAACATGAGAAATTCAAGCTTGGGTAAATCAATGCTTACAATAGAGCAATGTAAGTTTAACAATTAATATGTAAGTTGTATAACAATGGAATATAAAACATGTTCAGCTCAAAACCAAGATGGGTCAGATTTGGGTCTGTGTACCCCTGACACCCAGAGCTCTTCAATAAAGCACCTTCATATAATCATTCTATGATGATGTGTGTTCCTGAACTCTGACATTTTGGTGACCCAGATGGGACCTTGTGAGTGCTGCTGAGCTCGCTCGTGACCCGATCCTGCTCCAGCCGCACCGAGGGATTCTCGGGGAGCCCATCGGCCACGACCATCTCCGCTTCTCACAGCATCCCCAGGAGAAGAGGTAAGGTGCTTTTAGTTTGGTTTGGGTGCCTGCCAATAAGACACAGCAAAAGCTGCGCTTGGTTGGGCTAAAGGAATTCCTGTTGGTATTGCCTGGGCGCCATCCATCAGACGACTGCGAAAGCGTTGCAGGTTCGGCATTTGTGGTGTATTGTAGTTGTGACATGGTGGAGCTTAAAGGGGTTTTGGGCAGCAATGCTCTCATGCCAGGTACTTCTCCTTGGGGGTGCTTATTAGCACATTGGAAATAAGGTAACTTTGCGGAAGTATTACATAAGGCTAAATTAATTTCTGCGAGATCTCCTGTCTTGGTTCTAGAAGACAGGTGTCTGCTAGGGAGAGTAGGAGCTTCTCTTGGGATGAAAGAATGTAGACCCCCTCCCTCTGAATTATTATAATTTTGAAATCAAGGGGCTTTCAGGTAGAGATCTGGGGATAGGAATAACAGTTCTTTACTAGTATAGCTAGGCAAACAAACAACAATAACTACAGCATTAACAAGAAAACAGAACCAGGGGCCCTGTGACAGCTTTCTTGGCTGAGACGGGATGGAGGAGAGGCTTTGTTTTCATAAACCCTTCAGGCGGGCAGTGCCGGTGCTCCTGCAGGGCTCTGAGGAACACTCGGCTGGAACAGCAGGGATGAGCTGAAATCCTGGGCTGGTGGCTGAGGTGGATCAGCAGCTCCGTGGCGGTGCCCAGCACTGCCACATGTCCAGGCAGGACAGGGGGTGTGAGGCCACCAACGAAGAGGGAAGAAAGAGAAGAAGCAGCAGCTCCGTCTGGGTGATGGCGAAATTCTCTTCTCTCTCCCGCAGCAGCTCCGTGAACCAGATAAACGAATGTCTTTCCCCAAAGCCGAAGAAAGCCAGCCAAAAACTGTCTCCACCCTCCTCTCCTGCCCCCTTCCCTCCCCCTGGGACCGGCCACCCTTTGTCCTTTGTCGAGCACCCCCCTAAGTACCCACAGTTAGGTTGTCCCGGCAACTAATGGGTAAAAATTACACAGGCAGGCCAGAACAACAAAAAAACAAAACAAAACAAAAGGACACCTAACCCTCAACAGTGATCTTTGTGGCTGGTCTGAGTTTAGTCCTTGGAAATGCAATTCTATGGATCCAAATGATTTGGAGACAGAATAATCTTGTAGATAAAACCAACTAAATTTAACTTTCCAATATGAAGGCAGTTTGACATCCAGGCTTGGGGGGAGCTGGCAGTAGTTAGTGCCTGGCCAATGACAGAACACAGAGTTCATGTGATTGAGGTGGAATTTCATTCCCTGGAGACAAAGTCAAATTGCCTCTTATTTGCTCAGCACTCCAAATCCATTTGAAGCTGGTTGCCAAGACTTGCTGCAAGTGCTGAGTGATGGGATAAAGCCCTGCAATGGCACCATGAAATGGGAGAGCTGGAGAGAAATCGCAAAGAATGGCATTTCCAAGCATTTTCAGGCGCTGATGTTCTGCTGCTGGCTTGGTGCTGTCCAAGGGGCTGATTTGAACGGTTCTAGAGGAACTAAGCTGGGCAGTAAAATGCACCTCAGGCAGAAAATGCATCTCTGGTCTCTGCAAGGGCCTTTATCTCCCTTCATGCTGCTCAGCACTGAAATCCTGCAAGGACTGAGAGAATCTGAGGCTTTGCGAATGGCCAATAGTGAGAGATTTTGGTGAGATTTGACTCAGGAGATGGAAGCAGCAGCAGAAGGTGCTGTCATCTTCATCCTTGTGTTCTTCTGCATACTGATGCATTGTGGAGGAGGCAGGATTGCATCAAGTACGTTCTGTATCTCCTGTGGCAAATTCTTTCATTTCTTAGAGTTTCAGGCATGTGTTGTGTGGCTGTGCTGCACCCCAGGGCCAGGCTCTGCCTCTCTTTGCTCTGGCTGCTGCTTCCAAGCTGTCCTGTGTGATTTTGATTTGCAAGCCACTTCTCTGACCAGCTTCCACTTTGCTTGAAAAATTCAGCACCATGTTGGTGGCTGAACAAGTCCCAGAGCTGGGGAGAAGGATTTGAGCTGCAATTTGCATCCCAGAGTTGTTACAGTGGGGGAAATGTCACATCCCTCTTGTGCCTGAAGCTTCTAATCTTGTTGCAAATATTGAAAAGCTCTTCAGCTTCTCTCATGATACCTAAATTTGATTCTTCCTTTGATTTCACTCCTCTTTCCTGCAGGTTTTTCCTCTGTACTTGGCTAGAGTTGTCAGGCCTGAGAAATTTGGTCGAGCCTTGGGACAGCTCCCATCACCTATCCCTGCTCCTAATGCTGCTTTGAATTGTCTTGGGAATCTGAGCATGAGGGAAACTGGGGGGACTTTAGTGAGAGGAAAAGTGAGGCACAGAGGCTGAAGTGCAAATGCAGAGTGTGGGTCACCACAGTGTGCAGTGCTGCGGGGATTTGGGCCATGCAAACAGATGTTTCTTCTGTGGGAATGGCTGATTCCTTCGGTGTGTCTCCTCCTGAAATTCCTGTGCACCAGGCCTGGTGCTGGAGCTGCAGCAGCACAAAGTTGCCAGGGAGCCGTGTGGGACCCAGTGGGAATCATTTCTTTGCTGCTTTTGATGAAAAGTTGTGACATGAATCTCAGTGTCAGGGAGGTGCCACGTTCATGCTGCTGCAGTGCCCACACACTGTGTCTGGAGACAGCTCAGGAGAAAATGAAGAAAAGCCAGGATGAAATCCCATGTGCTACTGAACTCTATCAGAACCTGCTTGGAGTGAAGTGTGTGAAGTGACTGGGGAGAGCTGGATAGAAGGGACAGCTCTGAGAAGTGTGTGGTACATCACTGACATCCTTATGGTGATCTTTGCACAGAGACAAAAAAGTATGAGTTTGCATGGTCTGAATCTCTGGGTCTGGAAATCCTGCGTGTTGCACAAGCTGTGCTGAGCTCATCTGGCTCTGAAATATCATCTCTGCACCTTAGGCAGGAAGAGCAACTGTTGGGTTCAGCGGGAGAAATGGAACACTCAATATGAATGATCAGCAAGTCTCGTTTATTGGTAACTCTAAAACCACTTATATAGCATC
Organism: Periparus ater; assembly: GCA_032357785.1. Lineage (NCBI taxonomy): Eukaryota > Metazoa > Chordata > Aves > Passeriformes > Paridae > Periparus > Periparus ater. Next base: position 2,574,926 of record JANVCZ010000035.1, read on the forward strand.
AAGAATTAGGCTCATACATAGTGCAAAAGCAAGCTCATTATTGGATATTTCTTTTAAGGCCAACTCCACCTTGTTCTACATTCCTGTGATTGCTCATCTATGCTGAATTCACATTCTTATGAATACAGCGTCCTGTTCTCAGTTAACAGTTATCACTAAGGTCTTCCTGACTTTTGCAACATCTCACACCAACTGTACCCCATTGTCTGATTCTTTCCCAGCAAACTGCTGCATGGGAATATGACCTTTGCTAGCTAGCCATTCCTCTATAAGCATCAGAGTTGTGAAGAGATGAATAAAAATCAGTCGTAACCCAGAAGCAAACCTTGGTAATAGACATGTGTGGCAGGTGAGGAGACTGAAAGCTTTCATTCTTTTTGTGGGAGAATGAATTCAGCAATAAAAAATCCTGCCACTTGGCATTAAAATACTTTAGTTTCAGCTCTGCCCCAGCCCACCAATGTCCCTGTGTGGTTGGGTGTAGGTTCTCCCCCTGTAGCTCTCTGCAGGTTGGTGCTAATTCAAGATGTTCTGGCAGGTTCCAATGTTTTGGTGGGCGAGCAGGGAGTGCAGAACAGGGATTCCAAGCGCTGACATTTGCTGTGCTAGAAAGTCCAAGGGACCAATTGGTGCCAATTCAGGTCTCCCCTTGAAGTAGGAGGAACAATTGATGTTGTGCTTGTAGCAGAGTGTGGTGACAGAGGGGGTTTCCAAAGGAAATGTTGGTGCATGTAGGCCAGAGGCCCCTGTGCTGAGGCTCCCTCCAGGCTGGCTGCAGCCCCTCAGGGTGCCCAGGAAGCAGGCTGCCCGCAGCCCAGTGCAGCCTCCTTAGCCCTGGGGCTAGCCAGGGAAGAGCCATGGATGAGGCTGAGCCCTGCTCCCATGTGGGATGCCATGGGACAAGGCCCACTGGGATTTGCCCCTGCAGCTCCCAAGTGTGTGCAGAGAAACTGCAAGGAGAGGGTGAGCTCTGTCAGTGGGAGCCCCTGTGCACAGGGAGCCCACTCCTGGGGTGGCTGTGCCAGCTCCCTCCGGGACATCCAGCCCTGGGAACCTGGAGCCAGTGGAAAGCACAACTTTGCAAATGTGCCCAAAGCAAATGCAAAGAGAACTGGGGTGTGAAAAACCAAGAATGTTTATTTGTAGATGAAAAGGAACAAGAATGAACTACACAACGTGTATACATCATAAGAATATTGGAATCAACAACAACAAAAATAGAACCTATTTACCTAAGAACATATCTAACAAAACTATATGAAACGTATTTACAGGAGACTTAAGCAAAACCTAAAATCTCTATCCTGAACACAACAACTGAAAACGTATATACAGATGGGTGGCATCTCAGTCTGGGATGTGCCTCAGTGCTGGAAGAAAAACAAGTAGCACGGTCAGTGCAGTCAGGCATGGAGGGGTGTTCCATGTGCTCCCGGGCTGGGACACTGGCACAGTGGGACTCTGCTGCCAGAAGTGAGCCTGGCTGGGGCTGGGGGCTGTGGCCCAGGCACTGGAACAGGGCTTGTGTGGCCCAAAGCAAGGCCAGGCCAGGCCAGGGATGGCCACCAGAATCCAGTGCATGGGCTAGCGTGTCCCTGAGCAGGGAGTGCCCAGTCCAGCCCCAGCCTGGCAGCAGGGGACCCACTCTGCCCGTGAGGAGCACCTGCCTGTTCTGCTGCTGGCATCGGTCTTCATCCCAAGACCATGTCCTCCTCCTCATCTTCTAGATCAATTTCCATCTCTTCAATACAGTCTTCCGTTTCCACCTCCATCTCTTCTTCTGTCTCATCAATATCCACATCCATCTTTTCCTCGCCGGTATCCTCTCCATCTACTTCCATGTCCTCTTCTCTATCAATCTTTGTATCGACCTCCATCTCCTCCTCTCGGTCTGGGACAGCCTGCAGGGGTAGCAAAATCTCAGAGTGGGGTCCCTTTCCCACACTGTCCCACACAGCTTCAGCCCACCCAGGCAGCTGCGGGGTGTCCACCTCCGTGGAATAGTACCATACCTTCTTTGCAACAAATGCAGACATCCTGCAGGGATGAATACTAATGTCCAGACAATGGGAAGGTTTCAGGACTGAGGGGGGCATCAGGCAGCAGGTAACAAGCAAGGTGACAGGGAGCACTGAGAAGAGCGTGCTGACACAAGGAGCCAAGGGTTGTGTTGTGGCCGTTGCTGGATGCTGGAAGTTCGAGCTGGAGCGTGCACTGTGACATCAGTGCCAGGAGCCCAGGCCCAGGCTGAAGGGGACAACGGAGACCATGGAATGATGGAATCCCTGGGTGGCTGGGCTTGGAAGGGAGCCTAAAGACCATCTTGTTCCAAGCGGAGCAATCTTCCCCCAGAATATGTTGCTCAGAGCCCTGCTCCCAGCTGGCCTTGGATGTTGCCAAGGATGGAGCATCCCCAGGCTGTGTGCACAGCCTGGGCCAGTGCCCCAGCAGGCTGAGTGTAAAAGAGCAGCTTCATTAGATGCAACTTCAATCTCACTCCTGCACTTGAAAGGCTTCTCCTCTCTGTGCCCATCTTTCCTAGAGCTGCAGGGAGGCCTCCCCAGCACCTTCTCTTTCCAGGCTGAGCATCCCCAGCCCCACATGGACAGCAGTGCGATGGGTGGGGGTCAAGGCTCAAGGGTAGCAAAGAGCATCAGGAAGTGAGAGATGGAAGCTTTTGAAGATGCAAGCTTTGCCTCTAAATGTAGAAAATCAAGAAAAGTGGAGGGGAAAATGGTGGGACTGTGGCTCTGTTTTAACTGGGGAATATTTTCTTCTTTTCTGCCGTGCTGCCCCAAGTTTGGTTGTTTGAAAGGAGGTTTGGCAAAATATCCATTGTCTTCTCCATTGGTGAAACACTGAGCAAAGTCTGGGCAAGCTGATGATGCAGAACAAAACCTGCAAATATCTCCTGGTGATGCTGATCCTGGGGAATGCAGCTAAAGCCAGCGAAAAGCAATTTTGGGAAAGTCAAGCCTGGTTTATATTTTCTGGACCTGGGCTGTGCCAACTTCACCAGTCATTTATAAAAAAGCAAAAAAACTCAAAGCAAAACAGACAAAACCACAAACAAACCAATCATACAAACGGATAAAAAACCCCAAATAAAACCAAAGGCAATGAGAAGTTAGGATTAATTGTAAGGATATCCCAGCAGGCGAATGGCTGCTTCCTACAGGATCTCCATCCAAAGCCACCTAGAACAACTTCTCCAAAATATAGCCAACAGGAGAAATCTAAAAAGTGATCCATGGCAGCTTTGGGGGCAGCTCTGCATTACGGTGAAGGATGAGCATGCAGTGGTACAGATGCAGCACTGCCCACCCTCCAGGCTGCTCTTTGCTCTGCTGAAAGACTCTTGCAGGACTGTGGCCCCTCTCCATGCAATGGAAATCATGGCCACAGCTCTCACTTGAGCCACTGGCATTTCCAGAGCCAGATGCAGGCACAATCCTCCAGCCTGCTGAGCATCTGGGAAAGATCCTGAGCATCTTCAGGCCTAGAAGCACAAAAAAGCTCAGGCTCTCCCTGAACTGGCTTTTCAGGGCAGCTTTCCATATCTCTGCAAGATTTCTTCATCCCTCAACACGTCTGACTTTATGTCCAATGATGCATTTGGCTTCCGTCCTTCCTCCTGTGTGCCCCTGAGTAACCTTCCATGTGGACGGAGGAGATTGTGTACAGGACAATTGATTCCTGGATTGCCATTTGGCTTCACTGCCACTCACTTGAACATGGTCCTCATCTAAGAAGGACTTCCAAGAAATGGGTAGGAGTTTTGGCTGTGAGAGGAGCAGAAAGCACATTTTCTACACCAAATTGCCAGCTGATGCAGTTTCCCTGCCAAAATAGTGATTGCTGTTCATCTTCCTGGGAAGAATGTGAAGAGCCATTCAGAGATCCCAGATTCAGCTGGCCTGTGGCTTTGTGTCCCTCATTTCACATGTCCAATTTCAAGGGCCACTAAAAGAGGCTCATGTTTGCCTTGGTACCCAGAAGTGCTGTGGGTATTTCCAAGAGAAAAGGAAAAACATCGCTGTCTTGTGGTGTGGTAAAAATCCCACCACAATTGTGAGTCTGTAAGCAAAGAGAGCCAGTGCTTTTTGACACTGCAAGAGCTGAGAGTGTGGCAGAGTGGTTTTGATATTCTTTTTATAGTCCTGAAAACATTCTTGCAAAAACAATTTTTTTTTTCAATTGGCTTTTTTATTTTGAAGTCTTCAAACAGTGTCAGCTTGATGCATGATACTTTTTAAATTGGCTGGGAAGCACCTATTTCATCCCAGCAGAGAGGTGGGATTGAAGACTTCCAACAAAAGTACTGGATGTGTAAGAGCTCAGTTTTCCACCCCTCACCCCCTGGTATCTCACTGGACTATTTGAAGCAGTCTCAGCCAGATGCATTAAAATACTGCTCCAAACAACAACAGAATGCAAATGTTCCACCAAATGGGCAAAAATAAGAAAAGTGGGTGGGCGGCAGCCCTTTCTGAAGAGCTCGTGTTGATTTTGCAAAGCCAGATGCAAACAAGTTTTTGCCATATTTCTTTCCTAGAAAAATGTAGATATTGAATAGAAATCTATCTCTGAGGCTGCTAAGTTTGGTATGATTTTTGATGTGGGAGGAATAGACCAGGTTTCAGAGAAGCTGTGATTGTCTGACCCTTGGAAGGGTTGAAGGCCAGGTTGGATGGGGCTTGGAGCAAGCTGGTCTAGGGGAAGGTGTCGTGAGTGTGCTGAGAGTTGGAACAAGAGGAGCTTTAAGGTCCCTTCCAAGGCAACACATGCTGGGAGTCCATGAAGAGAAACTTGGACTTTTCCTGAGATGCTGCCTTTGCAAGGGCAAGTCCCAAACACCCAAGGTAGTTTGAAATGCCCTGAGCAGAACCCAGCTGTGCTTTCTCATAGGTTGCGGCGGCGGTGGAGGTGGCAGGGGTGCCGCGACTCCCGGAAAAGCGCTCCGCGGTTGGGCTGCCCGGGGCACAGACACGTCCTCTGCCCGGCGAGTGATTTCAGCTCAGCTCAGCTCAGCGGCAGCGTGCAGGAGACACGGAGGGAGAGAGCAGAGCGCTGTGTGGCGTTCCGCAGAGAACTGGCCTTTATTACAGCCGGGCCCTCGGCGAAGGGAGCCAGTGACAGCAGCTCTCTGGAACAGGGGATAAACTGGGCTATTTATAGGGGAGGAGAGGAGTGGGGGAAACTGGGATATAGGTATTGGGGTGTGATGGCAGGGGAGAACAGCAATGGAGTGTAACAGTTTAACATAACTAACTCAAGGATTTCTGGGAGTGATACTTTTCTCTCTCTTAGAAAAAAGTATCTTGCCTCCAAGGGAGGGCCAGGATCTCTGAATCACCAGGTTCCCCAGCCCCCACAGTCAACCATGGAAAAGCAGCTTCTGAACAATAAAGGTTCCTCTTGCCATGTGAACCTCGCTGCGTCGTTTGTCCATCTCGAGCGCCACAGTGACACTCTGCAAACAGAGCTGCACCTGACTGAAAATGAATGGGACAGAAATCAGGAACTCTCAAAGTTTGATTTCCTATCTAATACAGCCCAGCCAGCCAGCCCCACACAATCCCCATCCCACCGCTCCAAATGTGGATCCCACTTCTCCCAACCTCCTTCTGATCTGGGGTGACTTTATGATCCTTGGATCCCCAGGTGTCTGTTCTCTTCCTGCTGCCTATTAAGTTCTGCACCTTCAAGACTGGCTCTGAGAGCCAAGGGGGGGAAGAAGAAGCTGCAGTGTGTTTGCAGAAATGGCACTCACTGCCCCGCACGCATCCCCGGCCTGTGTTGTCTGCAGCAGGGACAGACAGTGGGACAGAGCTCTCCTTTGCTTCTAGGCACTTTAGTTCAGTTTCCTTTTTCGTTAGTTTTTAGTTTATTTTAGTTGGTTTTTAGCTAGGTGAGGCACAGGAGTTCCCCAGAGTGTTTTTTGCCTTTTTCCTTGGATCTGTTCAAAGCTGCTCTGGACTGAGAACCCAGCCAAACCCCGGGAGCTCACGGCTGTGGCCCACGGGGGCCTGGGCCTGGGCCCCTTCCAGCGCCGGAGGAACTGATAAGAGACTGAGCGAGCTGAGCTACACCCCATGGAAAGGACTTTTCTGGCTTTGCCATCTCTTCAAACAGCCAGACGATTTATTCTTTAATATTATTCATCTTGCTCATGCTTGTAGATGCTTTGATTATTAAATAAAATGTGTTTTTCCACTTTTCTCCAAGAAAATATTTTTACTGAAACACTCAGGGGACGGACAATTTTAATTTGCTTTTTACAGGGACCCCATTCATAGGGTTTCTTCCAAATTTACCCTAAACCAGGACAGGTTCCAACTCCATCTCACCTGGCAGCAGTGGAACTGAGTAATTTTGGTGTGGGATTGAGATTTTCTAAGGTGGAACAAGCCCTTTTGAGTTGGGATTGAGCCCTTTTGGGGTAAAATGGAGCTGTTTTCAGTGGGATTGAGTGGTTTTGAGGTGACAGATCGATCCCTCCTGGCTTTTGGAGTGCAAAGAGGTGGAGATGAGAAGCTGTTGGGGGTTAGGTGTCCTTCTTTTAGTTCTGGCTCAACTGTGGAATTTTTACCCATTAATTGTGGGGAAAACCTGACTGCGGGTGGTACTTGAGAAACACAAAGATTTTGGCTGGGCCCAGGAGGGAAGGGGGCAGGGAAAGGGGAAGGTGGGGACAGTTTGGCAACTTCTTCAGCTTCAGAGAAGGACACTTTGCTGGGAGCTGTTGCTGAGGAGAAAAGGGAATTCGCTATCACCCAGACGGAGCTGCTGCTTTATGTCCTCCTTCTTCCCTCTTCATTGGTGGCCTCACACCCCCTGTCCTGCCGGGACGTGTGGCAGTGCCAGGCACCGCCACGGAGCTGCTGATCCACCTCAGCCACCGGCCTGGGATCTCAGCTCATCCCTGCTGTTCCAGCTGAGTGTTCCTCAGGGCCCTGCAGGAGCACTGGCACTGACTGCCAACCCAAGGGGGTTTGTGAAGCAAAGCCTCTCCTCCATCCTTTCCCGTCCCGGCCGAGAAGGCTGTCACGGGGTCCCTGGTTCTGTTTTGTTGTTAACGCTGTAGTTATTGTTGTTTGTGTGCCTCGTTATACACACTAGTAAAGAACTGTTATTCCTATCCCCAGATCTCTGCCTGAGAGCCCCTTGAGTTACAAATTATAATGATTCAGAGGGAGGGGGTCTACATTTCCACTCCAGGGAAGGCCCCTGCCCTCCCTATCAGACACCTGTCTTCCAAAACAAAGACAGATGGGGAGTTTCTACATCCTCCTAACCATTGTGGGGCCAGCAGTGGTCTTGGTTCCCCATGCTCTTTTTGTGGGGCCTTGTGTGTCTGACCCCCTCTGCTATGGGGGGAGTGGATGTTGTGTCTGTGCCCCTCCGACTTAGGGGGACAGGGGATATTTGCTGCCCCCTTTCTTCTCCTGGGAAGCCTGTGTGGGCTCTTTGTCCCTCTCTGATTTGGGGGGTGCCAGTGTTGTCACCATCCTGGCAGCCCCCGGCTGCTCTTTGCCCTTTGCCAGGCCAGGGGTGTTCTCTGTCCCCTTGCAATTTGCGGGGCTGGCACAGGCACAATTCCCCTTCTCTTTAGGGGGGCTGGCAGTCTCCCCTTCCCCCTCTGATTTGGGGGCCACTGTGGGCTCCATCCATCTCTTATTTTGAGGGGGCTGGGTATTTATCTCCCTTCAGTGTTGGGGGCCCAGGGATCGTCTCCATCCTCCTCCAGTTTTGAGGGGCCTGGGAGTAGTCTCTGCCTCCCACCGATTTGGGGGGACTGGTGCAGGCTCTACCCCTCTCTGATTTTGAGGGTTAACCTGGAAGAAAGGCATCAAAAGCTTGACAAAGGCTGAAGGGAATGCTCTGATTACCCCTTTTGCCAAGAGGTTCCCTTTGCTGATGCTGCAAACAAGGACCAGACTTGCCGGCCGGCAGTGGGTTTCAGGTTCTTTTATTTCCTGGGCCCTCGGTCCTGCGTAGGACACGGGAACTGGGTGCTGCAGAGGCTGTGGCAAGGCATCAGAAATGGCCGCCCAACACCCAAGGGTGGTAGAAGATCTGCTCCAGCACTGGCCGAGCCATGGGGTGCTTGGACAAACAGCAGCGGATCAGATGTTGGCACTCTGGGGAGAGAAGGCAGAAAGCGGCGCTCACTTGCAGAAGGCTCCTGCCCAGCTGCTCCCGGCGCCTGCAGAAGCCGGGCCACGCTGCGTGTGCTCGGAGCTGCCCTTGGCGGGAGAGCGGCACGGCAGGACAAGCGTCCCCTCCTTCAGCCAAGCGTGCCACACCCAGCCTGCCACGGGCCACCTGCTGCAGCCGGCCCTTGAGGGCACATGGACGTCCCGCGCAGCTGCGGGAGGGCCGGGCTGGGCTGCGCGGTGCCTCCTGCCAAAGCCTGCCTTCTTCAGGCCGCATCCCAACCTGGAGAGACCTCCTGCGGGAAGAAGAGCTGCCCCAACACGATGTCTCGCTCCTTCTCCAAGGGTAAGTACCCGCACACCATCTCAAACAACAGCACACCCAGGGACCAGATGGTCGCCCCATGGCCGTGGTAGCAGCGCAGGCCGATCCACTCGGGCAGGCAGGACGTGCGTGTTCCTAGGGGAGACGGGTGGCACTGCTCAGGCGCAGGCTGCTGGCTTCCAGAGCCTGGCACCAGCCTCCGGCCAGAGGCAGGAGCTGCAGCCATGGCCACAACTTCCCCCTCAAGGCCTCCGTGCCTCCCCCTGACAATGGGCCAAAGCCAAGAAACAATTCTGCAATGCTCACAAGGCCAGCAGAGCAGCCCAAGGCCTTGCCGGCCTGCCAAGCTTTGCTACCCTTGAGCCTTGACCCCCACCCATCGCACTGCTGTCCATGTGGGGCTGGGGATGCTCAGCCTGGAAAGAGAAGGTGCTGGGGAGGCCTCCCTGCAGCTCTAGGAAAGATGGGCACAGAGAGGAGAAGCCTTTCAAGTGCAGGAGTGAGATTGAAGTTGCATCTAATGAAGCTGCTCTTTTACACTCAGCCTGCTGGGGCACTGGCCCAGGCTGTGCACACAGCCTGGGGATGCTCCATCCTTGGCAACATCCAAGGCCAGCTGGGAGCAGGGCTCTGAGCAACATATTCTGGGGGAAGATTGCTCTGCTTGGAACAAGATGCTCTTTAGGCTCCCTTCCAAGCCCAGCCACCCAGGGATTCCATCATTCTATGGTCTCCGTTGTCCACTTCAGCCTGGGCCTGGGCTCCTGGCACTGATGTCACAGTGCACGCTCCAGCTCGAACTTCCAGCATCCAGCAACGGCCACAACACAACCCTTGGCTCCTTGTGTCAGCACGATCTTCTCAGTGCTCCCTGTCACCTTGCTTGTTACCTGCTGCCTGATGCCCCCCTCAGTCCTGAAATCTCCCCATTGCCTGGAGATTACTATCCATCCCTGCAGGATGTCTGCATTTGTTGCAAAGAAGGTATGGTACTATTCCACGGAGGTGGACACCCCGCAGCTGCCTGGGTGGGCTGGAGCTGTGTGGGACAGTGTGGGAAAGGGACCCCACTCTGAGATTTTGCTACCTCAGCAGGCTGTCATGGACAGAGAGGAGGAGATGGAGGTTGATACAGAAATTGACACAGAAGAAGACATGGAAGTAAATGAAGAAGATACTGGGAAGGAGGAGATGGAAGTGGATGGTGAAGAGTCAGAGGAACAAATGGAGGTGGAAATGGAAGACCACGTTGAGGAGATGGATGTAGAGGGAAAAGATGAGGAGGAGGACATGGTCTTGGGATGAAGACCGATGCCAGCAGCAGAGCAGGCAGGTGTTCCCCACGGGCAGAGTGGGTCCCCTGCTGCCAGGCTGGGGCTGGGCTGGGCACTCCCTGCTCAGGGACACGCTAGCCCATGCACTGGATTCTGGTGGCCATCCCTGGCCTGGCCTGGCCTTGCTTTGGGCCACACAAGCCCTGTTCCAGTGCCTGGGCCACAGCCCCCAGCCCAGCCAGGTTCACTTCTGGCAGCAGAGTCCCACTGTGCCAGTGTCCCAGCCCGGGAGCACATGGAACACCCCTCCATGCCTGACTGCACTCACCGTGCTACTTGTTTTTCTTCCAGGACTGAGGCAAATCCCGGACACAGATGACACCCTTCTGTATATACATTATGGAGTTGTTGTGATCATGATAGAGATTTTAGGTTTTGTTTAAGTCTCCTGTAAATACGTTTCACATAGTTTTGTTAGATAAGTTCTTAGCTAAATAGGTTCTATAGTTTGTTGTTGTTATCAATATTCTTACAATGTAAATACTTTGTGTAGTTCATTCTTGTTCCTTTTCTTCTACAAATAAACATTCTTTGTTTTTCACACCCCAGTTCTCTTTGCATTTGCTTTGGGCACATTTGCAAAGTTGTGCTTTCCACTGGCTCCAGGTTGCCAGGGCTGGATGTCCCGGAGGGAGCTGGCACAGCCACCCCAGCAGTGGGCTCCCTGTGCACAGGGGGTCCCACTGACAGAGCTCACCCTCTCCTTGCAGTTTCTCTGCACACACTTGATAGCTGCAGGGGCAAATCCCAGTGGGCCCTGTCCCATGGCATCCCACCTGGGAGCAGGGCTCAGCCTCATCCATGGCTCTTCCCTGGCTAGCCCCAGGGCTAAGGAGGCTGCACTGGGCTGCGGGCAGCCTGCCTCCTGGGCACCCTGAGGGGCTGGAGCCAGCCTGGAGGGAGCCTCAGCACAGGGGCCTCTGGCCTACATGCACCAACATTTCCTTTGGAAACCCCCTCTGTCACCACACTCTGCTACAAGCACAACATCAATTCTTCCTCCTACTTCAAGGGGAGACCTGAATTGGCACCAATTGGTCCCTTGGACTTTCTAGCACAGCAAATGTCAGCGCTTGGAATCCCTGTTCTGCACTCCCTGCTCGGGCACCAAAACATTGGAACCTGCCAGAACATCTTGAATTAGCACCAACCTGCAGAGAGCTACAGGGGGAGAACCTACACCCAACCACACAGGGACATTGGTGGGCTGGGGCAGAGCTGAAACTAAAGTATTTTAATGCCAAGAGACAGGATTTTTTATTGCTGAATTCTTTCTCCCACAACAAGAATGAAAGCTTTCAGTCTCCTCACCTGCCACACATGTCTATTGCCAAGGTTTACTTCTGGGTTACGGCTGATTTTTATTCATCTCTTCAGAACTCTGATGCTTTTCCTGCCTAAGGTGCAGAGATGATATTTCAGAGCCAGATGAGCTCAGCACAGCTTGTGCAACACGCAGGATTTCCAGACCCAGAGATTCAGGCCATGCAAACTGATACTTTTTTGTCTCTGTGCAAAGATCACCATAAGGATGTCAGTGATGTACCACACACTTCTCAGAGCTGTCCTTTCTATCCAGCTCTCCCCAGTCTCTTCACACACTTCACTCCAAGCAGGTTCTGATAGAGTTCAGTAGCACATGGGATTTCATCCTGGCTTTTCTTCATTTTCTCCTGAGCTGTCTCCAGACACAGTGTGTGGGCACTGCAGCAGCATGAACGTGGCACCTCCCTGACACTGAGATTCATGTTACAACTTTTCATCAAAAGCAGCAAAGAAATGATTCCCACTGGGTCCCACTTGGCTCCTTGGCAACTTTGTGCTGCTGCAGCTCCAGCACCAGGCCTGGTGCACAGGAATTTCAGGAGGAGACACACCGAAGGAATCAACCATTCCCAGAGAAGAAACATCTGTTTGCATGGCCCAAATCTGTGGGTGGGGAGGAGCCCGCGGAGCCAGAGCTCCTGGCTCTCTCCTGGTGTCAAGACACTTTTCACTCCGAGAGACAATGTATCGCTCCCAGGGATCTTTGAGTTAGTTATGTTAAACTGTTGTGTCCCATTGGTGTTCCCCCCTGCTGTCCCACCCCAATAGATGTAACTCAGGCTCCCCCCGCCCCTCTCCTCTCCTATAAATATCCCGGGTTTCCCCTGTTCAGCGGATTAGCTGTTGCTGGCAACCTTCGCCAAAGCTCTGCCTGAATAAAGGTTTGTGCTTAGCAGAACGCTGGACCAGCTTTCTCGTCCCTGCTTCCCGTGTCGCCTGCCCGCCGCCACTGAGCTGAGCTGGAATCACTCGACTGCCCGAAGCTGGTGACACGCGCTTCAGCCCAGCCCTTTTCAGGGCTGCTTCTCCAGAGCAGTCGCGGTGCTCCGGGCTTTCCGTCACCGCGGCCACTGGCGTCTCAACGTGAGGCCTTCGAAGGAGCCCTGAAGAAGCGTCCGCCCGCACCTTTAGCTGTGAGGCGAGCCGCCGTTGGAGCCGCCACCCCTTGAAGAAGCTTCCTTGCGTTTTAGCAAGAGGTGATCCAAGAGACTGCGACCGGGACCCTCGTCTGACCATCTGGGGCAAGGAAGAGCCCCTGAGGACCAGGGGTGGCCACCAGGTGACCACCTACCCAGCAGCTTTGTTTTCACCCTCCGGCATCTGCTGAAGAGAAATTGTAAGTCGATCCCGTGAAGGGATTTTTCGGGCTCTTTTTTTTTTTTTCTTTTTCTTTGCTGTTTTACTGCTGGGTGGGGAGTGAAAAAGGATGGGAAATCAGTCCTCTGTATGGAGACTGATCCCACCTGAGAGGGACTTTTATATCCAAGTTGTGAAGACCCTAATAGCGGGAAATTTTAAGTTTTCTAAAGGGGATTTAAAGAGATTTATTCACTGGGTTTTTAAACATTTTAAGGTTAATTCGGATTCTGCTAAATTGGGAATTTTTTGGGTTAATGTGGGAAGAAAGTTATATACAGTTCAAGCTAAGGGAGATATTTCTGTTGAAAAATTTTTTCTTGCGTTTCAAAATATTATTTTCTCATTGGAAAAAAAGGGAAAAAAAGAAGAGGGAATTTTGGGTCCCCAGTTAAACCCCCCAACCCCATCAGCCCCTCCAAGTGCCCCCAAACCCTCTTCCCTATCTGAGAGCCTGTCGGCGGGTGGACATTGCCCCTGGAACAGAGCTGCTGCCATCTCCCTGACACACCTCCACCGTCTCTCTATCCTTACCAGGGCAGCAATGGCCATGCCGCTCTGGTTCTTTCCTCTACCCTCTCTCCCATGCCCTCACACCCGGTTGTGTCCCCCCCAGTTCCAAGCGTTAGCACAGATGGTGCCGGCAGTGTGGCCAGCCCTGCCATTTTGTCCCCCTCACACCCAGGTTTTCCCGCCCTCGATGCCCAAAATGGCCACTTTCCCGCCTTCACCCCTTCTCTTCCTGCCGCGTCCTGTTCCTCCTCCCCCCCACTGCGTCGTTGGGTGTAACCGCGTCGGGCCCTGCCCCATCCATCGGGAAATCCCTCCCCGTCACGGGCCCCGCTCCTGTCCCTTTGTGCCGGGGCTCTGTCCCCAGCGGCGCTCCCGCTCCAGGGTCCCAGTGCCCCGGAGGTCGGGACGGCTCCGGCCGGAGCGGGGCCATCCCGGCTTCCCCACACAGCCACAAAAGGGCCAGCTCTAGGCACCCGAGCCGGCCCCGCGCTGCCACCAAGCGCGCCCCATCTCCACTAGGAGATGAGAGCAGTGAATCTTCTTATTCACATTCTGAGTATGAAGACCCCTGGGCTGAGGTGCAGAGGGAAGCCACACGGGCGGGGAACTCAGCTCTGTCCCAGAAAATACTTGCCTTTCCTGTAATAATGAGGAGAGACAGGACAGGGGCACAGGTTGCTGCATGGGAGTCCCTTCACTATAGGGAACTGCAGGAACTTTGCAAAGCTGCAGAGGAACATGGCAGGAGTTCACATTTTTTTAAACACTTGCTGGAAGCCTCCTTCTCTGCCCACATCATGGTCCCACATGACATCAAAAATATTATGAACTGCCTTCTCTCCCCAGCAGAATACATGTTGTGGGAGAGGCAATGGAAAAAACATTTGAAGCAATTGGCAGATGCTTATGCAAGAGATGCTAACAGACCTAATTTTACTTTAGAGCAATTAGCAGGAGAAGGAGATTTCCAAAAGCCCCGAGATCAGGCCCGAGACCTGCCTGAAGCAGCTTTACAGGATATTGCCAATGCTGCCAAGATATCTCTTTTTACCACCCCTGGTGATAAAGTGCCAACACAGTGCTTCACCAATATTAAGCAAGGGGCAACTGAGTCTTTTATTAAGTATATTGATAAGTTAAAAATAGCCATTGAAAAGCAGATAGAGAGCTCTCAGGCACAAAAAGAATTATTAGTAAAAATAGCAATGGCCAATGCTAATCAGGACTGCAAAGCAGTTTTGCGAGCCCTCCCTCTGGACCCTGAACCAACCATAGATCAGATGGTTGAAGCCTGCACCAAACACTCCTCTGCCTCAAGTGAGAATACAGTGGCACTTGCAGTGGCTAAAGGAGTGGCAGAGGCGATATCTGGAGCTTATGCTGCAGACCCCAATAGAAATTGTTGTTTTAATTGTGGTGAGCCTGGACATTTTTTCAAAGACTGTCCAGAGAGACATTCTATACAACCTCCAGCCCACCAATGATTCCCCAGACAGAACTGGCATTCGGGAAACTTCAAGCAGAGCGCAGAACGGCCCCACACTCCGACATCAAATCAAATGCCACACTGCTCCACCCCTCCTGCCAAGCCCACCATCCTGCCTCCACGGGGAACCCAATATCAAGCCCAGCAGGTGGAGCACTTCAGATGGGAACCCGGTGTCAACTGGTAACCAGACTCTCTTTACATATGAAGGGTGACTGTATTTACAAAATCCCCACAGGGAAACGTGGACCACCAGGCGGTCCCTCCAACATCTTAATACTTGGGGATCCAACCAGCTCTCCAGGGCAAATTCATACCCTTCCTGAGGTCCAGACTATATACCCTGGAGATGAGATTTCCATCTCTCTGACCTGCATAGACCCTCCTTATTATTTAAAGGAACAGACTCCTGTGGCACAGGCCTTTTTACTTCCCAGTGACTGCCCAGATCAGGTTCCCCTCAACCCCAGTGCTATGTGGACACAGGTTGTGGGCTCCTGCAAACCCATTGTGGACTGTAGCCTGTTTTGTTCTGGGGAAAGGATTCAGCGCCCAGGAATGATAGACACTGGAGCAGATGTTACCATCATCACCCGCTCCGAGTGGCCAGACAATTTGGAATTACAGCCTGTAGCAGGCATGATTTCAGGAATTGGAGGGATGACAGCCTCCATGAGGAGAAAATGGAATATTGTTATAGAAGGACCTGAGGGACAAATGGCAACCATCAGGCCATTTGTGGTGAGAGCACCAATCACCCTCTGGGGATGGGATCTCCTGTCCCAATGGGGGGCTTCTCTGCGGATTCCCAGCAGGGATTTTTAGTGGGGGTCACTGAGAAGCGCACCACGCCTACCAACCCCCAACTCACCTGGAAACAGCACCATCCAGTGTGGGTTGATCAGTGGCCCCTATCTGAGACCAAACTGTGCACACTGGAAGCCCTCGTAGAGGAGCAGCTTGCCAAGGGCCACATTACAAAGACCAATAGCCCTTGGAACTCGCCTGTCTTTGTCCTACGCAAACCAGGCAAGGACAGGTGGAGACTCCTTCAGGACCTCCGGAAGATCAACGATGTCATTGAGGACATGGGACCCCTTCAGCCTGGCATGCCCTCCCCTTCAATGCTCCCCCGGGATTGGAAGCTGGCTGTCATTGACATCAAGGACTGTTTGTTCAACATACCACTCCATCCTCGGGATGCTCCCAGATTTGCATTCTCAGTTCCCTCTCCAAACAGACAAGCACCTTTAAAAAGATACCATTGGCTAGTCCTTCCTCAAGGGATGAAAAATTCACCCCCATCTGCCAATGGTACGTGGCCCACATCCTGTCACCTGTGAGGACCCTGTTCCTGGATGCCGTCATCCTCCACTACATGGATGACATCCTGGTATGTGCTGCTGATGATGACTATCTGCACCGGACCTTACAAAAAACTATCCAGACAATCGCGGACGCTGGATTTGAGATCCGTGAGGACAAGATCCAGCACACCTGCCTGTGGACCTACCTGGGACTCCAGATCCGTGAGCGGACCATCGTGCCCCAGCAGCTGACCATCAAAGACGACCCCAAGACCCTGCGGGACTTGCATCAGCTCTGCGGGTCCATCAGCTGGATACGCCCTCTGCTTGGGGTAACAACAGAAGTCCTTGCGCCCCTCTTCAACCTGCTCCGTGGCAGCGAGGCCCTTGATTCACCACGCTCCCTCACACCGGAGGCTCGGGAATCCATCACCAAGGTCCAGGAGGCCCTGTCTTCACGACAAGCCCACCACTATGAGCCCAGCCTGCCCTTCCAGCTGGTTATCCTGGGTAAGGCCCCCCGCTTACACGCGCTCATTTTTCAGTGGGACCTGGCATTGAAAGATCCTCTCCTTATCATCGAGGGGATTTTTACACATAACCAGCCCACTAAAACTATTACCACCCCGCAGGAAATCATGGCTGAACTCATTAAAAGAGCTAGAGCCCATATCCACACTCTTGCAGCCTGTGAGTTCACATGCATTTTCCTCCCATTGGCAGCTGGAAGTTTGGAGCCTTTGCTCCAAACCAGTGAGAACCTTCAGTTCTCTCTCAATAGCTATTCAGGCCAAATTTCTATACGCCCACCTGGCCACAGACTTTTCAAAACCACATTTAATTTGGTCCCCAAATCATTACAGAGCAAAACACCGCTCCAGGCCCTGACGGTTTTCACAGATGGCTCAGAGAAATCCCACAAGTCAGTCATGACTTGGAAGGACCCCAGGACACAGAAATGGGAGTCTGATGTCCAAGTGGTTGAAGGATCACCACAGATTGCTGAATTAGCAGCCGTTGTCTCAAAAGCTTTTGAGAAATTCCAAGAACCTTTCAATCTGGTGACTGATGCGGCTTATGTGGCTGGAATAGCTATGAGAGCAGAACATGCATTTCTGAAACAGGTCTCTAACCCAAATTTATACAAATTGCTTCCTGAATTAGTGTATCTTATCTCCCACAGAAAGCAACCTTACTATGTCATGCATGTGAGGGCACACACCGACCTCCCAGGTGCCATTGCTGAAGGAAACAGGAGGGCAGACGCCTTAGCCATGCCTGCTGCAGCAGCCAATGTCCCTGACATTTTCGCACAAGCAAAATTGTCCCACCAGTTCTTCCACCAAAACGTGCCTGCACTGATGAGAATGTTCAGACTATCCAGAAACCAGGCTAGAGCAATAGTTGCTGCCTGTCCTAATTGCCAATCGTTCCAAATACCTGTCGTTAACTCCGGGGCTAACCCCCGAGGACTGAACAGCTGCCAGATATGGCAAACCAATGTGACTCACGTCCCGTCCTTCGGGGGAGTCAAATATGTACCTGTGTCAGTAGACACCTTCTCTGGTGCAATGTTTGCCTCAGCCCATGCAGGAGAAAATGCCAAGCACACCATCCGACATTTTCTCCCTGCTTTTGCTACCCTGGGAGTCCCAGAACAAATTAAAACAGACAATGGACCTGCTTACACCTCTCACAAATTAAGAGACTTTTTCAATGAGTGGGGGATGAAACACACCACGGGCATTCCTCATTCCCCCACAGGGCAATCAATAGTAGAAAGAACCCACCAAAACCTAAAAAGAGTCCTTGATCACCAGCGAGGAGGAACAGAAATCATTCCCCCCATTGAGAGGCTCTGTAAGGCTCTATATGTCATTTCTAAATTGCTCGCCTACAGAGCCTGACCCCTCTGTAATTCAGCACTTCTCTAATTCAACTCATGCCAAACTCACAGAGAAGCCGCCAGTGCTGATCAAGGATCCTGAATCACAACAGACATCAGGACCTTTCCCACTGATTACCTGGGGGAGAGGGTACGCGTGTGTGTCCACACCATCAGGACCTAAGTGGCTCCCAGGGAAAAATGTGAAACCTTATTTAGGCCCTACAAACCCTGCACCAGATTCGGAACTTTCAAAGTCTCCTGAGACCCACACAGGTCCAGAAAAACAGCAGCCCACTGCAGCCTGGAAACGGAGACGTCGTCGGAGTCCACAGAACCGACCTGCCACCAGACCAACAACCAGACAGAGGCCAAACCGTCCTGCTAGCAGGGCTGCAACGAGACGACTGCCAACGTCACACCTGACACCGTGACAGTACACAAGTCTTCTTAACTCCCTCCCCCTTCCCCTTCTTGCCCTCGTTGCCCAGCCCAAATTGCTAGTTTGCACCAAAGTGCACCTCTGTGCTGCTGCTGGTGTCGGGTCATGTGTCCCCAATACACAGAATAACCTTGCTTATAAGAGTTTGGTTTTTTTTGCTTTTGTTTTTGTTTTTTTTTTTTAAAAAGAGGAGGGAGACGGGAGAGGAAAGGGAGAAAGAAAATAGCCCTCACCCCCCCTCCAAAAATCAGAGCTAATCTTTTATGTCCTGTTATAGAAAATGGAGAGCAAAAACATCCTTGAGATCCTGATGTTCCTGATTATCTGGATGCTCCTGAAAACATCAGCTGTAGAGGCCTGGTGTCGTGGTTTTAAACCAGTAACTAAAAAAAGATTACTTATTTTTTTTGCTGTGAGATATGGATTAAAACAAGAGCAAATCAGGCATAAAACTTAAAAGAAATAAAGAAAGTTTATTAACAAACTACAATAATAAGAACACCAGAAAAAACTTCCAGAAAACTTCTTTTTATCCCCTACTACCCACCATTCTTTTGTTCACATGACAGCAGAGACAAAAACTTTAGAACTTTGATGGTTTAAACAGTCCCAATTCTTTCTACAGTCTTTTCACCAGTCTTTGTAGAGAAACAGATGTCTCTTTCTGTTAACTTATGGAGTTTTTCACAAGGAAACTACTTCTGTTATAGTTTCTTATTGCCCTAATGTCAGCTGCCTAGAACTGCTGTTATCAGAGCTCACTCCTCCCATTTTACATTACTCTGAGGTGTATATGGGCCATGAGTCTAGGGATGGCATTTTAAGGATGAGTTATTCAAAGGTAAAAGTCTTCTTCATCTGTTTCTGTGAGCTTCACTAGAAAACAGTTTTTTTTCTATTGCCCCCCAAGGCTTCAAATCTTCTAGCACTTCACTGTATCACAATTACTCTACTTTTTACTCAAAGTCCACACTTTGAACGCTCTATTCCTCCCTACATACTGTATCATGAATTAAAGGAGTTCTTTTCAGGACTTCATTGTCCATCTCCATAGTTTTAACAGAAAGATATTTCAGCTTAATTAAAGCATCTCCTTATTCTGTACCTTTTCTGAAGCTTCTTTTCTTTCCTGTCACTGGTAGTTTATAAAGTCTCTTTTCATGTTGATCACTCTCTTTTTCTCTCTCGGGATAAAAAGATTAATCCGCAAGTCTCATCTGGGTAATAGTTCTGTGGCCTCGGCCGGTGCAAGAGCTGGAGCTGTCTGTGATAGAAGATTCCTCATAGCTGCTCTGGAAAGTGTAGTTGCCGCCCCAGCCCGCTGCAGGTCCAGAGCTTTTTCTTTTTCTTTACTCAGCAGTCTCCGGTGAACTCCGTCACTGCAGCCGAGCCAGGAACCGGCCTGGCCCGGCCAGGGCCCGGGGCAAGCCCCCCGCAGGCCCCATCTCCCGGCCGGGAGACGCGGCAGGCCCGGCCTGGCCCCCGCCCGGCCACATGGCGTGGGCAGGGAGCAGGAGGCCGGAGCTCCGCCACCCTTCACAGCCAGGAAACAAAGAGAACCTAAGTGCCCTGACTTTACATCTTAAGGTAGGCTTCACAAGTTGATCTCCCTTTTCAATGGTTCAAATTGCTGTCAATCCCCAGGAATGACCAATAATTGGTCAGGAGAAGAGACTCCTTTCAGTCCCCAGCAACTTCAACTTCCTTAGCTCTCACAACTACCTTAAAGGTAAAGTCACCTCATGACACCTGGCTAGTAGCACAGCCCCAGGAGAACGTGTGGATCACCCTCGCAAAGACGCACCAACAAGACCACATGTGCTTGTCCATGAGCAGCACCACCAATCCTCTGTCATCCTGCCTGGTAGGGATTCCTTTAAAGCCCCATGAACATCCTTTCCCAGGGAAAGAGCCCAACCCAGTAGACATTTGGGATGGGTGGACAAAGATCTTGCCCCATGCACCAGAGGAACCACAGGAATTAGAGCTTTTGGGATCCTCCAAAGCTACCTATTGCATAAATTTTAATTATCACCCAGTAGCCAATGCATGGCCTGCCTCAAAATACCAAAAGGCAATTAAATCAAGGAAAAATGTGACTCCCAACAGTAAAATTGACAGTCAGTCCAAATGGTGTAATTACACCAGCAGCACACGATCCACCTCCTCTCACTATCCCAGAGTGCTGCCCCGGGGAGTGTTCTTGATCTGTGGGGATAGAGTGTGGGCAGGAATCCCTTCCCGACTCCGGGGAGGTCCTTGCACGCATGGACAGCTTACCATCCTCACTCCAAATTCAACTCTAATACATGATTGGCTGAAAAAGAATGAATTGGCCCACCAAAAGAAAGATCTCGCCCAATTAGATGAAAATTGCAATAGCCAAATTAAAGATCGGCCCTACACAAAGAGGGTGGTGATGTGAGCATTTTTGCTGTGGGCAGCTGCTGCTAAAGCCCTTGGTGAGCCTTCTCACCTGGAGTGTTGGCTTGGTAAGCAGGCCAACCGGACCTCCTCTGTCCTGAGTGACCTCCTGACAGATGAAGAGACTGTTAGGCATGCCATGCTACAAAACCGAGCTGCCATAGACTTTCTGCTCCTGGCCCATGGACACGGCTGCGAGGAATCAGATGGTTTGTGCTGCTTTAACCTCTCCAGCCCCAGTGAAGGCATCCAAGCCCGCATCCAGAGACTCCAACATGCAGTCCAGAAACTCCAGGCTGAAAAGGAGCCCCAGTGGCTTGAAGATCTTTTTGTGAGCTGGGGACTCGAGAGATGGGTTGCCTCCGTCCTCAAGAACATTTTTGGGGTTTTCTTGATTGTTATGATCTTCCTAAGTATGTTTTTATGTTTTAAGAAGCTATTAGCTAACTCTCTAGGGGATGCCTTTTTAATAAGTAAAGAAGGGAGAGTTGTGGGTACGGAGGAGCCCGCTGGGCCCGAGATCCTCGCTCTGCCCAGGAGACAAGATACTTCTCTGTAAGAGAGGCACAATGTGTCGCTCCCAGGGGTCTTTGAGTCAGATATGTTAAACTGTTGTACCCCATTGGTGTTCTCCCCTGTTGTCCCACCCCGATACAGGTATCTCGGGCTACCCCCCGCCCCTCTCCTTCCCCATAAATACCCTGGCTTTTCCCCTGTTCGAGAGATTCGCTGTTGCCAGCACCCTTCGCCGAAGCTCTGCCTGAATAAAGGTTTGTGCTTTAGCGGAACGCTGGACCAGCTTTCGCATCCCGGCTTCCTGTGTTGCCTGCCTGCCTGCCACCTCTGCAGAGCCGAGGTGAAATCACTCGCCTGCTCGAAGCTGCTCACGCGCTTCGGGACAGCCCTTCTCAGGCCTGAATATCCAGAGAAGTCGCGGTGCTCTGGGCTTTCCGTCGCCGCGGCATCCCCATGCCAGGGAGCTGCTGCTCTGGTCCCACAGGGTGCTTTGGGTTGTACCTGATGGCTCAGCAGAGCTTGGGGAAATGCCTCAATGTTTTTTGGATTTGAAAGGCATTTGGGTCAAATCCAATTTCTCCTCTGTGGGATGAAATCTTGAGCTCTGACGGGTTTCACTTGAGCATTTCTCTAATTTATCCCCCCAGCCTAAACACCCCCAGCAGATCCCCTGCTCCTCCCACTCTGTGTCAGCCCCAGCTATGATGCTTGGAGCTTTTCCCTTCAACTGAAAGAACTGGAAATTGGCTGGGTTTTGTCACCTCTTGGCAACAAAATTGTCTCCTGTTATGCAGCTCAGGAGGAAAGAAATTTCTTCCTACCTTCAGTTTGCTGCAACCAAGTGTTTTGTTCCTCTTGGTGAAGAGCTGGGAAGAAAGACTTCTTTTTAAGCTGAGGGAGCCAAATTCAATTCCCTTCTCATTTGGAGCAAAATCACCAAGTTATTTATGTTGAAAGTAACTCCAAATTTTTAAGACATCTTTTGAGAAAATATATCTCTCGGTGAGTGATTGCAAGTGGGTATGGGAAGAAACTCATTGCCTTGGACCATTCAAAGCAGTAATTTCTTCCCAAAGAGGAGGAGCAATTACATTTTCTGGGTGGAAAAATAAAATAAAATGAAATAAAATCAAGTAATAGTGGACCAAAGGAGATTAAAGCCAATCTCCATCTGCTGCCAATGACTGAATTAAATGCACAGGGCTCCTATCAGCTGGGCCAGACCAAACGTTGTTTTTGGCTTCTTGGGGGTTTTGTCAGAAATCTTTGTAGCACCAATAGTTCATGGACTTCTCTCTGCTGGCTTCAGCCATTCCTGCTGCCCATCATATCTTGCTATTATAAGGCAGCTCTTTTCATGATGTTGTCTTTGAAGTAGGAGAGCTGAGCCTTTTTCTACTTCTAGCCCCAGTTTTCAGTAGGACCAACATTTTCTTGTCTGGGAGTGTATTCAGTGGTGGCCACACAAGTGAAGGCAAGGAAGTGGCAGGTGATAATTGATGAAACTTCCTGTAATGGGAAAAACTCAGCATTCAATTTCCATCTCCTTAGAAATCTCTATTTTTCTTTCTTTTCCTGCCTCTTGTGCTCTTTGTGGCTGCTCTGAGTTTAGTCCTTGGAAATGCAATTCTATGCATCCAAATGATTTGGAGACAGAATAATCTTGTAGATAAAACCAACTAAATTTAACTTTCCAATATGAAGGCAGTTTGACATGCAGGCTTGGGGGGAGCTGGCAGTAGTTAGTGCCTGGCCAATGACAGAACACAGAGTTCATGTGATTGAGGTGAAATTTCATTCCCTGGAGACAAAGTCAAATTGCCTCTCATTTGCTCAGCACTCCAAATCCATTTGAAGCTGGTTGCCAAGACTTGCTGCAAGTGCTGAGTGATGGGATAAAGCCCTGCAATGGCACCATGGAATGGGAGAGCTGGAGAGAAATCTCAAAGAATGGCATTTCCAAGCATTTTCAGGTGCTGATGTTCTGCTGCTGGCTTGGTGCTGTCCAAGGGGCTGATTTGAATGGTTCTAGAGGAACTAAGCTGGGCAGTGAAATGCACCTCAGGCAGAAAATGCATCTCTGGTCTCGGCAAGGGCCTTTATCTCCCTTCATGCTGCTCAGCACTGAAATCCTGCAAGGACTGAGGGAATCTGAGGCTTTGGGAATGGCCAATAGTGAGAGATTTTGGTGAGATTTGACTCAGGAGATGGAAGCAGCAGCAGAAGGTGCTGTCATCTTCATCCTTGTGTTCTCCTGCATGATGATGCATTGTGAAGGCGGCGGGATTGCATCAAGTACCTTCTGTATCTCCTGTGGCAAATTCTTTCATTTCTTTGAATTTCAGGCATGTGTTGTATGGCTGTGCTGCACCCCAGGGCCAGGCTCTGCCTCTCTTTGCTCTGGCTGCTGCTTCCAAGCTGTCCTGTGTGATTTTGATTTGCAAGCCACCTCTCTGACCAGCTTCCACTTTGCTTGAAAAATTCAGCACCATGTTGATGGCTGAACAAGTCCCAGAGTTGGGGAGAAGGATTTGAGCTGCAATTTGTATCACAGAGTTGTTATAGTGGGGAAAATGTGGCATCCCTCCTGTGCCTGCTGCTGCTAATTTGGTTGCAAACATTGAAAACCTCTTCAGCTTCTCTCATGATACCTAAATTTGTTTTCTGCTTTGATTTCACACTTCGTTCATGCAGGTTTTTCCTCTGTCCTTGGCTAGAATTGTCAGGCCTGAGAAATTTGGTTGAGCCTTGGGACAGCTCCCATCATCTCTCCCTACTCCTAATGCTGCTTTGAATTGTCTTGGGAATCTGAGCATGAGGGAAACTGGGGGGACTTTAGTGAGAGGAAAAGTGAGGCACAGAGGCTGAAGTGCAAATGCAGAGTGTGTGTCACCACAGTGTGCAGTGCTATGGGGATTTGGGCCATGCAAACAGATGTTTCTTCTCTGGGAATGGCTGATTCCTTCGGTTTGTCTCCTCCTGAAATTCCTGTGCACCAGGCCTGGTGCTGGAGCTGCAGCAGCACAAAGTTGCCAAGGAGCCAAGTGGGACCCAGTGGGAATCATTTCTTTGCTGCTTTTGATGAAAAGTTGTGACATGAATCTCAGTGTCAGGGAGGTGCCACGTTCATGCTGCTGCAGTGCCCACACACTGTGTCTGGAGACAGCTCAGGAGAAAATGAAGAAAAGCCAGGATGAAATCCCATGTGCTACTGAACTCTATCAGAACCTGCTTGGAGTGAAGTGTGTGAAGTGACTGGGGAGAGCTGGATAGAAAGGACAGCTCTGAGAAGTGTGTGGTACATCACTGACATCCTTACAGTGATCTTTGCACAGAGACAAAAAAGTATGAGTTTGCATGGTCTGAATCTCTGGGTCTGGAAATCCTGCGTGTTGCACAAGCTGTGCTGAGCTCATCTGGCTCTGAAATATCATCTCTGCACCTCAGGCAGGAAGAGCATCACAGTTGTGAAGAGATGAATAAAAATCAGTCATAACCCAGAAGTAAACCTTGGCAATAGACATGTGTGGCATGTGAGGAGACTGAAAGCTTTCATTCTTGTTCAGGGAGAATGAATTCAGCAATAAAAAATCCTGTCTCTTGGCATTAAAATACTTCAGTTTCAACTCTGCCCCAGCCCACCAATGTCCCTGTGTGGTTGGGGGTAGGTTCTCCCCCTGTAGCTCTCTGCAGGTTGGTGCTAATTCAAGATGTTCTGGCAGGTTCCAATGTTTTGGTGTCCGAGCAGGGAGTGCAGAACAGGGATTCCAAGAGCTGACATTTGCTGTGCTAGAAAGTCCAAGGGACCAATTTGTGCCAATTCAGGTCTCCCCTTGAAGTAGGAGGAACAATTGATGTTGTGCTTGTAGCAGAGTGTGGTGACAGAGGGGGTTTCCAAAGGAAATGTTGGTGCATGTAGGCCAGAGGCCCCTGTGCTGAGGCTCCCTCCAGGCTGGCTCCAGCCCCTCAGGGTGCCCAGGAAGCAGGCTGCCCGCAGCCCAGTGCAGCCTCCTTAGCCCTGGGGCTAGCCAGGGAAGAGCCATGGATGAGGCTGAGCCCTGCTCCCAGGTGGGATGCCATGGGACAGGGCCCACTGGGATTTGCCCCTGCAGCTCCCAAGTGTGTGCAGAGAAACTGCAAGGAGAGGGTGAGCTCTGTCAGTGGGACCCCCTGTGCACAGGGAGCCCACTGCTGGGGTGGCTGTGCCAGCTCCCTCCGGGACATCCAGCCCTGGGAACCTGGAGCCAGTGGAAAGCACAACTTTGCAAATGTGCCCGAAGCAAATGCAAAGAGAACTGGGGTATGAAAAACAAAGAATGTTTATTTGTAGAAGAAAAGGAACAAGAATGAACTACACAACGTGTTTGCATCGTAAGAATATTGGTAACAACAACAACAAAGTATAGAACCTATTTACCTAAGAACATGTCTAACAAATCTATGTCAAATGTATTTACAGAAAACTTAAGCAAACTCTAGAATCCCTATCCTGAACACAAGAACTGAAAAACGTATATACAGGTGGGTGCCATCTTTGTCTGGGATGTGCCTGGGTCCTGGAAGAAAAACAAGTAGCACGGTCAGTGCAGTCAGGCATGGAGGGGTGTTCCATGTGCTCCCGGGGTGGGACACTGGCACAGTGGGACTCTGCTGCCAGAAGTGAGCCTGGCTGGGGCTGGGGGCTGTGGCCCAGGCACTGGAACAGGGCTTGTGTGGCCCAAAGCAAGGCCAGGCCAGGCCAGGGATGGCCACCAGAATCCAGTGCATGGGCTAGCGTGTCCCTGAGCAGGGAGTGCCCAGCCCAGCCCCAGCCTGGCAGCAGGGGACCCACTCCGCCCGTGGGGAGCACCTGCCTGCTCTGCTGCTGGCATCGGTCTTCATCCCAAGACCATGTCCTCCTCCTCATCTTTTTCATCAATTTCCATCTCTTGAACCTGGTCTTCCATTTCCACCTCCATCTCTTCCTCTCCGGTCTCTTCTCTATCCACTTCCATGTCCTCCTCTCTATCAATCTGGGCATCAACCTCCATCCCCTGCTCTCGGTCTGGGACAGCCTGCAGAGGTAGCAAAATCTCAGAGTGGGGTGCCTTTCCCACACTGTCCCACACAGCTCCAGCCCACCCAGGCAGCTGCGGGGTGTCCACCTCCATGGAATAGTACCATACCTTCATTGGAACAAATGCAGACATCCTGCAGGGATGGGTAGCAAAATCCAAGGAATGGGGAGTTTTAGGGACTGCTGGGGGAATCAGGGATCAGGTGGCAAAGAGATGACAGGATTAGCCTTGGAGCAGGGTGAAGAGCGTGCTGACACAAGGAGCCAAGGGTTGTGTTGTGGCCGTTGCTGGATGCTGGAAGTTCGAGCTGGAGCGTGCACTGTGACATCAGTGCCAGGAGCCCAGGCCCAGGCTGAAGTGGACAATGGAGACCATAGAATGATGGAATCCCTGGGAGGCTGGGCTTGGAAGGGAGCCTAAAGACCATCTTGTTCCAAGCGGAGCAATCTTCCCCCAGAATATGTTGCTCAGAGCCCTGCTCCCAGCTGGCCTTGGATGTTGCCAAGGATGGAGCATCCCCAGGCTCTGTGCACAGCCTGGGCCAGTGCCCCAGCAGCCGGAGTGTAAAAGAGCAGCTTCATTAGATGCAACTTCAATCTCACTCCTGCACTTGAAAGGCTTCTCCTCTCTGTGCCCATCTTTCCTAGAGCTGCAGGGAGGCCTCCCCAGCACCTTCTCTTTCCAGGCTGAGCATGCCCAGCCCCACATGGACAGCAGTGCGATGGGTGGGGGTCAAGGCTCAAGGGTAGCAAAGAGCATCAGGAAGTGAGAGATGGAAGCTTTTGGAGATGGGAGCTTTGCCTCTAAATGTAGAAAATCCAGAAAAGTGGAGGGGAAAATGGTGGGACTCGGGCTCTGTTGTAACTGGGGAATATTTCCTTTTCTTCTTTTCTTTCGTGCTGCCCCAAG
The DNA here is from genome assembly GCA_032357785.1 of Periparus ater. Classification (NCBI taxonomy): domain Eukaryota; kingdom Metazoa; phylum Chordata; class Aves; order Passeriformes; family Paridae; genus Periparus; species Periparus ater. The sequence continues at coordinate 2,601,965 of JANVCZ010000035.1, forward strand.
TTTGGTTGTTTGAAAGGAGGTTTGGCAAAATATCCATTGTCTTCTCCATTGGTGAAACACTGAGCAAAGTCTGGGCAAGCTGATGATGCAGAACAAAACCTGCAAATATCTCCTGGTGATGCTGATCCTGGGGAATGCAGCTAAAGCCAGCTAAAAGGCGTTTCTGGAAAGTCAAGCCTGGTTTACATTTTCTGGAGTTTGGCTGTGCCAACTTCACCAGTCATTTATAAAAAAGGAAAAAAACTCAAAGCAAAACAGACAAAACCACAAACAAACCAATCAAACATATCGATAAGAAACTCCATAGAAAAACCAAAGGCAATGAGAAGATAGGATTAGTTGTAAGGATATCACAGCATGCGAATGGCTGCTTCCTACAGGATCTCCATCCAAAGCCACTTAGAACAACTTCTCCAAAATATATCCAACAGGAGAAATCTAAAAAGTGATCCATGGCAGCTTTGGGGGCAGCTCTGCATTACGGTGAAGGATGAGCATGCAGTGGTACAGATGCAGCACTGCCCACCCTCCAGGCTGCTCTTTGCTCTGCTGAAAGACTCTTGCAGGACTGTGGCCCCTCTCCATGCAATGGAAATCATTGCCACAGCTCTCACTTGAGGCACTGGCATTTCCAGAGCCAGATTCAGGCACAATCCTACTGCCTGCTGAGCATCTGGGAAAGATCCTGAGCATCTTCAGGCCTAGAAGCACAAAACAGCTCAAGCTCTCCCTGAACTGGCTTTTCAGGGCAGCTTTCCATATCTCTGCAAGATTTCTTCATCCCTAAACACGTCTGACTTTATGTCCAATGATGCATTTGGGTTTCTTCCTTCCTTCCTTACTCCTGTGTGCCTCTGAGTAACCTTCCACGTGGACGGAGGAGATTGTGTACAGGACAATTGATTCCTGGATTGCCATTTGGCTTCACTGCCACTCACTTGAACATGGTCCTCATTTAAGAAGGACTTCCAAGAAATGGGTAGGAGTTTTGGCTGTGAGAGGAGCAGAAAGCACATTTTCTACACCAAATTGCCAGCTGATGCAGTTTCCCTGCCAAAATAGTGATTGCCATTCATCTTCCTGGGAAGAATGTGAAGAGCCATTCAGAGATCCCAGGTTCAGCTGGCCTGTGGCTTTGTGTCCCTCATTTCACATGTCCAATTTCAAGGGCCACTAAAAGAGGCTCATGTTTGCCTTGCTAGCCAGAAGTGCTGTAGGTATTTCCAGGAGAAAAACAAAGAAATCCTTTGGTGTGGTGGAAATCCCACCACAATTGTGTCTCTGTGAGCAAAGACAGTGAGTGCTTTTAGGCACTGCAGCAGCTGAGAGTGTGGCAGAGTGGTTTTGCTATTCTTTTTAGAGTTCTGAAAACATTGTTGCCAAAATAATCTTTGTCTCCTGTCTTCTGTCCTAAACTGTGGAACAGATAAAATGGAAAGGAGCAGAGGTTTGTTTTAATTGGCTTTTTTATTTTGAAGTCTTCAAATAGTGTCAGCTTGATGCACGATACTTTAGAAATTGGATGAGTAGCACCTATTTCATGCCAGCAGAGAGGTGGGATTGAAGACTTCCAACAAGAGAAGTACTGGATGTATAAGAGCCCAGTTTTCCACCCCTCACCCCCTGGTATCTCACTGGACTATTTGAAGCAGCCTCAGCCAGATACATTAAAATACTGCTCCAAACAACAACAGAATGCAAATGTTCCACCAAATGGGCAAAAATAAGAAAAGTGGGCAGGCGGCAGCCCTTTCTGAAGAGCTCGTGTTGATTTTGCAATGTCAGATGCAAACAAGTTTTGTCATATTTCTTTCCGAGAAAAATGGAGATATTTGATAGAAATCTATTGTGAGACCGCCAGCTGTTCTCCAGTCTTCACAGAAGTAATTGTGAATGCCATTTATTTGTATCTTTAGCACACCTTTTATAGGGTTCTTCATGGTCTGCAGGTAGAGCAAGCTACTATTGGCTAACACACACAGTTTACATTTTTTCTCTTACACACAGGGATATTGTTTTGCTTTACTCTCTCTTCTGCATGAGGGTTTCAAGGACTTTAGCCCTTAATATCACGACTTATTTCAAAGGCTCATTTGTGCATACAGGCATTTACTAATATATAAAATATAGCAACAATGCCCCCTTTGTCTTTTTGCACAAACCAGGCTTTGGATAAAATCACATCCCGATTAACATAAGTAAAGTCTGTCCCCCTTCTAGCACAAGAGACCTCAGCCATCTAGTGATGCTCCAGTTGGCGAACCAACTTCTAATGGGGTCACTATCTTCTTTCAGGGCATGTAACCCATTTTGTAGCTGTTGTAGTTGCTTATGGATGAAAGCTGAATGATCAGTAAGATCCAAGCAGCACATGCCTTCAAAATCCCCACAACCATGTCCTTGTGCTAAGAGCAAAAGGTCAATTGCAGCTCAATTTCATAATACTGCATGACATACACTACTCACATCGGCTGAAAGCTCACTTAACTTTGTGCATGTTAAGTTCAATTCTTCCTTAGTCTAACAAGCAAGCCTTTTTAGAGTTGCTAGGCCTTAATTCATTTAGGCTTCGCTTTGACTGTTTGATGTTCTTCATTTTGCTAGCTACATTCAGCAATTGGTGTAAGCTTGGGTGGAACAAAGTGAGTTTCCCAAGATAACAGGGTCTTCTATGTGGACTAGCAGGAATCTAATTCCATGCTCTATCTCCACAGATTAAGAATATGGAACTAGGTAATCGCTTTGGTAATTGTCCTGTGAGATTGCACCACAAATAAAGGCTTTACTTTCAATGATAGTTACTTTCAATGATATTAGAGATCAGCTATAGGGTTGACTGCAGCTCAGTGCCGCATTACTTTGTTAGAACGACTTTTTGTCGAGGGTTCAAACATTATCCATCCACCTGAGGTATTGGTGAAACTTAACAAATCTAATTCTTCTGAGGGTTGTAACATTGAGAACTTTGGTAATTTTTGCTTGCCAACAGGCTTCAAGTTGTCTTAATGTGAAGCCAACAGTGCAACTGCACTCTTGCAACATTGCCAATCAATTCAGTTGAGTCTCATTACTGATTAAACCTTTAAATGCTGGAGGATCCCATTTGGGACTCCCATGAGACAGGTGCGAAAAGGGTCTCCAGGGGTGGCTAAGCTCAAACACATTGACCTTTGGCCAGTTCAATGTGCCAGAGTGACCCATATGTTCTGTCGCTTTTGGATGTTAGTTAGCAGACAGTTGGTCACTACTATACACAACACAATTACCATAAGCAGTTTACCATGTAAATGACACCATATTTGCAAACTCACAGCTAAAGCTTCAATCGTTAAATGAACTTTCAAAGATGCTCACACTAGCTTTTGAAGGGGGAATACTTATATTTTATATTAACATAGCAATTACTACACAGGCTAAGCACTTTATCTTAAACTAACACCTAACTAACACACGTGCTCTGGTAAATGTGTAGTCTAAGCGTGAAAGCAATTTGCTGAAAGGGTAAACACACAACTACAATTTGCTTTATATACAGTTAAATGGAGTCTCTACACTTCTTAGATCTTCTACAGAATTTCTCCAGCACGATTCAGTCCCGGAATGTTCACTGCTCCCGTGATGTCAGCTGGCAGCTGGTCAGTGACTGAGGGCTTTGATGTTCAAGTTGTTCTTCAGATCCTTCTAAATCTTAAAACAAAGGATACCTGAAAAATTGGTAGAGACACAACATCATAATATCAACATAAAAGTTCTGTTGGTAAGCTGTCTGTATAGTGTTCAGACACAACTGTGTCCTGACAGGTCCACTTCTGATCCATGTCAGGAGTACCAAGGCTGTGTGGAGACTTCTCTGTTCACTGGATCTCATGTGTTCAGAGGCACACAGTCTGGTCAGATGGACAGGTGACCTTTCTGAACCTGCCAACAAAACACAGACACTTCTCTCCTTGAAGTTAATGAATTACACTAATTAAATGCTTTTAGGGCATCCATTTCCCCCGTTTTCTTAAAAAAAAAAATAAAAATGAGATGTACTTCTGTTATAAGCATCAACATCAACACAAAACCATATACACAATTAATAAGAACTTATACCAGTTAAAAATCAATTAAATAATAAACATTATTAATAAGACATGTAATATGAAACTACTATTAATTACTAAAACACTGCATTAGCATCCCATAGTTAGCAAACAAACAGAAACAAAAAAAATCAGTGAAGGATTGGATAATCATCTCCGGAAATGATTCTCCAAGCCCACTTCAAAATTGATCCAGCTGTCATATTAATAGGGTCAAATTGTTGAGTCAAAAAGTGGCTCAAATACTCTTTTGGTACAGAAAATATCTGAATCTGTTGGCAAACATTCTATCCAGGTGAAGTCAAGGCTTGGCCAGGGCCTGGCTTTAAACTGGAAAGATGCCTCTTAACATATTTCTAAAACAAGGTTCTCAATAGTAGCAGCTATGAGATGCTTACAGCACAGCAAACTGTTAAAATGCATTTGTACAAAATAAATGATCAGAAGCCTCAGGTGCCCGACCAATTAAACCATGCAGCAGTTGGTTTAATCTGAAGCCTCTCCCATGGCAGCTGATCCTCAGCAATGATACATCTTCTTAAAATTCTGGAAACACTGAAAAATAAGAAAGCTATAACAAACAAAAACTGCAGAGATTGCAACAAATAATAGAACTCCCGATGAAGTCAAGGGTGTCACAGACTGCATTCACTTCTATCCACAAGCAGGTGTTCATCACAGCTGTTTCAGTTGTGGCTGTCTTCATATCTCCAGGAAAATAACTATACTTTGCAGTTTAAACCAGTGTCTCCAATAAAACATAAAACAATTTAAATTAAACAATATTTAAACCTAACAATAATTATGACAAAAGGAAATAACAAACTTAACCTTAAAAGAATATCTAAGTTAGAAAACTTAACTTCAAAACATTCAAGCCTAAACATTATAAAACTTGACTATCCTTAATTCTATTAACACTTAATCTATATTAAATATATAACTTAACTTAATATTATTCTGTTACTACAAAAAAGCAGCTAAAAGTTTGATATATACCTTTTAAACACAATATAACAATAACATGGATCCACTATAGAAATTATAAAACTGTAACAAATACATCACAATTCTATGTCATCTAGCTTTGAGAATAACCCACAATAACTGCAAATGTTACTAAAAATACTTATTCATAACAGGAATTTACCTAATATATGCTTAAATTGGTTAGGATTTTAAAGTGCAGTTTTTCTAGAGAAAAACCACAACAACATGGGATTTGGCAGGTTGCCATCCAGCTTTTGTAGCACTTTTCAAGAACATCAAGTCTAATTTTTAAACTAAAACCCAAAATCCAAATTGGTATATATGCAGTTATATGTGTTTTATATAACAAAAGGACTCACATTGAAATTACCTTATTAAAATTGTGGAAAAAACAAGCAAATAGATAATACATGCTGTAGCTTAACTTTGTCTTGTACAGTAAACTTCTCTTAACTAATTATTTTTTAAACCACAAATCTCTTCTGTAGATAACATTAATTGGAAGAAGGTTTTCCTAGAAGCTGTAAATCACACCATATTTTAACCTTGGGTTCTAAAACCAATTATTGCAAGGCAACTTCTCTTAAACAATTTTTCTCCTTTTTTTTTTTTTTTTTCTTTCAAAAAATCACAATAACTTCTCTAGTAAAATCCTAAAAACTGCAATTGCATAAACTCATAATTACTTAAAACACAAAATTAACTCTACACTGGTATATAAAAACATTTTGAAAACCCAATAAATCATGACTTTTTAACAAACTGGGTACTATCCCCCTGCTTTTTCTTAGAGAGGGAGCGGGGGAGTGAGCTGCCCACTTTGCTGCTGCTGCAGCTCTGCTCTTATCTTTCTTCACATTCTCTACATACTCTCACAGAGAGGAAAAACGGAGAGAAAGAAAAAAAAGCCTCACAAAGTTAACTTTAACAAATGCAGTTTTTTCTCTCAATCTCTCTTGTTCGCTGATAGAGGAAAAAGGGGCACGATTTTAAAAAAGCAGGCGATGTTACTGAAAAGTCTCTCACGGCCAGGTGCTAACAATGGCGATCATTGCAGCTTATCAGCGTGGCCTTGAAAATTTTCTTGCACTGCTTTTGCCCCCAGGGTGCCTCTGTTCTCTGCGCCCACCTCGCTCCCCCATGTCCCCCTGGTTCGGGTGGAAACCAATCTAAAATTTGGCTTCTTTTCTTCCAGGGTGGTAAAGATGGAACTTAAATAAGATTGTAGTGTTAAAAGTGACTCTAAAAATGAAGCAAATATTTCTGGATGTATCACATCCTGCCATAACTGAACAGATTCTGTTCATTGTTTCAGCGTTTCTTGTGGAATTTCTTTCTCATTATTTTCTTCTCTTTGACTCTCCCTCCCTCTCTCCATGGGCAGCATAGATAGGAGAGCTTGCCCAGCAGTGGGAGGTAAAGGCATCTGCCGCTGTGACGCAGGTAGAATTACGGGGCTCACAGCTTCAGTATATCTCACTTTTCTGGTTTTTAAGGTATTAATTACAATCTGCCAAGTTCGACCAAGAGACACAGTGTCCTTGCTCTTTTCCATAATTGTCATTTCCCATATCAGAGCCGATATATCAGTCCGTTCTTGCACCGCAAAAAGCACTGTGAGCACTGCAAATGCTCATGACAATTAGCCCATATAATGAGCATATCCAGGTCCTTTTCCTGAGCTGCTCCGCCTCGTTTAACGAGGATGCAGAGAAGCAGTTTATCTGCCGCCGCAAATTCCACATCCATGCTAACGGCTCAGCTGCAGGGGGGAAGGTTGTGAGCCTTCTACCACGCCCCTGCCTTCGGACTCCCCCAGCGACTCACCCCCGTTGATTCGTGAGCCGCCTATCCGGTACCGATCCAAGGCAGCGTCTATCTGCTCTCAGATCCGCTCCACCAACCTCGGTCCAAGGCTCCGTCCCACCGTGCGTGGACCCACCAAAGCCCCCTGCCCGCAGGGTGTCCCGTTCAGAGCGCCAAATATTGAGAGACCGCCAGCTATTCACCAGTCTTCACAGAAGTAATTGTGAACGCCATTTATTTCTATCTTTAGCACACCTTTTATAGGGTTTTACCGGGTCTGAGGGCAGAGCAAGCTACTATTGGCTAGCACACACAAGTTTACATATTTTCCCTTGTACACAAGAATATTGTTTTGCTTTACTCTCTCTTCTGCAGGCAAGTTTCAAGGATTTTAGCCCTTAATATCATGACTTATTTCAAAGGCTGGTTTGTGCATACAGGCCTTTACTAATATATAAAATATATCAACAAGTGAGAATGGTTTTTCTTCTCTTCCCCAGCCTCCCAGGGAACAAAAACTTCCCAATAGCCCATATAATTCTACCTTCCTCCACTGGAATGTTCACCATTCTTTCCTCTGGTCATTTCCCACTTTAAATTTAAGCTACACGAACATTTCCACTGTTTTGGAAATTCCAACTGCTCAACTGTGGACTTTTTACTTTGGCTTCCTGAACTGTGTGAGTTCTCCTTTGTTTTAGAAAGGGAGAAATCACAGAATTACAGCTATGGTGGAAGGAAAAGCTTTATCCCACTTAGCCCAATACTTTTACATCATAGTCCCTGACACTGAACGTAGGGTTGCACATGTTCCATATGCAAGAGCCTCTGCATTTTCAATGGGCCCTGTATCCTGATTTAGGAGGGAATTCTCTGGTATGTGTGCAATTATCACACTTAATAGACACCAATAAAATTTTGCTCTTGAATTCATTTTTTTTAAACACTTTTCACAATTCTTTATAATCTGTAGTTATTTACAAAAAAATCTAGCCTGCAGCTATGTCCACAATTTTACAGCTGTGCATGATGTGAAAACACACTTTTTTAAAGCTGTGGCCCAGCCACAACTGCTGAATGTACAACTCAGTCTGACACTACGTGGGCCAGGCTCACAAGACTCCTCTGAGTTTAGAAAGCAAAAGGGTCCTACCAAAGCACTGACGCAACAGGAGGGACTATGACATAGTATGCTAATCCACTGTAATCGACAACAGAGTTGTTGCTTGGATACTGCACTAGCAATATTTAGATATTATATTAGCACTAAGTCTGATCATAATCATTCCCACAATCCCTGTGTCCTACTTCTGGGCAAGAACCTTCTCTGTACTATTTTGCTGTAGTAATATTCCCTATAATTCAAACAATTTACAGTGGACTGCTGACCTTTATTCTGCATTTTTTAAGATTTGAAGAGTACATCCAAGCCTAAATTGATGATCTTGTATTAAAAGAAGTGCAACTTTTCTCACAATTTTGATGCTTTTCACTTCTCCTAGAAAACCTCTTCCTGAGAAAAATAAGAACTAAAATCTATCAAGGCTTCATTTTTGAGTGTCAGGCATTTAAATTGTTCATTAGATACTTGGTCCTGCAGTTAGGTCTTCAACCTGCAGTCATCTGATAGAGTCAGAGAATAAACATTGAACAAGAATCTGGGCTTTGACATTAAATGAAAGAGAAGTTCAATCTCTACCTAAATTAGTATCACTAGTCTCCTAATGGAAATGAACAAATGAGGGAGTAATAGGCTTCCTGAAACCAGAAAATAATTTTTTATTTTATCCTGTCGAAGCCAAAAGAATATATTCATTGTATCTTTTTCCCTCAAGGCAAAAGCAAAATCCAAACATACAATCCAAATATACCTGACCATTCCTGTTTAAGGTTCTAGTAATTGAAATTAGAAGAGATTCAGAATAAAGAGTTTCCACACACAAAGCCCACGTAGCATTTCTGTTTCACTACTGTCATAAGTGAGCAGTTTCCCTTGATAATGCTGCTTTGTGTACAGAAGAAAGAAGAACAAGAAGTTGTTTCTCCTAAGCAAAAGGAGATGAATGAATGTGGAAACCTGATGACAAACAGTCTTGTGCTTCCTGAAGGGAAGGAATTTGAACAGGATGAACGCATGTTGTGTTACACTATTTTCACTCTTTAACTCTGGTGATTTCAGCCCTCTGCCCAGGTGTAGATCTTTCCATCAGCAATAGTTCCTCTCAGCTGCACTTTCCCCCATGGATTAATGGTAAACTCTGTAGCATGCACAAAACAGGAGGATTAACCCCCCACATTTTATAAACTGAATGGTTATAGTGTGTTTTAATAGCAATAAGAAATCCTCATTGCTCCATTTTGTTAGTCTTGCTATTTCTTCTCAGTTGGGAGAAGACTTCAACAAAACACATCTGGAACGTTATGCACTGATTTGCCTCATTTCTATTCCCACTTGCTACTGTCTTTCATCACCTTTATAAAGAGTGTATTTTATTTTTGCCTTAGGCTGATGAGAAGTACATAGAAGAGTCTGGAGAAAGACTACATTAGGAAATTGGAAAGTGGTCTATCATGATCAATTTTTCATTTTTGATGTCTTCTCCCTGTGCACATAAATTACATTTTTCGCTTCAGAAGGATTAAGAATTTGTGAGATGAATTCCCATTGTCCTTCTGTGTTGCAAGGAATGTATTTTACATTTTACAAAGTGAAAAAGAGCACAAATATTTGGTGGTTGAACACACATTCATTGTCTTGCTCTGCACTGAAATAGTTCATGACTCTTGCTCCCTGCTAAGTGTAGTGTAAGGATGCAATCACTTGAGATATCTATGACTGAACTCAGCATGGAGAGCTCCAAAGTACTGAAAAGGAAAGTACTTTTTTCCTTAAAATATGTCACACAAATGCCGCACCACTTTCCACAGTAGGCAACCATAAAATGGCTCGCTCTTGACCCATGACTAAAATGTTAGTGTACTTTCTGAGATTCTCTCAAACAATATGTAATATGATGGACTTCCTTAGGTGACTGTGAGAAATATTGTGAGTATATTGTGTCCTACATTCCCAGTGACACTGTACCTAATGGCAGAGGCTTGGAAAAAGATGAGCTTGAAGGTCCCTTCCTACCCAAACCATTCCTGATCCTCTAAGTTCTCCAGTGATGAGGAGCACTGATTTATAAGTACAGCCTAAGTTTATTTGTTTATTCATGGTACAGATAATTTTTTCCCCCTTACAGAAGTGTAGAATTTATTTTGTCTATCTATGAATGATTGCAAAATGGAGTTGTTAACATGTGCTTTAACCTCACATATTGCTGTGTTTTCTTCAAAGATTCTCTTTTGAAAAACAAAATTATTTTGGAATTGTTACTTACATACTATTGAATTTGGGGACCAATTCGAAGGCAAATCCCACTATATTAATCAATCCCTGATGGATCAAGTTAGTCCCTTATATAACTGCTAACTACCTGTTCTCATAGCAGATGAGTTGTGTTGGTTTGTGCTTCATTAGACCACCTTTGGCAATTGAATTCTGTAACTGGAATTCCACAGATGACAACTTCAAATCCCGTCATTCCCAAAACATTCAATGGAAAAGACCATTCAACCATACTATTGCAGATTTCAATTCCTAGGTTTATTTGTGGCGACAGAGGACACTAATTTAGCGTTAGAGACCATAACCTCTGAAAATACATATTTGTGCATCTCATATGCACTTAATTCTGAAAATGTTAACCATTTTGGACAATTTGTGCCTTGGTGACTGCTGTGGTTTTCGCGTCTCCTTCCGAGTGAAAATATTCACCTGCCTTCTTCTGATAAATGGAACAAATAAAGAAAACTTAACCCAGCTTCAGATAATTTGTGTTAGGCAAAGCCTTGCTGATAGTTGACTTTATATTTTACTACTCAGAAGGAGTATTTCTAGGTGGCATGTAAACATGGGGAAAATATGTCAGGTTCTTCTTCATAAATGTTATCCTGATCCTGGTAAGATGAGTTTAATCTTCAGGTTACATATTTGCTTCAATTTAGTCTTCTCACTTAATTACCACATTAGGATTTACTTTTTACATATTTTTTGTCCTGAGACGTCATTTACCCTAAGAATTTGAGGTTAGAGAGTTTCTTGGGGTGCAGAGGTAAACAGTTAATATAAGAATTATAAGAAGTTTTGAGAGTTCAAGTAATGGATCATGAAATAAAGTAAGTGTGATTTATTGATGTTCCAATTAGGGGTAAAGATAGAGATACAGAGATCAAAGTTGTTTTCCTGAAGGTTCAGTTTCATAATCTGCCGATGACACAGAAACAGAGATCAGGTTCACATTAACTCTTGTGTAATGATATTTCATTTTTTGAACAACAGAAATGACTGTAAAGCTGTGAGGTTTGTCCTAATGTACTATAACAATAATGTTGTATAATGATTTTCTTCATCTGGAATTGACAATAATTAACTCCAATATTTTTATAAACAGTGCCATTTCCAAGGAAAATGGCAGTTCCCAATCCAGTTCACCACAAGGATTAATGGATCTTGTCACTGCCAAAATGTAGTGAGTTCTGACATAAGAATTCCCACCCTGCAGAAGAATCATTTAGAAAACAACATGTCAACCCCGAATGCTTCACTGAATGACCTGCTAGAATATTCATTAGGGAGAGACGTTTGCTTGAATATTTCTAGTAGGAACTATTTTTGCATGCAAACTCCCTACAGAATATCTGAAAGTTCATCATAAAGATAAGGAAATGCTTTATTCTTATATGTCAAAATTGACTTTCATGAATGCAAGTCTGAAAACAATTTGAGATCACTTGATTTTAAATGGGAGCATGACTTAAGTCTTTAAAACATGGATAATGCAGACTACTTAATAATCTGATCACAATCTAAAAGAGCTCTTTATCATTGAATATATTTACTGGGTTTTCTTTCTGAGCATTTTTTGCATGAATTATAGTGTTGCTTTTCAAGACAGTTTTGTGCTTTTATTTGAAAGGTTGTATATTTTTTTTCTTCAGTGGAGCAGTCATCCATAAAATGGTCAGCTTGGGAAATACCATGTCTTTCAGACATCAAGCTTGAAAATTTGTCAGCAGAATTAAGTTTTCCGGTTTTCACACTGTTCCTGTTCGCTGGCTGGATCCATGAAGAAAGAACAATCAGAGCATGGGTCAGGATCCTGCTTTCATTACTTTTACAGCAAGCTTCCCCATCTTTCGGGATCAGTAGTAGTACTGTGAGAACAGCAGAGTTCTTGTGGGACAGAGCTTGTGTGTATGGAAGGAATAATTGCACTACATCCTATGTAAAGGGACACAGTTTGCATTAGCAATTAAAATTTTTCATATGCTTAATTGTTCATGACATATGAAATTCAGGCTATTTAACTAAATAAATGTTTAATATCCTATAAAATTAGGGGAAAAAATAATCATGAGACAACAGAAAATCTATTTCAGTTGTCACTTTGAATTCTTATCAGCAGGTTTCTATAGAAGGGAAAATACTAACCCATACTAAAAAAAAAAAATGCAGTAATGAAGGAGAAGAGAGTACTGTAGCACATTTATTTCATCGAAGTAATTCTGGGTACCTGGCACATCAGAGACAGTGGGAGACTCTTGCTATAGTATATTATCTGCATGGAACATGTTCCACATCTGCCTCTTACAGTCAACACACCAGATTCATCACAATACAGTACCAGATTCATAGACTTACAGAATGGTTTGAGTTGGAATGGACCTTAAAACTCATCCACCTTCTACCATGGGTAGGGTCACCTTCCAGTAGTCTAGGATGCTCCAAACCATGTCCAGCCTAGCCTTGAACACTTTTGGAATGGGGAACTCACAACTTCTCAGGCACCAATAGTATCAGATTTCTTACATATGTTGTTCCTTTGAAGATGAACAAACAGACTTTGAAAGAAGATGTCACCAGGTTTGGCTGCACTTGCTTTGGCAGGATTATTATCTTCTATTCCATTGCGTCACAGAAAGTCTTCCAAAACCTGTATACTTCTGGTTATCAAAATGGATAAAATGGACAAATTCAAGGTGGTATTACTGAAGGCATAGAAAGGAATACCAAAATTGTATCATTGTTCTTTTGTCTCTTTGAGTCTACTGAAACTCAGTAGAACCGGATGAATTACTTGAATGCAAACAAATGTTTTCTTTCCTGTTAGTCTATGCTTGTTCTTAATTCCTGAGAGCACTTTGTGTAAGAATGTTTTTTGTCTATGTCTTTAGATGTCAAGGTGAAATACGTCTCATTTTTTCAAAGCAGATTCGCCTGACATTAAGACTCAGCTGCAGTACTTGTGGAGTCAAAGACTACCAAACTGTAACCAACAAGGATAATGGGACAAGGAAGATTGGAAAAATCAGGGATAATGGTCAAACCACATGCTAGTCACATTCAAGCTCTCTTTACTGGCAGTCATTCTCCTGCTGTTTTTCTCCTCATGCCAAATCATGCAGCTTTCCTCTTCCGACCCTAATAGACCACCCACCCTGCTACATAAACAAATTCTACCATGTCTCTCTTGCTTTGCAGAATAATATGCTGAGTTTTGAGTGGCAGACCAGAACAGCAGAGCTGGTCTGACTCTTGGATGGATACCTCTCGCTTTCAAAAGCAACTTCTTTAGTGATTACGTCGCACAGGTCAGCATCACTTTTTAGGGGGTCAAGGCCAGTGCCCCTCCACCTTGACTGGCATTAATTTTTACAGTTAAATACCTGCTTAATCATCACCCAATTCTGAATCTTAGACAAAAGACACTACAAGGAAAAAGCACACTTCAAAGGGTTTTAAGTGTTTCACTTCTAATCACTTTAGAAATGAAACCTCTTGAATTAAACTGAAGCCAAGGAGACACTGAAGTACTCCAGCCCTTCATGGGTATTTGGTCTCCCTTTTTCCAAATTGTATTCCAATAGCTCATCATCAGATATTTTTCCTTTGCCACCTGAACCATACGAGTTCTCCTGTGTCTTACTCTACATTATAAAGGGGGAAATTATGGACTCCTTATCTGCTCCCAGAGCCCTTTGGGACACTTGGGACCCCACCCACACTGTTCCGCTTTGTGACGAGGGGCTGTGTGTGCCAAGAGCCACACCGTTCCCCTTTGTGACGAGGGGCTGCGTGTGCCCAGAGCCCATTGTGACACCTGGGGCCGCGCCCTGACCAGGCGGGTATAAAAGGGCACAGAGAGCCCGGCGGTGCCAGTCCCAGGAGAGCAGCTCCGGCAGGAGACAGCGGCTCCGACAGGAGACAGCGGCTCCGGCAGGAGACAGCGGCTCCCGGGAGAAGGCGGAGTGTGAGCAAGTCTGAAATGTCTTCGGACATGGAGACGAGCTCATTCACAAAGCCCGACAGTGGGACGAAGAAGGTGATGGGGCAGCACGCAGCTGCCTCGGGGCCAGGGCCGGGCTTGCCATGTGAGAGGGAGCTGCTGCACCGTGACTCCTGGGCTGGGCCTGCAGCACCAGAGAGCCGGGCAGCGGCCCCTCATGGCCTCAGGGCCCGCGGCTGGGCTGTGCTGCACTTGCTGTGGTGCGGCCTCCTTGCCATCCTGAGCAAGGTGCTGGCTGTCATCTGGAGATGCGGCCAGCAGCTGGGCCTGGTTCAGGGCACGGGCTCGGGGACGGCGGCAGCAGCCGCCGCAGCAGGGGCAGAGAGCCGGGCAGCTGCCCCGCACGGCCCCAGCTGCGTCCCCGGCCCCGCACCAATACACAAAGCTCGCAGGCGGTGGTCAGCACCGAGGGAAGTTCTGCCACCACTGCAGAACGAGGAGGGGGAGACCTCAAAGGGTGTCCGATCCAGCCTCAGTGGGGTTGAGAGCTACACAGCATTGATGCCGCTGCTGATGTCATTATCAGACACGAGCGACACATCTAGTTCTGACCCAATACTGCTGGATCTTTGGGAAGGCACAAAAACCGGAGATCAAGCAGCTGTGAAAAGGGAAGATAAGAAGATGGAAAAGTTGCCGAAGAAGAGGGATGCCATCATTATCCACACCATCTGGGTGAATCCTCGCTACCCACAGCTCGTGATGGACCCCGACTTGGTGCTGGAAGATGAGGAAGATGCTGAGCTGCCGAGCACATCTTATGCCCTGGCAGCTCCCAGGTACACCCAGCCAGCAGGTGCTGCCCCGGCCAGAGCTGCAGAAGTTAAGCAGCATGTGCGTGCCACTGCCCAGCCACAAGAGGTGGCAAAGCCAGCCGCTTCTGCAGCCCCTGTGGCGCAGGCGGCAGCAGCAGAGAGCCGGCCAGCGGCCCCGCACAGCCTCAGGGGCCGCGGCCGGGCTCTGCTGCAATCGCTGCGGCGCGGCTCCCGGGCCATCCGGAAGAGGGTGGCGGCTGTGATCCGGCGATGCCGGGGACACAGAGCCACAGGCGTCAGGGCCCGGAGGCAGCAGGAATCAGGAGAGGGAGGGCAGGGAGAACAAGGGGGAGTTAGGAGATAGGGGGGACCAAGGAAGGGGTAATAGGAAACACAAGGGAGTTAAGAGAGTGGGTAGAGAGGGAGGGCAGGGAGAACAAGGGAGGGTTAGGAGACAGGGAGGACCAAGGGAGGGGGTAATAGGAAACACAAGGGAGTTTCAAGAGAGTGGGTAGAGAGGGAGGGGAGAAAACTTTAGCTACTTTAGCTAAATAATAATAGAGTAAGTTCTGTAGGTAAAATTAGGTGTAGGAATTAGTAGTGGTCCCTGTTTAGATAAGATGGTTATGTTGAAATAAAAGGACTGAATTAATAAATACAAAGTGGTTGCTTTTTTCATTGCACTGGAGTCATCGTTTTGGGGGGAGATTCTGAATGCCAAAGCCTTTTGGTTGCTGGGGTGGTGCAGTGTGTGCTGTGTGGGGCAGAGGAGAAAGGCGCTGCCTGGGCCGGGAGGGATGTGGGGACACCAAGTCCTTGTGACTTGTGGCACAAGGAGTTTGTTTGATGCAGGACCCCATTCTTCCATCCCAGTTCTCCTCCAAGATAGCTGCCTGCTGTAGAGGTCATTCTGGGGGATCTCTGAGGGAAGGAGTGCTTGCCTGGCATTGCAAATGGCAGCTTCTCAGCCACCAGGGACCACCCACACAACTGGTTATCTGAATTAAATCTTCACTACTTGACACACACAGAACAGCTTCTCTCGGGGCAGCTACAGGCCCACTCTCTTGGTGCAACCACATGTTCCACTGCCCAAGCCCCGTCCGTGTTTGTGTCAGTTTCTCTCCTATTTACACTCCAAACAGCATCAATTTTTCTCTCACACACATTCAAAACAGCACCAGTTTCTGTGCTCTGGGCTTCCCACCCTTGTTCCCATTAATGTTGACCATTCTGGAGGATGCCTGTGCACAAAAGATTTGAAAGGCACTTGTGATTGCAAAGCAAATTAGTTTTATTAGTTGATGTATCAAATAACACACACCAACCCCTAGATTCATGAAAAGCTGCTGAGCAGGAGAAGGAGGAGCGATATCTTGGCGATATCTTCCCCATGTGCAGGGAGCAGTGAGCTCATCCAGGTGAGGCAAACACATCCCTTATGTCCTATTTCTCTCCACCCTTTCTTTTGATTTTAAATCTGAGGAACTGGAGGGAAAAAATTCCCCCAGGAAGCAGACATAAGCTGCCCCGGTGCTGTGGGTCCTGTCAGCCCTGGCCTGTGCTGATGGAATGTGGATGATGCTTTTGTGATTCATCTCCTCCTGCAGGAATTGTAATTTTTCACAATCACACACCTTTATGAGGTTTCCCACCAATTGTACAGATTTTAGAAATCACTAGGTTCCCAAAGCGAGGTATGTTTGGGAGGGAGACGAGGGTTTCCTGGATGATCCAGGCGCTACCTGGAGAATCGAAGCGCTGCCTGGGCAATTCAGGCGCTGCCCACAGGATCCCAGCTCTGCCCACAGGATCCAGGCTCTGTCCACAGGATCCAGGCTCTGCCCACAGGATCCAGGCAGTGCCTACAGGATCCAGGCTATGTCCACAGGATGCAGACAGTGCCCACAGGATCCAGGCAGGGCTTACAGGATCCAGGCACTGTCCACAGAATCCAGGCTCGGCCCACAGGATCCAAGCTCTGCCCACAGGATCCAGGCTCTACCCACAGGATTCCGGCTCTGCCCACAGGATCCAGGCAGTGCCCACAGGATCCAAGCTCTGCCCACAGGATCCCAGCTCTGCCCACAGGATCCAAGCTCTGCCCACAGGATCCAGGCTCTGCCCACAGGATCCAGGCTCTGTCCACAGGATCCAGGCTCTGCCCACAGGATCCAGGCAGTGCCTACAGGATCCAGGCTATGTCCACAGGATGCAGAGAGTGCCCACAGGATCCAGCCAGGGCTTACAGGATCCAGGCACTGCCCAAAGAATCCAGGCTCTGCCCACAGGGTCCAGGCTTGGCCCACAGGATCCAGGCTCTGCCCACACGATCCAGGCTCTGTCCACAGGATCCACGCAGTGCCCACAGGGTCCCAGCTCTGCCCACAGGATCCAAGCTCTGCCCACAGAATCCAGGCTCGGCCCACAGGATCCAGGCTCTGTCCACAGGATCCAGGCAGTGCCTACAGGATCCAGGCTATGTCCACAGGATGCAGACAGTGCCCAGAGGATCCAGGCAGTGCTTACAGGATCCAGGCAGTGCCCAAAGAATCCAGGCTCTGCCCACAGGATCCCGGCTCTGCCCACAGGATCCCAGCTCTGCCCACAGGATCCAGGCTCTGCCCACAGGATCCCAGCTCTGCCCACAGGATCCAGGCTCTACCCACAGGATCCAGGCTCTGCCCACATGATCCAGGCAGTGCCCACAGGATCCCAGCTCTGCCCACAGGATCCAAGCTCTGCCCACAGGATCCCAGCTCTGCCCACAGGATCCAGGTAGTGGCCACAGGATCCAGGTAGTACCCACAGGATCCCGGCTCTGCCCACAGGATCCAGGATCTGCCCACAGGATCCATCCAGTGCCCACAGGATCCAAGCTCTGTCCACAGGATCCACGCAGTGCCCACAGGATCCAGGCTTTGCCCACAGGATCCAGGCTCTGTCCACAGGATCCAGGCAGTGCCTACAGGATCCAGGCTATGTCCACAGGATGCAGACAGTGCCCAGAAGATCCAGGCAGTGCTTACAGGATCCAGGCAGTGCCCACAGGATCCCGGCTCTGCCCACAGGATCCCAGCTCTGCCCACACGATCCCAGCTCTGTCCACAGGATCCCGGCTCTGCCCACAGGATCCAGGCAGTGCACACAGGATCCAGGCTCTGCCCACATGATCCAGGCAGTGCCCACAGGATCCGAGCTCTGTCCACAGGATCCAGGCTCTGCCCCAGGATCCAGGCAGTGTCTACAGGATCCAGGCTATGTCCACAGGATGCAGACAGTGCCCACAGGATCCAGGCCCTGCCCACAGGATCCAGGCAGTGCCCACAGGATCCAAGCTCTGCCCACAGGATCCAGGCTCTGCCCACAGGATCCAGGATTTGTCCACAGGATCCAGGCAGTGCCCACAGGATCCAGGCCCTGCCCACAGGATCCAGGCTCTGTCCACAGGATCCCAGCTCTGCCCACAGGATCCAGGCAGTGCCCACAGGATCCCAGCTCTGCCCACAGGATCCAGGCCCTGCCCACAGGACACCGTCCAGCTGCCGCGGCCCTCAGGGCAGGAGGCCCAAACAGAGGGGGCTGCGGAGAGTGCAGCTGGAGGGAGGCCTTGCTTTCACTTGGATTTGTTTCTTAACACCCAGGGGCTGTGAACATCCATATTTTTCCTTATAGTCCAAGCCCAGGGAGTCCAGCCCGGGAAAACCATTTCAGAACATAACAACCACGTTCTACCAGTGTCCTACAGGAAGGAGTGAATGGCAACAGGAATTTTCCCAGTGTGCTTTGCCTCAAGCACCTGTGACTGTACCTCTGCCCCGAAGAATTATGGTCTGGTTCTGTAAGCTGACCCACACAGCCAAAGGGAGATGAGGACTTGGGCATTGTCATTACCATTAAAGAAAGATGTGGCAATTCTCAGATGAGAAATCATTTACCTGCCAAAGGACATAACATTGTTAGGAGATAGTAAGAATCATCAAAAATGTATGTGGAAAATTTGTTCTAAGAAAGTATCATGTCAATACTTTAATATGCAATTTCTTGCACAATATATAAGCTTCATAGCTTATAGGTTCATCTATTAAGGATTTTTAATCTAGAAAATCAGGTGTAATGAGGAAACACAGATATAAATGATACAATAAAAAAAAATAAATAATACAAATTAAAGAGTCAGAGACTGAAAGCATAGTTGAAAATAAAAAATACTTAGATGTTGAAGATGGTAATGTCTAACTGAAACCCACGAGCATGTTTCTAGATGCCTTCTCACTACAGGAAGCCACACAGCAATAAAGAATAGCTGCTCCAAGTAAAGAGGCAGAACATGCAATAAAATAATAATAATCAGAACCAAAGAAATATTAAATATAAAATTTTAATATTCTCATACTTTCCAGTAAGTTGCAGTACAAGTAAACTAGTTCAGATATCCACTATAGCCCTACAGCAAGAATGTTATCAATTTCAAGGATGTCAGTGAGGTTTACTGTAATTTTAGAAACTCAGATTTAGATAAGCACCATAGAAACATATTTATAAATATTTAATAGATATTTTATTTTGTTTGTAATCTCACAATTTGCATAGTATGAAATTCTGTCCATTGTATTCCTTCATTCTGAAGCAGGGACTGGAGCTCTGGGAGTCTGGTTAATAGTGTTTCCTAATATTGTTCCTCCTCAAGTAAACTGTTAGATTAACTTTTCCTTAGTTGACATATATGAAACAAGATTTTTAATCCACACCTTGTCTATTAAGCTAGAAGCAGCGAATCCCTGAATTCTATTAGCAATTTAGACTTTGGATTCAAGAAGGATCTAGTTCCACGTTTGGTGGCATGTAATAACTTCTGCAGTGTTCCCTTGCCCTCATCTACTTGTTAGTGTCCTCAGATGTCCACTGCCCTAGAAAAGATTATTTTATTAATTTTATTTATTTATTTATTTTTCCTTCTTAGATTCCCTTACCTGGAACCAATCACACTAAAACCAGCTGGGTTCTTTCATCTGACAGTCTGCAGTTGCTTTCTCTGCTTCAGTATGCGCTATAAAGCTGTCCTGTTACAACAGAGGAGATATTTGTAGGTAAGAAGGACCTGGAATGGAGCCGGAGCATTTAGGATGGAGGTCTCCACAGAAATGAAAGAAAGATCACAGCCAATAACAAGAAAGTTTCAGAAATGAAGAGGGAAAGGATAAACACTTTTTTATTTCAACCATGATGAAATTCTTGATACATCTGACAGTAAGATTGCAGAACCCAAAATTTTCCCAAGTTCTCCATGATTGAAAGTAGCTGTGTTAATAAATTCCAGCTAATTTTTTTTCTAAAATACTTAAAAATTACAGTCTTTCATAAACATTTAGAGTGGGTTGGCTCACAAATGTGTTAAATCATTCACTATATATCATGTTTGGGGAAAAGATCCAAAATAGCTCTCCTGATTAAACTTTCTATGAAAATATGTTGCCTTTTCAGAGGGTTCTTCTCTTTCAGCTGAAATACTTTTATAAAGTGAATTCTTTTAAGCAAAAAAATTAATTTTGCAATTAGGAATGTGTGTAAGGAGCTAGTAAAAATAGCTTCTCTGCTTTAAACTTCTGTGTCAGTGCAATGAAAGTCATGTGCTGGCATCAGCAATTTCATACGTCAGCATCACGTGAATGCATTCTTATTTCTCAGTTAACTCTTGACTTTTGCAACCAGTTATGGCTGCAATACAAAATTTGCAATACACTGACCTAGGGAATCTTGTATTAGAAGCCTACAGTGAGTAAGTGAAGTTTGAGGAAGGTTGGGTGGTGGATTGACCTTGATCTGGTCCTCACCCAGCTGGTCTCTCACTCCCTCTCCTCAATGGGAGAGAAGAGAAAATAAAATGAAAAATCTCATGGGTCAAGACAAAAGACCATAAAATAATTTACTGATGATTGTCATGAGCAAAACTTGGCACTTGTGTTATAGTTATAGTTATAAATAATAATAACAATTATATATTATATATTATATATATATAATAATTATAGTTACTAAAAAAACATAGTAATATAATTATAGTGTTGCTTTTCAAGACAGTTTTGTGCTTTTATTTGAAAGGTTGTATATTTTTTTTCTTCAGTGGAGCAGTCATCCATAAAATGGTCAACTTGGTAACTGCCATGTCTTTCGGACATCAAGCTTGAAAATTTGTCAGCAGAATTAAGTGTTGCTATATTTTATATATTAGTGGAGTCCTGTATGCACAAACCAGCCTTTGAAATAAGTCGTGATTTTAAGGGCTAAAGTCCTTGAAACCTTCATGCAGAAGAGAAAGTAAAGCAAAACAATATCCTTGTGTGTAAGAGAAAAAATGTAAACTGTGTGTGTTAGCCAATAGTAGCTTGCTCTGCCTGCAGACCCTGTAGAACCCTATAAAAGGTGTGCTTAAGATAGAAATAAACGGCATTCACAATTACTTCTGTGAAGACTGGTGAACAGCTCGGGGGTCTTTCAACAATTAAGTTTTCCGGTTTTCACACTGTTCCTGTTCGCTGGCTGGATCCATGAAGAAAGAACAATTAGAGCATGGGTCAGGATCCTTCTTTCATTACTTTTACAGCAAGCTTCCCCATCTTTCTGGATCAGTAGTGGTACTGTGAGAACAGCAGAGTTCTTGTAGGACAGAGCTTGTGTGTATGGAAGGAATAATTGCACTACATCCTATGTAAAGGGACACAGTTTGCATTAGCAATTAAAATTTTTCATATGCTTAATTGTTCATGACATATGAAATTCAGGCTATTTAACTAAATAAATGTTTAATATTCTATAAAATTAGGGGGAAAAATAATTATGAGACAATGGAAAATCTATTTCAGTTGTCACTTTGAATTCTTATCAGCAGGTTTCTATAGAAGGGAAAATACTAACCTGTTGTAGTTGATAGCTTGAAATACATCTTTTCCCCTCTTTTAGTTGGGATTCCCCGCCCCCCCACCCAAGTTTCTCTTTCTCCTGTTTACCTGGTGTCAAGTTACCGTGGTTACTGAAGTTTCTCTCCTCAGCCCCACGGTGAGAGGTCGGATAGAGTAAAGAGAAGACCCTGCTGGCATTTCCAGCTGCCTGAAGTTTCTTTAGCCCAGGAAAGCACGGGGTTGGGAGAAGAGAGACCCTTCTTTCCAACACGGAAGTTTGTAACTTTGTTGTTCCTGTCCCAGAATGCCTCTGAGCTATGGAAGCTGGGAGGGCATGCTTACCTTGCCTTCCCTTTCTTTCCCCCTGTGTTGCCAGTAAACCAAGCCCCCCTCTCTCCCCGCCTCTGCCCCTTTGTGGAGAATACTCCTACACCTTTGTGGGCATTTGAAGAAGGTGGTGTCTGTTAATTCTTATCTTGGTGTGTGTAACCTTGATTTGTAGAAAGTTTGTAAGGTGTACTAACTGAGAAAAATAATTGGTTCTTTCTCTGATGTTCCCTCCCTCCGAGAAACCCTGTTAAAAGACACCCCCCAGACCCCAAATCCTTTGTCTCTCGTCCTTTGGGATAGGGGCTCCCTGAGTTAGAAATCCAAGGGGGGGTTAATCCTTCCCTGAACTAGGAACCCAAGGGATTTGTAAGGGAGGCAGAAACCCTGCAGCAAGGTGACTCCGAAGGCCCGAATTAGAAACCCAAAGGGGGTTCGTAGGGGGAGACTCACTTCCCTGAGCTAGGAACTCAGAGAGGGGTTTACAGGGAGGGGCCACCGGCTGTGGGAGGATCTTTCCAGTCACTAGGATTGGGAAGAACGGGTTAGAACCTGTCAAGCTAGGGATTTTTTTTTTACATCTGAATTGTTTGTTATTAATGAAATGTGTATTTTGATTAATGGACTGTTGATTGTTCAATAGCAGTTGAATTGTCATTTAGAAATTATCTTTTGGTCTGCAATATATATATTGAGTTTTGCTTATTACATAAGGATAGAGTTTGTTTTGGTTTAATTAGTTATAAGTTAAGTTTGGATGTGTTATAAATGCAAAGGCAAATTTAGGTTAAATAAAAAAGAGAAATTTTTTATAAAACAATTTCGATAAAGAACAAACAACGAGAAAAACCACAATAAAATAGGCAGTGCAGCGCTGGGTGGACAGGGTCTATACCCAAAGGTATAGGTGTTCCCAAATCCACGATCGAGAGTTCTCTGGCCTGGGTTTTTATAGGGAGTTTGTGTCCTGAGGCCAAATTCCAAGCAGGCACCATTCACCAAAAAGTCCTTGATTGCTGGAAGAATAGATTTCCTGGCATTGGAGAATAGAGTCAATAGAAGTCCGGGCAGAGTCTCCTCATATGTAAAGAGGTTGTGGATGTCTTTTGATTTCATTTTGGTCCGGGCCATCAAGACGGAGTGGTTGGGTCTGGGTTGGAGCCTGTGGATATCTCAGCTGGGTTTTCTCCCTTTGTCTAGTTTGATTGCTTCCAACGGCAGTCGGCAGGGCAGGGGTGTTCAGGTCTGGTGATGAGTATCTCGTCCGGGCTCGTTCCTTTGTCAGTTTGATGGCCCGTGTCCTGCTTATTCTTTTTGGTTAATGGGCACTGGCTAGGCTCGTTATCTGGGCGCTGGCTGAAACTGTTGTCTCCCGAATGGGAATTTGCTGCTAGGTCTGGGGAAGGACTTTTTACCACACTATATTTTATAATCTATATTTTTACAACCATAAATATGTTTTATTTATACCTTTACGAATTTTTATTCATAAGTTAATTTATCACAGATGCCCTTTTATTGTTATTACCGAAGATCAGTTGTTCTTGTTATAGTTGGTTGATTTTAGTTTCGGAGTCATGGGTGTCTGGGGAGTGAGGTTCTGGGGTGAGGGCAAGCCAAAAGTCCCCAGACCACTCCTCAGGGGAGGGGCGGAGGAGGAGTCCGCCATTTTAGGAGCTTTTTGTGACAAGATAGCGGCCATTTTGTAAGAGGCTGAATCCTCTCAGGGAGGGAGAAATCTCTTTTATTACTAGATTTTGTAAGAACTTGGGTATTGTAAATTATGGATAGAGGACCATACCAAGTTGGTAAAATTTTTGTATGACAAACTAGCAGGAGGAGAGCCAGTAACGTGGAATGAGGAGGACGAAAACAGATTAAAGAAGTTAAAAGAAAAATTAGTAACTGCCCCAGTGCTCAGCTTACCCGACCTGAATCGATTGTTTGAATTATTTGTGAATGTAGAAGAAGGAGTTGCGTATGGAGTTTTGGTTCAAGAATGGTGTGGGGTAAGAAAACCAGTGGCATATGTTTCAAAGTTACTGGATCCAGTGGTAAGAGGTTGGCCTATTTGTTTGCAAGCTGTAGCGGCTACTGTAGCCCTAGTGGAAGACAGCTACAAACTGACATTTGGAAACAAAATTAGAGTATATACCCCACATGATCTAAAATCAATACTGAGTAAAGAGGCCAGTCACTGGATTTCAGACAACAGGCTGTTAAAGTATGAATTAATTTTGAATAATAGTGAAAATTTGGAATTAGCCACCACGAGAGTCCAAAATCCCTCACAGTTTTTATATGGGGAACCCAAAGGTGAACTGGAACACGAGTGCTTAGAAACCATTGAAATGCAAACAAAGGTTAGGGACGACCTTTATGAGTACCCCTTACCAGAAGGTGAAATAGTCTTCATTGATGGTTCATCGAGAGTACTGAAGGGAAAAAGGTTGTCAGGATATTCGGTGATAGATGGACTAAGTATGAGTGTGATAGAAAAAGGAAAACTAACCTCTACGTGGTCAGCACAATGCTGTGAACTGTATGCTTTGCTAAAGGGACTGAAATGGCTCAACAAAAAGACTGGAACAATCTATACAGACTCCAAGTATGCCTATGGAGTAGTGCATACATTTGGAAAAATTTGGGCTGAGAGAGGATTTATAAATTCAAAAGGGAAGACTTTAATCCATGAGGGACTGATAAAGGCAGTGTTGGGAGCTCTGCAAGGCCCTTCAGAAGTTGCGGTCGTGCACATAAGAGGACACCAAAAGGGAAATTCAAGGGAAGTAAGAGGAAATGAGTTGGCGGCCAGGATTGCCAAGGAGGCAGCTGTGGAGGATGCTGAAAGATTACTTCATATAGCAGAAATGAAAGAAGGGAGTAGTGAAGATGGGAACCAGCATCATAGAGAGAACTTAGGCGTTCCAGTGTTCACGGAAAAAGAGCAGGAAGAACTACAGAAGCACGGTGCTATCAAAAATGAGAGAGGGGAATGGAGGCTGCCTGATGGGAGACAAGTGTTAAATAAGACTCTAGCAAGGAAAGTTTTGGAGAACTTACATGCCTCAACCCATTGGGGAACTCAAACCTTATGTGATCATCTGTTAAGAACACATGCTTGTATTGGCGCCTTTGAAATTGCAAAGATTATAACTCGGGACTGTATAATATGCCAAAGAGTTAATAAGAAAGCAATGAGAAAGTTACCACAAGGAGGAAGAGGGTTGGCCAGGAGACCTTTCCAGATTATACAAATAGACTTTACTGAGCTACTCTGGGTTCAAAGGTTCAAATATCTACTAGTGATAGTAGATCATTTGACCCATTGGGTGGAGGCATACCCTACCACCAAGGTGACAGCTGAGGTTGTAAGTAAGATCTTACTAGAACAAATTATACCAAGATATGGAATTGTTAACACCATAGATTCAGATTGGGGCCCCCATTTTACAGCAAAAATATTACATCAAACAATCAATGCACTACAGATAACATGGAAACTCCATACTCCATGGAGGCCGCGAAGCTCGGGCCGGGTGGAAAGAGTGAATCAAGTGTTAAAGGTCACTCTCACAAAATTAATGGAAGAAACAAAAATGAGCTGGTTAAAATGTCTCCCAATGGCACTGATGCGGATAAGAACGAAACCTAGAGCAGACTTGGGAATCTCTCCGTATGAAATGGTGTTTGGATTGCCCTTTTTGACTACTCAGAATAATATAGGAACCTATGAAGAAGGTGAACATCACGTGGAGAAATATGTGCAAACCATAGTTACCATGTTGGAAGAGTTAAGACAAAAGGGACACCTTCCTCAGACAACACCAATAGACTTTAAAATTCATAGTCAACCCAGGAGATTGGGTCCTCATCAAAGGTTGGAAAGAACAACCATTGACACCGAAGTGGGAAGGTCCCTTCCAGGTTCTGTTGGTTACAGAGACTGCTGTACATACACGGGAGAAAGGATGGACACATGCCACCAGAATAAAAGGACCAGTTCCAGCTCCAGAAGGATCGGCTCCAACTCCCAATGAATGGACTACAGAGAGAATAACAGACACCAAGCTAATTCTCAGAAGCAAGCCTTAAACTGGGTTTAACTGTATAACTTCTTGACTAACTTATTTAGAAAGAAGATTCCAGAATGAATGAACAAATGGGTATTTGTCTATTTATTATTTTAAGAAATAAAGGTTGAGAGATGTAATTGTATTATAAGCCAATTATACGTAAGAAAGACTTAAGTGGAATAAGTCATGATATGAGACGAGATGTTGAGTTGTAAATAATTTGAGGCGTTAAGAGTTGTAAATAATTTGCAATATCTGTATTTCTTCTTACAGATGGACAGATCCTGGGAGACAGATAGAACATTCCCTCACACACCTAGAGATTGGGCCCTAAAAGAAAAATTAACAAGTTGATAAGGAAAGGGAATTTAAACTCCCGCAACAAAGAAGCAAAGAAGTAACTGGAAAGAGGAGTGGAAAAGGGAGGCAAGACCCAGCAGAAACACTTTTGCCACAAGTTGCAAGTATGGGTGGGAAAGTTATCTGTATCGGACTCCCATGGGTATTCCTCCTGTTAATTCTCCAAAAAGGAGAAGGGATTCCTTGTGACAAATGCTATTACCCCATATACTCGGGAGAATCTCGGACAGCCATCCTCAGGATTCATATGAACTGATGATCCAAGTCCCCAATGTATCAACTTTTTAGAATTAACCACTTGTGATGAGGATGGTAAGATATATTGGCTGTACAAAAATATAGGTGATTTTAAGCAAAAATTGTTGGGGGAATGTCCTATGAAAGAAAAATGGATCTGTTTTGAAAGAAAGCCAAAAGAAAGGGATAATGAAGAGGGCAAAACCTACAGACCAGACTGGGTTAAGGAAAAAGAAATAAAAGGGATAATCAAACAGGGTCCTGAAATAAAAAGTTGTTAATTGTCATAGGCTGTGTATTAATCAGTGTCTCTTTCCTTCCCTAATTCCTTGCATGATCTGGACTGTAACAAATGCCCTCCAAACCTCCCTTGAACTGAGCTTACAAAAGAAGTTGACTGACGGAAGAATTGAAAACCTCCGAGTGATAAAAATGGAGCACCCAGAAGAAGACCAAAGCTCAGAAGCAGCGAAAGAAATATATGAAAACTACCTGAAGCTGTGAAGATTTTACCAAACAAAAGATAAAGAGACTGTGTAATAGACTGCTGATGCGGGCTAACAAGCCCATCAAAGTTTTAGAGGGGGGAATTGTTATAAGGGATCTTTTCATTGAACTTGGGAGGTTAATTAAAGTTGTTATCGTTAGAGAGTTAATTAATATTATGATAAAAGTTAACTATGTTTAATTATGTTCTAAAGCCGTTAAGATGATTGTTAAGTATTTTGGAATGTTCGGGGTTGATACTGGATTGGGGTCGGGTGGATAGAATGGGAGATTGGTACAGGGAATGGAACATTCAAGAACATGATGTCATCAGCAGCATGAGTAAGGATTGGAAGAAATATCCACCAATCATTCGACGCCCTGGGAAAATGATTGGACCAGGATGAACGTGGCTTTGGACCAATCAGAGCCCAAGAAAGCAGCCAATCCTGAAATGGATCCAAAACGGACCAATCCAAGTCTAAGGGAGGGTATAAGACAGGGTGTTACATGTTAGCGGGGGCTTTATCTGCTGGGCTTTTCTGTTAGTGCGTTTGTTAGATACGTTGTTACTGCCCGGGTCTGTACCGTGGAGCACACAGGACTAGCCTGTGTCTCCCTTTGCCTGCAGCTCAGTCTTAATAAACAGGCCAGGCTTTAATTACACCAAAAAGTCTCGAGCCTCGTTTATAACACTCCTGGTTATCAAAATGGATAAAATGGACAAATTCAAGGTGGTATTACTAAAGGCATAGAAAGGAATACCAAAATTGTATCATTGTTCCTTTGTCTCTTTGAGTCTACTGAAACTCAGTAGAACTGGATGAATTACTTGAGTGCAAACAAATGTTTTCTCTTTCCTGTTAGTCTATGCTTGTTCTTAATTCCTGAGAGCACTTTGTGTAAGAATGATTTTTGTCTATGTCTTTAGATGTCAAGGTGAAATACGTCTCAATTTTCAAAGCAGATTTGCCTGACATTAAGACTCAGCTGCAGTACTTGTGGAGTCAAAGACTACCAAACTGTAACCAACAAGGATAATGGGACAAGGAAGATTGGAAAAATCGGGGATAATGGTCAAACCACATGCTAGTCACATTCAAGCTCTCTTTACTGGCAGTCATTCTCCTGCTGTTTTTCTCCTCATGCCAAATCATGCGGCTTTCCTCTTCCGACCCTAATAGACCACCCACCCTGCTACATGAACAAGTTCTACCATGTCCCTCTTGCTCTTTGGGACGCTTGGGACCCCACCCACACCGTTCCCCTTAATCACGAGCGGCTGCATGTGCCCAGAGCTCATTGTGAAACCTGGTGCCGCGCCCTGACCAGGCGGGTATGAAAGGGCACAGAGAGCCCGGCGGTGCCCAGTCCCAGGAGAGCAGCTCCGACAGGAGACAGCGGCTCCGACAGGAGACAGCGGCTCCCGGGAGAAGGCGGAGTGTGAGCAAGTCTGAAATGTCTTCGGACATGGAGACGAGCTCATTCACAAAGCCCGACAGTGGGACGAAGAAGGTGATGGGGCAGCACGCAGCTGCCTCGGGGCCAGGGCCGGGCTTGCCATGTGAGAGGGAGCTGCTGCACCGTGACTCCTGGGCTGGGCCTGCAGCACCAGAGAGCCGGGCAGCGGCCCCTCATGGCCTCAGGGCCCGCGGCTGGGCTGTGCTGCACTTGCTGTGGTGCGGCCTCCTTGCCATCCTGAGCAAGGTGCTGGCTGTCATCTGGAGATGCGGCCAGCAGCTGGGCCTGGTTCAGGGCACGGGCTCGGGGACGGCGGCAGCAGCCGCCGCAGCAGGGGCAGAGAGCCGGGCAGCTGCCCCGCACGGCCCCAGCTGCGTCCCCGGCCCCGCACCAATACACAAAGCTCGCAGGCGGTGGTCAGCACCGAGGGAAGTTCTGCCACCACTGCAGAACGAGGAGGGGGAGACCTCAAAGGGTGTCCGATCCAGCATCAGTGGGGTTGAGAGCTACACAGCATTGATGCCGCTGCTGATGTCATTATCAGACACGAGCGACACATCTAGTTCTGACCCAATACTGCTGGATCTTTGGGAAGGCACAAAAACCGGACATCAACGAGCTGTGGAAAGGGAAGATAGGAACATGGAAAACTTGCCGAAGAAGAGGAATGTCATCATTATCCACACCATCTGGGTGAATCCTCGCTATCCACAGCTCGTGATGGACCCCGACTTGGTGCTGGAAGATGAGGAAGACGCTGAGCTGCCGAGCACATCTTATGCCCTGGCAGCTCCCAGGTACACCCAGCCAGCAGGTGCTGCCCCGGCCAGAGCTGCAGAAGTTAAGCAGCATGTGCGTGCCACTGCCCAGCCACAAGAGGTGGCAAAGCCAGCCGCTTCTGCAGCCCCTGTGGCGCAGGCGGCAGCAGCAGAGAGCCGGCCAGCGGCCCCGCACAGCCTCAGGGGCCGCGGCCGGGCTCTGCTGCAATCGCTGCGGCGCGGCTCCCGGGCCATCCGGAAGAGGGTGGCGGCTGTGATCCGGCGATGCCGGGGACACAGAGCCACAGGCGTCAGGGCCCGGAGGCAGCAGGAATCAGGAGAGGGAGGGCAGGGAGAACAAGGGGGGGTTAGGAGACAGGGGGGACCAAGGGAGGGGTAATAGGAAACACAAGGGAGTTAAGAGAGTGGGTAGAGAGGGAGGGCAGGGAGAACAAGGGAGGGTTAGGAGATAGGGGGGACCAAGGGAGGGGTAATAGGAAACACAAGGGAGTTTCAAGAGAGTGGGTAGAGAGGGAGGGGAGAAAACTTTAGCTACTTTAGCTAAATAATAATAGAGTAAGTTCTGTAGGTAAAATTAGGTGTAGGAATTAGTAGTGGTCCTTGCAAGAAGTGAAGATAACAGGACAAAGGTGATCTCATGGCTTCTCTTCCTGGTGAATTAATAAATTATGCACTGGGATTCAGCACAGGAAGTAACAGGGAAAGCCATGGGTTTAGGGTTAAGTGTTCTGATGGCCTAGAGATTAGTTAGACCAGTTTAGATAAGATAGTTATGTTGAAATAAAAGGACTGAATTAATAAATACAAAGTGGTTGCTTTTTTCATTGCACTGGAGTCATCGTTTTGGGGGGAGATTCTGAATGCCAAAGCCTTTTGGTTGCTGGGGTGGTGCAGTGTGTGCTGTGTGGGGCAGAGGAGAAAGGCGCTGCCTGGTCCGGGAGGGATGTGGGGACACCAAGTCCTTGTGACTTGTGGCACAAGGAGTTTGTTTGATGCAGGACCCCATTCTTCCATCCCAGTTCTCCTCCAAGATAGCTGCCTGCTGTAGAGGTCATTCTGGGGGATCTCTGAGGGAAGGAGTGCTTGCCTGGCATTGCAAATGGCAGCTTCTCAGCCACCAGGGACCACCCACACAACTGGTTATCTGAATTAAATCTTCACTACTTGACACACACAGAACAGCTTCTCTTGGGGCAGCTACAGGCCCACTCTCTTGGTGCAACCACATGTTCCACTGCTCAAGCCCCGTCTGTGTTTGTGTCAGTTTCTCTCCTATTTACACTCCAAATAGCATCAGGTTTTCTCTCACACATATTCCAAATAGCACCAGTTTCTGTGCTCTGGGCATCTGTCATGGGGTAGCTTTACATTTAAGACAGCTTAAAAAGTAGGGGAAGTGAAGATGCTGGTGGCTGATGGGAATTTTTCCTCCAGACCAATTATCAGTCATTTCCAAAGATTGACAGTCGTTCTGACTATTAAAAAGTCAATTCAACTTGTAAACACCCCCTCAAGAAGTACAGACAGAGTTCTCTCGGTCTTTTTTAGTTTCCGGCTTTTGACAAGGTAACAGGCTCTGTGTTGGCTTTCCCCCCCCTCCCAGGCCCGGGACAAGGCCGCAGGGAGGGTGGGGAGGAGAGAAAGCAGAGCTCGGCAGTTTAGTGTTCAAGGTCTGCTGCTGGACTAAAACCTGACACTATGAACTCTTGCAGCTTTCCTAAAGCTTTTAATTCTTTTACTACCTGGATAAATGAACAGATTACTCTTTTTCTCAGAAAAGACAGAGAACGAGAGAGACAATCAACATGCAAAGGACATCATTAGAACCACCAGAAACAGTGAAAGAAAGAGTTAAGTTTAAAGGAGAAAGAGAGAAAAAGAAGATGCTTGTTGCTGAAATATCTTTCTGTTACAGCTATGGAGATGGACAATAGTAATTAAAAGACTCCTTTAATTCATGACTAGAGTATGGGAGGAATAGAGTATTCAAAGTGTGGACTTTCAGAGAAAAAAGAGAGTGGTTGTGGTACTGTGAGTTGCTGGAACTGAGTAAAGAGAAGATTTTGAGGCCTTGAGGGGGCAAGGAGATAGCTGCTTTCCAGGAAGGCTCACAGAAACAGATGAAGAAAACTTCTACCTTTGAATAACTTATCCTTAAAAATAACATCCCTGGACTCAATTTGACCCATGCACACTTCGAAGTAGTGTGGGATGGGAGGAGTGAACTCTAGAAACTCCATAGATTGGCAAAAAGAGACTTCTGTTTCTCTACAGGGACTGATGAAAAGACTAGAAATTAAGACTGTTTTTGACCACCAAGATTCTAAAGTTTTTTTCTCTCTATGTTGTTATGTGTACCAAAAAATAGTCAAGTGAGGAGAGGAGTAAAAGGGTTTTCTGAAAGTTTATTCTGGTATTCTTATTTCTTGTAGTTTATTAATAAACTGTCTTTATTCCTTTTAAGTTTTAAGCCTGTTTTGCTCTTATTTTAAATTCATATCTCACAGCAAGAAATAAGTAATATTTTGTTACTGGTTTAAACCACGACAGCATCCCACCCTTGTTCCCATTAATGTTGACCATTCTGGAGGATGCCTGTGCACAAAAGATTTGAAAGGCACTTGTGATTGTAAAGCAAATTGGTTTTATTAGTTGATGTATCAAATAACACACACCAACCCCTAGATTCATGAAAAGCTGCTGAGCAGGAGAAGGAGGAGCGATATCTTGGCGATATCTTCCCCATGTGCAGGGAGCAGTGAGCTCATCCAGGTGAGGCAAACATATCCCTTATGTCCTATTTCTCTCCACCCTTTCTTTTGATTTTAAATCTGAGGAACTGGAGGGAAAAAATTCCCCCAGGAAGCAGACACAAGCTGCCCGG
Source organism: Periparus ater (assembly GCA_032357785.1). Lineage (NCBI taxonomy): Eukaryota > Metazoa > Chordata > Aves > Passeriformes > Paridae > Periparus > Periparus ater. The sequence continues at coordinate 2,634,501 of JANVCZ010000035.1, forward strand.
TGCTGTGGGTCCTGTCAGCCCTGGCCTGTGCTGATGGAAGGTGGATGATGCTTTTGTGATTCATCTCCTCCTGCAGGAATTGTAATTTTTCACAATCACACGCCTTTATGAGGTTTCTCACCAATTGTATAGATTTTAGAAATCACCAGGTTCCCAAGGCGGGGTATGTTTGGGAGGGAGACGAGGGTTTCCTGGATGATCCAGGCTCTACCTGGAGAATCGAAGCGCTGTCTGGGCAATTCAGGCGCTGCCCACAGGATCCAAGCTCTGTCCACAGGATCCAGGCTCTGCCCACAGGATCCAGGCTCTGCCCACAGGATCTAGGCTCTGCCCACAGGATCCAGGCCCTGCCCACAGTATCCAGGCTCTGCCCACAGGATCCAGGCTCTGCCCACAGGATCCAAGCCCTGCCCACAGGATCCAGGCTCTGTCCACAGGATCCAGGCAGTGCCCACAGGATCCAGGCTCTGCCCACAGGATCCAGGCTCTGCCCACAGGATCCAGGCAGTGCCCACAGGATCCAGGCCCTGCCCACAGGATCCCAGCTCTGCCCACAGGATCCAGGCCCTGCCCACAGGACACCGTCCAGCTGCCGCGGCCCTCAGGGCAGGAGGCCCAAACAGAGGGGGCTGCGGAGAGTGCAGCTGGAGGGAGGCCTTGCTTTCACTTGGATTTGTTTCTTAACACCCGGGGGCTGTGAACATCCATATTTTTCCTTATAGTCCAAGCCCAGGGAGTCCAGCCCGGGAAAACCATTTCAGAACATAAACAACCACGTTCTACCAGTGTCCTACAGGAAGGAGTGAATGGCAACAGGAGTTTTCCCAGTGTGCTTTGCCTCAAGCACCTGTGACTGTACCTCTGCCCCGAAGAATTATGATCTGGTTCTGTAAGCTGACCCACACAGCCAAAGGGAGATGAGGACTTGGGCATTGTCATTACCATTAAAGAAAGATGTGGCAATTCTCAGATGAGAAATCATTTACCTGCCAAAGGACATAACATTGTTAGGAGATAGTAAGAATCATCAAAAATGTATGTGGAAAATTTGTTCTAAGAAAGTATCATGTCAATACTTTAATATGCAATTTCTTGCACAATATATAAGCTTCATAGCTTATAGGTTCATCTATTAAGGATTTTTAATCTAGAAAATCAGGTGTAATGAGGAAACACGAATATAAATAATACAATAAAAAAATAAATAATACAAATTAAAGAGTCAGAGACTGAAAGCATAGTTGAAAATAAAAAATACTTAGATGTTGAAGATGGTAATGTCTAACTGAAACCCACGAGCATGTTCCTAGATGCCTTCTCACTACAGGAAGCCACACAGCAATAAAGAATAGCTGCTCCAAGTAAAGAGTCAGAGCATGCAATAAAATAATAATAATCAGAACCTAAGAAATATTAAATATAAAATTTTAATATTCTCATACTTTCCAGTAAGTTGCAGTACAAGTAAACTAGTTCAGATATCCACTATAGCCCTACAGCAAGAATGTAATCAATTTCAAGGATGTCAGTGAGGTTTACTGTAATTTTAGAAACTCAGACTTAGATAAATAATATTAAAAATAATATTTTTAAATTTTTTTCCTAAGCGAAGGGGTGAGCTGTGGAAGCTAGCCTTAGAGCAGGCTGTAGGCCCATGGCTTGCCAGCCCTGCCTGAGAAGCTAGCCTGGGAGTTTCATGGGAGGATTCCAAACAATCCTCAAAGACAGAAAACAGCCTGCAGGTGCTGTTTGTCTGTTCCCCTTGTTTTCCTTGCAGGAGAGAGTCAGGGAGTGGTGAGCCCCACTGACCAATGATGGTGGTGTAGTACTTTACTAACCAATAAGAGTTTCCTTTCTGTATTTTCCACAAACTGGTCTATAAGACAAGCCTAGAGCAATAAACTAGGGATTTCTGCTGTTCTGACTCCTTTGAGAGCCCGTGTCATTCTTCCCACCGTTCCCAATTAGAACAAAAGATAGCTGAGCCTTTTTCTACTTCTAGCCCCAGTTTTCAGTAGGAACAACATTTTCTTGTCTGGGAGTGTATTCAGTGGTGGCCACACAAATGAAGGCAAGGAGCTGGCAGGTGATAATTGATGAAACTTCCTGTAATGGGAAAAACTCAGCATTCAATTTCCATCTCCTTAGAAATCTCTGTTTTTCTTTCTTTTCCTGCCTCTTGTGCTCTTTGTGGCTGCTCTGAGTTTAGTCCTTGGAAATGCAATTCTATGCATCCAAATGATTTGGAGACAGAATAATCTTGTAGATAAAACCAACTAAATTTAACTTTCCAATATGAAGGCAGTTTGACATCCAGGCTTGGGGGGAGCTGGCAGTAGTTAGTGCCTGGCCAATGACAGGACACAGAGTTCATGTGATTGAGGTGAAATTTCATTCAGTGGAGACAAAGACAAATTGCCTCTTATTTGCTCAGCACTCCAAATCCATTTGAAGCTGGTTGCCAAGACTTGCTGCAAGTGCTGAGTGATGGGATAAAGCCCTGCAATGGCACCATGGAATGGGAGAGCTGGAGAGAAATCTCCAAGAATGGCATTTCCAAGCATTTTCAGGCGCTGATGTTCTGCTGCTGGCTTGGTGCTGTCCAAGGGGCTGATTTGAATGGTTTTAGAGGAACTAAGCTGGGCAGTGAAATGCACCTCAGGCAGAAAATGCATCTCTGGTCTCTGCAAGGGCCTTTATCTCCCTTCATGCTGCTCAGCACTGAAATCCTGCAAGGACTGAGGGAATCTGAGGCATTGGGAATGGCCAATAGTGAGAGATTTTGGTGAGATTTGACTCAGGAGATGGAAGCAGCAGTAGAAGGCGCTGTCCTCTTCATCCTTGTGTTTTCCTGCAGGCTGATGCATTGTGAAGGAGGCAGGATTGCATCAAGTACCTTCTGTATCTCCTGTGGCAAATTTTTTCATTTCTTAGAGTTTCAGGCATGTGTTGTGTGGCTGTGCTGCAGCCCAGGGCCAGGCTCTGCCTCTCTTTGCTCTGGCTGCTGCTTCCAAGCTGTCCTGTGTGATTTTGATTTGCAAGCCACCTCTCTGACCGGCTTCCACTTTGCTTGAAAAATTCAGCACCATGTTGGTGGCTGAGCAAGTCCCAGAGCTGGGGAGAAGGATTTGAGCATCAATTTGCATCCCAGAGTTGTTACAGTGGGGGAAATGTTGCATCCCTCCTGTGCCTGGAGCTGCTAATCTTGTTGCAAACATTGAAAACCTCTTCAGCTTCTCTCATTCTGCCTCAATTTGATTCCTGCTTTGATTTCACACCTCTTTCATGCAGGTTTTTCCTCTGTCCTTGGCTAGAATTGTCAGGCCTGAGAAATTTGGTCGATCCTTGGGACAGCTTTCATCACCTACCCCTGCTCCTAATGCTGCTTTGAATTGTCTTGGGAATCTGAGCATGAGGGAAACTGAGGGGACTTTAGTGAGAGGAAAAGTGAGGCACAGAGGCTGAAGTGCAAATGCAGAGTGTGGGTCACCACAGTGTGAAGTGTTGTGGGGATTTGGGCCACTCAAATAGATGTTTCTTCTCTGGGAATGGCTGTTTCCTTCGGTGTGTCTCCTCCTGAAATTCCTGTGCACCAGGGCTGGTGCTGGAGCTGCAGCAGCACAAAGTTGCCAGGGAGCCGTGTGGGACCCAGTGGGAATCATTTCTTTGCTGCTTTTGATGAAAAGTTGTGACATGTATCTCAGTGTCAGGGAGGTGCCACGTTCATGCTGCTGCAGTGCCCACACACTGTGTCTGGAGACAGCTCAGGAGAAAATGAAGAAAAGCCAGGATGAAATCCCATGTGCTACTGAACTCTATCAGAACCTGCTTGGAGTGAAGTGTGTGAAGTGACTGAGGAGACCTGGATAGAAGGGACAGCTCGGAGAAGTGTGTGGTACATCACTGACATCCTTACAGTGATCTTTGCACAGAGACAAAAAAGAATCAGTTTGCATGGCCTGAATCTCTGGGTCTGGAAATCCTGCGTGTTGCACAAGCTGTGCTGAGCTCATCTGGCTCTAAAATATCATCTCTGCACCTTAGGCAGGAAAACCATCAGAGTTGTGAAGAGATGAATAAAAATCAGTCGTAACCCAGAAGCAAACCTTGGCAATAGACATGTGTGGCAGGTGAGGAGACTGAAAGCTTTCATTCATGTCGTGGAAGAATGAATTCAGCAACAAAAATTCCTGTCTCTTGGCATTAAAATACTTTAGTTTCAACTCTGCCCCAGCCCATCAATGTCCCTGTGTGGTTGGGGGTAGGTTCTCCCCCTGTAGCTCTCTGCAGGTTGGTGCTAATTCAAGATGTTCTGGCAGGTTCCAATGTTTTGGTGGGTGAGCAGGGAGTGCAGAACAGGGATTCCAAGCGCTGACATTTGCTGTGCTAGAAAGTCCAAGGGACAAATTGGCGCCAATGAAGGTCTCCCCTTGAAGTAGGAGGAACAATTGATGTTGTGCTTGTAGCAGAGTGTGGTGACAGAGGGGGTTTCCAAAGGAAATGTTGGTGCATGTAGGCCAGAGGCCCCTGTGCTGAGGCTCCCTCCAGGCTGGCTGCAGCCCCTCAGGGTGCCCAGGAAGCAGGCTGCCCGCAGCCCAGTGCAGCCTCCTTAGCCCTGGGGCTAGCCAGGGAAGAGCCATGGATGAGGCTGAGCCCTGCTCCCATGTGGGATGCCATGGGACAGGGCCCACTGGGATTTGCCCCTGCAGCTCCCAAGTGTGTGCAGAGAAACTGCAAGGAGAGGGTGAGCTCTGTCAGTGGGACCCCCTGTGCACAGGGAGCCCACTGCTGGGGTGGCTGTGCCAGCTCCCTCCGGGACATCCAGCCCTGGGAACCTGGAGCCAGTGGAAAGCACAACTTTGCAAATGTGCCCGAAGCAAATGCAAAGAGAACTGGGGTGTGAGAAACAAAGAATGTTTATTTGTAGAAGAAAAGGAACAAGAATGAACTACACAACATATTTACAATGTTAGAATATTTGTAACAACAACAAGAACAACAACAAACTATAGAACCTATTTACCTAAGAACATATCTAACCAAACTATATTAAACGTATTTACAGAAAACTTAAACAAACTATAAAACCCCTATCCTGAATACAACAACTCCATAACGTATATACAGAAGGGTTCTGTCTCTGTGCGGGATGTGCCTGGGTCCTGGAAGAAAAACAAGTAGCACGGTCAGTGCAGTCAGGCATGGAGGGGTGTTCCATGTGCTCCCGGGGTGGGACACTGGCACAGTGGGACTCTGCTGCCAGAAGTGAGCTTGGCTGGGGCTGGGGGCTGTGGCCCAGGCACTGGAACAGGGCTTGTGTGGCCCAAAGCAAGGCCAGGCCAGGCCAGGGATGGCCACCAGCATCCAGTGCATGGGCTAGCGTATCCCTGAGCAGGGAGTGCCCAGCCCAGCCCCAGCCTGGCAGCAGGGGACCCACTCTGCCCGTGGGAAACACTTGCCTGCTCTGCTGCTGGCGCCGGTCTTCATCCCAACACCATGTCCTCCTCCTCGTCTTTTGTATCAACATCCATCTCCTCAGCGTAGTCATCAATTTCCACCTCCATTTCTTCCTCGCTGGTATCGTCTTCGTCCACTTCCATTTTCTCTTCTCTATCCATCTGTGTATCCACGTCCATCTCCTCCTCTCTGTCCATGACAGCCTGCAGAGGTAGCAAAATCTCCGAGTGTGGTCCCTTTCCCACACTGTCCCACACAGCTGCAGCCCACCCAGGCAGCTGCGGGGTGTCCACCTCCGTGGAATAGTACCATACCTTCTTTGGAACAAATGCAGACATCGTGCAGGGATGGGTAGACAACTCCAGGCAATGGGGAGCTTTCAGGACTGAGGGGGGTATCAGGGAGCAGGTGCTAAGCAAGTTGACAGGGGTAGGCTTGGAGAACTCTGAAGAGCGTGCTGACACAAGGAGCCAAGGGCTGTGTTGTGGCCGTTGCTGGATGCTGGAAGTTCTGGCTGGAGCGTGCACTGTGACATCAGTGCCAGGAGCCCAGGCCCAGGCTGAAGTGGACAACGGAGACCATAGAATGATGGAATTCCTGGGAGGCTGGGCTTGGAAGGGAGCCTAAAGACCATCTTGTTCCAAGCGGAGCAATCTTCCCCCAGAATATGTTGCTCAGAGCCCTGCTCCCAGCTGGCCTTGGATGTTGCCAAGGATGGAGCATCCCCAGCCTGTGTGCACAGCCTGGGCCAGTGCCCCAGCAGCCGGAGTGTAAAAGAGCAGCTTCATTAGATGCAACTTCAATCTCACTCCTGCACTTGAAAGGCTTCTCCTCTCTGTGCCCATCTTTCCTAGAGCTGCAGGGAGGCCTCCCCAGCACCTTCTCTTTCCAGGCTGAGCATCCCCAGCCCCACATGGACAGCAGTGCGATGGGTGGGGGTCAAGGCTCAAGGGTAGCAAAGAGCATCAGGAAGTGAGAGATGGAAGCTTTTGGAGATGGGAGCTTTGCCTCTAAATGTAGAAAATCAAGAAAAGTGGAGGGGAAAATGGTGGGACTCTGGCTCTGTTCTAACTGGCAAAGATTTTCTTTTCTTCTTTTCTTTCGTGCTGACCCATGTTTTGTTGTTTGAAAGGAGGTTTGGCAAAATATCCATTGTCTTCTCCATTGGTGAAACACTGAGCAAAGTCAGGGCAAGCTGATGATGCAGAGCAAAACCTGCAAATATCTCCTGGTGATGCTGATCCTGGGGAATGCAGCTAAAGCCAGCCAAAAGCAATTTCGGGAAAGTCAAGCCTGGTTTACATTTTCTGGAGTTTAGCTGTGACAATTTCACCAGTCATTTATAAAAAAGTAAAAAAAAAATCAAACCAAACTGTCGTTCTAATTAGGAACGGCGGGAAGAATGACACGTACTCTCACGGGAGTCAGAACAGATGGATTTTTTTAGTTTATTGCTCCAGGCCTGTTTTATAGACAGATACATGGAAAGTACAGAAAGGAAACTCTTATTGCTTAGTAAACTGCTACATCACCATCATTGGTCAGTGGGGCTCACCACCCCCTGACTTTCTCCTGCAAGGAAAACAAGGAATACAAAACAACACCTGCAAGGCTGTTTTGTGTCCCTTAGGATTGTTTTAATTCTTTCCCATGATTTTCCCAGGCTACTTTCTCAGGCAAGCCTGAGGAGCTGTGCGGCCTGTAACTTGTACAGGCACTCTGGTTCAGATTTAGCATCCATAATTCACCCCTTTTTTTAAAAAAAAAAAAAGGCAGTGTTTGTCACGTCCTGCTGGGCCCTTGCAGGAGGAAGACCAAACACGGCACAAGAGGTTTCTTTGGAGTGGATGCTGATTTAGAATTTTGGCTTATGTTTTGATGTTTAAGGATTGTTCTCCTTGCAAGGATCTGATGGCTGACTCCAATACAACTGGTTCAGTTGACTAACACACACGCACACACAAAAACATTGTTAGTCTGTTCCAACTGACAGTCTAACTTGTCGACAGGTAAGAATGTTCAGTCTCTGCTTGTAGAAGGACCATCTGAGTGATGATCGGTATCTTGGTCATCATCTAAGGGTCGCCTGTTGACCGCCTTCTGCCTTTGATGTCGCAGATCAGGGCGAACCCACCTTGCGGGTACCCACCGTACCCCAGTGTCTGTAGAAACGCATGCGTACCCGCGACCCCAAGCGATGAGCTCACACGGGCCTTGCCACTTGTTGGTGGTTAGGTCTCTCACCCAAACTTTCACTCGAGGCAGGTGCACCTCACCTGAGGACTGCAACGAAAGAAAATGATTCAAAATAACAGGGTTATCCGAATTCTTTTGCACTGTGAGGTGATTGATCGTGTACAAGGCTTTCTCCAGCCGGCTGTGTGGAGTTTCTCCAACCATCCCCGTTTTTTGTTTTTCTAGAACACGTTTTAGGGTACCATGAGCGCGTTCGACAATAGCCTGCCCAGTGGGAGAATGTGGGATACCGAATGTGTGTGAAACTCCCCATAACTGCAAAAACCGTCGTGTCTTCTGTGAGGCGTAGGCAGGGCCATTGTCAGTTTTCACAGAAGAAGGTATGCCTAAGACTGCAAATGCAATTTTCCAATGGGCAATAACATCACGACCTTTTTCCCCGGTGTGAGCAGATGCCCAAATAGCAGATGAAAAGGTGTCAACAGACACATTCACATACTTAAGTCTGCCAAATTCAGCAATGTGAGTAACATCTGTCTGCCAAAGCTGCAGGGCTTTCAACCCTCTGGGGTTCACCCCCGCTGGCAGGGGTGCTGCAAGTCCATGACAGTCAGCACAAGAACTGACAATGTCACGAGCTTCGGTCGGTGTTAGGTGAAACTGTTTTTGCAAAGTATGTGCACTTTGGTGGAAAAAATCATGCGATGCCTTGGCTTGTGCAATTTTGTCAGGCTGAGGTGCTACCCAAGCGGGGTTAGCTAACCTATCAGCCCTGGCATTACCTTCTGCTATGAAACCTGGTAGATTGGTATGACTCCGAATATGTAGAATGTAATATGGGTGAACTCGAGCTTGGATTACACACCACAAAGACTTTAGCAGCTGAAATAGATGCTCATTATCAACTTCTTTCAGGAGCACACAATCTAAACACTTAGCGAGATCTGCTACATAAGCAGAATCAGTAACTAAATTCAATGGTACCTGAGAAAACCGCTGGAATGCCATGGTTGCGGCCCTTAGTTCGACTAGCTGGGCTGAGCCTGACTCATGGCCTTCCAGCACTTGCCACTCAGACTCATCCTTCCATGTAACAATGGCTTTCCCCGTTCTTCCTGAACCGTCAGTGAAGACGGTGGGTCCTTGCACTGGCACCCGACTACTTTTTTGCCGAAAGGACAATTCAGCCGACCCTGCTAATTGCAACAGTTTGTGGCTGGGCAGGTGATAAGCAACCTGCCCTGAAAAGTTTTGCAGCGCACTCTGTAAGGAGGCACTGTTGGTCAGACTCCATTCAAATTCCTCCCGCCGTATCGGGAGGATAATTTTCCCAGGATCAGCTGCCATTAGCTGCAAACACCGCTGACGGCATTTAATTATCAATTGAGCAACCAATTCAAATACTGTGGGAGCCGTCTTTTTTGGTTGATGGGGCAAAAAGATCCATTCCAAAATGTGCAAAGGATCAGACCATTGTTCACTCCATTGGCCAATGATACCTGTAGGATGAGACTCTGGACAAGTAATAAAAACAGTGATATCAATGGATGGATCCACCCGGTAAACCTGCCGAGCAGAAACAGCCTGTTGAACATCCTCCAGCGCTTGCCGCGCTTCAGGAGTCAGCTCCCGAGGGGAATTCAGATCAGGGTCCCCCTTCAAAAGATTGAACAATGGGGACAACTGTGCTGTGGTCAGCCCCAAGTAAGGACGCAACCACGTGATGATACCCATCAATTTTTGGGCATCATTCAGAGTTTTGATAGAATCCACAAACTGCACTTCTTGATGGCAAATGGTACGATCTAAGATTTTGACTCCTAGATATTTCCAAGGAGGATGCTGCTGGACCTTTTCCGGAGCTACTTGCAGGCCATGAGAACGCAGAGCTCCGAACAGGTGGGGCTGTATCCTCAGCAGTTCATCCTGGGTGGGAGCTGCCACCAGGATGTCATCCATGTAATGATAGCAATAAGCTTCAGGGAACTGCTCACGGACTCCAGATAAGGCCTGAGCTACATACCACTGACAGATAGTCGGGCTGTTCTTGCAGCCCTGCGGCAAAACCTTCCATTGATACCTCTGCACGGGTTCAGCGTTGTTGATCGTAGGTACTGTGAAAGCAAACTTGCATTTGTCCTCAGAATGCAATGGAATAGTAAAAAAACAATCCTTTAAATCAAGGATCAGGATTTTCCACCCCATGGGAAGCATGGTAGGTGATGGCATACCAGGCTGCAGCGCCCCCATGCTTTCCATGACTGCATTAATCTTGCGGAGATCCTGCAACAATCTCCACTTCCCAGATTTTTTCCTGATTACGAAAACAGGACTGTTCCAGGGACTAGTGGAAGGCTCGATGTGTCCCTGCTGTAACTGTTCTTGGACTAATTCACGAAGGGCAACCAATTTCTCTTGTGCCAGGGGCCACTGGTTTTCCCAGATGGGCTTGGTCACCAGCCACCGTAAAGGCAGCGTGGAAAGCTGTGTGCCCTTCGCCACAGTGGCCCCTATCAAAAATGTGTCCCAATCTGCACCCCCCATGCTGCCAAAACATCCCGCCCCCAGAGGTTAAGTGGAGCTGCAGTGACATAAGGCCGGACCGTAGCTGTTTGCCCTTCTGGGTTTTTGATCAGCACGGGCCGCTGGCTCACAAATGTCTGTGTGGTACCTCCCAATCCCTCAATGGCCGAACCCATAGGAGTCAAGGGCCAGGACGGAGGCCACGCAGAGAAGGAGACAATCGTCACATCCGCCCCGGTGTCGATGAGGCCTCGAAGCTGAATTTGCGGTGGGCTGGCAGTTGGCAGACTCAGGGTGCATGTCATTTGAGGATGCTGAGTAGAGATACAGGCAGACCAAAGGACCTGGGGCAGTCCGGTTGATCCAAAGCCACCATCCCCGCGAGACCGATCAGCAGTCCTAGGAACACGGGACTTAAAAGGCACAAGTTGAGTGATGCGAGTCTTCTCAGAGATGGTAACAGGGGGGGAAGGAGTAGAAACCAGGGCACAAATCTGTCCCATAAAGTCAGCATCAATGACTCCCGGGTGTACAAAAATTCCTTGTAGGGTTGCACTAGATCTTCCCACAAGCAGTGCACTCAAGCCGTAACCCAGAGGACCAAAAGCATCCAGGGGAACCTTATATACCCGACTAGAATCTAATGTAACTGTTGTTGCGGTGCATACATCCACTCCTGCTGCCCCCTGGGTGCTGCCTCTAAACTGGCTGAGTAGGCCTGTGGGGGGGCTGTGCCCTGGGAACTCACTTGTGTCAGAGCGCAGGTCCCCCGTGCGCTCTTGTACACGTTTCCCGAATCCCCCAAAAGCTGACCATTGGCATGATATTTAGATCTACATTGAGCAGCAAAGTGACCCGGCTTGTAACATCTAGCACACAAGAACTTTCCTCTCCCTTTATTAGTCTGCTGCACCTGCCGAGCCTTGCCTTGAGCATTCTTTAGCTTCCGGGAACCACCCTGGCAGCCTGGCTGTTTCGATGCTAGAGCAGCTGCCAGAGCAGACATTTTGTGCTCCACAGAGCCCACCTTGGCACAGGCTCGGACCATCTCTGGTATCGAGGGGTCTCCTGGAAGAGCTTCTATGATCTTTCTACAGTCTTCATTAGCATTGTCCCTTGCTAGTTGTTTACACAAGAGCTGTCTCAGGTTATCGTCCTCAACCTGTTTCTCCAAGGCCGCTGCAATTTTTTCAACAAAGGGCAAGAAAGGTTCCTTTGAACCCTGAGTAATTGTCACATATCGCGCTCTGGGGAGCAGCCGCTTCTATAGTCTTTAGCAATGCCCCCATACCAATCTTCTGCCCTTGCTCAAGGACTCCAATGTCCCAACGGGCCTGGAGTTCAGGATTGGAAAACTCAGCAAGACCCATAAGGGCCTCTGCTCTGATCCCCTGTCTGGGATCGTGTGCAGGCAGACGCGCATTCCCTTCTGCAGCCCTCTGAGCCATCTGCCTCCAATTGTCTTCAAAAACTTTAAACTGCACAGGCTGGAACAAGACCTGAGCCAGGTGCCTAATATCAAATGGAGCAAGCAGATCAGTGTCTATCACCCTAATGATCTGCATAACCTCGGGAGATCCGAGCCCGTATTGAGCCACCTTACTCTGTATATCCTGCACTACTCTCCATGCTATCACATTGTGCCTGTCGGCCTGTCCCGTATTCGGGGCAGGCTTAAACACAGAGAAGGCTTGGGCCGCTCCTCGGGGCGCCCCTTGGACTTCCCGTCCCAGCCGGACCCAGTCAGTAGAAGCCGAAGCGGCTTCCGGGTCTCCCTCCGCCTCCCCTGCTCCAGCCCCTACGGAGTTAAAAATCCCGGTCCCGGGTGTCCCCAGCCTCTCGAGCAACTCCCAATCCCCCACTTCCAAAGCCTGCTGTTTCACCACGTCCCAAAAATGCCTCCGATGCTGCGGATACGCGGTCACCGGACAGGGTGGGGACGGCTCGAGACGGTCCCAGAGCGGGCTCGCAGCCAGGTCGTTCCGGGCACCAGAAGAGGTGGACGGGCTGCCTGCGGCAGGCGGTGCAGATCGTCGCTCGGAGACCGAAGCAGGCACGGCGGCAGAACAACAGCACCGGCCTCGGGGGAGGGGCGGCGCCGGCCCAGGCACGGGCCCCGCGGAGGGCAGCGGGGGGGCAGGAGAAACCTCTGCCGCCGCCCCGGCAGAGCAGCTACATTGAGTCCGGGGGAGGGGCGGCGCTGGCCCAGGCACTGGCCCCGCGGCGGGCAGCGGGGGGGCAGGAAAAGTCCCTGCCGCCGCCCCGGCAGAGCAGAGACATTGAGTCCGGGGGAGGGGCGGCACCGGCCCTGGCACGGGCCCCGCGGAAGGCAGCGGGGGGGCGGAAGAAGCCCCCGCTGGCGGCGGTGCTAGCAGCGGCGGTCCTGGGGGGGGGAATTTCTGGCGCGCAGCCTGCCTCCGCCCGCGGCCCAAATCCTCCGGGGACCCGGGCCGCTCCGAGGAAGCGCTATGCCACTCATCTACGGTCTCATCCCCCAGTCTCTCATCTTGTACAAAAGAGGCACTCCTGGCATCCAAGTCCTCCACCCCGGCCTCACTGTCCTCAGACTGGCTCCGTTCCAGCGCCTTAAAAAGCGCCCCCCAGGTGGCTGCCAGGCTGCACACGCTGGTATCTCCATCAGTTAACGCAGACCATAAACGGTCCCCTATCGACAGCCAAACCTCGAGATCAAAGGCATTATCCATAGTCACAGCAAAACCTTGCTCTTTTATCCACTGAAATAAAACGCGCATGGCATCTTCAGAAACACTGAGTCCCATGCGGGGCAGGGCGTCCTGCCATGCGAGGTAGGCAAGCTGTTCATCAGCTGAATGACAGTTCCCCATTATGAGAACTGTATCTTGGTGGCTCCGCGAATGCAATTATGCAAACGCTAATGGCTCAGACCCGGGACTTCGAGCTCTGCTTCACCAAGATGAGCCGGTCCAAACCCGCTCACTGGCAGGTTCCACTATCCCATTGGTACAATACCAGCTTCCTCTAGGAAAGCCCGGGAGAATTCCTCTTTCCCCTCTAGGGGGAAGGGCTGGTGTTTTTCCCCGCCCGCTGCTTACCCTCAGGGGAGTAGCAGATATCGTCACGTCGGTTGTCTGCTGACCTCGGGGGTCGGCTGCACTTCACCTCAGGTTACAAGACCTCGGGGGGTCGGTTCATCATCACGTCAAGCGGCAACAGATGTCGTTCTAATTAGGAACGGCGGGAAGAACGACACGGACTCTCAAAGGAGTCAGAACAGAAGGATTTTTTTAGTTTATTGCTCCAGGCCTGTTTTATAGACAGATACATGGAAAGTACAGAAAGGAAACTCTTATTGGTTAGTAAACTGCCACATCACCATCATTGGTCAGTGGGGCTCACCACCCCTTGACTTTCTCCTGCAAGGAAAACAAGGAATACAAAACAACACCTGCAAGGCTGTTTTGTGTCCCTGAGGATGGTTTTAATTCTTTCCCATGATTTTCCCAGGCTACTTTCTCAGGCAAGCCTGAGGAGCTGTGCGGCCTCTAACTTGTACAGGCACTCTGGTTCAGATTTAGCATCCATACCTCCATGCCTGACTGCACTGACCGTGCTACTTGTTTTTCTTCCAGGACTGAGGCACATCCCGCACAGAGATGGCACCCTTCTGTATATACGTTTTTCAGTTGTTGTGTTCAGTATAGAGGTTTTAGGGTTTGTTTAAGCTTTCTGTAAATACGTTTCACATAGTTTTGTTAGATATATTCTTAGGTAAATAGGTTCTATAGTTTGTTGTTGTTACCAATATTCTTACAATGTAAATATGTTGTGTAGTTCATTCTTGTTCCTTTTCTTCTACAGATAAACATTCTTTGTTTTTCACACCCCAGTTCTCTTTGCATTTGCTTTGGGCACATTTGCAAATTTGTGGATTGTTTTGGGAACAATGTTTTCAGGACTCTAGAAAGAGTATCAAAACCACTCTGCCACACTCTCAGCTCTTGCAGTGCCAAAAAGTACTGGCTGCCTTTGCTCACAGACTCACAATTGTGGTAGCATTTCTAGCACACCACAGGACAGCGATGTTTTTCCTTTTCTCCTGGAAATACCTACAGCACTTCTGGGTAGCAAGGCAAACATGAGCCTCTTTTAGTGGCCCTTGAAATTGGACATGTGAAATGAGGTACACAAAGCCACAGGCCAGCTGAATCTGGGATCTCTGAATGGATCTTCACATTCTTCCCAGGAAGATGAATGGCAATCACGCTTTTGGCAGGGAAACTGCATCAGCTGGCAATTTGGTGTAGAAAATGTGCTTTCTGCTCCTCTCACAGCCAAAACTCCTACCCATTTCTTGGAAGTCCTTCTTAGATGAGGACCATGTTCAAGTGAGTGGCAGTGAAGCCAAATGGCAATCCAGGAATCAATTGTCCTGTACATAATCTCCTCCATCCACGTGGAAGGTTACTCAGGGGTACACAGGAGTAAGGAAGGAAGAAACCCAAATTCATCGTTGGACATAAAGTCAGACGTGTTGAGGGATGAAGAAATCTTGCAGAGATATGGAAAGCTGCCCTGAAAAGCCAGTTCAGGAAGAGCCTGAGCTGTTTTGTGCTTCTAGGCCTGAAGATGCTCAGGATCTTTCCCAGATGCTCAGCAGGCTGGAGGATTGTGCCTGAATCTGGCTCTGGAAATGCCAGTGCCTCAAGTGAGAGCTGTGGCAATGATTTCCATTGCATGGAGAGGGGCCACAGTCCTGCAAGAGTCTTTCAGCAGAGCAAAGAGCAGCCTGGAGGGTGGGCAGTGCTGCATCTGTACCACTGCATGCTCATCCTTCACCGTAGTGCAGAGCTGCCCCCAAAGCTGCCATGGATCACTTTTTAGATTTCTCCTGTTGGATATATTTTGGAGAAGTTGTTCTAGGTGGCTTTGGATGGAGATCCTGTAGGAAGCAGTCATTCACCTGCTGGGATATCCTTA
Organism: Periparus ater; assembly: GCA_032357785.1. Lineage (NCBI taxonomy): Eukaryota > Metazoa > Chordata > Aves > Passeriformes > Paridae > Periparus > Periparus ater. The sequence goes on from JANVCZ010000035.1 coordinate 2,649,636, forward strand.
CAACTAATCCTAACTTCTCATTGCCTTTGGTTTTTTTATGGAGTTTCTTATCAATTTGTTTGATTGGTTTGTTTGTGTTTTTGTCTCTTTTGCTTTGAGATTTTTTGCTTTTTTATAAATGACTGGTGAAGTTGGAACAGCCAAACTCCAGAAAATGTAAACCAGGCTTGGCTTTCCAGAAATGACTTTTGGCTGGCTTTAGCTGCATTCCCCAGGATCAGCATCACCAGGAGATATTTGCAGGTTTTGCTCTGCATCATCAGCTGGCACAGACTTTGCTCAGTGTTTCACCAATGGAGAAGACAATGGATATTTTGCCAAACCTGCTTTCAAATAACCAAACTTGGGACAGCAAAGAAGAAAAGAAAATCTTTGCCAGTTAGAACAGAGCCACAGTCCCACCATTTTCCCCTCCACTTTTCTTGATTTTCTACATTTAGAGGCAAAGCTTCCATCTCCAAAAGCTTCCATCTCTCACTTCCTGATGCTCTTTGCTACCCTTGAGCCTTGACCCCCACCCATCGCACTGCTGTCCATGTGGGGCTGGGGATGCTCAGCCTGGAAAGAGAAGGTGCTGGGGAGGCCTCCCTGCAGCTCTAGGAAAGATGGGCACAGAGAGGAGAAGCCTTTCAAGTGCAGGAGTGAGATTGAAGTTGCATCTAATGAAGCTGCTCTTTTACACTCCGGCTGCTGGGGCACTGGCCCAGGCTGTGCACACAGGCTGGGGATGCTCCATCCTTGGCAACATCCAAGGCCAGCTGGGAGCAGGGCTCTGAGCAACATATTCTGGGGGAAGATTGCTCTGCTTGGAACAAGATGGTCTTTAGGCTCCCTTCCAAGCCCAGCCTCCCAGGAATTCCATCATTCTATGGTCTCCGTTGTCCCCTTCAGCCTGGACCTGGGCTCCTGGCACTGATGTCACAGTGCACGCTCCAGCTCGAACTTCCAGCATCCAGCAACGGCCACAACACAACCCTTGGCTCCTTCTGTCAGCACGCTCTTCACCCTGCTCCAAGGCTACCCCTGTCATCTCTTTGCAACCTGCTGCCTGATTCCCCCAGCAGTCCCCAAAGCTGCCCATTCTTTGGATTTTGCTACCCATCCCTGCACGATGTCTGCATTTGTTCCAATGAAGGTATGGTACTATTCCATGGAGGTGGACACCCCACAGCTGCCTGGGTGGGCTGGAGCAGTGTGGGACAGTGTGGGAAAGGGACCCCACTCGGAGATTTTGCTACCTCTGCAGGCTGTCCCAGACCAAGAGGAGGAGATGGAGGTGGATGCCCAGATTGATAGAGAGGAGGATATGGAAGTGGATAGACAAGAGACCGGAGAGGAAGAGATGGAGGTGGAAATGGAAGACCAGGTTCAGGAGATGGATATTGATGGAAAAGATGAGGAGGAGGACATGGTGTTGGGATGAAGACCGATGCCAGCAGCAGAACAGGCAGGTGCTCCCCACGGGCAGAGTGGGTCTCCTGCTGCCAGGCTGGGGCTGGGCTGGGCACTCCCTGCTCAGGGACACGCTAGCCCATGCACTGGATTCTGGTGGCCATCCCTGGCCTGGCCTGGCCTTGCTTTGGGCCACACAAGCCCTGTTCCAGTGCATGGGCCGCAGCCCCCAGCCCCAGCCAGGCACACTTCTGGCAGCAGAGTCCCACTGTGCCAGTGTCCCAGCCTGGGAGCACATGGAACACCCCTCCATGCCTGACTGCACTGACCGTGCTACTTGTTTTTCTTCCAGGACTGAGGCACATCCCGCACAGAGATGGCACCCTTCTGTACATACGTTTTTCAGTTGTTGTGTTCAGGATAGGGATTCTAGAGTTTGCTTAAATTTTCTGTACATAAGTTTGACATAGTTTTGTTAGATATGTTTTTAGGTAAATAGGTTCTATAGTTTGTTGTTGTTGTTGTTTCCAATATTCTTACAATGTAAATATGTTGTGTAGTTCATTCTTGTTCCTTTTCGTCTACAAATAAACATTCTTTGTTTTACCACCCCTGTTTTCTTTGCATTTGCTTTGGGCACATTTGCAAAGTTGTGCTTTCCACTGGCTCCAGGTTGCCAGGGCTGGATGTCCCAGAGGGAGCTGGCACAGCCACCCCAGCAGTGGGCTCCCTGTGCACAGGGGGTCCCACTGACAGAGCTCACCCTCTCCTTGCAGTTTCTCTGCACACACTTGGGAGCTGCAGGGGCAAATCCCAGTGGGCCCTGTCCCATGGCATCCCACATGGGAGCAGGGCTCAGCCTCATCCATGGCTCTTCCCTGGCTAGCCCCAGGGCTAAGGAGGCTGCACTGGGCTGCGGGCAGCCTGCTTCCTGGGCACCCTGAGGGGCTGGAGCCAGCCTGGAGGGAGCCTCAGCACAGGGGCCTCTGGCCTACATGCACCAACATTTCCTTTGGAAACCCCCTCTGTCACCACACTCTGCTACAAGCACAACATCAATTGTTCCTCCTACTTCAAGGGGAGACCTGAATTGGCACCAATTTGTCCCTTGGACTTTCTAGCACAGCAAATGTGAGCACTTGGAATCCCTGTTCTGCACTCCCTGCTCACCCACCAAAACATTGGAACCTGCCAGAACATCTTGAATTAGCACCAACCTGCAGAGAGCTACAGGGGGAGAACCTACCCCCAACCACACAGGGACATTGGTGGGCTGGGGCAGAGTTGAAACTGAAGTATTTTAATGCCAAGAGGCAGGATTTTTTATTACTCAATTCATTCTCCCATGACAAGAATGAAAGCTTTCAGTCTCCTCACCTGCCACACATATCTATTGCCAAGGTTTGCTTCTGGGTTACGACTGATTTTTATTTTTTATTTTTATTTTTATTCTTCACAACTCTGATTCTCTTCCTGCCTAAGGTGCAGAGATGATATTTCAGAGCCAGATGAGCTCAGCACAGCTTGTGCAACACGCAGGATTTCCAGACCCAGAGATTCAGGCCATGCAAACTGATTCTTTTTTGTCTCTGTGCAAAGATCACTGTAAGGATGTCAGTGATGTACCACACACTTCTCAGAGCTGTCCCTTCTATCCAGCTCTCCTCAGTCACTTCACACACTTCACTCCAAGCAGGTTCTGATAGAGTTCAGTAGCACATGGGATTTCATCCTGGCTTTTCTTCATTTTCTCCTGAGCTGTCTCCAGACACAGTGTGTGGGCACTGCAGCAGCATGAACGTGGCACCTCCCTGACACTGAGATTCATGTCACAACTTTTCATCAAAAGCAGCAAAGAAATGATTCCCACTGGGTCCCACACGGCTCCCTGGCAACTTTGTGCTGCTGCAGCTCCAGCACCAGGCCTGGTGCACAGGAATTTCAGGAGGAGACACACGAAAAGAATCAGCCATTCCCAGAGAAGAAACATCTGTTTGCATGGCCCAAATCCCCACAGCACTGCACACTGTGGTGACCCACACTCTGCATTTGCACTTCAGCCTCTGTGCCTCACTTTACCTCTCACTAAAGTCCCCCCAGTTTCCCTCATGCTCAGATTCCCAAGACAATTCAAAGCAGCATTAGGAGCAGGGAGAGATGACGGGAGCTGTCCCAAGGATCGACCAAATTTCTCAGGCCTGACAATTCTAGCCAAGGACAGAGGAAAAACCTGCATGAAAGAGGTGTGAAATCAAAGCAGGAATCAAATTTATGTAGAATGAGAGAAGCTGAAGAGCTTTTCAATGTTTGCAACAAGATTAGCAGCTCCAGGCACAGCAGGGACATTTCCCCCACTGTAACAACTCTGGGATGCAAATTGCATCTCAAATCCTTCTCCCCAGCTCTGGGACTTGTTCAGCCACCAACATGGTGCTGAATTTTTCAAGCAAAGTAGAAGCTGGTCAGAGAGGTGGCTTGCAAATCAAAATCACACAGGACAGCTTGGAAGCAGCAGCCAGAGCAAAGAGAGGCAGGGCCTGGCCCTGGGGTGCAGCACAGCCACACAACACATGCCTGAAACTCTAAGAAATGACAGAATTTGCCACAGGAGATACAGAAGGTACTTGATGCAATCCTGCCTCCTTCACAATGCAGCAGCATGCAGGAGAACACAAGGATGAAGAGGACAGCACCTTCTGCTGCTGCTTCCATCTCCTGAGTCAAATCTCACCAAAATCTCTCACTATTGGCCATTCCCAATGCCTCAGACTCCCTCAGTCCTTGCAGGATTTCAGTGCTGAGCAGCATGAAGGGAGATAAAGGCCCTTGCAGAGACCAGAGATGCATTTTCTGCCTGAGGTGCATTTCACTGCCCAGCTTAGTTCCTCTAGAACCATTCAAATCAGCCCCTGGGACAGCACCAAGCCATCAGCAGAACATCAGCGCCTGAAAAGGCTTGGAAATGCCATTCTTTGTGATTTCTCTCCAGCTCTCCCATTCCATGGTGCCATTGCAGGGCTTTATCCCATCACTCAGCACTTGCAGCAAGTCTTGGCAACCAGCTTCAAATGGATTTGGAGTGCTGAGCAAATAAGAGGCAATTTGACTTTGTCTCCACTGAATGAAATTTCACCTCAATCACATGAACTCTGTGTTCTGTCATTGGCCAGGCACTAACTACTGCCAGCTCCCCCCAAGCCTGGATGTCAAACTGCCTTCATATTGGAAAGTTAAATTTAGTTGGTTTTATCTACAAGATTTTTCTGTCTCCAAATCATTTGGATCCATAGAATTGCATTTCCAAGGACTAAACTCAGAGCAGCCACAAAGAGCACAAGAGGCAGGAAAAGAAAGAAAAATAGAGATTTCTACGGAGATGGAAATTGAATGCTGAGTTTTTCCCATTACAGGAAGTTTCATCAATTATCACCTGCCACTTCCTTGCCTTCACTTGTGTGGCCACCACTGAATAAACTCCCAGACAAGAAAATGTTGTTCCTACTGAAAACTGGGGCTAGAAGTAGAAAAAGGCTCAGCTCTCTGACTTCAAAGACAACATCATGAAAAGAGCTGCCTTATCATAGCAAGATACAATGGGCAGCAGGAATGGCTGAAGCCAGCAGAGAGAAGTCCATGAACTATTGGTGCTACACAGATTTCTGACAAAACCCCCAAGAAGCCAAAAACAATGTTTGGTCTGGCCCAGCTGATAGGAGCCCTGTGCTTTTAATTCAGTCATTGGCAGCACATGGAGATTGGCTTTAAGCTCCTTTGGTCCACAACTATTTTATTTTATTTTATTTTATTTTATTTTATTTTATTTTATTTTATTTTATTTTATTTTATTTTATTTTATTTTATTTTATTTTATTTTATTTATTTTTTCCACCCAGAAAATGTAATTGCTTCTCCTCTTTTGGAAGAAATTACTGCTTTGAATGGTTCAAGGCAAAGAGTTTCTTCCTATACCCACTTGTAATCAGTCACCAAGAGAAATATTTTCTCAAAAGATCTCTTAAAAAATTTGAAGTTACTTTCAACGTAAATAACTTGGTGATTTTGCTCCAAATGAGAAGGGAATTGAATTTGGCTCCCTCAGCTTAAAAAGAAGTCTTTCTTCCCAGCTCTTCACCAAGAGGAACAAAACACTTGGTTGCAGCAAACGGAAGGGAGGAAGAAGTTTCTTTCCCCCTGAGCTGCACAACAGGAGACAATTTTGTGGCCAAGAGGTGCCAAAAGCCAGCCAATTTCCAGTTCTTTCAGTTGAAGGGAAAAGCTCCAAGGATCAGAGCTGTGGCAGACACAGAGTGGGAGGAGCAGGGGATCTGCTGGGGGGTTTTGGGCTGGGGCATAGATTAAAGAAATGCTCAAGTGAAACCCATCAGAGCTCAAGACTTCATCCCACAGAAGAGAAATTGGATTTGACCCAAATGCCATTCAAATCCAAAAAACATTGAGGCATTTCCCCAAGCTCTGCTGAGCCATCAGGTACAACCCAAAGCACCCTGTGCGACCAGAGCAGCAGCTCCCTGGCATGGGGACAGGGATGCTCCCTTGGCAAGCCGCCTGCATCACCCATGGGATTCGCAAGATCTGTTTCTAAAGACCCCAACAGCCAAAAAACTCCACATTCAAAGCCTTTCCTTTGGGGTTTCACTTCTCCCTCTGTCTCTTGTCACTAGACAGCTGCTTCACTTCAACACTCTTCTGGATGGGGACAAATTTTCTCCCAATTTCCAGCCTAAACAGGAAGTTACTTCCATTCATTCTTCTGCAAGTACTGGCAGCTTGTACCTGCTCTGCTCTTGCTCTCCTGCTGTGCATTTGTGCACATCAAGTGCCAAGAGCATTTCCTTGTTTCAATGATGTCATTTTTCCCTATTATTTCCTTCCCCTAGAGTTGCACAGATTTGGTGCTGGCTCAACACTCAGAACATTGACAGCACAGAGTCGAGTTTTCACACCAACTTCTCCAACCTTGGCACCTGTTGCAGTCCGCAACCTCAGGATCTCGTCCAGGGAAGCCACAGGGTTCTGGGGATTAGCATGGAACACCAGCGAGATGGTCCTTTGTTCATGAAACCATTTATTCAGCACGGGAACAAACTCAGATCCAGAACAGAGAGCCCCAAACAGTGTCAGGGCAGGGGTTTTTGAGGGACAGAACTCTTGAGGGTCTCCAGCCTTGAGGGTGGAGTTCAGGGTCAGGGACCACTAGAAACACAGCAAGGGAGAAACCCCCCAGGGACTCAAAGCCAATCAGAACCCCTGGGCCATCCTTCACAAGGGGTTTGGGGTGGGACAGTGGAACTCTTTGCCTCCCCCAAGGCACGTCAAAACATCTGCTCCTTTTTTTTTTTTCCTTCAAATTTTAATTAGGCGCTTAAAAATGTCTCTACAACTTGCACCATAAAATCTCACCTCCTCCAAAGAGCACCTGCTTTGCTTTGTGGGACACTAAAAACTCAATAAGAAAACACATTAAGCAAACAAACAAACAGAAAAAACCCAAAATTAAAAACAAACACTTAAATTAAACAGTGATGGTACTTAATACAAACGTAATGGTTTTTTAGTTCCGTCTCTTCCAGTTCTGGAGTTTCTTTCAGGAAGGGCGCAGCTCTTAGATCTCCTCTCACGAGGGGCAGAGTTCTCAGATCTCCAGTTTCGGCTCTGGACCCGTAGGTGTGGGTGTCGCCACTTGAGATGTTCTTGGTGAAACACTGGCTTTCAGAGCTTGGTTCCAGTTTTGATTTCCCCGGGGGGGGTGTTGCCCACCATGGCAAAGGCACAGCCCCCAGGGGTGGAGCAGCCGAAGAAAGGGCTGGGAGCGAAACAGGAGTTACTGGGGGAAGGGAAGGTTGGGGTCTGGAAAAGAAGGAGCAAGGCGGGAAAAAAGGAATCCCAGACTGCGTGGGCAGTGCCACCTTGGGAAGGGGGAAGGGTCCGGGACTGACTTTCCCGGACAGGGAATGGGAATATGGAAAGACAGGGGGTGAAGGAGGACATGGAACGGCGGGCAGACGGCAGCAGACCCGCATCACTCTGGATGTTCTCTGTCCCTTGCCTGCCTTCAGGAAAACAGGGCATGGGATGGCAGAAAGACACCGGGGTGACGGGGAGTCAACAGCAACCCCGAGCCATCTTGGCATTTTTCACCCTTTGTCCTGCCCTTAGGAACAGAGGAGAGGGGAAGATACAGGGAGGTATACACCAAAAAAAAAATGAGGAACTTCACAGAAGCCAAAAGACAGTCCACAGGATGAGCCATACCGTCCATAATCATCCATAATATTAATATCGCCCATAAAAGACCTTCCCATGTATGTTAAAAAATCAAAACTGTCCATAATACATCTCGTTGGGTGATGTTAGATGTTTGTCCCAGTGTCTGGTCTCTCAGCTCCCACACCTCCATAAGCCCTTTTCCCCCATGGCCCTGAGGCACTCCCAACTTGGCCCTCCTGCCAGGTATTCTCGAGTCCTCCTTTCTAAGGCAGGAGTCTCACCGGCTCTCGAGCCAACAGCCGGGGATTTACGGAGTGTCCATGGAGCCGCTCCTGCTGTTCTCCTGGTGCCTCACTGGATGCCATGAATTCTCCACCATTTGTTGTAGCCCGCAACTGCAGGATCAGGTCCAGGGATGATATTTCCTGGAAACCGGCATGTACTACAATGAGAAGCGCCTCTGTTCATGAAACCATTTATTCAGCACGGGAACAACTCAGATCCAGAACAGGGAGCCCCAAACAAAGGCAGAGCAGGGGTTTTTGAGGGACAGAACTCTTGAGGGTCTCCACCCTTGAGGGTCAGGGACCACTAGAAACACAACAAAGGAGAAACCCCCAGGGACTGAAACCCAATCAGAACTCCTGGGCCACCCTTCACAAGGGGTTTGGGGTGGGACAACTTTATCCAGGGCTCACAGGCCCATTCCCCAGAGCAGGAGGTCAAAATTCACTAGCTTGGCTTACAGCCATGCCTCTCCTGTAACAATGCTTATCTGAAACTAACTCTTTGCCTCCCTGAAGCACCTCCCAACAGTTGATGCTGTCTCTTTCCATGTTGATCACTCTCTCTCTCTTCCCCTATCTCTGGAAAAAAGGATGAATTTGCAAGACTCACCTGAGTAGTGAGCGGGTTCAACTCTTGCCCAGGCCTTGTGGATGGTCCCAGGATCTCTGCCGGAGCAGCGGCTGGAGCTGTCTGCGCTCGAAGATTTTTTTCCATGGCTGCTGTGGGGAGTGTGGCCATTATCTGAGCACAAAGCTGCAAGCTCCTATCTTTCCCTGCCTTTAGTGGGCAGTGTGTGGTGAAACTGAGCAGCGGCAGCAAGTGCAGGCCAGGCAGGGAGCGGCCTGGCCCGGCAGCCCCACTGTGCAAGGCCCAGCCAAGCCTCTGAGAAGGGGCTCCTGTCACTTGCCAGTCTCCATCTGTCTCCCCGGGAAGCGCAGAGCTGTGGCCAGCCCCGCTCCCCTCCCGTGGCCTTGGCTGGCCTGGGGGGAAGGAGGCTGAAGCGGAGCCCTGGCACCTCTTGAAAAGGCGGAAAGCAAAGAGAGACAGAAATTGCCGGCCTTAGGTCTTCAAGTGGTGTTCCCAGGTTGACGTCACTTTTCAATGGTCCAAACTGCTGTCAGTTCTCAGCAAGGGCCACTTGTTGGCCAGGAGAAAAACTTTGTGGCATTTTGAGGAGATTTGGGGAATTTTGAGGGATTTTTGTTGAACTTCATAAAATCTTGAGGAGATTGAAATAATTTTGTGGGATTTTTGTGGATTTTTGTGGGATTTTTGTGGAATCTAAAATCTTTCTGGAATTTTGTGTGATACTGAGAAGATTTCAATAATTTGGTGGGATTTTTGTGGAATTTGTGGGATTTTTCTGGAATTTTGAGGGATTTTTCTGTAATTTTTGGAAATTTGTGGGGATTTTGTGGGATGTTACTGGAATTTGGTAAGGTTTTGAGATTATTTAAAGAATTTTGTGGTATTTTTCTGGAATTTTGTGGATTTTTCTGGTATTCTGTGAGATTTTGAGGAGACTTGAAGAATTTGGAAGGATTTTTCTTAGATTTTGAGATTTGTGGAGATTTTGTGGGATGCTTTTGGAATTTGGTAAGGTTTTCAGAAGTTTTAGGGAATTTTGTGGAATTTTTCTTACATTTTGTGTGGCTTTTGAAGAATTTTGTGGGATGTTTCTGATATTTTGTGGAAATTGTAGGAGATTTTTTTGGGATGTCTCTGGAATTTGGTATGGTTTTGAGGAGATTTAGGGAATTTTGTGGGACTTCTCTGGAATTCTGTGGGGTTTTTCTGGAATTTTGTCGGAATTTTGAGGAGATTTTAAGAACTTTGAGGGATTTTTCTTGAATTTTGTGGAAATTTGTGGAGATTTTGTGGGAGGTTTCTATAATTTCGTAGGGTTTTGAAAAGATTTTTTTGGAATTTTGAGGGACTATTGTGGAATTTTGTGGTATTTTTGAGGAGATGGGAAGAATTTTGTGGAATATTTCTTAGATTTTGTGCATATTTGTGGAGATTTTGTGGGATGTTTCTGGAATTTGGTAGAGTTTTCAGAATATTTGGGGAATTTTTTGGGAAGTTTCTGATATTTTGTGTGGCTTTTGAAGCATTTGTTGGATCTTATCTGGAATTTTGTGGAAGTTGTCGGAGATTATTTCAGATATATTTGGAATTTTGTGGGATTTCTGTTGGGCTTTACTGCAATTTCGTGGGACACTGAGAAAATGTCATGAATTTTGTGGGATGTTTCAGGAATTTTATGGATGTTTTTTGGAAAGTAGTGGAATTCTGTAAATTTTTTGGAATTTTGAGGAGAATTGAAGAATTGCAGGGGATTTATCTTAGATTTTGTGGAAGTTTGTGGAGACTCTGTGGGACTCTGTTTCTTGGAATTTGGTAGGGCCTAGAGGAGATTTGGGGAATTTTGTGGATTTTTCTTGAATTTTGTGGGAAATTTTGGAGATTTTATGGGGCGTTTCTGGAATTTGGTAGAGTTTTCAGAAGATTTAGGGAATTTTGAGAGTTTTTTGTGGGATTTTGTGGCAATCGGTGGAGATTTTGTGGGACATTCCTGTGAATTGGTATGGTTTTGAAATGATTTAGAGAATTTTGTGGGACTTCTCTGGAATTTTGAGGGGTTTTTCGAGAATTTTGAGGGATTCTGAGGAGACTTAAAAAATTTTGAGGACTTTATTTTAGATTTTATGGGAATTTGTGGCGATTTTTTGGGGTTTGTCTGGAATTTGGTAGGGTTTTGAGGAGATTTAGGGAATATTGTGGGATTTTTGCAGAATATTTTTAGATATTGAGGAGATTTTGTGGGATATTTCTGGAATTTTGTGGGGCTTTTCAAGAATTCTGTGGTATTTTGAAAAGATTTAGGGAATTTTGTGGGATTTTTCTTGAATTTTGTGGGAAATTATGGAGATTTTCTGGGGTGTTTCAGGAATTTGGTAGTTTTCAGAAGATGTAGGGAATTTTGAGGGTTTTTTGTGGGATTTTGTGGGAATCGGTGGGGATTTTGTGGGACATTCCTGTGAATTGGTATGGTTTGAAATGATTTAGTGAATTTTCTGGGACTTCTCTGGAATTTTGTGGGGTTTTTCGAGAATTGTGAAGGATTCTGAGGAGACTTGAAGAATTTTGAGGACTTTATTTTAGATTTTGTGGGAATTTGTGGAGATTCTGTGGGATTTTTCTGGAATTTTGTTGGCCTTTTCAAGGACTTTGTGTGGTTTTGAGGAGACTTGAAGTATTTTGAGGAAATTTTCTTAGATTTTGTGGAAAATTGTGGAGGTTTTGTGGGATTTTTGTGGAATTTTGTTGGATATAGAGGAGATTTGGGGATTTTGCGGGATTTTTCATGTATTTTGAGGCAATTGGTGTAGATTTTGTGGGATCTTCCTGAAATCTGGTCTAGTTTAGAGAAGATTTATGGAATTTTGTGGGATATTTCTGGAATTTTGTGGAGATTTGTGTAGATTTTGTGGGATGTTTCTGGAATTTGTTGGGTTTTGGAATGATTTTGGAAATTTTGTGGGATATTTCTGGAATTTTGTGGGGCTTTTCAAGAATTTTGTGGTATTTTGAAAAGATGTAGCCAATTTAGTGGTGTTTTTCTTGAATTTTGAGGAAATTCTGGGGATTTTGTGGGGTGTTTCTGGAATTTGGTAGTGTTTTCAGAAGATTTAGGGGTTTTTGTGGGATTTTTGTGGAATTTTGTTGGATATTGAGGAGATTTTGTTGGATGTTTCTGGAATTTTGAGGGACTTTTCTGGAATTTGGTGGGATTCTGCAAAGAATTGATGAATTATCGGGAATTTTTCTTATATTTGTGTATATTTGTAGAGATTTAGTGAGATTATTGTGTAATTTTGGGGGATATTGATGAGATTTAGGGATTTTGTGGGATTTTTTGTGGAATTGTGTGGAATTCTGAGGAGGCATGAAGAATTTTGAGGGATTTTTCATGTATTTTGTGGGAATTTGTGGAGATTTTGTGGGATGTTTTTGGAATTTGGTAGAGTTTTCAGAAGATTTAGGGAATTTTGTGGGATTTTTGTGGAATTTTGTGGCTCTTTTCAAGGAGTTTGTGTGGTTTTGAGGAGAATTGAAGAATTTTGAGGAATTTTTCTTAGATTTTGTGGAAACTTGTGGAGATTTTGTGGGATTTTTGTGGAATTTTGGGGGATATTGAGGAGATTTAGGGTTTTTGTGGGATTTTTCAGGTATTTTGTGGACATTTGTGGAGATTTTATGGAACGCTTCTGGAATTCAGTTGGGTTTTGAGAAGATATAGGGAATTTTTTGGCATGCTGCTGGAATTTGGTATGGTTTTATTGTGATTTAGGGAATTTTGAGGGATTTTCCTTGAATTTTGGGGGATTTTGTGGGGATTTTGTGGTTTTTTTTTGGAATTTGGTCGAGTTTTGGGAAGATTTACCGAATTTTGTGGGATTTTTCTGGAATTTTGTTGGATATGGAGGAGATTTTGAGGAATGTTTCTGGAATTTTGTTGGGCTTTTCAAGAATTTTGTGGTATTTTGAAAAGATTTAGGAATTTTTGTGGTGTTTTTCTTGAATTTTGTGGGAAATTGTGTAGAATTTGTGGGATTTTTGTGGAATATTGTGAGATATTGAGGAGATTTAGGGATTTTGAGGGATTTTCCTTGAATTTTGTGGGAATTTTTGGAGATTTTGAGGGATGTTTCTGGAATTTGTTGGGTTTTGGAATGATTTTGGAAATTTTGTGGGATATTTCTGGAATTTTTGGGGGCTTTTCAAGAATTCTGTGGTATTTTGAAAAGATGTAGCCAATTGAGTGGTGTTTTTCTTGAATTTTGTTGGAATATTTTGAGATTTTATTGGGCGTTTCTGGGATTTGGTAGAGTCTTCAGAAGATGTAGGGAATTTTGTGGGAATTTGTGGAGATTTTGTAGGATGTTTCTGGAATTCAGTTGGGATTTGAGAAGATTTAGGGTATTTTGTGGCATGTTCCTGGAAATTGATAGGGACTTAAGGTGATTTAGGGAATTTTGAGGGATTTTCCTTGAATTTTGTGGAAATCTGTGGGGATTTGGCGGGATGTTTCTGGAATTTGGTGAGTTTTGAGAAGTTTGACAAAATTTTTGGGGATATTTCAGGAGTTTTGGGGGATATTGAGGAGTTTTTGTGGGATGTTTGTGGAATTTGTTGGGTTTTGGAATGATTTAGGAAATTTTGCGGGATATTTCTGGAATTTTGTGGGGCTTTTCAAGAATTTTGTGGTATTTTGCAAAGATTTAGGAATTTTTGTGGTGTTTTTCTTGAATATTGTGGGATATTGTGTAGAATTTGTGGGATTTTTGTGGAATTTTGTGGGATATTGAGGAGATTTAGGGATTTTGAGGGATTTTCCTTGAATTTTGTGGGAATTTTTGGAGATTTTGAGGGATGTTTCTGGAATTTGTTGGGTTTTGGAATGATTTTGGAAATTTTGTGGGATATTTCTGGAATTTTGTGGGGCTTTTCAAGAATTCTGTGGTATTTTGAAAAGATGTAGCCAATTGAGTGGTGTTTTTCTTGAATTCTGTGGGAATTTTTGGAGATTTTATGGGGCGTTTCTGGGATTTGGTAGAGTCTTCAGAAGATGTAGGGAATTTTGTGGGAATTTGTGGAGATTTTGTGGGATGTTTCTGGAATTCAGTTGGGATTTGAGAAGATTTAGGGTATTTTGTGGCATGTTCCTGGAAATTGATAGGGACTTAAGGTGATTTAGGGAATTTTGAGGGATTTTCCTTGAATTTTGTGGAAATCTGTGGGGATTTGGTGGGATGTTTCTGGAATTTGGTGAGTTTTGAGAAGTTTTACAAAATTTTTGGGGATATTTCAGGAGTTTTGGGGGATATTGAGAAGTTTTTGTGGGATGTTTGTGGAATTTGTTGGGTTTTGGAATGATTTAGGAAATTTTGCGGGATATTTCTGGAATTTTGTGGGGCTTTTCAAGAATTTTGTGGTATTTTGCAAAGATTTAGGAATTTTTGTGGTGTTTTTCTTGAATATTGTGGGATATTGTGTAGAATTTGTGGGATTTTTGTGGAATTTTGTGGGATATTGAGGAGATTTAGGGATTTTGAGGGATTTTCCTTGAATTTTGTGGGAATTTTTGGAGATTTTGAGGGATGTTTCTGGAATTTGTTGGGTTTTGGAATGATTTTGGAAATTTTGTGGGATATTTCTGGAATTTTTGGGGGCTTTTCAAGAATTCTGTGGTATTTTGCAAAGATGTAGCCAATTGAGTGGTGTTTTTCTTGAATTCTGTGGGAATTTTTGGAGATTTTATGGGGCGTTTCTGGGATTTGGTAGAGTCTTCAGAAGGTGTAGGGAATTTTGTGGGAATTTGTGGAGATTTTGTGGGATGTTTCTGGAATTCAGTTGGGATTTGAGAAGATTTAGGGTATTTTGTGGCATGTTCCTGGAAATTGATAGGGACTTAAGGTGATTTAGGGAATTTTGAGGGATTTTCCTTGAATTTTGTGGAAATCTGTGGGGATTTGGTGGGATGTTTCTGGAATTTGGTGAGTTTTGAGAAGTTTTACAAAATTTTTGGGGATATTTCAGGAGTTTTGGGGGATATTGAGAAGTTTTTGTGGGATGTTTGTGGAATTTGTTGGGTTTTGGAATGATTTAGGAAATTTTGCGGGATATTTCTGGAATTTTGTGGGGCTTTTCAAGAATTTTGTGGTATTTTGCAAAGATTTAGGAATTTTTGTGGTGTTTTTCTTGAATATTGTGGGATATTGTGTAGAATTTGTGGGATTTTTGTGGAATTTTGTGGGATATTGAGGAGATTTAGGGATTTTGAGGGATTTTCCTTGAATTTTGTGGGAATTTTTGGAGATTTTGAGGGATGTTTCTGGAATTTGTTGGGTTTTGGAATGATTTTGGAAATTTTGTGGGATATTTCTGGAATTTTTGGGGGCTTTTCAAGAATTCTGTGGTATTTTGCAAAGATGTAGCCAATTGAGTGGTGTTTTTCTTGAATTCGGTGGGAATTTTTGGAGATTTTATGGGGCGTTTCTGGGATTTGGTAGAGTCTTCAGAAGATGTAGGGAATTTTGTGGGAATTTGTGGAGATTTTGTGGGATGTTTCTGGAATTCAGTTGGGATTTGAGAAGATTTAGGGTATTTTGTGGCATGTTCCTGGAAATTGATAGGGACTTAAGGTGATTTAGGGAATTTTGAGGGATTTTCCTTGAATTTTGTGGAAATCTGTGGGGATTTGGTGGGATGTTTCTGGAATTTGGTGAGTTTTGAGAAGTTTGACAAAATTTTTGGGGATATTTCAGGAGTTTTGGGGGATATTGAGGAGTTTTTGTGGGATGTTTGTGGAATTTGTTGGGTTTTGGAATGATTTAGGAAATTTTGCGGGATATTTCTGGAATTTTGTGGGGCTTTTCAAGAATTTTGTGGTATTTTGCAAAGATTTAGGAATTTTTGTGGTGTTTTTCTTGAATATTGTGGGATATTGTGTAGAATTTGTGGGATTTTTGTGGAATTTTGTGGGATATTGAGGAGATTTAGGGATTTTGAGGGATTTTCCTTGAATTTTGTGGGAATTTTTGGAGATTTTGAGGGATGTTTCTGGAATTTGTTGGGTTTTGGAATGATTTTGGAAATTTTGTGGGATATTTCTGGAATTTTTGGGGGCTTTTCAAGAATTCTGTGGTATTTTGCAAAGATGTAGCCAATTGAGTGGTGTTTTTCTTGAATTCTGTGGGAATTTTTGGAGATTTTATGGGGCGTTTCTGGGATTTGGTAGAGTCTTCAGAAGGTGTAGGGAATTTTGTGGGAATTTGTGGAGATTTTGTGGGATGTTTCTGGAATTCAGTTGGGATTTGAGAAGATTTAGGGTATTTTGTGGCATGTTCCTGGAAATTGATAGGGACTTAAGGTGATTTAGGGAATTTTGAGGGATTTTCCTTGAATTTTGTGGAAATCTGTGGGGATTTGGTGGGATGTTTCTGGAATTTGGTGAGTTTTGAGAAGTTTGACAAAATTTTTGGGGATATTTCAGGAGTTTTGGGGGATATTGAGGAGTTTTTGTGGGATGTTTGTGGAATTTGTTGGGTTTTGGAATGATTTAGGAAATTTTGCGGGATATTTCTGGAATTTTGTGGGGCTTTTCAAGAATTTTGTGGTATTTTGCAAAGATTTAGGAATTTTTGTGGTGTTTTTCTTGAATATTGTGGGATATTGTGTAGAATTTGTGGGATTTTTGTGGAATTTTGTGGGATATTGAGGAGATTTAGGGATTTTGAGGGATTTTCCTTGAATTTTGTGGGAATTTTTGGAGATTTTGAGGGATGTTTCTGGAATTTGTTGGGTTTTGGAATGATTTTGGAAATTTTGTGGGATATTTCTGGAATTTTTGGGGGCTTTTCAAGAATTCTGTGGTATTTTGCAAAGATGTAGCCAATTGAGTGGTGTTTTTCTTGAATTCGGTGGGAATTTTTGGAGATTTTATGGGGCGTTTCTGGGATTTGGTAGAGTCTTCAGAAGATGTAGGGAATTTTGTGGGAATTTGTGGAGATTTTGTGGGATGTTTCTGGAATTCAGTTGGGATTTGAGAAGATTTAGGGTATTTTGTGGCATGTTCCTGGAAATTGATAGGGACTTAAGGTGATTTAGGGAATTTTGAGGGATTTTCCCTTGAATTTTGTGGAAATCTGTGGGGATTTGGCGGGATGTTTCTGGAATTTGGTGAGTTTTGAGAAGTTTTACAAAATTTTTGGGGATATTTCAGGAGTTTTGGGGGATATTGAGGAGTTTTTGTGGGATGTTTGTGGAATTTGTTGGGTTTTGGAATGATTTAGGAAATTTTGCGGGATATTTCTGGAATTTTGTGGGGCTTTTCAAGAATTTTGTGGTATTTTGCAAAGATTTAGGAATTTTTGTGGTGTTTTTCTTGAATATTGTGGGATATTGTGTAGAATTTGTGGGATTTTTGTGGAATTTTGTGGGATATTGAGGAGATTTAGGGATTTTGAGGGATTTTCCTTGAATTTTGTGGGAATTTTTGGAGATTTTGAGGGATGTTTCTGGAATTTGTTGGGTTTTGGAATGATTTTGGAAATTTTGTGGGATATTTCTGGAATTTTGTGGGGCTTTTCAAGAATTCTGTGGTATTTTGAAAAGATGTAGCCAATTGAGTGGTGTTTTTCTTGAATTTTGTTGGAATATTTGGAGATTTTATGGGGCGTTTCTGGGATTTGGTAGAGTCTTCAGAAGGTGTAGGGAATTTTGTGGGAATTTGTGGAGATTTTGTGGGATGTTTCTGGAATTCAGTTGGGATTTGAGAAGATTTAGGGTATTTTGTGGCATGTTCCTGGAAATTGATAGGGACTTAAGGTGATTTAGGGAATTTTGAGGGATTTTCCTTGAATTTTGTGGAAATCTGTGGGGATTTGGTGGGATGTTTCTGGAATTTGGTGAGTTTTGAGAAGTTTGACAAAATTTTTGGGGATATTTCAGGAGTTTTGGGGGATATTGAGGAGTTTTTGTGGGATGTTTGTGGAATTTGTTGGGTTTTGGAATGATTTAGGAAATTTTGCGGGATATTTCTGGAATTTTTGGGGGCTTTTCAAGAATTTTGTGGTATTTTGCAAAGATTTAGGAATTTTTGTGGTGTTTTTCTTGAATATTGTGGGATATTGTGTAGAATTTGTGGGATTTTTGTGGAATTTTGTGGGATATTGAGGAGATTTAGGGATTTTGAGGGATTTTCCTTGAATTTTGTGGGAATTTTTGGAGATTTTGAGGGATGTTTCTGGAATTTGTTGGGTTTTGGAATGATTTTGGAAATTTTGTGGGATATTTCTGGAATTTTTGGGGGCTTTTCAAGAATTCTGTGGTATTTTGCAAAGATGTAGCCAATTGAGTGGTGTTTTTCTTGAATTCTGTGGGAATTTTTGGAGATTTTATGGGGCGTTTCTGGGATTTGGTAGAGTCTTCAGAAGATGTAGGGAATTTTGTGGGAATTTGTGGAGATTTTGTGGGATGTTTCTGGAATTCAGTTGGGATTTGAGAAGATTTAGGGTATTTTGTGGCATGTTCCTGGAAATTGATAGGGACTTAAGGTGATTTAGGGAATTTTGAGGGATTTTCCTTGAATTTTGTGGAAATCTGTGGGGATTTGGTGGGATGTTTCTGGAATTTGGTGAGTTTTGAGAAGTTTTACAAAATTTTTGGGGATATTTCAGGAGTTTTGGGGGATATTGAGGAGTTTTTGTGGGATGTTTGTGGAATTTGTTGGGTTTTGGAATGATTTAGGAAATTTTGCGGGATATTTCTGGAATTTTGTGGGGCTTTTCAAGAATTTTGTGGTATTTTGCAAAGATTTAGGAATTTTTGTGGTGTTTTTCTTGAATATTGTGGGATATTGTGTAGAATTTGTGGGATTTTTGTGGAATTTTGTGGGATATTGAGGAGATTTAGGGATTTTGAGGGATTTTCCTTGAATTTTGTGGGAATTTTTGGAGATTTTGAGGGATGTTTCTGGAATTTGTTGGGTTTTGGAATGATTTTGGAAATTTTGTGGGATATTTCTGGAATTTTTGGGGGCTTTTCAAGAATTCTGTGGTATTTTGCAAAGATGTAGCCAATTGAGTGGTGTTTTTCTTGAATTCTGTGGGAATTTTTGGAGATTTTATGGGGCGTTTCTGGGATTTGGTAGAGTCTTCAGAAGGTGTAGGGAATTTTGTGGGAATTTGTGGAGATTTTGTGGGATGTTTCTGGAATTCAGTTGGGATTTGAGAAGATTTAGGGTATTTTGTGGCATGTTCCTGGAAATTGATAGGGACTTAAGGTGATTTAGGGAATTTTGAGGGATTTTCCTTGAATTTTGTGGAAATCTGTGGGGATTTGGTGGGATGTTTCTGGAATTTGGTGAGTTTTGAGAAGTTTGACAAAATTTTTGGGGATATTTCAGGAGTTTTGGGGGATATTGAGGAGTTTTTGTGGGATGTTTGTGGAATTTGTTGGGTTTTGGAATGATTTAGGAAATTTTGCGGGATATTTCTGGAATTTTGTGGGGCTTTTCAAGAATTTTGTGGTATTTTGCAAAGATTTAGGAATTTTTGTGGTGTTTTTCTTGAATATTGTGGGATATTGTGTAGAATTTGTGGGATTTTTGTGGAATTTTGTGGGATATTGAGGAGATTTAGGGATTTTGAGGGATTTTCCTTGAATTTTGTGGGAATTTTTGGAGATTTTGAGGGATGTTTCTGGAATTTGTTGGGTTTTGGAATGATTTTGGAAATTTTGTGGGATATTTCTGGAATTTTTGGGGGCTTTTCAAGAATTCTGTGGTATTTTGCAAAGATGTAGCCAATTGAGTGGTGTTTTTCTTGAATTCGGTGGGAATTTTTGGAGATTTTATGGGGCGTTTCTGGGATTTGGTAGAGTCTTCAGAAGATGTAGGGAATTTTGTGGGAATTTGTGGAGATTTTGTGGGATGTTTCTGGAATTCAGTTGGGATTTGAGAAGATTTAGGGTATTTTGTGGCATGTTCCTGGAAATTGATAGGGACTTAAGGTGATTTAGGGAATTTTGAGGGATTTTCCTTGAATTTTGTGGAAATCTGTGGGGATTTGGCGGGATGTTTCTGGAATTTGGTGAGTTTTGAGAAGTTTTACAAAATTTTTGGGGATATTTCAGGAGTTTTGGGGGATATTGAGGAGTTTTTGTGGGATGTTTGTGGAATTTGTTGGGTTTTGGAATGATTTAGGAAATTTTGCGGGATATTTCTGGAATTTTGTGGGGCTTTTCAAGAATTTTGTGGTATTTTGCAAAGATTTAGGAATTTTTGTGGTGTTTTTCTTGAATATTGTGGGATATTGTGTAGAATTTGTGGGATTTTTGTGGAATTTTGTGGGATATTGAGGAGATTTAGGGATTTTGAGGGATTTTCCTTGAATTTTGTGGGAATTTTTGGAGATTTTGAGGGATGTTTCTGGAATTTGTTGGGTTTTGGAATGATTTTGGAAATTTTGTGGGATATTTCTGGAATTTTTGGGGGCTTTTCAAGAATTCTGTGGTATTTTGCAAAGATGTAGCCAATTGAGTGGTGTTTTTCTTGAATTCGGTGGGAATTTTTGGAGATTTTATGGGGCGTTTCTGGGATTTGGTAGAGTCTTCAGAAGATGTAGGGAATTTTGTGGGAATTTGTGGAGATTTTGTGGGATGTTTCTGGAATTCAGTTGGGATTTGAGAAGATTTAGGGTATTTTGTGGCATGTTCCTGGAAATTGATAGGGACTTAAGGTGATTTAGGGAATTTTGAGGGATTTTCCTTGAATTTTGTGGAAATCTGTGGGGATTTGGTGGGATGTTTCTGGAATTTGGTGAGTTTTGAGAAGTTTTACAAAATTTTTGGGGATATTTCAGGAGTTTTGGGGGATATTGAGGAGTTTTTGTGGGATGTTTGTGGAATTTGTTGGGTTTTGGAATGATTTAGGAAATTTTGCGGGATATTTCTGGAATTTTGTGGGGCTTTTCAAGAATTTTGTGGTATTTTGCAAAGATTTAGGAATTTTTGTGGTGTTTTTCTTGAATATTGTGGGATATTGTGTAGAATTTGTGGGATTTTTGTGGAATTTTGTGGGATATTGAGGAGATTTAGGGATTTTGAGGGATTTTCCTTGAATTTTGTGGGAATTTTTGGAGATTTTGAGGGATGTTTCTGGAATTTGTTGGGTTTTGGAATGATTTTGGAAATTTTGTGGGATATTTCTGGAATTTTTTGGGGCTTTTCAAGAATTCTGTGGTATTTTGAAAAGATGTAGCCAATTTAGTGGTGTTTTTCTTGAATTCTGTGGGAATTTTTGGAGATTTTATGGGGCGTTTCTGGGATTTGGTAGAGTCTTCAGAAGATGTAGGGAATTTTGTGGGATTTTGTGGAGATTTTGTGGGATGTTTCTGGAATTCAGTTGGGATTTGAGAAGATTTAGGGTATTTTGTGGCATGTTCCTGGAAATTGATAGGGACTTAAGGTGATTTAGGGAATTTTGAGGGATTTTCCTTGAATTTTGTGGAAATCTGTGGGGATTTGGTGGGATGTTTCTGGAATTTGGTGAGTTTTGAGAAGTTTTACAAAATTTTTGGGGATATTTCAGGAGTTTTGGGGGATATTGAGAAGTTTTTGTGGGATGTTTGTGGAATTTGTTGGGTTTTGGAATGATTTAGGAAATTTTGCGGGATATTTCTGGAATTTTGTGGGGCTTTTCAAGAATTTTGTGGTATTTTGCAAAGATTTAGGAATTTTTGTGGTGTTTTTCTTGAATATTGTGGGATATTGTGTAGAATTTGTGGGATTTTTGTGGAATTTTGTGGGATATTGAGGAGATTTAGGGATTTTGAGGGATTTTCCTTGAATTTTGTGGGAATTTTTGGAGATTTTGAGGGATGTTTCTGGAATTTGTTGGGTTTTGGAATGATTTTGGAAATTTTGTGGGATATTTCTGGAATTTTGTGGGGCTTTTCAAGAATTCTGTGGTATTTTGAAAAGATGTAGCCAATTGAGTGGTGTTTTTCTTGAATTTTGTTGGAATATTTGGAGATTTTATGGGGCGTTTCTGGGATTTGGTAGAGTCTTCAGAAGGTGTAGGGAATTTTGTGGGAATTTGTGGAGATTTTGTGGGATGTTTCTGGAATTCAGTTGGGATTTGAGAAGATTTAGGGTATTTTGTGGCATGTTCCTGGAAATTGATAGGGACTTAAGGTGATTTAGGGAATTTTGAGGGATTTTCCTTGAATTTTGTGGAAATCTGTGGGGATTTGGTGGGATGTTTCTGGAATTTGGTGAGTTTTGAGAAGTTTTACAAAATTTTTGGGGATATTTCAGGAGTTTTGGGGGATATTGAGGAGTTTTTGTGGGATGTTTGTGGAATTTGTTGGGTTTTGGAATGATTTAGGAAATTTTGCGGGATATTTCTGGAATTTTTGGGGGCTTTTCAAGAATTTTGTGGTATTTTGCAAAGATTTAGGAATTTTTGTGGTGTTTTTCTTGAATATTGTGGGATATTGTGTAGAATTTGTGGGATTTTTGTGGAATTTTGTGGGATATTGAGGAGATTTAGGGATTTTGAGGGATTTTCCTTGAATTTTGTGGGAATTTTTGGAGATTTTGAGGGATGTTTCTGGAATTTGTTGGGTTTTGGAATGATTTTGGAAATTTTGTGGGATATTTCTGGAATTTTTGGGGGCTTTTCAAGAATTCTGTGGTATTTTGCAAAGATGTAGCCAATTGAGTGGTGTTTTTCTTGAATTCTGTGGGAATTTTTGGAGATTTTATGGGGCGTTTCTGGGATTTGGTAGAGTCTTCAGAAGATGTAGGGAATTTTGTGGGAATTTGTGGAGATTTTGTGGGATGTTTCTGGAATTCAGTTGGGATTTGAGAAGATTTAGGGTATTTTGTGGCATGTTCCTGGAAATTGATAGGGACTTAAGGTGATTTAGGGAATTTTGAGGGATTTTCCTTGAATTTTGTGGAAATCTGTGGGGATTTGGTGGGATGTTTCTGGAATTTGGTGAGTTTTGAGAAGTTTGACAAAATTTTTGGGGATATTTCAGGAGTTTTGGGGGATATTGAGGAGTTTTTGTGGGATGTTTGTGGAATTTGTTGGGTTTTGGAATGATTTAGGAAATTTTGCGGGATATTTCTGGAATTTTGTGGGGCTTTTCAAGAATTTTGTGGTATTTTGCAAAGATTTAGGAATTTTTGTGGTGTTTTTCTTGAATATTGTGGGATATTGTGTAGAATTTGTGGGATTTTTGTGGAATTTTGTGGGATATTGAGGAGATTTAGGGATTTTGAGGGATTTTCCTTGAATTTTGTGGGAATTTTTGGAGATTTTGAGGGATGTTTCTGGAATTTGTTGGGTTTTGGAATGATTTTGGAAATTTTGTGGGATATTTCTGGAATTTTTGGGGGCTTTTCAAGAATTCTGTGGTATTTTGCAAAGATGTAGCCAATTGAGTGGTGTTTTTCTTGAATTCGGTGGGAATTTTTGGAGATTTTATGGGGCGTTTCTGGGATTTGGTAGAGTCTTCAGAAGATGTAGGGAATTTTGTGGGATTTTGTGGAGATTTTGTGGGATGTTTCTGGAATTCAGTTGGGATTTGAGAAGATTTAGGGTATTTTGTGGCATGTTCCTGGAAATTGATAGGGACTTAAGGTGATTTAGGGAATTTTGAGGGATTTTCCTTGAATTTTGTGGAAATCTGTGGGGATTTGGTGGGATGTTTCTGGAATTTGGTGAGTTTTGAGAAGTTTTACAAAATTTTTGGGGATATTTCAGGAGTTTTGGGGGATATTGAGGAGTTTTTGTGGGATGTTTGTGGAATTTGTTGGGTTTTGGAATGATTTAGGAAATTTTGCGGGATATTTCTGGAATTTTGTGGGGCTTTTCAAGAATTTTGTGGTATTTTGCAAAGATTTAGGAATTTTTGTGGTGTTTTTCTTGAATATTGTGGGATATTGTGTAGAATTTGTGGGATTTTTGTGGAATTTTGTGGGATATTGAGGAGATTTAGGGATTTTGAGGGATTTTCCTTGAATTTTGTGGGAATTTTTGGAGATTTTGAGGGATGTTTCTGGAATTTGTTGGGTTTTGGAATGATTTTGGAAATTTTGTGTGATATTTCTGGAATTTTGTGGGGCTTTTCAAGAATTCTGTGGTATTTTGCAAAGATGTAGCCAATTGAGTGGTGTTTTTCTTGAATTCTGTGGGAATTTTTGGAGATTTTATGGGGCGTTTCTGGGATTTGTTAGAGTCTTCAGAAGATGTAGGGAATTTTGTGGGAATTTGTGGAGATTTTGTGGGATGTTTCTGGAATTCAGTTGGGATTTGAGAAGATTTAGGGTATTTTGTGGCATGTTCCTGGAAATTGATAGGGACTTAAGGTGATTTAGGGAATTTTGAGGGATTTTCCTTGAATTTTGTGGAAATCTGTGGGGATTTGGTGGGATGTTTCTGGAATTTGGTGAGTTTTGAGAAGTTTGACAAAATTTTTGGGGATATTTCAGGAGTTTTGGGGGATATTGAGGAGTTTTTGTGGGATGTTTGTGGAATTTGTTGGGTTTTGGAATGATTTAGGAAATTTTGCGGGATATTTCTGGAATTTTGTGGGGCTTTTCAAGAATTTTGTGGTATTTTGCAAAGATTTAGGAATTTTTGTGGTGTTTTTCTTGAATATTGTGGGATATTGTGTAGAATTTGTGGGATTTTTGTGGAATTTTGTGGGATATTGAGGAGATTTAGGGATTTTGAGGGATTTTCCTTGAATTTTGTGGGAATTTTTGGAGATTTTGAGGGATGTTTCTGGAATTTGTTGGGTTTTGGAATGATTTTGGAAATTTTGTGGGATATTTCTGGAATTTTGTGGGGCTTTTCAAGAATTCTGTGGTATTTTGCAAAGATGTAGCCAATTGAGTGGTGTTTTTCTTGAATTCTGTGGGAATTTTTGGAGATTTTATGGGGCGTTTCTGGGATTTGGTAGAGTCTTCAGAAGGTGTAGGGAATTTTGTGGGATTTTGTGGAGATTTTGTGGGATGTTTCTGGAATTCAGTTGGGATTTGAGAAGATTTAGGGTATTTTGTGGCATGTTCCTGGAAATTGATAGGGACTTAAGGTGATTTAGGGAATTTTGAGGGATTTTCCTTGAATTTTGTGGAAATCTGTGGGGATTTGGTGGGATGTTTCTGGAATTTGGTGAGTTTTGAGAAGTTTGACAAAATTTTTGGGGATATTTCAGGAGTTTTGGGGGATATTGAGGAGTTTTTGTGGGATGTTTGTGGAATTTGTTGGGTTTTGGAATGATTTAGGAAATTTTGCGGGATATTTCTGGAATTTTGTGGGGCTTTTCAAGAATTTTGTGGTATTTTGCAAAGATTTAGGAATTTTTGTGGTGTTTTTCTTGAATATTGTGGGATATTGTGTAGAATTTGTGGGATTTTTGTGGAATTTTGTGGGATATTGAGGAGATTTAGGGATTTTGAGGGATTTTCCTTGAATTTTGTGGGAATTTTTGGAGATTTTGAGGGATGTTTCTGGAATTTGTTGGGTTTTGGAATGATTTTGGAAATTTTGTGGGATATTTCTGGAATTTTTGGGGGCTTTTCAAGAATTCTGTGGTATTTTGAAAAGATGTAGCCAATTGAGTGGTGTTTTTCTTGAATTCTGTGGGAATTTTTGGAGATTTTATGGGGCGTTTCTGGGATTTGGTAGAGTCTTCAGAAGATGTAGGGAATTTTGTGGGATTTTGTGGAGATTTTGTGGGATGTTTCTGGAATTCAGTTGGGATTTGAGAAGATTTAGGGTATTTTGTGGCATGTTCCTGGAAATTGATAGGGACTTAAGGTGATTTAGGGAATTTTGAGGGATTTTCCTTGAATTTTGTGGAAATCTGTGGGGATTTGGTGGGATGTTTCTGGAATTTGGTGAGTTTTGAGAAGTTTTACAAAATTTTTGGGGATATTTCAGGAGTTTTGGGGGATATTGAGAAGTTTTTGTGGGATGTTTGTGGAATTTGTTGGGTTTTGGAATGATTTAGGAAATTTTGCGGGATATTTCTGGAATTTTGTGGGGCTTTTCAAGAATTTTGTGGTATTTTGCAAAGATTTAGGAATTTTTGTGGTGTTTTTCTTGAATATTGTGGGATATTGTGTAGAATTTGTGGGATTTTTGTGGAATTTTGTGGGATATTGAGGAGATTTAGGGATTTTGAGGGATTTTCCTTGAATTTTGTGGGAATTTTTGGAGATTTTGAGGGATGTTTCTGGAATTTGTTGGGTTTTGGAATGATTTTGGAAATTTTGTGGGATATTTCTGGAATTTTGTGGGGCTTTTCAAGAATTCTGTGGTATTTTGAAAAGATGTAGCCAATTGAGTGGTGTTTTTCTTGAATTCTGTGGGAATTTTTGGAGATTTTATGGGGCGTTTCTGGGATTTGGTAGAGTCTTCAGAAGATGTAGGGAATTTTGTGGGATTTTGTGGAGATTTTGTGGGATGTTTCTGGAATTCAGTTGGGATTTGAGAAGATTTAGGGTATTTTGTGGCATGTTCCTGGAAATTGATAGGGACTTAAGGTGATTTAGGGAATTTTGAGGGATTTTCCTTGAATTTTGTGGAAATCTGTGGGGATTTGGTGGGATGTTTCTGGAATTTGGTGAGTTTTGAGAAGTTTGACAAAATTTTTGGGGATATTTCAGGAGTTTTGGGGGATATTGAGGAGTTTTTGTGGGATGTTTGTGGAATTTGTTGGGTTTTGGAATGATTTAGGAAATTTTGCGGGATATTTCTGGAATTTTGTGGGGCTTTTCAAGAATTTTGTGGTATTTTGCAAAGATTTAGGAATTTTTGTGGTGTTTTTCTTGAATATTGTGGGATATTGTGTAGAATTTGTGGGATTTTTGTGGAATTTTGTGGGATATTGAGGAGATTTAGGGATTTTGAGGGATTTTCCTTGAATTTTGTGGGAATTTTTGGAGATTTTGAGGGATGTTTCTGGAATTTGTTGGGTTTTGGAATGATTTTGGAAATTTTGTGGGATATTTCTGGAATTTTGTGGGGCTTTTCAAGAATTCTGTGGTATTTTGAAAAGATGTAGCCAATTGAGTGGTGTTTTTCTTGAATTCTGTGGGAATTTTTGGAGATTTTATGGGGCGTTTCTGGGATTTGGTAGAGTCTTCAGAAGATGTAGGGAATTTTGTGGGATTTTGTGGAGATTTTGTGGGATGTTTCTGGAATTCAGTTGGGATTTGAGAAGATTTAGGGTATTTTGTGGCATGTTCCTGGAAATTGATAGGGACTTAAGGTGATTTAGGGAATTTTGAGGGATTTTCCTTGAATTTTGTGGAAATCTGTGGGGATTTGGTGGGATGTTTCTGGAATTTGGTGAGTTTTGAGAAGTTTGACAAAATTTTTGGGGATATTTCAGGAGTTTTGGGGGATATTGAGGAGTTTTTGTGGGATGTTTGTGGAATTTGTTGGGTTTTGGAATGATTTAGGAAATTTTGCGGGATATTTCTGGAATTTTGTGGGGCTTTTCAAGAATTTTGTGGTATTTTGCAAAGATTTAGGAATTTTTGTGGTGTTTTTCTTGAATATTGTGGGATATTGTGTAGAATTTGTGGGATTTTTGTGGAATTTTGTGGGATATTGAGGAGATTTAGGGATTTTGAGGGATTTTCCTTGAATTTTGTGGGAATTTTTGGAGATTTTGAGGGATGTTTCTGGAATTTGTTGGGTTTTGGAATGATTTTGGAAATTTTGTGGGATATTTCTGGAATTTTGTGGGGCTTTTCAAGAATTCTGTGGTATTTTGAAAAGATGTAGCCAATTGAGTGGTGTTTTTCTTGAATTCTGTGGGAATTTTTGGAGATTTTATGGGGCGTTTCTGGGATTTGGTAGAGTCTTCAGAAGATGTAGGGAATTTTGTGGGATTTTGTGGAGATTTTGTGGGATGTTTCTGGAATTCAGTTGGGATTTGAGAAGATTTAGGGTATTTTGTGGCATGTTCCTGGAAATTGATAGGGACTTAAGGTGATTTAGGGAATTTTGAGGGATTTTCCTTGAATTTTGTGGAAATCTGTGGGGATTTGGTGGGATGTTTCTGGAATTTGGTGAGTTTTGAGAAGTTTGACAAAATTTTTGGGGATATTTCAGGAGTTTTGGGGGATATTGAGGAGTTTTTGTGGGATGTTTGTGGAATTTGTTGGGTTTTGGAATGATTTAGGAAATTTTGCGGGATATTTCTGGAATTTTGTGGGGCTTTTCAAGAATTTTGTGGTATTTTGCAAAGATTTAGGAATTTTTGTGGTGTTTTTCTTGAATATTGTGGGATATTGTGTAGAATTTGTGGGATTTTTGTGGAATTTTGTGGGATATTGAGGAGATTTAGGGATTTTGAGGGATTTTCCTTGAATTTTGTGGGAATTTTTGGAGATTTTGAGGGATGTTTCTGGAATTTGTTGGGTTTTGGAATGATTTTGGAAATTTTGTGGGATATTTCTGGAATTTTGTGGGGCTTTTCAAGAATTCTGTGGTATTTTGAAAAGATGTAGCCAATTGAGTGGTGTTTTTCTTGAATTCTGTGGGAATTTTTGGAGATTTTATGGGGCGTTTCTGGGATTTGGTAGAGTCTTCAGAAGATGTAGGGAATTTTGTGGGATTTTGTGGAGATTTTGTGGGATGTTTCTGGAATTCAGTTGGGATTTGAGAAGATTTAGGGTATTTTGTGGCATGTTCCTGGAAATTGATAGGGACTTAAGGTGATTTAGGGAATTTTGAGGGATTTTCCTTGAATTTTGTGGAAATCTGTGGGGATTTGGTGGGATGTTTCTGGAATTTGGTGAGTTTTGAGAAGTTTGACAAAATTTTTGGGGATATTTCAGGAGTTTTGGGGGATATTGAGGAGTTTTTGTGGGATGTTTGTGGAATTTGTTGGGTTTTGGAATGATTTAGGAAATTTTGCGGGATATTTCTGGAATTTTGTGGGGCTTTTCAAGAATTTTGTGGTATTTTGCAAAGATTTAGGAATTTTTGTGGTGTTTTTCTTGAATATTGTGGGATATTGTGTAGAATTTGTGGGATTTTTGTGGAATTTTGTGGGATATTGAGGAGATTTAGGGATTTTGAGGGATTTTCCTTGAATTTTGTGGGAATTTTTGGAGATTTTGAGGGATGTTTCTGGAATTTGTTGGGTTTTGGAATGATTTTGGAAATTTTGTGTGATATTTCTGGAATTTTTGGGGGCTTTTCAAGAATTCTGTGGTATTTTGCAAAGATGTAGCCAATTGAGTGGTGTTTTTCTTGAATTCTGTGGGAATTTTTGGAGATTTTATGGGGCGTTTCTGGGATTTGGTAGAGTCTTCAGAAGATGTAGGGAATTTTGTGGGAATTTGTGGAGATTTTGTGGGATGTTTCTGGAATTCAGTTGGGATTTGAGAAGATTTAGGGTATTTTGTGGCATGTTCCTGGAAATTGATAGGGACTTAAGGTGATTTAGGGAATTTTGAGGGATTTTCCTTGAATTTTGTGGAAATCTGTGGGGATTTGGTGGGATGTTTCTGGAATTTGGTGAGTTTTGAGAAGTTTTACAAAATTTTTGGGGATATTTCAGGAGTTTTGGGGGATATTGAGGAGTTTTTGTGGGATGTTTGTGGAATTTGTTGGGTTTTGGAATGATTTAGGAAATTTTGCGGGATATTTCTGGAATTTTGTGGGGCTTTTCAAGAATTTTGTGGTATTTTGCAAAGATTTAGGAATTTTTGTGGTGTTTTTCTTGAATATTGTGGGATATTGTGTAGAATTTGTGGGATTTTTGTGGAATTTTGTGGGATATTGAGGAGATTTAGGGATTTTGAGGGATTTTCCTTGAATTTTGTGGGAATTTTTGGAGATTTTGAGGGATGTTTCTGGAATTTGTTGGGTTTTGGAATGATTTTGGAAATTTTGTGGATATTTCTGGAATTTTTGGGGGCTTTTCAAGAATTCTGTGGTATTTTGAAAAGATGTAGCCAATTGAGTGGTGTTTTTCTTGAATTCTGTGGGAATTTTTGGAGATTTTATGGGGCGTTTCTGGGATTTGGTAGAGTCTTCAGAAGATGTAGGGAATTTTGTGGGATTTTGTGGAGATTTTGTGGGATGTTTCTGGAATTCAGTTGGGATTTGAGAAGATTTAGGGTATTTTGTGGCATGTTCCTGGAAATTGATAGGGACTTAAGGTGATTTAGGGAATTTTGAGGGATTTTCCTTGAATTTTGTGGAAATCTGTGGGGATTTGGTGGGATGTTTCTGGAATTTGGTGAGTTTTGAGAAGTTTGACAAAATTTTTGGGGATATTTCAGGAGTTTTGGGGGATATTGAGGAGTTTTTGTGGGATGTTTGTGGAATTTGTTGGGTTTTGGAATGATTTAGGAAATTTTGCGGGATATTTCTGGAATTTTGTGGGGCTTTTCAAGAATTTTGTGGTATTTTGCAAAGATTTAGGAATTTTTGTGGTGTTTTTCTTGAATATTGTGGGATATTGTGTAGAATTTGTGGGATTTTTGTGGAATTTTGTGGGATATTGAGGAGATTTAGGGATTTTGAGGGATTTTCCTTGAATTTTGTGGGAATTTTTGGAGATTTTGAGGGATGTTTCTGGAATTTGTTGGGTTTTGGAATGATTTTGGAAATTTTGTGGGATATTTCTGGAATTTTGTGGGGCTTTTCAAGAATTCTGTGGTATTTTGAAAAGATGTAGCCAATTGAGTGGTGTTTTTCTTGAATTCTGTGGGAATTTTTGGAGATTTTATGGGGCGTTTCTGGGATTTGGTAGAGTCTTCAGAAGATGTAGGGAATTTTGTGGGATTTTGTGGAGATTTTGTGGGATGTTTCTGGAATTCAGTTGGGATTTGAGAAGATTTAGGGTATTTTGTGGCATGTTCCTGGAAATTGATAGGGACTTAAGGTGATTTAGGGAATTTTGAGGGATTTTCCTTGAATTTTGTGGAAATCTGTGGGGATTTGGTGGGATGTTTCTGGAATTTGGTGAGTTTTGAGAAGTTTTACAAAATTTTTGGGGATATTTCAGGAGTTTTGGGGGATATTGAGGAGTTTTTGTGGGATGTTTGTGGAATTTGTTGGGTTTTGGAATGATTTAGGAAATTTTGCGGGATATTTCTGGAATTTTGTGGGGCTTTTCAAGAATTTTGTGGTATTTTGCAAAGATTTAGGAATTTTTGTGGTGTTTTTCTTGAATATTGTGGGATATTGTGTAGAATTTGTGGGATTTTTGTGGAATTTTGTGGGATATTGAGGAGATTTAGGGATTTTGAGGGATTTTCCTTGAATTTTGTGGGAATTTTTGGAGATTTTGAGGGATGTTTCTGGAATTTGTTGGGTTTTGGAATGATTTTGGAAATTTTGTGGGATATTTCTGGAATTTTTGGGGGCTTTTCAAGAATTCTGTGGTATTTTGAAAAGATGTAGCCAATTGAGTGGTGTTTTTCTTGAATTCTGTGGGAATTTTTGGAGATTTTATGGGGCGTTTCTGGGATTTGGTAGAGTCTTCAGAAGATGTAGGGAATTTTGTGGGATTTTGTGGAGATTTTGTGGGATGTTTCTGGAATTCAGTTGGGATTTGAGAAGATTTAGGGTATTTTGTGGCATGTTCCTGGAAATTGATAGGGACTTAAGGTGATTTAGGGAATTTTGAGGGATTTTCCTTGAATTTTGTGGAAATCTGTGGGGATTTGGTGGGATGTTTCTGGAATTTGGTGAGTTTTGAGAAGTTTTACAAAATTTTTGGGGATATTTCAGGAGTTTTGGGGGATATTGAGGAGTTTTTGTGGGATGTTTGTGGAATTTGTTGGGTTTTGGAATGATTTAGGAAATTTTGCGGGATATTTCTGGAATTTTGTGGGGCTTTTCAAGAATTTTGTGGTATTTTGCAAAGATTTAGGAATTTTTGTGGTGTTTTTCTTGAATATTGTGGGATATTGTGTAGAATTTGTGGGATTTTTGTGGAATTTTGTGGGATATTGAGGAGATTTAGGGATTTTGAGGGATTTTCCTTGAATTTTGTGGGAATTTTTGGAGATTTTGAGGGATGTTTCTGGAATTTGTTGGGTTTTGGAATGATTTTGGAAATTTTGTGGGATATTTCTGGAATTTTGTGGGGCTTTTCAAGAATTCTGTGGTATTTTGCAAAGATGTAGCCAATTGAGTGGTGTTTTTCTTGAATTCTGTGGGAATTTTTGGAGATTTTATTGGGCGTTTCTGGGATTTGGTAGAGTCTTCAGAAGATGTAGGGAATTTTGTGGGAATTTGTGGAGATTTTGTGGGATGTTTCTGGAATTCAGTTGGGATTTGAGAAGATTTAGGGTATTTTGTGGCATGTTCCTGGAAATTGATAGGGACTTAAGGTGATTTAGGGAATTTTGAGGGATTTTCCTTGAATTTTGTGGAAATCTGTGGGGATTTGGTGGGATGTTTCTGGAATTTGGTGAGTTTTGAGAAGTTTGACAAAATTTTTGGGGATATTTCAGGAGTTTTGGGGGATATTGAGGAGTTTTTGTGGGATGTTTGTGGAATTTGTTGGGTTTTGGAATGATTTAGGAAATTTTGCGGGATATTTCTGGAATTTTGTGGGGCTTTTCAAGAATTTTGTGGTATTTTGCAAAGATTTAGGAATTTTTGTGGTGTTTTTCTTGAATATTGTGGGATATTGTGTAGAATTTGTGGGATTTTTGTGGAATTTTGTGGGATATTGAGGAGATTTAGGGATTTTGAGGGATTTTCCTTGAATTTTGTGGGAATTTTTGGAGATTTTGAGGGATGTTTCTGGAATTTGTTGGGTTTTGGAATGATTTTGGAAATTTTGTGGGATATTTCTGGAATTTTTGGGGGCTTTTCAAGAATTCTGTGGTATTTTGAAAAGATGTAGCCAATTGAGTGGTGTTTTTCTTGAATTTTGTTGGAATATTTTGAGATTTTATGGGGCGTTTCTGGGATTTGGTAGAGTCTTCAGAAGATGTAGGGAATTTTGTGGGATTTTGTGGAGATTTTGTGGGATGTTTCTGGAATTCAGTTGGGATTTGAGAAGATTTAGGGTATTTTGTGGCATGTTCCTGGAAATTGATAGGGACTTAAGGTGATTTAGGGAATTTTGAGGGATTTTCCTTGAATTTTGTGGAAATCTGTGGGGATTTGGTGGGATGTTTCTGGAATTTGGTGAGTTTTGAGAAGTTTTACAAAATTTTTGGGGATATTTCAGGAGTTTTGGGGGATATTGAGAAGTTTTTGTGGGATGTTTGTGGAATTTGTTGGGTTTTGGAATGATTTAGGAAATTTTGCGGGATATTTCTGGAATTTTGTGGGGCTTTTCAAGAATTTTGTGGTATTTTGCAAAGATTTAGGAATTTTTGTGGTGTTTTTCTTGAATATTGTGGGATATTGTGTAGAATTTGTGGGATTTTTGTGGAATTTTGTGGGATATTGAGGAGATTTAGGGATTTTGAGGGATTTTCCTTGAATTTTGTGGGAATTTTTGGAGATTTTGAGGGATGTTTCTGGAATTTGTTGGGTTTTGGAATGATTTTGGAAATTTTGTGTGATATTTCTGGAATTTTGTGGGGCTTTTCAAGAATTCTGTGGTATTTTGCAAAGATGTAGCCAATTGAGTGGTGTTTTTCTTGAATTCGGTGGGAATTTTTGGAGATTTTATGGGGCGTTTCTGGGATTTGGTAGAGTCTTCAGAAGATGTAGGGAATTTTGTGGGAATTTGTGGAGATTTTGTGGGATGTTTCTGGAATTCAGTTGGGATTTGAGAAGATTTAGGGTATTTTGTGGCATGTTCCTGGAAATTGATAGGGACTTAAGGTGATTTAGGGAATTTTGAGGGATTTTCCTTGAATTTTGTGGAAATCTGTGGGGATTTGGCGGGATGTTTCTGGAATTTGGTGAGTTTTGAGAAGTTTGACAAAATTTTTGGGGATATTTCAGGAGTTTTGGGGGATATTGAGGAGTTTTTGTGGGATGTTTGTGGAATTTGTTGGGTTTTGGAATGATTTAGGAAATTTTGCGGGATATTTCTGGAATTTTGTGGGGCTTTTCAAGAATTTTGTGGTATTTTGCAAAGATTTAGGAATTTTTGTGGTGTTTTTCTTGAATATTGTGGGATATTGTGTAGAATTTGTGGGATTTTTGTGGAATTTTGTGGGATATTGAGGAGATTTAGGGATTTTGAGGGATTTTCCTTGAATTTTGTGGGAATTTTTGGAGATTTTGAGGGATGTTTCTGGAATTTGTTGGGTTTTGGAATGATTTTGGAAATTTTGTGGGATATTTCTGGAATTTTGTGGGGCTTTTCAAGAATTCTGTGGTATTTTGAAAAGATGTAGCCAATTGAGTGGTGTTTTTCTTGAATTCTGTGGGAATTTTTGGAGATTTTATGGGGCGTTTCTGGGATTTGGTAGAGTCTTCAGAAGATGTAGGGAATTTTGTGGGAATTTGTGGAGATTTTGTGGGATGTTTCTGGAATTCAGTTGGGATTTGAGAAGATTTAGGGTATTTTGTGGCATGTTCCTGGAAATTGATAGGGACTTAAGGTGATTTAGGGAATTTTGAGGGATTTTCCTTGAATTTTGTGGAAATCTGTGGGGATTTGGTGGGATGTTTCTGGAATTTGGTGAGTTTTGAGAAGTTTTACAAAATTTTTGGGGATATTTCAGGAGTTTTGGGGGATATTGAGGAGTTTTTGTGGGATGTTTGTGGAATTTGTTGGGTTTTGGAATGATTTAGGAAATTTTGCGGGATATTTCTGGAATTTTGTGGGGCTTTTCAAGAATTTTGTGGTATTTTGCAAAGATTTAGGAATTTTTGTGGTGTTTTTCTTGAATATTGTGGGATATTGTGTAGAATTTGTGGGATTTTTGTGGAATTTTGTGGGATATTGAGGAGATTTAGGGATTTTGAGGGATTTTCCTTGAATTTTGTGGGAATTTTTGGAGATTTTGAGGGATGTTTCTGGAATTTGTTGGGTTTTGGAATGATTTTGGAAATTTTGTGGGATATTTCTGGAATTTTTGGGGGCTTTTCAAGAATTCTGTGGTATTTTGAAAAGATGTAGCCAATTGAGTGGTGTTTTTCTTGAATTCTGTGGGAATTTTTGGAGATTTTATGGGGCGTTTCTGGGATTTGGTAGAGTCTTCAGAAGATGTAGGGAATTTTGTGGGATTTTGTGGAGATTTTGTGGGATGTTTCTGGAATTCAGTTGGGATTTGAGAAGATTTAGGGTATTTTGTGGCATGTTCCTGGAAATTGATAGGGACTTAAGGTGATTTAGGGAATTTTGAGGGATTTTCCTTGAATTTTGTGGAAATCTGTGGGGATTTGGTGGGATGTTTCTGGAATTTGGTGAGTTTTGAGAAGTTTTACAAAATTTTTGGGGATATTTCAGGAGTTTTGGGGGATATTGAGGAGTTTTTGTGGGATGTTTGTGGAATTTGTTGGGTTTTGGAATGATTTAGGAAATTTTGCGGGATATTTCTGGAATTTTGTGGGGCTTTTCAAGAATTTTGTGGTATTTTGCAAAGATTTAGGAATTTTTGTGGTGTTTTTCTTGAATATTGTGGGATATTGTGTAGAATTTGTGGGATTTTTGTGGAATTTTGTGGGATATTGAGGAGATTTAGGGATTTTGAGGGATTTTCCTTGAATTTTGTGGGAATTTTTGGAGATTTTGAGGGATGTTTCTGGAATTTGTTGGGTTTTGGAATGATTTTGGAAATTTTGTGGGATATTTCTGGAATTTTGTGGGGCTTTTCAAGAATTCTGTGGTATTTTGCAAAGATGTAGCCAATTGAGTGGTGTTTTTCTTGAATTCTGTGGGAATTTTTGGAGATTTTATGGGGCGTTTCTGGGATTTGGTAGAGTCTTCAGAAGATGTAGGGAATTTTGTGGGAATTTGTGGAGATTTTGTGGGATGTTTCTGGAATTCAGTTGGGATTTGAGAAGATTTAGGGTATTTTGTGGCATGTTCCTGGAAATTGATAGGGACTTAAGGTGATTTAGGGAATTTTGAGGGATTTTCCTTGAATTTTGTGGAAATCTGTGGGGATTTGGTGGGATGTTTCTGGAATTTGGTGAGTTTTGAGAAGTTTGACAAAATTTTTGGGGATATTTCAGGAGTTTTGGGGGATATTGAGGAGTTTTTGTGGGATGTTTGTGGAATTTGTTGGGTTTTGGAATGATTTAGGAAATTTTGCGGGATATTTCTGGAATTTTGTGGGGCTTTTCAAGAATTTTGTGGTATTTTGCAAAGATTTAGGAATTTTTGTGGTGTTTTTCTTGAATATTGTGGGATATTGTGTAGAATTTGTGGGATTTTTGTGGAATTTTGTGGGATATTGAGGAGATTTAGGGATTTTGAGGGATTTTCCTTGAATTTTGTGGGAATTTTTGGAGATTTTGAGGGATGTTTCTGGAATTTGTTGGGTTTTGGAATGATTTTGGAAATTTTGTGGGATATTTCTGGAATTTTTGGGGGCTTTTCAAGAATTCTGTGGTATTTTGAAAAGATGTAGCCAATTTAGTGGTGTTTTTCTTGAATTTTGTTGGAATATTTTGAGATTTTATGGGGCGTTTCTGGGATTTGGTAGAGTCTTCAGAAGATGTAGGGAATTTTGTGGGATTTTGTGGAGATTTTGTGGGATGTTTCTGGAATTCAGTTGGGATTTGAGAAGATTTAGGGTATTTTGTGGCATGTTCCTGGAAATTGATAGGGACTTAAGGTGATTTAGGGAATTTTGAGGGATTTTCCTTGAATTTTGTGGAAATCTGTGGGGATTTGGTGGGATGTTTCTGGAATTTGGTGAGTTTTGAGAAGTTTTACAAAATTTTTGGGGATATTTCAGGAGTTTTGGGGGATATTGAGAAGTTTTTGTGGGATGTTTGTGGAATTTGTTGGGTTTTGGAATGATTTAGGAAATTTTGCGGGATATTTCTGGAATTTTGTGGGGCTTTTCAAGAATTTTGTGGTATTTTGCAAAGATTTAGGAATTTTTGTGGTGTTTTTCTTGAATATTGTGGGATATTGTGTAGAATTTGTGGGATTTTTGTGGAATTTTGTGGGATATTGAGGAGATTTAGGGATTTTGAGGGATTTTCCTTGAATTTTGTGGGAATTTTTGGAGATTTTGAGGGATGTTTCTGGAATTTGTTGGGTTTTGGAATGATTTTGGAAATTTTGTGTGATATTTCTGGAATTTTGTGGGGCTTTTCAAGAATTCTGTGGTATTTTGCAAAGATGTAGCCAATTGAGTGGTGTTTTTCTTGAATTCGGTGGGAATTTTTGGAGATTTTATGGGGCGTTTCTGGGATTTGGTAGAGTCTTCAGAAGATGTAGGGAATTTTGTGGGAATTTGTGGAGATTTTGTGGGATGTTTCTGGAATTCAGTTGGGATTTGAGAAGATTTAGGGTATTTTGTGGCATGTTCCTGGAAATTGATAGGGACTTAAGGTGATTTAGGGAATTTTGAGGGATTTTCCTTGAATTTTGTGGAAATCTGTGGGGATTTGGCGGGATGTTTCTGGAATTTGGTGAGTTTTGAGAAGTTTGACAAAATTTTTGGGGATATTTCAGGAGTTTTGGGGGATATTGAGGAGTTTTTGTGGGATGTTTGTGGAATTTGTTGGGTTTTGGAATGATTTAGGAAATTTTGCGGGATATTTCTGGAATTTTGTGGGGCTTTTCAAGAATTTTGTGGTATTTTGCAAAGATTTAGGAATTTTTGTGGTGTTTTTCTTGAATATTGTGGGATATTGTGTAGAATTTGTGGGATTTTTGTGGAATTTTGTGGGATATTGAGGAGATTTAGGGATTTTGAGGGATTTTCCTTGAATTTTGTGGGAATTTTTGGAGATTTTGAGGGATGTTTCTGGAATTTGTTGGGTTTTGGAATGATTTTGGAAATTTTGTGGGATATTTCTGGAATTTTGTGGGGCTTTTCAAGAATTCTGTGGTATTTTGCAAAGATGTAGCCAATTGAGTGGTGTTTTTCTTGAATTCTGTGGGAATTTTTGGAGATTTTATGGGGCGTTTCTGGGATTTGGTAGAGTCTTCAGAAGATGTAGGGAATTTTGTGGGAATTTGTGGAGATTTTGTGGGATGTTTCTGGAATTCAGTTGGGATTTGAGAAGATTTAGGGTATTTTGTGGCATGTTCCTGGAATTTGGTAGGGATTTAAGGTGATTTAGGAATTTTGAGGGATTTTCCTTGAATTTTGTGGAAATTTGTGGGGATTTGGTGGGATGTTTCTGGAATTTGGTAGGGTTTTGAGGAGATTTAGGGAGTTTTGTGGGATTTTTCTTGGATTTTGTGGGAATCTGTGGGGATTTTGCGGGATGTTTCTGGAATTTGGTAGAGTTTTTAGAAGATGTAGGGAATTTTTAGGGTTTTTTGTGGGATTTTGTGGGAATCGGTGGGGATTTTGTGGGACATTCCTGTGAATTGGTATGGTTTGAAATGATTTAGTGAATTTTCTGGGACTTCTCTGGAATTTTGTGGGGTTTTTCGAGAATTGTGAAGGATTCTGAGGAGACTTGAAAAAGTTTGAGGACTTTATTTTAGATTTTGTGGGAATTTGTGGAGATTCTGTGGGATTTTTCTGGAATTTTGTTGGCCTTTTCAAGGACTTTGTGTGGTTTTGAGGAGACTTGAAGTATTTTGAGGAAATTTTCTTAGATTTTGTGGAAAATTGTGGAGGTTTTGTGGGATTTTTGTGGAATTTTGTTGGATATATAGGAGATTTGGGGATTTTGCGGGATTTTTCATGTATTTTGAGGCAATT
Organism: Periparus ater; assembly: GCA_032357785.1. Classification (NCBI taxonomy): domain Eukaryota; kingdom Metazoa; phylum Chordata; class Aves; order Passeriformes; family Paridae; genus Periparus; species Periparus ater. Next base: position 2,687,922 of record JANVCZ010000035.1, read on the forward strand.
GGTGTAGATTTTGTGGGATCTTCCTGAAATCTGGTCTAGTTTAGAGAAGATTTAGGGAATTTTATGGTATTTTTCTTGAATTTTGTGGATTTTTCTGAAATTCTGTGGGATTTTGAGAAGTCTTGAAGAATTCTGAGAGATTTTTCTTGAATTTTGTGGAAATTTGTGAAGAGTTTGTGGGATGTTTCTGGAATTCTGTGATGTTTTGAGAAGATTTAGGGAATTCTATGGGATTTCTCTGGAATTTTGTGGGGTTTTTGAAGTATTTTGAGGGATTATGAGGAGACTTAATGAATTTTCAAAATTTTTTCTTAGATTTTGTGGGATTGTTGAAGGATTTTTTTGAATATTGGTGAGGTTTTTTGGATTTTTCTGGGATTTTTCCATAATGTTGTGGACACTCGTGGAGATTTTGTGGGATATTCCCGGAATTTGGTGTGGTTTTGAGGAGATTCAGGGAATTTTGAGGGATTGTTCTCGAATTTTATGGAAATTTGTGGAGATTTTGTGGGATTTTTCTAGAATTTGGTAGGGTTTTGAGGAGACTTGAAGAATATTGAGTGATTTTTCTTGAAATTTCTGGAATACTAGAGAGCTTTTGTGTGGTTTCTGGAATTTTGAGGGACTTTTCTGGAATTTTGTGGGATTCTGCAGAGAATTGTCGGATTATCAGGAATTTTTCTTAGATTTTGTGTGAATTTGTGGAGATTTTGTGTGATTTTTGTGGAATTTTGGGGGATATTGAGGAGATTTAGGGTTTTTGTGGAATTTTTCATAGATTTTGTGGACCTTGATGGAGATTTTTGGGATGTTTCTGGAATTTGGTAGAGTTTTCAGAATATTTAGGGAATTTTGAGGGATGTTTGTGGGATTTTTGTGGGATTTTGTGGGAATTGGTGGCGATGTTGTGGGACATTCCTGTGAATTGGTATGGTTTTGAAATGATTTCGGGAATTTTGTGGGACTTCTCTGGAATTTTGTGGGGTTTTTTGAGAATTTTGTGGGATTCTGAGGAGACTTGAAGAATTTTGAAGAATTTTTCTAATACTTTCTGGAAATTTGTGGAGATTTATTGAGATTTTTCTGGAATTTTGTGTGTCTTTTTAAGGATTTAGTATGGTTTTGAGAATACTTAAAGAATTTTGAGGGATTTTTCTTAGATTTTGTGGAAACTTGTGGAGGTTTTGTGTGATTTTTGTGTATTTTAGTGGGATATGGTTAAGATTTAGGGATTTTGTGGTGTTTTTCTTGAATTTTGTGGGAAATTGTGGAGATTTGATGGGACGTTTCTGGAATTTGGTAGAGTTTTCGGAAGATTTAGGGATTGTTGTGGGATTTTTCTGGAATTTTGTTGGATATTGAGGAGATTTTGTTGGATGTTTCTTGAATTTTGAGGGACTTTTCTGGAATTTTGTGGGATTCTGCAGAGAATTGACGAATTATCAGGAATTTTTCCTTGATTTTGTGGACATTTGTGGAGATTTTTTGGGATGTTCCTGGAATTTGGAAAGGTTTTGAAGAGATTTAGGGAATTTTGTGGGATTTTTCTTGAATTTTATGGAAATATGTGTAGATTTTGTTGGATATTTCTGGAATTTGGTAGGGTTTTGGCAAGATTTAGGGCATCTTGTTGGATTTTTCAGGAATTTTGCAGGGTTTTCAAGAATTTTGTGGGAGTTTTGAGGAATCTTGTGGGACTTTACTGCAATTTTGTGGGATCCTGAGAAAATTTCAAGAATTTTGTGGGACTTTTAGGGAATTTTGTGGAATTTGTGGAGATTTTGTGAGCTGTTTCTGAAACATGGTAGGGTTTTTAAAAGATTTTTTGGGAATTTTGTGGGATGTTTCAGGAACTTTGAGGGACTTTTCTGGAATTTTGTGGGATACTGCAGAGACTTGATAAATTATCAGGAATTATTCTTAGATTTTGTGGACATTTGTGGAGATTTTGTGGGCTGTTTCTGGAATTCAGTTGGGTTTGGAGAAGATTTAGGGAATTTTGTGGCATGTTCCTGGAATATGGTACGATTTTAAGGTGATTGAGGGAATTTTGAGGGATTTTCCTTGAATTTTATGGAAATTTATGGGGATTTTGTGGGATTTTTGTGGAATTTTGGGGGATATTGATGAGATTTAGGGATTTTGAGGGATTTTCCTTGAATTGTATGGAAATTTGTGGGGAATTTGTAGTATATTCCTGGAATTTGGTAGGGTTTTGGGGAGATTTAGGGAATTTTGAGGGATTTTTCTTGAATCTTATGGAAATGTGTGTAGATTTTATGGGATTTTTCTGGAATTTGGTAGGGCTTTTCAAGAATTCTGTGGTATTTTGAAAAGATTTACCGAATTTTGTGTTGTTTTTCTTGAACTTTGTGGGAAATTGTGGAGATTTTATGGGGCGTTTCTGGAATTTGGAAGAGTTTTCAGAAGATTTAGGGAATTTTGAGGGATTTTTGTTAGATTTTTGTGGGATTTTGTGGGAATCGGTGGAGATGTTGTGGGACATTCCTGTGAATTGGTATGGTTTTGAAATGATGTAGGGAATTTTGTGGGACTTCTCTGGAATGTTGTGGGGTTTTTTGAGAATTTTGAGGGATTCTGAGGAGACTTAAAGGGTTTTGAGGAATTTTTTTTTACATTTTGTGGAAATTTGTGGAGATTCTGTGGGATTTTTCTGGAATTTTGTGTGTCTTTTGAAGGACTTAGTGTGGTTTTGAGGAAACTGGAAGAATTTTGTGGAATTTTTCTTAGATTTTGTGGAAACTTGTGGAGGTTTTGTGTGATTTTTGTGGAATTATGGGGGATATTGATGAGATTTGGGGATATTGAGTGATTTTTCATGTATTTTGTGGACATTTGTGGAGATTTTGTGGGATGTTTCTGGAATACAGTTGGGCTTTGAGGAGATTTAGGGAATTTTGTGGGATTTTTCTGGAATTTTGTTGGATATTGAGGAGATTTTGTGGGATGTTTCTTGAATTTTGAGGGACATTTATGGAATTTGGTGGGATTCTGCAGAGAATTGACAAATTATCAGGAATTTTTCTTAGATTTTGTAGACATTTGTGGGGATTTTGTGGGATATTCCTGGAATTTTGTAGGGTTTTGAGGAGATTTAGGGAATTTTGTGGATTTTTCTTGGATTTTGTGGGAATTTGTGGAGATTTTGTGGGATGTTTCTGGAATTTTGTGGAGATTTGTGTAGATTTTGTGGGATGTTTCTGGAATTTGTTGGGTTTTGGAATGATTTAGTGAATTTTGTGGGATATTTGTGGAATTTGGTAAGGCTTTTCAAGGATTTTGTGGTGTTTTGAAGAGATTTTGGGAATTTTGTGGTGTTTTTGTTGAATTTTGTGGGAAATTGTGGAGATTTGATGGGGTTTTTCTGGGATTTGGTAGAGTTTTCAGAAGATTTAGGGACTGTTGTGGGATTTTTGTGGAATTTTGTTGGATATTGAGGAGATTTTGTTGGATGTTTCTGGAATTTTGAGGGACTTTTCTGGAATTTGGTGGGATTCTGCAGAGAATTGTCGAATTATCAGGAATTTTTCTTAGATTTTGTGTGAATTTGTGGAGATTTGATGGGGTTTTTGTGGAATTTTGGGGGATATTGAGGAGATTTAGGGATTTAGTGGGATTTTTCATGTATTTTGTGGGAATTTGTGGAGATTTTGTGGGATGTTTCTGGAATTTGGTAGGGTTTTGAGGAGATTTAGGGAATTTTGTGGGATTTTTCTGGAATTTTGTGGAGATTTGTGTAGCTTTTGTGGGATGTTTCTGGAATTTGTTGTGTTTTGGAATGATTTAGGAAATTTTGTGGGATATTTCTGGAATTTTGTGAGGCTTTTCAAGAATTTTGTCGTGTTTTGCAAAGATTTAGGGAATTTTGTGGTGTTTTTGTTGAATTTTGTGGGAAATTGTGGAGATTTGATGGGGTTTTTCGGAAATTTGGTAGAGTTTTCAGAAAATTTAGAGAATTTTGAGAGTTTTTTGTGGGATTTTGTGGGAATCGGTGGAGATGTTGTGGGACATTCCTGTGAATTGGTATGGTTTTGAAATGATTTCGGGAATTTTGTGGGACTTCTCTGGAATGTTGTGGGGTTTTTTGAGAATTTTGAGGGATTCTGAGGAGACTTAAAGGGTTTTGAGGATTTTTTTTTTACATTTTGTGGAAATTTGTGGAGATTCTCTGGGATTTTTCTGGAATTTTGTGGGCTTTTTGAAGGACTTTGTGTGGTTTTGAGGAGACTTGAAGAATTTTGTGGAATTTTTCTTAGATTTTGTGGAAACATGTGGAGGTTTTGTGTGATTTTTGTGGAATTTTGTTGGATATTGAGTAGATTTGGGGATTTTGTGGGATTTTTCGTGTATTTTGTGGGAATTTGTGGAGATTTTGTGGGATGTTTCCGGAATTTAGTCGGGTTTTGAGGAGATTTAGGGAATTTTGTGGGATTTTTCTGAATTTTGTTGGATATTTAGGAGAGTTTGTTGGATGTTTCTTGAATTTTGAGGGACTTTTCTTGAATTTGGTGGGATTCTGCAGAGAACTGATAAATTATGTGGAATTTTTCTTAGATTTTGTAGACATTTGTGGGGATTTTGTGGGATTTTTGTGGAATTTTGGGGGATATTGATGAGATTTAGGGATTTTGAGGGATTTTCCTTGAATTTTGTGGAAATTTGTGGGGATTTTGTGGGATATTCCTGGAATTCAGTTGTGCTTTGAGAAGATTCAGGGAATTTTGTGGGATTTTTCAAGAATTTTGGGGATTTTTCTTTAATTCTTTGGGATTCTGAGGAGACCGGAATAATTTTGAGGAATTTTTCTTAGATTTTGTGGAAACTTGTGGAGATTTTATGAGATTTCATGCAGAAATTTGTGGGATATTGAGGAGATTTAGGAATTTTATGGGATTTTTTTGGGATTTTGTGGGAATCCAGGGAGATTTTGTGGGACATTCCTGTGAATTGGTATGGTTTTGAAATGATGTAGGGAATTTTGTGGGACTTCTCTGGAATTTTGTGGGGTTTTTCGAAAATATCGTGGGATTCTGAGGAGACTTGAAGAATTTTGAGGAATTTTTCTTAGATTTTCTTAAAACTTGTGGAGATTTAGTAGGATTTTTGTGGAATTTTAGGGGATATCGAGGAGATTTAGGGATTTTTAGGGATTCTTATGAATTTTGTGGAAATTTGTAGGGATTTTGTGGGATATTCTTTAATTTTGGTAGGGTTTTGAGGAGATTTAGGGAATTTTGTGGGATATTTCTTGCATGTTGTGGAGATTTGTGTAGATTTTGTGGGATGTTTCTGGAATTTGGTAGGGTTTTGAGAAGATTTAGGGAATTTTGTGGGATTTTTCAGGAATTTTGGGGATTTTCTGGAAATCTGTGGTATTCTGAGGAGACCTGAAGACTTTTGAGGAATTTTTCTTAGATTTTGTGGAAACTTGTGGAGGTTTAGTGGGATTTTCCTGGAATTTGTTAGAGTATTTAAAAGATTTAGAAAATTTTAAGGGTTTTTTCTGGAACTTTCTGTTTTTTTCTGGAATTTTGTGATAGTCTGGGAAAATTTAACTAATTTTGAGGCATTTTTCTTGAGTTTTATGAAAATAGGTGGAATTTTTGTGGGATTATTCTGGAATTTTGTGGGGGGTTTTAATGGATTTTGTTGGATTCTGAGGGGACTTGAAGGCCCGTCTTCCCTAGGAACACGCACGTCCTGCCCGCCCGAGTGGATCGGCCTGCGCTGCTACCACGGCCATGGGGCGACCATCTGGTCCCTGGGTGTGCTGCTGTTTGAGATGGTGTGCGGGTACTTACCCTTCGAGAAGGAGCGAGACATCGTGTTGGGGCAGCTCTTCTTCCCGCAGGAGGTCTCTCCAGGTTGGGATGCGGCCTGAAGAAGGCAGGCTTTGGCAGGAGGCACCGCGCAGCCCAGCCCGGCCCTCCCGCAGCTGCGCGGGACGTCCATGTGCCCTCAAGGGCCGGCTGCAGCAGGTGGCCCGTGGCAGGCTGGGTGTGGCACGCTTGGCTGAAGGAGGGGACGCTTGTCCTGCCGTGCCGCTCTCCCGCCAAGGGCAGCTCCGAGCACACGCAGCGTGGCCCGGCTTCTGCAGGCGCCGGGAGCAGCTGGGCAGGAGCCTTCTGCAAGTGAGCGCCGCTTTCTGCCTTCTCTCCCCAGAGTGCCAACATCTGATCCACTGCTGTTTGTCCAAGCACCCCATGGCTCGGCCAGTGCTGGAGCAGATCTTCTACCACCCTTTGGTGTTGGGCGGCCATTTCTGATGCCTTGCTGCAGCCTCTGCAGCACCCAGTTCCCGTATCCTACGCAGGACCGAGGGCCCAGGAAATAAAAGAACCCGAAACACAGTGCGGCCTGGAAAGTCTGGTCCTTGTTAGCAACTTCAGCTAAGGGGACCTCTTGGCAAAAGGGGTAATCAGAGCATTCCCTTCAGCCTTTGTCAAGCTTTTGATGCCTTTCTTCCAGGTTATCCCTCAAAATCAGAGAGGGGTAGAGCCTGCACAAGTCCCACCAAATCGGTGGGAGGCAGAGACTACTCCCAGGCCCCTCAAAACTGGAGGAGGATGGAGACGATCCCTGGGCCCCCAACACTGAAGGGAGATAAATACCCGGCCCCCTCAAAATAAGAGATGGATGGAGCCCACAGTGGCCCCCAAGTCAGAGGGGAAAGGGGAGACTGCCAGCCCCCCTAAAGAGAAGGGGAATTGTGCCTGTGCCAGTTCCGCAAATTGCAAGGGGACAGAGAACACCCCTGGCCTGGCAAAAGGCAAAGAGCGGCCGGGGACTGCCAGGATGGTGACAACACTGGCACCCCCCAAATCAGAGAGGGACAAAGAGCCCGCACAGGCTTCCCAGAATCAGAAAGTGGGCAGCAAATATCCCCTGTCCCCCTAAGTCGGAGGGGCACAGACACAGCACCCACTCCCCCCATAGCAGAGGGGGTCAGACACAAAAGGCCCCACAAAAAGAGCATGGAAAACCAAGATCACTGCCGGCCCCACAAAGGAAAGGAGGATGGAGAAACTCCCCATCTGTCTTTGTTTTGGAAGACAGGTGTCTGCTAGGGAGGGCAGGGGCCTCCCTTGGAATGAAAATGTAGACCCCCTCCCTCTGTATCATTACAATTTGTAACTCAAGGGGCTCTCAGGCAGAGATCTGGGGATAGGAATAACAGTTCTTTACTAGTGTGTATAACGAGGCACACAAACAACAATAACTACAACGTTAACAACAAAACAGAACCAGGGACCCCGTGACAGCCTTCTCGGCCGGGACGGGAAAGGATGGAGGAGAGGCTTTGCTTCACAAACACCCTTGGGTAGGCAGTCAGTGCCGGTGCTCCTGCAGGGCTCTGAGGAACACTCAGCTGGAACAGCAGGGATGAGCTGAGATCCCGGGCCGGTGGCTGAGGCGGATCAGCAGCTCCGTGGCGGTGCCTCGCACTGCCACACGTCCCGGCAAAACAGGGGGTGTGAGGCCACCAATGAAGAGGGAAGAAGGAGAAGAAGAAGCAGCAGCTCCGTCTGGGTGATGGCGAATTCCCGTCTCCCTACCGCAACAGCTGCCAGCAAAGTGTCCTTCTCTGAAGCTGAAGAAGCCGCCAAACTGTGCCCACCTTCTCCTTTTCCTGATCCCTTCCCCCCTGGGCCCAGTCGAAATCCTTGTGTTTCTGAAGTACCACCCACAGTCAGGTTTTCCCCCAACTAATGGGTAAAAATTCCACAGTTGAGCCAGAACTAAAAGAAGGACACCTAACCCCCAACAGCTTCTCATCTCCATCTCTTTGCACTCCAAAAGCCAGGAGGGATCGATCTGTCACCTCAAAACCACTCAATCCCACTGAAAACAGCTCCATTTTACCCCAAAAGAGATCAATCCCAGCTCAAAAGGTCTTGTTCCTCTTCAGAAAATCTCAATCCCATACCAAAATTACTCAGTTCCACCGCTGCCAAGTGAGATGGAAATGGAAGGTGTTCTGGTTTAGGGCAAATTTGGAAGAAAACCTCTTAATGGGGTCCCTGTAAAAAGCAAATTAAAGTTGCCCCTCCCCCAAATAATTCAGGAAAAACATTTTCTTGGAGAAAAGAGGAAAAAACCAGTTTACATAACAATCAAAGTATCTACGAGCATGAGCAAGATGAATAATATTAAAGAATAAATCCTCTGGCTGTTTGAAGAGATGGCAAAGCCAGAAAAGTCCTTTCCATGGGGTGTAGCTCAGCTCGCTCAGTCTCTTATCAGTTCCTCCAGCGCTGGAAGGGGCCCAGGCCCAGGCCCCCGTGGGCCACAGCCGTGAGCTCCCGGGGTTTGTCTGGGTTCTCAGTCCAGAGCAGCTTTGAACAGATCCAAGGAAAAAGGCAAAAATCACTCCGGGGAACTCCTGTGCCTCACCTAGCTAAAAACCAACTAAACTAAACTAAAAACTAACGAAAAAGGAAACTGAACTAAAGTGCCTAGAAGCAAAGGAGAGCTCTGTCCCACTGTCTGTCCCTGCTGCAGACAACACAGGCTGGGGATGCGTGCGGGGCAGTGAGTGCCATTTCTGCAAACAAACTGCAGCTTCTTCTTCCTCCCCTTGGCTCTCAGAGCCAGTCTTGAAGGTGCAGAACTTAATAGGCAGCAGAAAGAGAACAGACGCCTGGGGATCCAAGGTTCATAAAGTCACCCCAGGCCAGAAGGAGGTTGGGAGAAGTGGGATCCACATTTGGAGCGGTGGGATGGGGATTGTGTGGGGCTGGCTGGCTGGGCTGTATTGGATAGGAAATCAAATTTTGAGAGTTCCTGATTTGTGTCCCATTCATTTTCAGTGAGGTGCAGCTCTGTTTGCAGAGTGTTGCTGTGGTGCTCGAGATGGACAAAAGACGCAGGGAGGTTGGTGCGGCAAGAGGAATCTTTATTGTTAAGAAGCTGCTTTTCGATGGTTGACTGTGGGGGCTGGGGAACCACCTGCTTCAGAGATCCTGGCCCTCCCTTGGAGGCAAGATACTTTTTTCTAAGAGAGGGAAAAGTATCACTCCCAGAAATCCTTGAGTTAGTTATGTTAAACTGTTACACTCCATTGCTGTTCTCCCCTGCCATCCCACCCCCATACCTGTATCCCAGTTTCCCCCAGCCCCTCTCCTCCCCTATAAATAGCCCAGTTTATCCCCTGTTCCAGAGAGCTGCTGTCACTGGCTCCCTTCGCCGAGGGCCCGGCTGTAATAAAGGCCAGTTCTCTGCGGAACGCCACACAGCGCTCTGCTCTCTCCCTCCGTGTCGCCTGCACGCTGCCACTGAGCTGAGCTGAGCTGAAATCACTCGCCGGGCAGAGGACGTGTCTGTGCCCCGGGCAGCCCAACCGCGGACTGCTTTTCCGGGAGTCGCGGCACCCCTGCCACCTCCACCGCCGCCGCAAACTATGAGAAAGCACAGCTGGGTTCCGCTCAGGGCATTTCAAACTACCTGGGTGTTTGGGACTTGCCCTTGCAAAGGCAGCATCTCAGGAAAAGTCCAAGTTTCTCTTCATGGACTCCCAGCATGTGTTGCCTTGGAAGGGACCTTAAAGCTCCTCTTGTTCCAACTCTCAGCACACTCACGACACCTTCCCCTAGACCAGCTTGCTCCAAGCCCCATCCAACCTGGCCTTCAACCCTTCCAAGGCTCAGACAATCACAGCTTCTCTTAAGCCTGGTCTATCCTTCCCACATCAAAAATCATACCAAACTTAGCAGCCTAAGAGATAGATTTCTATCACATATCTCCATTTTTCTAGGGAAGAAATATGGCAAAGCTTGTTTGCATCTGACTTTGCAAAATCAACACGAGCTCTTCAGAAAGGGCAGCCGTCTGCCCAGTTTTCTTATTTTTGCCCATTTGGCGGAACATTTGCATTCTGTTCTTGTTTGGAGCAGTATTTTAATGTATCTAGCTGAGGATGCTTCAAATAATCCAGCGAGACACCAGGGTGTGAGGGGTGGAAAACTGAGCTCTTACGCACCCAGTACTTCTCTTGTTGGAAGTCTTCAATCCCATCTCTCAGCTGGGATAAAATAGGTGCTACTCATCCCATTTCTAAAGTATTGTGCATCAAGCTGACACTATTTGAAGACTTCAAAGTAAAAAAGCCAATTGAAACAAACCTCTGCTCCTTTCCATTTGCTCTGTTCCACAGTTTAGGACAGAAGAGAGGAGAGAAAGATTGTTTTGGCAACAATGTTTTCAGGACTCTAAAAAGAGTATCAAAACCACTCTGCCACACTCTCAGCTCTTGCAGTGCCAAAAAGCACTGGCTGGCTTTGCTCACAGACTCACAATTGTGGTGGCATTTCCACCACACCACAGGACAGCGATGTTTTTCCTTTTCTCCTGGAAATATCTACAGCACTTCTGGCTAGCAAGGCAAACATGAGCCTCTTTTAGTGGCCCTTGAAATTGGACATGTGAAATGAGGTACACAAAGCCACAGGCCAGCTGAACCTGGGATCTCTGAATGGCTCTTCACATTCTTCCCAGGAAGATGAATGGCAATCACTATTTTGGCAGGGAAGCTACATCAGCTGGCAATTTGGTGTAGAAAATGTGCTTTCTGCTCCTCTCACAGCCAAAACTCCTACCCATTTCTTGGAAGTCCTTCTTAGATGAGGACCATGTTCAAGTGAGTGGCAGTGAAGCCAAATGGCAATCCAGGAATCAATTGTCCTGTACAAAATCTCCTCCATCCACGTGGAAGGTTACTCAGGGGCACACAGGAGGAAGGAAGAAACCCAAGTGCATCATTGGACATAAAGTCAGATGTGTTGAGGGATGAAGAAATCTTGCAGAGTTATGGAAAGCTGCCCTGAAAAGCCAGTTCAGGGAGAGCCTGAGCTCTTTTGTGCTTCTAGGCCTGAAGATGCTCAGGATCTTTCCCAGATGCTCAGCAGGCTGTAGGATTGTGCCTGAATCTGGCTCTGGAAATGCCAGTGCCTCAAGTGAGAGCTGTGGCCATGATTTCCATTGCATGGAGAGGGGCCACAGTCCTGCAAGAGTCTTTCAGCAGAGCAAAGAGCAGCCTGGAGGGTGGGCAGTGCTGCATCTGTACCACTGCATGCTCATCCTTCACCGTAATGCAGAGCTGCCCCCAAAGCTGCCATGGATCACTTTTTAGATTTCTCCTGTTGGATATATTTTGGAGAAGTTGTTCTAGGTGGCTTTGGATGGAGATCCCTGTAGGAAGCAGCCATTCGCCTGCTGGGATATCCATACAACTAATCCTAACTTCTCATTGCCTATGGTTTTATTAGGGATTTGTTATCCATTTCTTTGATTGGTTCGTTTGGGTTTGTTTGTTTGTGGTTTTGTCTGTTTTGCTTTGAGTTTTTTGCTTTTTTATAAATGACTGGTGAAGTTGGCACAGCCAGACTCCAGAAAATGTAAACCGTGCTTTCCAGCCTTTCCAGAAATTACTTTTTGCTGGCTCTATCTGCATTCTCCAGGATCAGCATCACCAGGAGATATTTGCAGGTTTTGCTCTGCACCATCAGCTTGCCCAGATGTTGTTCAGTGTTTCACCAATGGAGAAGACAATGGATATTTTGCCAAACCTCCTTTCAAACAACCAAACTTGGGGCAGCACGGCAGAAAAGAAGAAAAGAAAATCTTTGCCAGTTAGAACAGAGCCACAGTCCCACCATTTTCCCCTCCGCATTTATTGATTTTCTACATTTAGAGGCAAAGCTTCCATCTCCAAAAGCTTCCATCTCTCACTTCCTGATGCTCTTTGCTACCCTTGAGCCTTGACCCCCACCCATCGCACTGCTGTCTGTCGTTCTAATTAGGAACGGCGGGAAGAACGACAAGGACTCTCAGAGGAGTCAGAACAGGAGAAATCTCTAGTTTATTGCTCTAGGCTTGTCTTATAGACTAGATCGTGGAAAAGTACAGAAAGGAAACTTTTATTGGTTAGTAAAGTACTACATCACCATCATTGGTCAGTGGGGCACACCACCCCCCTGACCCTCTCCTGCAAGGGAAACAAGGGGAACAGACAAACAGCACCTGCAGGCTGTTTTCTGTCTTTGAGGATTGTTTGGAATCCTCCCATAAAATTCCCAGGCTAGCTCTCAGGCAAGGCTGGCAGGCCATGGGCTCTACAGCTTTGCTCTAAAGCTAGCTTCCACAGGTCACCTTTTTCGCTTAGGAAAAAAATAAAAATGCACAGTGTTTGTAACATTCTGCTGGGCCCTTGCAGAACAGGGAACAAACACGGCGCAAGTGGTTTCTTTTACTAGAAATTAGAATGGATACTAATTTGGAATTTTGGTTTATGGTTTTGATGTTTAAAGATTGTTTTCCTTGCAAGGATTTGATGGTTGAGTCTAATAATTTTACTTCAGTGAACTAATACAAAACATTGTTAGTCTGTTCGAACTGACAGTCTAACTTGTCAATATAGCAGTTAAAAGGAACACTAAAGTGATAAAATTCACAAATCAATTAACAATGCACAATGCAATTTATGATATTTTGATCCCCCCTTCTGATCCCCTTTTTTTTTTTTTTTTTTTTTTTTTTTTCATTGGATTTTCTTATTAATTATAATTGAGGGGGTTTTTGAGTTTTATATGGCTGCTGTTGTTGTTTGTTGGGTTTTAAATTTTGGTCTTGCAGGGGTTGCAGAACCCTGCCGCGGCTCAGGCCGCTGGAAGTGACAGAGATGGAGACGGCACCGACCCTGAGGCATCTCTCCGGGCCGGCGCGGAGTCCTGGCGGGGGGGTCTGCTGTTTTCTCTCCCTCCCCCGCCGCTTTTTTGCTGGCACCTCGGATAGGTGCGGGGGGCGGCGCTGCCAGAGCTCGGCCCGGCACTCGCAGCATGGGTCTCCGCTCCCCCCCCCCCCCCCCCCCCCCACGCCTTCTCGCTGGAGCGGGGGGGGGGAAGCGCGCGGGCCCGAGCACGCGCAGGTCGCGCGGGACAGCGCAGGGCCGCGTGGAGTGAGCGCGACCGAGCGCGGAGGGACGCGGGATCGCGCGCGAGGTGCCGTCCCGGCCCGCCCCGCCGCTCTCTTGCTGGAGCGCGGGGAGTGGGGGTGTTTGAGCGGGCTCCGCGGTTCCAGCCGCTTCTCGCGGCTCGCGCATGCGCGGAGCGAGTGAGGCTCTTTTCTTCCGCCGCGTCCCCGCTGGCACTTCGGACGCGGGAGGGGCCGATCTTCCCCCGCGGCGCTGCATGCTCTGCGGGTGGCTGTGAGAGCCCCGCTCCCTGCCCCCGCCGCCTCTCGGCTGGCGCAACCAGCCAGCAGCCGCTGGGGCTGCGGCCGGTGGCGGCGGAGCCGCTCCGAACCTGTTTTTTTCTTTTTTCTTTTTTTCCATTGTCTCTCTCGTTTCTTTTTCGCTGCTGCTGCTGCCGCTGTAGTTTTGCTGGTGGTGACAGCGCGTTTACGGTGGCGCTCTGCGGTGCTTCGGAGCTGGCGGTCGGCGATCGCAGCTCGGTTGTCTTGGCAGCGGCGGTGCCGGCGCTGGTGGCGGGGTCCCGTGCGCTGGGCACGGGGAACCTGAGCGCGGACTCTCTCCCCCCCTGCCGCACTGACGGGCTGCAGCGGGGGTGTCTGCGCTTTTGCTCGCGGCACAGAAGGAAGAAGCTCGGCTGCGGCTGCCCGTGGCGGCTCTTTTTGCGCTAGCGGCTCCGCGGGGATCGCAGGCAGCGACGGCTTTTGCGGCCCTGGTGAGGGCGGCGCCCGCGGGTGCGGTGAGGGCAGAGCCGCGCGATTTATGCTCTTTTGTTGTTTTTCTGCTGGTAAAACTTGCGCGCCGAGCTCCGCGGATGGCGGGCGCTCAAACTTTTTCGGAGAGGGAGATTTATGACTCACGGATTGCTTTCTTATCTCGGTTTTACGGTTTTTAGGCTGGTACTGTTCTAGCGCCTTAAAAATCACTCCCCAGGTTGCTGCCAAGCTGCACGCACCGGTATTCCCCGCGATTAGCTCAGTCCACAGGTGGTCTCCGAGTGACCACCAAATTTCAAGGCTAAACACATCATTCACAGTCACAGCAAACTCCTGCGCTTTCACCCAGTGGAACAAAGCGCGTATATCTTCTTCAGGAATACAGAGTCCTATGCTCAGCAAGGCATTTTGCCATGCAAGGCTGACAAATTGCTGGTCAGCTAAATCACAGTCCTTCATTATGAAAATTTTATCTTGGCGGCTCCGCGAATGCAATTAGCAAACGCTAATGGCTCAGACCCGGGACTTTGAGCTCTGCTTCACCAAGATGAGCCGTTCCAAACCCGCTCACTGGCAGGTTCACTATCCCGTTGGTAAAAACCAGCTTCCTCTAGGAAAGCCCGGGAGAATTCCTCTTCCCCTCTAGGGGGAAGGGCTGGTGTTTTTTCCCGCTCGCTGCTTACCCTCAGGGGAGTAGCAGATATCTTCACGTCGGTTGTCTGCTGACCTCGGGGGTCGGCTGCACATTACGCTGGGTTACCAGACCTCGGGGGCCGGTTCATCATCACGTCGGGCGGCAACAGATGTCGTTCTAATTAGGAACGGCGGGAAGAACGACAAGGACTCTCAAAGGAGTCAGAACAGAAGGATTTTTTTTGTTTATTGCTCCAGGCCTGTTTTATAGACAGATACGTGGAAAGTACAGAAAGGAAACTCTTATTGGTTAGTAAAGTACTACATCACCATCATTGGTCAGTGGGGCTCACCACCCCCGTGACCCTCTCCTGCAAGGGAAACAAGGTGAACAGACATACAGCACCTGCAGGCTGTTTTCTGTCTTTGAGGATTGTTTGGAATCCTCCCATAAAATTCCCAGGCTAGCTCTCAGGCAAGGCTGGCAGGCCATGGGCTCTACAGCTTTGCTCTAAAGCTAGCTTCCACAGCTGTCCATGTGAGGCTGGGGATGCTCAGCCTGGAAAGAGAAGGTGCTGGGGAGGCCTCCCTGCAGCTCTAGGAAAGATGGGCACAGAGAGGAGAAGCCTTTCAAGTGCAGGAGTGAGATTGAAGTTGCATCTAATGAAGCTGCTCTTTTACACTCAGCCTGCTGGGGCGCTGGCCCAGGCTGTGCACACAGGCTGGCGATGCTCCATCCTTGGCAACATCCAAGGCCAGCTGGGAGCAGGGCTCTGAGCAACATATTCTGGGGGAAGTTTGCTCCGCTTGGAACAAGATGGTCTTTAGGCTCCCTTCCAAGCCCAGCCACCCAGGGATTCCATCATTCCATGATCTCCGTTGTCCCCTTCAGCCTGGGCCTGGGCTCCTGGCACTGATGTCACAGTGCACGCTCCAGCTCGAACTTCCAGCATCCAGCAACGGCCACAACACAACCCTTGGCTCCTTGTGTCAGCACGCTCTTCTCAGTGCTCCAAGCCTACCCCTGTCACCTTCCTTGTCACCGGCTCCCTGATACCCGCATCAGTCCTGAAAGCTTCCCATTCCTTGGATTTCCCTATCCGTCCCTGCACGATGTCTGCATTTGTTGCAAAGAAGGTATGGTACTATTTCATGGAGGTGGACGCCCTGCAGCTGCCTGGGTAGGTTTGAGCTTTGTGGGGTAGAGAGGGAAAGGGACCCCACTCTGAGATTTTGCTACCTCTGCAGGCTGTCCCAGACAGAGAGGAGGAGATGGAGGTGGATACACAAATTGAAATAGAAGAGAAAATGGAAGTGGACGGAGAAGGTAACGGAGATGAAGAGATGGATGTGGATATGGACCAGACAGAAGAAGAAATGGAGGTGGAAACGGAAGATTATATTGAAGAGATGGACATTGATCTAAAAGATGAGGAGGAGGACATGGTCTTGGGATGAAGACCGATGCCAGCAGCAGAGCAGGCAGGTGTTCCCCACGGGCAGAGTGGGTCCCCTGCTGCCAGGCTGGGGATGGGCTGGGCACTCCCTGCTCGGGGACACGCTAGCCCATGCACTGGATTCTGGTGGCCATCCCTGGCCTGGCCTGGCCTTGCTTTGGGCCACACAAGCCCTGTTCCAGTGCCTGGGCCACAGCCCCCAGCCCCAGCCAGGCTCACTTCTGGCAGCAGAGTCCCACCATGCCAGTGTCCCAGCCCGGGAGCACATGGAACACCCCTCCATGCCTGACTGCACTGACCGTGCTACTTGTTTTTCTTCCAGCACTGAGGCACATCCCAGACACAGAGTTGCACCCTTCTGTATATACGTTTTAAAGTTGTTTTGTTCAGGATAGAGGTTTTAGGGATTGTTTAAGCTTTCTGTAAATATGTTTCCTATAGTTTGGTTAGATAAGTTCTTAGGTAAATAGGTTCTGTAGTTTGTTGTTGTTGTTGTTACCAATATTCTTACAATGTAAATATGTTGTGTAGTTCATTCTTGTTCCTTTTCTTCTACAAATAAACATTCTTTGTTTTTCACACCCCAGTTCTCTTTGCATTTGCTTTGGGCACGTGTCTTGGTTTTAGAAGACAGGTGTCTGCTAGGGAGAGTAGGAGCTTCCCTTTAGCTGAAAGAATGTAGAACCGCCTCCCTCCGAATTATTATAATTTTGAAATCATGGGGCTTTCAGACAGAGATCTGGGGATAGGAATAACAGTTCTTTAGTAGTATACCCAGGCAAACAAACAACAATAACTACAGCAATAACAAGAAAACAGAACCAGGGACCCCGTGACAGCTTTCTCGGCTGAGACGGGATGGAGGAGAGGCTTTGTTTTTACAAACCCCCTTGGGCGGCAGTCCCGGTGCTCCTGCAGGGCTCTGAGGAACACTCAGCTGGAACAGCAGGGATGAGCTGAGATCCTGGGCTGGTAGGTGAGGTTTATCAGCAGCTCCGCAGCGGTGCCTGGCACTGCCACACGTCCCGGCAGGACAGGGGGTGTGAGGCCACCAACGAAGAGGGAAGAAGAAGAAGCAGCAGCTCCGTCTGGGTGATGGCGAAAATTCCCTTTTCTGCACCGCAGCAGCTCCGCGATCCAGCAAAATGAATGTCTTTCCCCAAAGCCGAAGCCAAAGAAAAAAACCAGCTAAAAAACTGTCCCCACCCTCCTTTTCTGCCCCCTTCTCCCGCCCCTGGGCCTGGCTACTCTTTGTCCGTTGTTAAGCACCACTAAGTACCGGTTGTTAGGTTGTCCCAGCACATAATGGGTAAAAATTCTCCCCGCAGGCCAGAAGGACAAAACAACAAAAAAAAAAAAGTACACCTAACCCTCAACACTATCCACCCCGAATTTTTTCCCATACCAAAATGTTGCATCAAATATTAAACCTTTAAATTATACACGAACACATACTACTTTAACTATATACATATGTGCATGCAGATACAGATATAAGCAGTGTCATAGGTAGTTCACCCTAAAACCAGCTCCCCTTGGGGTATGCACCGGGTCTCTCCATCTTTTTGCATCACCCACCTAGTGCAACCCGGTCCTTGAGCAAAGACAACCCCACGGATTGGACTGTCTTTGCTGGAGGCAGAATTAACCCAAACAGTTTTTCCCAGCATACCTCTCATATGTACCACTGGAACCTTATCTCCATCTGTCGTTCTAAAGGGCTCAGATTGGGCAGGGCCTGCTCGGTTAGTGGAACCTCGGGTGTTCACCAACCATGTGGCTTTTGCTAAATTAATCTCCCAGTTCTTGAAAGTTCCCCCACCCAGTGCCTTCAAGCTGGTTTGAAGCAGGCCATTGCACTGTTCAACTTTTCCAGCAGTGGGTGCATGGTAGGGGATATGGTACATCCACTCAATGCCATGTTCCCTAGCCCAGCTGTTTATAAGGCTGTTCTTGAAATGAGTCCTGTTATAAACGCGATAGCAAAATAAGGTTAATATAAAAGCAATTTATTATAAAACAATTTCAATCACAAGCAACGAGAGAAAAACCACAATAAAATAAATCAGCGCAGCGCCGGGTGGACAGGGGTCTGTACCCAGAGGTACAGATTTTCCCAAATGCACGAAGGAGGGATTGCTGTCCGGGGTTTTTACAGGGATTTTCGTATCCTGAGGCAAAACTCAGAGCAGTCACTGTCCAACAAAGAGTCTAGATGTGCGGTTGAATAGATTTCCCGGATCCGTCGAGCTGAGTCAATAGTCAACTGGGCAGAGTCCTTTCACATGTGAATAGTTCTCAGTGCTTTCTGATTGCATCTTTTGGGTGGACTCCCAGGGTGGAGTGTCCAGGTCCGGTGCGAAGCCGATGGATATCTCAGCCGGGCTCCTCTCATTGTCTGGCTTGATTGCCTGTGTCCTGCTCTTTATCTCGGGCTGATAAGCGTCGCTGTGGATTGTTACCGCCTGAGTGGATCGTTACCGCCGGACTCGGGAAGGAATCTTTAGACCATACTATATTTTATATTTTTACATTATTATAAATACAAGATATATTTCTTTATTCCTTCACGGATTTTTTATCCAATGCCACATTTATCACAGTCCCCACGCCTAATAATTTATCACATTAAAAATTTGTGTTATTTCATTTATTTTTATTTCTGATGGGGAGGACTGGGGACTTTTAACAACATTTGTCCTCCTCCCAGTCTTTTAGAGAATTCTCACAGGACCCTTGAAAAGGGTTATCTTTTTTATCTCTATTTTCAAATTTCTTTAGGGCTTCAACTGCCTTCCCGTTTTCTCTTTTCTCTTCTAACTTCATTAGTTTAGATATTTGAGAGAAAGGAGTGGGTTTCCCTTGGGCATTTTCCGGATCAATTGGGAGGGTAGCAATCTGCATCCCTTGTACAACAGAATGAATTAACCTGATGAAGCAGGGAATCAGGCGTGGGAGGAAGATGATTCCTGCAATTGAACAAGTTATGAAGAACACTAACTTTTTCCACCAAGCTCCCTGTCCAAATATTTGGTCCCACCAAGAGGCTTGCAGAATAGAATTCCACTTTTGGACTGGCACATGTGCCACTTCCTTTATTTCAGCGGCTAGTCCTCTTATTGTTTCTCCATAATCATCTATCTCTATACAACATTCTGATTCATTGTACTTCCCACACACTCCTCCTTCCTCAGCTAACAAGTAGTCGAGGGCTAATCTGTTTTGGTACACAAAAGCCCTCATTTGCGAGTGTTGTTTTGCCAGAAGTTCTAAGGCTTCTGAGGTGTGGTTGGAGACTACTTCCACCACTGCTTGCAACCTAATAAGCCTGTTGAGGAGGTAAATAGGTGTTCTATAACCCCAACTGCCATCATTTGCCCAAGTGGCGGGCCCATAATACTTAATGATTCTGTCAGCGGGCCACTCTTCTTCTCCCCATTTCTGACTGTCTCTTGCCATTGGTAATTCTCGTTTTAATTCCCTTTTATGTCTATTCAATGTCTCTAAGAGGGGAGCTCCAAGCAATTTGCTTTCTGTTCTAGGTAAGGTAAAGAAAAAGGGCCTGATTATTCCAAGGGTGCAGGACCCCTTCCATTTTCTGGGGAGCTCGCTATATGCTTTCTTCCCACATATCCAGTAGATGCCGCCGGGAGCTTCCCAACCTATGTTTGTTTTTGCAGGACCATCCCAATATTCTTTTAGGCCTTCTAGTGCATGGAAGGGATTGGCCCTGGAGCTTTTGGACCAGCATAATTTAATTAATTCAACCCATTCGCAATGATTTTCCCGGGTGCGACTCCAATAGCCCGCGGGTGGTTCAGGTTGCCAGGTCTTTGATTTAGTGTCAGAATTCACCGTGAGTGTGTTTATACACGGGGTATAACCCACTAAGTCAGTGAACTCTTTCCCTTCTCTGCTAATGCAGACAGTACCAATTATTCTCTGGTCTATTACCCATCCCTCAGGTCTTCGTGTTGTTTTTGACATTTTTGATCCCTCCCATTTTAGGAGTTGTTCTGGGGTGAGTCCCTCTCCCTTCCAAGGCCACCTTTCGGCCGACTTTAAACCGCCACAGATCTAACAGTTAGACAAACCTAATTCTGTTGCTATTTCCTGCATTAGGTCAATAAAGAGATTTTGGTTGGGGGCTGGTAATCCCCAATCACTGTACTGTTTTTCTAATTGTTCATAGTGTTCACTAAGAGATTTAAGCCTCTCTTGTTCTAATCTCTTTTTCCTGATTTCTACTTCTTGCCTTTTTAACTCTTGGGTCAGTTGTTTTATTTTACTTTCAGGGTCCGTCCCTTCTTCAACTTTTGAAAAGCAGAATATTTGGTCGAATTGTAAACAAATTCAGTCATCATCACCTCTTAATAAATCAAGAATTATTGGTTCATTGTTAAAGGATGTTTTTTCTTCATGTTTTAGATTTTTACCTTCTCAGTACAATTATCCCCCCATAGTACACGTTTTTAAGTTTGCTTTATTATAACACAAAGGGTTGACCTTATAATATGCCAGAAAGGTGGACTGTCTTTTTCCTCCTATCCAGACAGTTTTGTTACATTGGCTACAGGTTGGAATCAGAGGAAGCATTCCAACTTCTCTCTTATATATGAAGTAGGAAGCTTTGGTCCTTCCTCCTATAGGAGTTTTTGACTGCCTGTCCTTAAGACCTGCCCCTGAGTGGTAACACCAGACCTCCCCCTTCAATTCACAGAGACCATACCGAGTACCGTTAGACAAACAGAACCCTTTTTGTTGTCCCGGAGGACAGTCAATTATTTGTCTGGTATTTGCGGCAGTCAGGCACTGCTCACACTTCCCCAGGGGACGCTCCCCCGGAGGTACCTCGGGAATTATTCCCTTAGCCAAGCACACGGCTAGACTCAGGACAGTCAGGATTCCCCACCGGCGTATCCCTCTGCCTCGCCCTTTGCCCGTACAGAAATATACGGCGGGGATTACCATCTTCTCGGCAGCAAGGATATTCTTCAGGGGCCCTTGTAGTCCTAATGGCGTACCTTCTCTTGAAAGTAGCCCACCGAGACAATTTAATTGTATCTGTCCTACACGGTACTTTGACTGTCTTTCAGCACTCGATCGCTAGTGCTTCTGCTTTGGCATCTAATTTTCCTTTTATCCCCTTTTGGTAAATCAGGTACCACTCAGGAGAGTCAAGTTCTAAAAACCCTGCCCGGGTGGCAAGTGTTAAGAGACGGCCAGTCTCCTCCTGTTCTTTGATCAGACAACCGGTACACAATCCCTTGGGCCTGTACCCTCCCTAACAGTGGGTTACCCAAATTTGTTTACAATAAGCACACTTAAAATGTATAAAAGGAAAACAATCACAATCTGGGTTGATGCAACTTATCTGGTCGTCACTGGTCATTTGCGGTGATGCTGAAGCTTAATTTTCTGCTCTCCCGGAGGGGTGGTGACTTTCCACTCGGAGGTGTTGCAATCCTTGACTTTTTTCACTTGAGATGAATGTGTCCAGCCCCTTTCTGCAGTCCGAACAGCAGTGTCAGTGGTGAGGAGAACGAGGAACGGTCCTTCCCAGTGTGGGGTGAGGGGAAGCTCCTTCCAAGCTTTGATGAGGACTTTATCCCCAGGCTGTATCCGGTGTATCGCAAATCCCAGAGTGGCACTTTGGGGAATAAGCCCTTGCTTTCTCAGGTCCTGTAAATTTTTGTTGATAGCAATGAGATATGGTTGTATTTGCACATCCTCCACTTGGGAGTGCCCCACCGGCATTCCATGTTTGTCTGGCATCCCATATAACATTTCAAAAGGGGACAGACCTGTCTCAGAGTGAGGCATAGTTCTTATATTCAGCAGAGCAAGGGGAAGACATTTAATCCACGACATTTTTGTTTCTAGCATGAGTTTAGACAATTGGCATTTGTTTGGTTCATCCTTTCCACCCATCCTGAGCTCTGAGGATGCCAAGGGGTGTGGTATTGCCATCTAATACCCAGAGCTTCTGAAATTTGTTTAATAATTTTTGAAGTGAAATGGGTTCCTTGATCTGAATCGATACAACCTACTATCCCATACCTAGGAATGATTTCTTCTAATAAAATTTTAGACACCGTTTGGGCTGTGGCCCTTGCTCTGGGAAAGGCTTCCACCTAGTGTGTTAGTTTATCAACTATTACCAATAAAAATTTATATCTACCGATTTTTGGTAATTCGGTGAAATCCACTTGGATCCTTTCAAATGGTCTGTATGAGAGAGGATGACCTCTCCAAGCAGTTTGTTTAGACTTGGATCAATTCACCTTTTGGCAAACCACACACCCTTGTACTTCTTGTTTAGCAAGTTCAAAGATCCCCTTGCACCCGAAAAATTTCAGGAACTGTTCGGCTAGTGCCCGAGTTCCCCAATGGCTCTGCTTGTGTAACCTTTGCAATATCTTCCTTGCCGTTCCTCTTGGAATTAATTCCCTCCCATCCGGTAACCACCATTTTCCCCGTTCCAGGACTCCCCCTATCTTCTTGAATTCCCCAATCTCTTTCTCTGAAGGGAGCACGGGGATTTCAGGCGATTCCTCCGGGGTTACTCTGGGAATGCTTACGGTGAGCAGAGCTGCTCGTTTTGCCTCTTTATCAGCTAGGTTGTTACCTCGAGTTTGAAACTGCAACCCCGTCTGGTGTCCTTTTACATGGACAACTGATATTTCTTCCGGTTCTCGGACAGCCTCTGGAATCTGTCGGATCATTTCCCCATGGATTAGGCCTTTTCCCTTAGTATTTATCAATCCTCTTTCTTCCCAAATCTTTCCAAAAGTGTGTACTACCCCGAAGGCATACCGTGAGTCTGTGTAGGTGGTCCCCCTTTTTCCTTTCAGTCCCCGGAGGGCTCTCAGGAGAGCATAGAGCTCGCAAGCTTGTGCGGACCAGCTTGCTTTCCAAGGGACCCGATTCTACAATTTCTCCTGATGTACCATTTATTATTGCATATCCCGACTTTCTCTTTCCCTCAACAACTTTCGAAGATCCATCTATAAACCACTTCTCTCCCCCTTCTAACTGTTGATCTTCTAAATCTGGTCTTACTTTAGTCTGCAGCTCCACAGTCTCAGTACAATCGTGTAACAATTTTTCTGGAGGTTCACCGAACAGGAACTGAGCAGGATTTTGTGCAGAAGTGTTTTTTAATTCTAAACCAGGTGAGCTGATTAAAATGGCTTCATATTTCAGAAGCCTGGAATCAGTCAGCCACTTCTCTGCTTTTTGCTGCAAGATGTTTCTCACATCGTGGGGAGTGTAAACTACCAAGGGAGCTCCAAAAGTTACTTTCTTAGCTTCTCCCACTAACAGAGCCACTGCCACAATCGCCTGCAAACACGTAGGCCAACCCTGACTAACAGGATCTAAAATCTTTGAGAGAAACCCTATAGGCTTCTTCTTTTCTGCCCACTCCTGGGTCAGGACTCGCTGTGCTGTTTGTCCACTCACATCTACGAACAACTGAAATTCTTTATTTGTATTTGGTAGAGTTAGTACGGGGGCAGTTATAAGAGTATTTTTCAATTTCTGGAAATTAGACTCATCCCGTTCAGTCCACTTCAGCCTGTCAGTGTTCAACCTTTCATACAAAAACTTCACTTTCTCACTGAAACCCTCAATCCACTGCCTGCAATATCCCAAGAGCCCTAAAACTTGTCTAATTTGTCTTTTTGTTCTCGGTGCAGGCAACGCAAGGATGCCTGCCACTCTCTCAGGGTCCAATTTCTTTTTCCCTTGAGATATCCAATGTCCTAGGTATTTTGTTTCAGGCTCTGTGAATTGCAGCTTGGATTTTGAGACTTTCAACCCTTTCTTTCCTAAAAAGTTCAACAAGGCAATTGTGCTTTTCCTCACACTTTCCTCAGTCGCTCCAGCTATCAACAAGTCATCTACATACTGCAAAAGCTTTGTCCTGCTCTCAGGAATAAATTGGGTTAGCAACTGTTCTAAAGCCTGCCCGAAAAGGTTCGGAGACTCCACGAACCCCTGGGGGAGGACCGTCCACCTTAGCTGCTGCTTCCGGTTTGTATCTGGGTCCACCCACTGAAATGCAAAATAATTTCTATTCCTTTCATTCAGAGGGCAAGTCCAAAAAGCATCTTTCAAATCAATCACACTGTACCACACATCTTCAGGTGAGAGTCTATTTAGCAAGGTATAGGGGTTGGCCACCACCGGGAACCTGGTTCGGGTCCTAGCGTTCACAGCTCTTAGGTCTTGGACCAATCGGAAACTGCCGTCCGTCTTCCTTACAGCCAGGATGGGGGTGTTATGTTGAGACATGCGGGGTTCTAAAGTACCCCCTTTTAGGAGATCATCAATTACTTGTTTCAACCCCCTTCTTCCCTCCATCGGGATGGGATATTTTTTAACCCTTATAGGGTCCTCAGGGTCCTTGATTTCTATCTTGATAGGTTTGATATCTAGCTTTCCTACCTCTCCTTTTGAGTGCCATACTTCAGGGTTAATTTCTTCCTCATCCTTGGGAGTCAGCGTAAATATTTTCACTACCAATTCAGAATCTTTAACAACGATATTAATTCCTAAAGCAACAATCATGTCTCTCCCCAACAAATTATAATCTGCTTCTTCCACTAGTAACAAATTCCCTAAGCAAATTTTATTTTCAGATTCTATTTCTACATCTTTTATTACGGACACTTTGAAGGGGTCCCCCTTTGCACTGATTACAAAAACTTTTTCTCTGCTAGCAACACATCCATACGGCAGTTTCTGCAGGGTACTTCTCTCCGCCTTAGTATCCACCAGAAAACTTACCTCCTGTCGTTGGGGGCCCACTTTTAATTTTATCAAGGGCTCCTTGGACGTTCTGGTCCCCACATTGAAGAGCCCCCGACACCCCTGATCCTCTTGAAAAATTTTTTCATCTTTTATTCTTTGTCTACAGTCCCGTCGAATGTGTCCTACCTTTTTACAGTAGTAGCATTCAGGGAGTTCTTTCTGTGGAGTCGGGGCTGCCCTGTGAGGACCTCCAGGTTTTCTAGGCAACGTTTTAAATTTACCCTGTGCTTGCTCCTGTTTCTGGACCTCTTTTACTGCAGCTACTAAAACCTTAGCTTGCAATCTCTGCTTCTCATCCTCTCTCCTCATGTATACTTTTTGAGCTTCCCTTAGGAGCTCCTGGAGGCTTTTATCCTGTCACCCCTCAATCTTTTCTAATTTTCTTCTAATGTCCTCCCAGGATTTAGCAACAAATTGTGTTTTTAACAGAACCTCCCCCTCAGTAGAGTTCGGGTCAGTTCCAGAGTAGATCTGAAAACTTCGCCGTAATCTCTCGATCCATTCCGTGGGTGATTCCTCTTTCCCTTGACACTCTCCGAAAACTTTGCTAATATTCTGGCCCCTAGGAACCGTTTCTCTTATTCCTTGAATAATTATGCTCCTCAAATCTATCATGTTCCGTCTGCCCTCCTGCGTCTGGGCATTCCAGCTCGGGCTTACACTAGGCCATTTCTGGTTGCCTGGTGTCCCCTGTGGATTGCATCTGTCCCAGTCCCTGATACCAGCTTGTTTAATCATTTCTCTTTCTTCCTGATCAAACAATGATCTTAGGATTGCCATAAGATCGTCAAAGGTATAAATGCTACTCCCTAGAAATTCATCTAACCTCTCAGCCACACCAAAAGGATCATCCAACAATCGCCCCATCTCTTTCTTAAACGCTCTTATGTCTCCGGAGTTGAGGGGTACATTCACAAATCCAATCATTCCCGGAGCTGTCGGTACTTCCCTGAGAGGGAACAACCGGTGCTCATCCTCACTCTCTCCCCACTCCTCGCCCACCATTCTCGCTCTCAAACGGGTTCTACTCGCGGGAGGGGAACTGGGGATTGTGGGTGGTCTCCCCTTTATCAATTGTGGGAACTCCGCCGCCACCCGGTTAACGGGAGGGATCCCTTCCGTTATATGGGAAGGTCCCGGCTGTGGCGGCCTGTCCTGGGGTGACTTTATGATACTGGTATCCCCAATCGTCTGGTTTATGTTATATATTAAGTTCTGCACCTTTAAAACTGACTCTGAGAGCAAGAAGAGAAAGAAAACAAGCGTGCAGTTTGTGTTAAAAAAAACCATCACTCCCACACATCCCACGCCTGGACTGTGGTGACTGCAGCACAGACAGACAGCGGGACAGAGCTTCTCTCTGGCTTTTAGTTAGTTTTAGCTAGCTGAGGCAGAAGAGTTCCCTAGACCTTTGTTTTTTTCCTTTTTTCTTAGATCTGTGCAAACCTGCTCTGGACTGAACACCCAGCCAAACCCCAGGAGCTCACGCCTGTGGCCCACCGGGGCCTGGGCCTCGGCACTTTCCAACGCCGGAAGGACTGATAAGAACCTGAGCGAGCCGAGCTACACCACATGAAAAGGACTTTTCTTCCTAGATTTGCCATCCCATCGAACAGCAAGAGGTTTTATTATTTAATATTATTCAATTTTCTGTTAAATAAACAGCTTTTTCCACTTCTCTCCAAGGAATTTTCTTTGGGGAACTCCCCATTTAAAGTTTTCCTTCCTAATTTGCCCTAAACTAAGACAAATAAGTTTTGGCGCCCAACGTGGGGCAAGAGAAAGTGGAAAAACCTGTACTGATTGTTGGTTGTATTTTTGGTTGTATTTATTCTGTATTAAGATAAAGCAGTCTGTAGCCATGTTGTTTAGATACATAATATCTCTCGAGGTAAGAGCCTTCATGCAGATCTGGTCCCTAGAATTTTTTGAAATTTTGATACTTGTCTTTTCCCTCTTTCACAGTAGAGGGGCACGGATTAGAATGGTTATTGTGCTGGGCTTGGTGATAATTATTTATAGGAAGTTTATAGAACTACTGAAGTTTCTGTCAGGTATGTTTAGCTTATGGTTTCTTCGTCCGACCCTGCCTCCCAGTCCCAGTAGCACATTTTGGGAGTTATTGGTAATTGCACCCAGTTTGTTAGAAAAAGAGCAAGGAATGAGGCTTTTCAGCCTTTTCTTTCCTTCTTCTCCTTTCAATCTGTTATGTCCCTCTTTGAGAATATCCAGTTTCCTCTGAGTGTTAAAGATACCACATTCCTGATAGTTCAGTTGTTAAGCTTCCTCTATATGGTCTGCAGCTTCTCTAGAGTGAGGACTGAGATATCCAGAAAAGCCAATGAGACCCCTGCCCCAGAAGTAGACTCAAGTGTGAGAAATCCTGAGTAGAATAGAGAATGGGAGAGAATTGGCCGAGCTCTAAAGGAATTTTCTGATCCCCCAGCCTGGGAATTTTCATGTGAACAAATTCAGAACCCAGATGAACTAAAAAAATATCTGGAAGAGAATTGCTGTGATGATTCTAAGAAGAAAAATATCATTGCAATGAGCTGAGCCCTAGCGTACGCTTATCGCACGGTGCTAGATACTCTAGGGCAGGGAGATAAATCAGCAGCTACCCCAGTCACTCAGGCTGCAGCCAAGCCAGCAACCAAACCAGACAGTGAGCCTAAGCCAGCAGCCAAACCAGACAGTGAGCCTAAGCCAGTGTCTGTTGCTCCCACCACAAGAGGCATGAAATTCAAAACCAAAACCGATCAGCCAGTAGATGATGACAATGGTGATGCAGGGGAAAGACCCTCAAGACCAGCAACTGATCAAAAATCAAAAAGAGCTGGTAAAACTTTCTCCCTGAAAGACCTTCGTGGCCTGAGAAAAGATTACACTCGACGACCTGATGAATCTATAATTAGTTGGTTAGTCCGTCTGTGGGATGCTGCAGGTGAGGTTACAGTTCTGGATGGCACTGAAGCGAGGCATCTGGGATCCCTGTCACACGATCCAGTTATTGACCAAGAGATGATGAGGGGGGCTGACCCTTATAGTCTCTGGGAACGGGTCCTAAGAAGTGTGGCACAAAGATATCTGTGTGCAGACGATCTCTATTACAGCAAACTCGTTGGAAAACCATAGAACAAGGGATTCAGCGCTTGAGAGAAATAACAATAGTAGAGATTGTCTTCGTGAGTAACTTAAGTACTAAAAATCCAGACTTAGTGCCACGTAAATCTGTGATGTGGCGAAAACTTGTTCGACTTGGGCCACAAAAATACGCTTCTGCTTTAGCAACAATGAAGCGGGATGACTGGGAGGAGACTGTGCTGGATATGGCGAAGAAACTTTGAGCATATGCAGATACCGTGCATGGCCCCATGCAGACAAAAATTGCAGCTATAGAAACACGTATGCAAAACTTCCAAGACAAAATAGAAGAGAATTTCAAAAAACTCAGGAAGGACCTTCTTCCAGTCTCGGCAGTACAGACCAGGGGCCCTGGTACTCAACGCAAAAGTTCCCCAGATAGAGAAAAAAAGCTGCAAGCTGAGCTGTGGTTTTTCCTACGTGACTGTAGAGAAAACATGAAAAGATGAGATAGAAAATCTACTGCTGCTCTGGCAAAATGGGTGCGTGAATTAGAAGACAACAAAACTCAGGGGGGATACTCCACCAAAAAGAAAGCTACTCCAGTAGCCTGTCAAACAACAGTCAAACTGACAAGTATGATGATGACATGTCTAATTCCCTTGAAAGAACCTCCAAGACATACACCCAAATTAAAAAAGATAACCAAGCTTAGAGGAGCCCTGCCTCTAGCCAGGTAGAGACTAAGGAAAACCGTGTCTTTTAGACTGTGTAGATTCGTTAGCCTAGCACATCAAAACCACAAAAATATAAAACCTTAGTTGACACTAGTGCACAGTGCACGCTAATCCCATCAAGATATGTAAGAGCAAAATCTGTTTCTATTGCTGGTGTGACAGGGGGATCACAGAACTTTACTTTAGTAAAAGCTGATGTGAACCTGACCAAAAATGAGTAGAAGAAACACCCCTTTGTGACTGGCCCAGAGGCCCCATGCATTTTGGGCATAGACTACCTCTGACGTGGGCATTTTAAAGACCCAAAAGAGCTTAAGTGAGCATTTAAGATAGTAGCTGTAGAGACAGAGGGCATCAAGCAATTGAACACCTTGCCTGAACTGTCAAAAAACCCATCTGCAGTAAAACTCCTAAAAGTAGAAAAACAGTGAGTGCCAGTTGCCACCTCGACGGTGCACCACTGACAATATAGAACAACTCGAGATGCTGTGATCCCCATCCACAAGATGATCCGAGAGCTGGAGAGCCAAGGGGGGGTCAGCAAAACCCACTCACCCTTCAACAGCCCCATCTGGCCTGTGCGTAAATCTGAAGGAGAATGGAGATTGACTGTGGACTATCGTGCATTGAATGAAGTGACTCCACCGCTGAGCGCTGCCGTGCCAGACATGCTGGAGCTCCAGTACGAGCTGGAGTCCAAGGCAGCGAAGTGGTACGCCACTATTGACATTGCCAATGCATTTTTCTCCATTCCCCTGGCAGCAGAATGCAGGCCTCAGTTTGCCTTCACGTGGAGGGGAGTGCAGTACACCTGGAACCGACTGCCCCAGGGGTGGAAGCACAGCCCCACCATCTGCCATGGACTGATCCAGGCTGCCCTGGAAAAGGGTGAGGCTCCAGAACATCTGCAGTACATTGATGACATCATTGTTTGAGGAAAGACGGCTGAAAAAGTCTTTGAAAAAAGAGAAAAAATCATCCAGATCTTCCTGGAAGCTGGTTTTACCATCAAGAAGAACAAAGTTAAAAGACCAGCTCGTAAGATTCAGTTCCTGGGAATAAAGTGGCAAGATAGACGGCGTCAAATTCCTACTGATGTCATCAACAAGATCACAGCAATGTCTCCACCAGCCAACAAGAAAGAAACACAAGCTTTCCTAAGTGCCATAGGTTTTTAGAAGATGCACATTCCTGAGTACAGTCAGATTGTGAACCCTCTTTACCTGGTCACCCACAAAAAGAACACTTTCCAGTAGGGCCCTGAACAACAACAAGCCTTTGCTCAGGTCAAGCAGGAGATCGCCCATGCAGTAGCCCTTGGCCCAGTCAGAACAGGACCAGATGTGAAGAACGTGCTCTACTCTGCAGCCGGGAGCCACGGTCTGTCCTGGAGCCTTTGGCAGAAAGTGCCTGGGGAGACTCGAGGCCGACCACTGAAATTCTAGAGCCGAAGCTACAGAGAGTCTGAAGCCAACTACACTCCCACAGAGAAGGAAATCTTAGCTGCCTATAAAAGAGTCCAAGCCACCTCAAAAGTATTTGGCACAGAAGCACAACTCCTCCTAGCACCCCGACTACCAGTGCTAGAGTGAATGTTCAAAGCAAAAATTCCCTCTACCCACCACGCCACCGACACTACATAGAGCAAGTAGATCGCCCTCATCACGCAACGCGCCCGTATTAAAAACCCAAATCACCCTAAGATTTTAGAAATAATTACAAATTAACCAGAAATTGAAAACTTTAGTCCCACTGATAAAGAAGAGCAAGTACAAGTAACATGGGCTGAAGAAGCTCCACCATACAACCAACTGTCAGCAGAAAAAACACGCTACGCTCTGTTCACTGATAGTTCCTGTCACATCGTAAAGATGAACCAGAAGTAGAAAGCAACCGTATAGAGCCCCACACGACAAGTCGCAGAGGCCACTGAAAGAGAAAGTAGATCAAGCCAACTTGCAGAACTCAAAGCTGTTCAACTGGCCCTGGACATTGCTGAAAAAGAGAAGTAGCCAAAGCTCTACCTCTACACTGATTCATAGATAATAGCCAATGCTTTGTAGAGATAGCTAGAAAAGTGAAAAAGAGCCAACTGGCAACACAAAAAAAAGCCCATCTGAGCTGCTGATAAGTGAAAAAACATCGCCACCAAGACAGAGAAACTGTCTGTGAGGGTCCGTCATGTAGATGCTCATGTCCCCAAGAGTGAAGCTAATGAAGAGCACCTAAACAATGAATAAGTAAATCAAGCTGCAAAGATAAAAGTGTCAAAGATAAACCTAGATTAGCAACACAAGAGAGAGTTGTTCCTAGCTCGATAGGCCCATGATGCCTCAGGCCATCAAAATAGAGATGCTACCTATAAGTGAGCATGAAACCGAAAAATAGACCTATCCATAGACAGTATTTCTCAAGTTATCCATAACTGTGAGACGTGTGCCACGATCAAGCAAGCCAAGCAGTTAAAACCCCTCTAGTACAGTGAGCGTTAGTCCAAATATAAGTATGGGGAGGCCTGGCAAATCGACTATATCACACTACCCCAAACCCACCAAAGCAAGCAATATGTGCTCACGATAATAAAAACCACCACTAGATAGTTAGAAACCTACCCTGTACCTCATGCTACAGCCCGTAATACCATCCTGGGACTTAAAAAGCAAATCCTTTAGAAGCATAACACCCCTGAGAAGATTGAGTCAGACAATGAGACTCATTTCAAGAATAACCTTATAAACACCTGAACTAGAGAACATGGTATTGAATGAGTGTACCATATCCCCTACCATGCACCCGCTGCGGGAAAAGTAGAGAAGTACAATAAACTGTTAAAGACTACCTTAAAAGCGTTAAGTGAGAGATCTTTCAAAAATTAAGAGCAGCATCTAGCAAAAGCCACCTAGATAGTTAACACCCGAGGTTCCACCAACCGAGCAGGCCCAGCCCAATCCGAAGCCCTGCATATAGTAAATAGAGACAAAGTCCCAGCAGCACATCTCAGAAGTTTATTAAAAAAGACAGTTTAGATCAATTCTGCTTCGAGTGCAAGCAAACCCATTTGTAGAGTTGTTCTTGCTCAGAGACCGAGTTGTACATAGTAAATAATGCAGAAAAATGAAACAACACAATGTGTACCTCAAAAAAATCTAATAGTTAAGTAAAAATCATGAATTAATTCCCTTATATAATGTATGAATTAATATATTAATTCCCTGTATATAATGTATGTGTTGTAAAGTTAAAATATATATATATTAATTTTAATAATAAGTTAACGTATAAAAATAAAGAATAGAATGTCCTGGAGTAACTTCATGATACTAGTATCCCCAATCATCTAGTTTATGATATATATTAAGTTCTGCACCTTTAAAACTGACTCTGAGAGCAAGAAGAGAAAGAAAACAAGCGTGCAGTTTGTGTTAAAAAAAACCATCACTCCCACACATCCCGCAGCTAGACTGTAGTGACTGCAGCACAGACAGACAGCGGGACAGAGCTTCTCTCTGGCTTTTAGTTAGTTTTAGCTAGCTGAAGCAGAAGAGTTCCCTAGACCTTTGGTTTTTTTCCTTTTTTCTTAGATCTGTGCAAACCTGCTCTAGACTAAACACCCAGCCAAACTCCGGGAGCTCACGCCTGTGGCCCACCGGGGCCTGGGCCTGGGCACTTTCCAGCACCGAAAAAACTAATAAAAACCTGAGCGAACCATGCTACACCACATGAAAAGGACTTTTCTTCCTAGACTTACCATTCCATCGAGCAGCAAGAAATTTTATTATTTAGTATTATTCAATTTTCTGTTAAATAAACAGCTTTTTCCACTTCTCTCCAAAGAATTTTCTCTGGAGAACTCCCCATTTAAAGTTTTCCTTCCTAATTTGCCCTAAACTAAGACACGGCCGGACTGGCAAGGGCGGATGGAGTGATCCCCAGCCTTGCGCAGGAGAAACCTCCGAAGAGGTTGCTGTGGCTATGGTGTCTGCAGGCGGGGGTAAGGGCAGGGCTGCCGGCACAGCTGCCGACGCCGATTCTCCTGCTCTGGATGTATACATCTCAGCGGGTTGGTCTTGGGAGCCCGAAGGTGCTGAAGGCACCACTTGATCTATCGAGGAAGGCTCCGTCAGTCCATGATATGGGGGCGGTAAGTGATCGAGAGGTTCCCAGGGTTCAGCTCTCGACCCACGTTTTTCTTTTTGTTTAATTGGGAATAGCCCTACTCTGGTGGTTAACCAGAGTTTAGCATATTCCTTCTCCTCGGAGTCCAAGGGGACTTTGCTCTCCACATAGGAGAGCAATTCATTACATGTCCATCTTTTGAATGTGCCTAACACTGGCCAAGTGAAGTGACTTCTCAATTCTTGTCCTCCCCAAACCTCTACACAGTAATGAATCATTTTTGCCTTAGACTTTCCTTTTCTCTGGGGACAATCTTCCCAGTATTTTAGCATCCATCCCAAGGGGCTTTCCAGTGGGATGTCTAGTGATCACTCCGCCTGATCGGAGGGGCCTTTTCCGGTGGTCTTTTTCTGAATCTTACTCTTTTTCTGCCCCATATTTAGTATGTAAAGAATTTCTTACCAGTCTTCGACTCCTCTGTGAGTCTGTTTTCGTTTCTGCGTTGTGACCTTTTCGTGTTTACCCGAGAAATCAAAGATTGCCAATACTCACCCTTCAGCGAGCTGAGCTGAGGTTTCTTGTAATCGGCACTCCGATCCCCTTCTGGACCTTTACCTTGGTCCGTTGACTGAAAGGGTTTACCAATTCCCGAGCTCGACAGGACATATCCTTCCCCTTTTAGCCCCTTGTGATCAGTCCCTCGAGATGCCCTTTCTTCTCAGGTTTTTACAAGTGTGTTGAGAGAAAACTTTTCACACCAAATCGCTTCCTTTGCGGCCAGCCAATTCCCTTGCGGGAGGATGGAAACGCGGCCTTGAGGTCCGCACTCGCTTCATGATCAGATCACGTCTCACACACTCGCCCAATCACCCCCTCAACTTCACAGTACTTACAGCTATTTTCCTGCAGGGATGTCTTCGTGCACAGCAGACTTTTTACGAGTGAAAACCAGCCGCGGATTTTCCGAAGGCTCCGTGTCTTCCTGAGCTCTCTGCTCCGGATCTGTTTCCCTTTTATTGTGGTTTTACCTCTGCCTAAATTTGGTTCGGATATCGGAATGAGCTGCGGAGGTTCTCAACTCACCAGGCTGCCAAAATCAGCGGGGGTACCCGTCCTGGGCAGTGAGATTCTCCCGCAGTTTCACAGAGTTGTTACAGTGGGGGAAATGTTGCATCCCTCCTGGACCTGGAGCTTCTAATCTTGTTGCAAACACTGAAAAGCTCTTCAGTTTCACTCATTCTACCTAAATTTGATTCCTGCTTTTATTTCACAACACTTTCCTGCAGGTTTTTCCTCTGTCCTTGGCTAGAATTGTCAGGCCTGAGAAATTTGGTTGATACTTGGACAGCTCCCATCATCTCTCCCTGCTCCTAATGCTGCCTTGAATTCTCTTGGGAATCTGAGCATGAGGGAAACTGGGGGGACTTTAGTGAGAGGAAAAGTGAGGCACAGAGGCTGAAGTGCAAATGCAGAGTGTGGGTCACCACAGTGTTCAGTGTTGTGGGGATTTGGGCCATGCAAACAGATGTTTCTTCTGTAGGAATGGCTGATTCCTTCGGTGTGCCTCCTCCTGAAATTCCTGTGCACCAGGCCTGGTGCTGGAGCTGCAGCAGCACAAAGTTGCCAGGGAACCGTGTGGAACCCAGTGGGAATCATTTCTTTGCTGCTTTTGATGAAAAGTTGTGACATGAATCTCAGTGTCAGGGAGGTGCCACGTTCATGCTGCTGCAGTGCCCACACACTGTGTCTGGAGACAGCTCAGGAGAAAATGAAGAAAAGCCAGGATGAAATCCCATGTGCTACTGAACACTATCAGAACCTGCTTGGAGTGAAGTGTGTGAAGTGACTGGGGAGAGCTGGATAGAAGGGACAGCTCTGAGAAGTGTGTGGTACATCACTGACATCCTTACAGTGGTCTTTGCACAGAGACAAAAAAGTATCAGTTTGCATGGCCTGAATCTCTGGGTCTGGAAATCCTGCGTGTTGCACAAGCTGTGCTGAGCTCATCTGGCTCTGAAATATCATCTCTGCACCTTAGGCAGGAAGAGCATCAGAGTTGTGAAGAGATGAATAAAAATCAGTTGTAACCCAGAAGCAAACCTTGACAATAGACATGTGTTGCAGGTGAGGAGACTGAAAGCTTTCATTCTTGTTGTGGGAGAATGAATTCAGCAATAAAAAATCCTGTCTCTTGGCATTAAAATACTTTAGTTTCAACTCTGCCCCAGCCCACCAATGTCCCTGTGTGGCTGGGGGTAGGTTTTCCCCCTGTAGCTCTCTGCAGGTTGCTGCTAATTCAAGATGTTCTGGCAGGTTCCAATGTTTTGGTGGGCGAGCAGGGAGTGCAGAACAGGGATTCCAAGAGCTGACATTTGCTGTGCTAGAAAGTCCAAGGGACCAATTTGTGCCAATGAAGGTCTCCCCTTGAAGTAGGAGGAACAATTGATGTTGTGCTTATAGCAGAGTGTGGTGAGAGAGGGGGTTTCCAAAGGAAATGTTGGTGCATGTAGGCCAGAGGCCCCTGTGCTGAGGCTCCCTCCAGGCTGGCTCCAGCCCCTCAGGGTGCCCAGGAAGCAGGCTGCCCGCAGCCCAGTGCAGCCTCCTTAGCCCTGGGGATAGCCAGGGAA
Organism: Periparus ater; assembly: GCA_032357785.1. Lineage (NCBI taxonomy): Eukaryota > Metazoa > Chordata > Aves > Passeriformes > Paridae > Periparus > Periparus ater. The sequence goes on from JANVCZ010000035.1 coordinate 2,723,094, forward strand.
GAGCCATGGATGGGGCTGAGCCCTGCTCCCAGGTGGGATGCCATGGGACAGGGCCCACTGGGATTTGCCCCTGCAGCTCCCAAGTGTGTCCAGAGAAACTGCAAGGAGAGGCTGAGCTCTGTCAGTGGGACCCCCTGTGCACAGGGAGCCCAGGGCTGGGGTCGCTGTGCCAGCTCCCTCCGGGACATCCAGCCCTGGCAACCTGGAGCCAGTGGAAAGCACAACTTTGCAAATGTGCCCAAAGCAAATGCAAAGAGAACTGGGGTGTGAAAAACAAGGAATGTTTATTTGTAGAAGAAAAGGAACAAGAATGAACTACACAACATATTTACATTGTCAGAATATTGGTAACAACAACAACAACAAACTATAGAACCTATTTACCCAAGAACTTATCTAACAAAACTATATGAAACGTATTTACAGAAAACTTAAACAAACTATAAAACCCCTATCCTGAATATAACAACTCCATAACGTATATACAGAAGGTTTCCGTCTCTGTCTGGGATGTGCCTCAGTCCTGGAAGAAAAACAAGTAGCACGGTGAGTGCAGTCAGGCATGGAGGGGTGTTCCATGTGCTCCCGGGCTGGGACACTGGCACAGTGGGACTCTGCTGCCAGAAGTGAGCCTGGCTGGGGCTGGGGGCTGTGGCCCAGGAACTGGAACAGGGCTTGTGTGGCCCAAAGCAAGGCCAGGCCAGGCCAGGGATGGCCACCAGAATCCAGTGCATGGGCTAGCGTGTCCCCGAGCAGGCAGTGCCCAGTCCAGCCCCAGCCTGGCAGCAGGGGACCCACTCTGCCCGTGGGAAACACCTGCCTGTTCTGCTGCAGGCATCGGTCTTCATCCCAAGACCATGTCCTCCTCCTCGTCTTTTACGTCAATATCCATCTTCTCAATGTACTCTTCCATTTCCACTTCCATCTCTTCCTCTCCAATCTCCTCTCCGTCCACTTCCATGTGCTCTTCCGTATCAATTTGTGTATCTACTTCCATCTCTTCCTCCATCTCCTTCATATCCACATCCATCTTTTCCTCTCGCGTCTCCCCTCTATCCACTTCCATCTTCTCTTCTGAATTGATCTGGGCATCCACCTCCATCTCCTCCTCTCGGTCTGGGACAGCCTGCAGAGGTAGTGAAATCTCCGAGTGGGGTCCCTTTCCCACACTGTCCCACACAGCTCCAGCCCACCCAGGCAGCTGTGGGGTGTCCACCTCCGTGGAATAGTACCATACCTTCATTGGAACAAATGCAGACATCCTGCAGGGATGGATAGCGAAATCCAAGGAATGGGGAGATTTCGGGACTGCTGGGGGAATCAGGGAGCAGGTGGCAAAGAGGTGACAAGGGTGAGCTCGGAGCACTGAGAATAGCGTGCTGACACAAGGAGCCAAGGGTTGTGTTGTGGCCGTTGCTGGATGCTGGAAGTTCGAGCTGGAGCGTGCACTGTGACATCAGTGCCAGGAGCCCAGGCCCAGGCTGAAGGGGACAACGGAGACCATAGAATGATGGAATCCCTGGGTGGCTGGGCTTGGAAGGGAGCCTAAAGACCATCTTGTTCCAAGCGGAGCAATCTTCCCCCAGAATATGTTGCTCAGAGCCCTGCTCCCAGCTGGCCTTGGGTGTTGCCAAGGATGGAGCATCCCCAGCCTGTGTGCACAGCCTGGGCCAGTGCCCCAGCAGCCGGAGTGTAAAAGAGCAGCTTCATTAGATGCAACTTCAGTCTCACTCCTGCACTTGAAAGGCTTCTCCTCTCTGTGCCTATCTTTCCTAGAGCTGCAGGGAGGCCTCCCCAGCACCTTCTCTTTCCAGGCTGAGCATCCCCAGCCCCACATGGACAGCAGTGCGATGGGTGGGGGTCAAGGCTCAAGGGTAGCAAAGAGCATCAGGAAGTGAGAGATGGAAGCTTTTGGAGATGGAAGCTTTGCCTCTAAATGTAGAAAATCAAGAAAAGTGGAGGGGAAAATGGTGGGACTGTGGCTCTGTTCTAACTGGCAAAGATTTTCTTTTCTTCTTTTCTGTCGTGCTGCCCCAAGTTTGGTTGTTTGAAAGGAGGTTTGGCAAAATATCCATTGTCTTCTCCATTGGTGAAACACTGAGCAAAGTCAGGGCAAGCTGATGATGCAGAGCAAAACCTGCAAATATCTCCTGGTGATTGTGATCCTGGGGAATGCAGCTAAAGCCAGCCAAAAGCAATTTTTGGAAAGTCAAGCCTGGTTTACATTTTCTGGAGTTTGGGCCGTGCCAACTTCACCAATCATTTATAAAAAAGCAAAAAAACTCAAAGCAAAACAGACAAAACCACAAACAAACCAATCAAACAAATGGATAAAAAACCCCAAATAAAACCAAAGGCAATGAGAAGTTAGGATTAGTTGTAAGGATATCCCAGCAGGTGAATGACTGCTTCCTACAGGATCTCCATCCAAAGCCACCTAGAACAACTTCTCCAAAATATATCCAACAGGAGAAATCTAAAAAGTGATCCATGGCAGCTTTGGGGGCAGCTCTGCATTACGGTGAAGGATGAGCATGCAGTGGTACAGACGCAGCACTGCCCACCCTCCAGGCTGCTCTTTGCTCTGCTGAAAGACTCTTGCAGGACTGTGGCCCCTCTCCATGCAATGGAAATCATTGCCACAGCTCTCACTTGAGCCACTGGCATTTCCAGAGCCCGACTCAGGCACAATCCTCCAGCCTGCTGAGCATCTGGGAAAGATCCTGAGCATCTTCAGGCCTAGAAGCACAAAACAGCTCAGGCTCTTCCTGAACTGGCTTTTCAGGGCAGATTTCCATATCTCTGCAAGATTTCTTCATCCCTCAACACATCTGACTTTATGTCCAATGATGCATTTGGCTTCCTTCCTTCCTCTGGTGCGCCCCTTAGTAACCTTCCACGTGGATGGAGGAGATTGTGTACAGGACAGTTGATTCCTGGATTGCCATTTGGCTTCACTGCCACTCACTTGAACATGGTCCTTCTCTAAGAAGGACTTCCAAGAAATGGGTAGGAGTTTTGGCTGTGAGAGGAGCAGAAAGCACATTTTCTACACCAAATTGCCAGCTGATGTAGTTTCCCTGCCAAAATAGTGATTGCCATTCATCTTCCTGGGAAGAATGTGAAGAGCCATTCAGAGATCCCAGATTCAGCTGGCCTGTGGCTTTGTGTACCTCATTTCACATGTCCAATTTCAAGGGCCACTAAAAGAGGCTCATGTTTGCCTTGCTAGCCAGAAGTGCTGTAGGTATTTCCAGGAGAAAAGGAAAAACATCGCTGTCCTGTGCTGTGCTAGAAATGCCACCACAATTGTGATTCTCTGAGCAAAGAGAGCCAGTGCTTTTTGGCACTGCAAGAGCTGAGAGTGTGGCAGAGTGGTTTTGATATTCTTTTTAGAGTCCTGAAAACATTGTTCCCAAAACAATCCACTGTCGATTTCGGCGGGAGAAATCCAGCACTCAATATGAATGATCAGCAAGTCTCATTTATTTGTAACTCTTAAACCACTAATATAGCATCTATAATTAGGCTCATACATAGTGCAAAAGGAAGCTCATTATTGGATATTTTCATTTAAGGTCAACTCCACCTAGTTCTACATTCCTGTGATCGCTCATCTATGCTGAATTCACATTCTTCTGAATGCAGCGTCCTGTTCTCAGTTAAGTTATCATTAATGTCTTCCTGACTTTGCAACATCTCACACCAACTGCACTCCATTGTCTAATTCTTTCCCAGCTAACTGCTGCATGGGAACATGACCTTTGCTCTCTAGCCATTCCTCTATAATTCCCCTGTTTTCTTTTTGTACTAACAAAACTGTAGAAGTAGCCTTCTTTACCATGTTTTGCAAGCATTGCAGTATGCAATGAATAAACAGTAACAATCACAATGATCAATATAACAACAATTGTCATTTGTGCTAAATTTTTTAACCATCTTGTGAGACCTAAGAATTGAAACCATTCCTCTAATGGATTTGTTTCCATGGTTAATTCTTTCATATTTTTCTGTAGTTGTTGAAGACGAGCATGAATAGACACTGAATGATCAGAAAGATTCATGCAACACATTCTATCAAAGTCTTCACAGCCATAACCCAGTGCTAATAGCAAAAAATCAATAGCAGTCAATCTATTCTGCAATACAGCATGCCTAGCACTGTTCATATCCAAAAGAAAATCAGACAAAACCTTTGATGTAATGTTAAACTGTTTTCCTGTCCCATGTGCCAGTCGTCGTAACTGTGTTAAGGCTTGAGCACTAGATACTCCAGGTGTAAAAATAGATGACACAATCACTGTAGGACGTTTCCAAAGTTCAACCTTATCTTTGCATCCTGGCCCCAATTGGAACACACTTCTCTTTGTTCGGAACCTGGTTCTATTGGCTCTTAATAGTTGCTGTATAGTGGGTGCAAACAATGTCAACTTCCCAAAATAACAAGGCCCTCCATAAAAGTTTGCTGGCAATCCTTGCCATGCACGATCTCCACAAATTAGAAAAATACCAGGTGGCAATTGTAAAGGTGTACTGCTAGAATTTACTTTGTGAGACCAATTGCCACAGTATGCATCATTATTTTGCAAATATAGCAAATTTTGTGGAGAAACATTTGTACCATTTGGCCTATGAGACTTTTTTGCATGATTATTCCTAGCCTAATTGACAAAAGTTAAACAATAATTACTAGGGGCTGAACCTAACAGTCTTAACTCTTGTGGTTCTGTCCCAGTAACATTTAAACCTGTAGCAATGTACTAATTCTGAGCACCAATGTGATTTGCTGGAATTAAACCTGTGTCACAGATATTGATCATGAATTTACCTGATGGAATTTCACATAATGTGTTGTTTGCTTCCTTGGGTGTTTTCCAGTTCTTTGTCCATTTTTTAAACATTGTGGCATTGAGTGAATCTCATCAGCACTAATATGCAATAGAGGAAAAAGAGGAGAAAGCAAAGCATAAGGAAAAGAGAGTAAGGGGATTATAGGTACCAACATCAAAGTCCACTCAGCCGTCCAACGACGCAGAGTCTTCTGTCCGTTGGGGAGATCTCAAAGGAAGGTAAGTTTGGGGTATTATTTTATAGTCTTTTGCAAAGTGAGGGGCGCAGGGCCAAAACCAGATGAGATTGATGATCATTGTGATGAATTCCATTGCACGGGGAGCAGGTGTAGGGTACAGAGCGATCCATGTCGTGCAAGTCTTTGCTCACCAGCAGGAAGGAGGGCAAGGTGTTGTGGAAAACCCATTGCACAGGGTACCACGCACAAGCCTCTGCTCACCAGCAGGAACGAGAGCAGTGCAGCGTGCAACAACCTGCAAACAATCACTTAGCAAACATCCACCTCAGCTAGGCCCAAACCCTCAAACCAAGTCCCTTGTGATATTCAGGGTCTCAGTCTCTGTCCTTGAGACGGTTGTGAGACAGATGAGAGAAGCTTCAGACCGTCTCTTACAGACATGAAGAATTTTGAGGAATTTTTCTCAGATTTTGTAGAAATTTGTGGAGATTTTGTGAGATGTTTCTGGAATTTGGTAGGGTTTTGAGAAGATTTAGGGAATTTTGTAGGATTTTCTGGAATTTGGTGGAATTTTCTTGGACGTAGTGGGATTTTTCTGGAATTTAGTAAAATTTTTTGAGAATGTTTTAGAATTTTCTGGCATTTTGTGGGTCTTGAGGAGACTTGAAGAATTTTGAGGGATTTTTCTTAGATTTTGTGGAAATTTGTGGAGATTTTGTGGGATGTTTCTAAAATTTGGTGGGGTTTTGAGCAGATTAAAGGAATTTTGCAGGATTTTTCTGCAATTTTCTTGGATGTTTCTGGAATTTTGTAGGATTTTTCTGGAATTTTGTGAGATTTTGAGAAAATTTAAAGAATTTTGTGGGATGTTTCTGGAATTTAGTGGGAATTTTTTGGAATGTTGTGGAATTTTCTGGAATTTTGTGACATTTTGAACAGAATTGAAGGATTTTGTTGGACTTTTCTGGGATTTTGTGGAAATTTGTGAAGATTTTGTGGGATGCTTCTGAAATTTGGTAGGGTTTTAAGAAGATTTAGAGATTTTTTGGGGGATTTTTCTGAAATATCATGGGATTTTCCTGGAATTTTCTGTGATTTTAGAAAATTTTAAAAGTTTTGTGGGGTGTTCTGGAATTTTTTTTGATTTTTCTAAAATTTTGTGGGTTTTCGAGAAAATGTAAAGCATTTTGTAAGATGTTTTTGGAATTTTGTGTGATTTTTTTTTTGAGGTTGTGGAATTCTCTAAAATTTTGTGGGATTTGAGACGGCTTGAAGAATTTTGAAGGATTTTTCTTAGACTTTGTGGAAATTTTGGAGATTTTGTGGGATGTTTCTGGAATTTGGTGGGGATTTGAGAAAATTTAGAGAAATTTTGTGGGATTTTTCTTGAATTTTGTGGGATGTTTCTGAAATTTTGTGGGGTTTTGAGAAAATTTCAATACTTTTATGGGATTTTTCTGGAATTTTGCAGGATTTTTTTGGAATGTTGTGGAATTTTCTGGAATTTTTGGGATTTTGTGGAGACATGAAGAATTTTGAGGGGTTTTTTCTGGAATTTTGTTAAAATTGGAGAAGATTTTGTGGGATGTTTCTGGAATTTGGTGGTATGTTTCTGGACTTTTGTGGGATATTTCTGGAATTATGTGTATTTTTCTGGAATTTTGAGGGGTATTGAGGAGATTTTGTGGGATGTTTCTGGAATTTTGTAGGATTTTTCTGGAATGTTGTGAAAATTGGAGGAGATTTTGTGGGATGTTTCTGGAATTTGGTGGGGGTTTTGTGCAATTTGGAGTGATTTTGAGGAGAGATGAAGAATTTTGAGGGATTTTTCTTAGATTTTGCGGAAATTTGTGGGGATGTTGTGGGCTGTTTCTGGAATTTGGTAAGGTTTTGATTAGTTTTAAGGCATTTTGTGGGATTTTTCTGGAATTTTTTGAGATTTTTCTTACATTTTGCAAAAATTTTTGTAGATTTTGTGGGATGTTTCTAGAATTTTGGGGCGTTTTGAGAATATTTAGGTAATTTTGTGAGGTTTTCTAGAATTTTGTGGATTTTTGTCAAATTTGGAGGGATTTTGAGGAGTCATGAAGAATTTTGTGGGATTTTTGTGGAATTTTGTGGAAAGTTGAGGAGATTTTGTGGGATGTTTCTGGAATTTTTTTTCCCAAGACTGGGAATGGCTGGGAGGGATTGGGAGAGAACTGGGAGAGAACTGGGAGGGAACTGGGAGGGAGCCCTGGGCGGGGCGGGACCACCTCGGTTGGCATCGTTCCGGTGCAGCCATCCCGGTCCATGTGGTCCCGGTCCATGTGATCCCAGTCTCTGGTGCTGATCCAGACGGTCCCGGTCTGTGCAATCCCAGCCCATGGATCCCAGTCTGTGTGGTCCTGCATGGCACACACTCCAAGAGTCTGGAATTGCAGTTGCCAGCAAGGAAAAGATGTTCCTGCCCTTGAAGGCAAAGCTCTTGAGAAGGGGCCGAGAGCCAAGTGCAGCAAGATCTTACAGTGACATTTCCCTGCCAGCCCCCAGAACTTCACCCATGCCTGTTGTAGCTCCTGGATTGGGAATTAAATCAGGGGAGGGTCTCTGGTGGGAGCTGCCCTGGGTGCAGGGAGACGCTGATGTCAGCGTTCAGGAACACACATAATCACAGATTGATTATATGCAGGTGCTTGATTGAAGCACATGGGAACTGGGGGTATCAGCAACCCAAATCGAGCTCCATTGTCTTTGTCCAAAGTGCACATATTTATACAATTTCAGCTGGAGCAGTCATCACTGTAACAACCTGATCAATATTGCTCCATTAATATTGCTTGATTAGCTTTATCAATATTGCTTCATGAGAGTCAGCTCATCCTTGTACGAACATGCACGAATCTTATCTCTGGGTGGGTATCTTGGAATCCCCAAGTACCAGTACCCGTTACTGTAAACATTTCAGCTTGCTAGACCATCCCTAATATTCCCAGACGTTCTTGCGGCCTACTTCTACATGATTTTAAGAAACATTTGCAGAAACATTTAACCCCATAGTAACGTATTTCCCCCCTTTGAAAGTACTTCACTTTACTAGAATTAATGGAATGCTTTCACTATATAGAGTCTTTTTCCTCTGAGTTTATACTTGATGTTCATTTTCTAATCTACAGTTTTCATAAGCGTTGTTACACTCAGGAGGACTTGGAGATGACAAAAGCGGATGTGGATCTCTGTCCTGTGTCAGTGCATTTATTATTTTCTGGTTTCAGGATACTCTTTTCTTTAGCTCTCCTTTCAGAACTGCAGAGATTAACCAGATTGCTAAGAACACAATCAGTAGGATTATCAGACTCTCAAGAATAGATTTGATCCAAGAGCTCACATTCCATCCCAACCCTTCAAAAATTTTATCTAACTAACTTGTGGTCAGATCTTCCCTCTCTTTCTGTGCTTCATGTTCTATTGGTTTTAATTGATCAATGTCGTGTTCTACATCTGCAGTTCCATTTGGGATGTGGATGCAGCAGTGATCAATTTGTCCTTTTAGGTACCTGCATACTCCGTGTTCTTTCAACAATAACATATCTAAAGCCAATCTGTTTTGCAGGGTCATTTTAGTCGTGGCTTCTAATTGTACATTTAGCTCTCTAAATCCCTCTTTGCTAACTCTTGCCAACCTTTCTACCTGACCTGTAAGTTTGTACAGCATCTTTCTATTACTGTAATTTGCTATTGGACCAAACAAGGATTCCAGAGCCCACTCAAATTTTATACTACTGGAGGGTTCTTGCCATCTTTCTTCATCTTCAATTTTGTTTTCTTGAACTTCTTGTCTTGTCGTTATTTGCAGAAGTTCATGTTCTTCTTTAAATGGGGACCTTTTCCAAATTGGGCATAAGGTGGGGAGGCCTAAAGTAATCTCCTTTACTTTTCCACTTACAGTCAAATGTGTTGTCCAGGTACCATCGCTTGCTGCCCATACAAATTGGCCTGGACTCTGAATTGTTGTTGTGGTTTTAAAGCAGTAACTAAAAAAATCACTAGAAAACTTACTTAATTCTTGCTGTGAGATGTAGATTAGAACAAGGGCAAAACAGGCTTCAAACTTAAAAGGAATAAAGAAAGTTTATTAACAAAACTACAAGAATAAGAAAAACAAAATAAAATTTTATAAAACAGAAAACCCCTTTTTCCCCCACTACTCAACCATTTTCTTTTTCACATGACAACATAGGGACAAAAACTTTGGAACTTTGGTGTTTAAAACAATCCTAATTCCTGCTAAAGTCTTTCCATCAGTCTTTGTAGAGAAACAGAAGTCTTCTGCTGCTAATCTATAGAGTTTCTCACAAGAAAACTATTTCTGTTATAGCTTTCTATTTCTCTGATGCCAGCTGTCCAGAAATCTGCTATCAGTTGTCTCCTCCCATTTCACATCACTCTGAAGTGTGTTATTTGTCTAGGGATGTCATTTTTAAGGATGAGTTATTCAACGGCAAAAGTTCTCTTCATCTGTTTTTGTGAGCCTCCCTGGAAACAGAATTTTTCTCTTTGCCTCTCAAAAGGCCACAAATCTTCAGCTATTACTTCTCTCTCTCTGTTTCAATATCTCACAGCATCACAACTACTTTACTATTTGCTCAAAATCCACACTTTGAACACTCTATTCCTCTCAATATACTCTGTCATGGATTAAAAAGAGGTGGTTTTTTTTTTTTAGAACTATTGTCCATATCTATAGCTTTAACAGAAAAATATTTCAGCTATTAAAGCATCTCCTTATTCTCTCTTCCCCATTTAAAACTTAATTCTTTTCTTCACTGTCTTTGATGAATTTATGGTATCTTTTCATGTTCCTTATTTCTCTCTCTCTCTCTCTCTCTCTTCTCTCTCTGGGAAAAAGGAGTAATCTGTAAGTCTCATCCAGGTAGTAAAAGAGTTAAAGTTCTAGAAAGCTGCAGACGTTCATGGTGTCAGGTTTCAGTTCAGGGGCAGAAACTGCAAACCAAGCCAGGCCGGCTCCGTTTCTCCCCCCACCTGACCCTCTGCGGCCTTGTCCGGCCTGGAGCGGGGTGGGGAGGCCAAGACAGAGCCTTGTTACCTCGTCAGAAGCTGGAAATTAAAGAGAACAAGAGAACTCTGGCTTTACATCTTAAGGTGGTGTTCACAAGTTGATCTCACTTCTCAATGGTTAAAACCACCACCAATTCTCAGAAATGGCCAATAATTGGTCACAAGAAAAAACTCTCATCAGCCTTCAACAGCTTCAACTTCCCTAGCTCCCAAAGCTATCTTAAAGGTGGAGCCACTCCAGGACAGTAGCATAGGAAGCAAAAAGTGGGTGCTAACTGGGCTATGAATATGTATTTGTATTCAATACTTCTGTAAATAAAAAGCCTGTATTCACCTGTATTGGGGGACGTGTGTATTAAGGGGTGAGCTGACACATCAGCCCAGCGCTGCCAATAAACCTACACTTTTTAACCCTAAAACAGTTAAAGAGTCCTTGTCTGTCTCAGTTGGATGCTGATACTAGATCATATCCATATTTTAGTATATCAGTCTTAAAATGCATCCAAAAATGCATGTGGAAAAAGAAAAATAACTTGTGGGTTTGGGAAGATGAGGATGGATTTTGTTAACAGCACATAGGAAACAGAACCAACAGAAGGAACAATTGTTTTTGGAACACTCCCATGTGGAGTGAAAGAAGAAGGTTTTAGACATGAGCTCAGATTTGTTTGTGCAAATGAAACAACAACAACAACAACGACGATGATGATGATGATAATAATAATAATAACAACAATAATAATAATATATTTATATACAAAATTAAAAATTGATAATGTGAAATAATTTTGACAATACTAATCTGTGAGCTTTGGCTGCTCACTGTAACACTAAATGCCCTACAAAAAAGGACTGGCAAAGACGCAAATGTCAATGATAAATTTTGTGAATTGTATACAAGGAATAAAGGAGGAAGGAATAAAACTGGCTATTTTTATAGGGTTTGGTGATGCTGTGATGTGGAATGCTTTGTCTGTTCCTGTGAAAAACACAGTGATTAAGACTGCTGGGTTTTTCATGTACCAGACTATCTACAAGCTGCAGGATTGGTTGAACAGGTGAAGGCGCTGTTAAAAGAGCAGTTGATAAAATGAGGAGATGGGAACCTGTCCCGGTGGAGAACCCATCTCCCAGATGTGCTCCATGCCCTTAACAAAAGGCCCACTGGGAAATGGAAACCCCCTGGGTGTGCAGGGCTGCACCCAATTTGCAAACACAACCATGGACAGTGAGACTTGGACTGCCTGGGAAATTGTTCTGGGTGTGATGGCCCCTGCCAGGGCCACCCCAGAGGCTGCAGGGCTGGACCTTCATGCACTGGAATTCATTAGGATAGAGCAGAAGCAAATGAGAGTTATCAATACTGAAACAGGAATTCAGATTCCTCCAGGACACTTTGGTTTGGTAACTGCTCATTGGAGCTTGGCCTTGCAAAGTGTTCATGTCATGGGAGGAGGACTTGATGCAGATTGTCAAGGAGAAATTAAAGAAATTCTGTTAAACAATAATGAACAAGATTTGGTTTTCCAACCCCATGGCAGGGTAGTACAGTTATTACTATTGCAGTTTTAAAAACAATTGTGAAAAAAGGACATCCACCTCAAATCACCTCCGTTCATGGAGATAAAAGGTTTGGATGCAGCAGTCCTAATAATTGGTCCAGAGTGTGGGTCCAGAGGCCAAATGGCCCTCCAGAGACAGCTGAAGGAACAGCTCTGGGGAAAGACAGCACTGTTTGAATCCTGAAACCTGAGCATGAAGAACGGGAATATATCCCTGCAGCCAAGTGTTCTCTGCCAGAACAATCGGATGTTATGGGATATTGTTTTACAGATGCTGCCAGACCAAATCTCCCTCTTTGCCCCAACGGCCCCTTTGGAAAATGCTCTGATCCACGGGGCTCCATGTGAAGGCTGATGTGACACTGAGGGACTTGCACACCAATTCCAGCCAGGAGCCTGGGTGCCCCTCAGGGACTGGGACTTGGCACTTCTCCAGCCAAAGGGGAGAGAACCCCAATTTCCAGCTCCTGGCTGGAATTGGTGTGCAAGTCCCTCAGTGTCACATCAGCCTTCACATGGAGCCCCGTGGATCAGAGCATTTTCCAAAGGGACCATTGGGGCAAAGAGGGAGATTTGGTCTGGCAGCATCTGTAAAACAATATCCCATAACATCAGCTTGTTCTGGCAGAGAACACTTGGCTGCAGGGATATATTCCTGTTCTTCATGCTCAGGTTTCAGGATTCAAACAGTGTTGACTTTCCCCAGAGCTGTTCCTTCAGCTGTCTCTGGAGGGCCATTTGGCCTCTGGACCCACACTCTGGACCAATTATTAGGACTGCTGCATCCAAACCTTTTATCTCCATGAACGGAGGTAATTTGAGGTGGATGTCCTTTTTTCACAATTGTTTTTAAAACTGCAATAGTAATAACTGTACTACCCTGCCATGGGGTTGGAAAACCAAATCTTGTTCATTATTGTTTAACAGAATTTCTTTAATTTCTCCTTGACAATCTGCATCAAGTCCTCCTCCCATGACATGAACACTTTGCAAGGCCAAGCTCCAATGAGCAGTTACCAAACCAAAGTGTCCTGGAGGAATCTGAATTCCTGTTTCAGTATTGATAACTCTCATTTGCTTCTGCTCTATCCTAATGAATTCCAGTGCATGAAGGTCCAGCCCTGCAGCCTCTGGGGTGGCCCTGGCAGGGGCCATCACACCCAGAACAATTTCCCAGGCAGTCCAAGTCTCACTGTCCATGGTTGTGTTTGCAAATTGGGTGCAGCCCTGCACACCCAGGGGGTTTCCATTTCCCAGTGGGCCTTTTGTTAAGGGCATGGAGCACATCTGGGAGATGGGTTCTCCACCGGGACAGGTTCCCATCTCCTCATTTTATCAACTGCTCTTTTAACAGCGCCTTCACCTGTTCAACCAATCCTGCAGCTTGTAGATAGTCTGGTACATGAAAAACCCAGCAGTCTTAATCACTGTGTTTTTCACAGGAACAGACAAAGCATTCCACATCACAGCATCACCAAACCCTATAAAAATAGCCAGTTTTATTCCTTCCTCTTTTATTCCTTGTATACAATTCACAAAGTTTACCATTGACATTTGCGTCTTTGCCAGTCCTTTTTTGTAGGGCATTTAGCGTTACAGTGAGCAGCCAAAGCTCACAAATTAGTATGGTCAGCATTATCTCACATTATCAATTTTTAGTTATATATATAAATATATATTTTTGTGTTGTTATTGTTATTGTTATTTGGACAAACAAACCTGAGCTAAAGACTAAAACCTTCTTCTGTCACTCCACGTGGGAGCATTCCTAAAACAATTGTTCCTTCTGTTGGTGCTCTTAACAAAATCCATCCTCGTCTTCCCAAACCCACAAGTTCTTTTCCTTTTTCCATGTGCAATGTTTGGATGCATTTTAAGACTTCCAGCGGTTCAGCCTCTTTTAACCGACTGCCCCACTGCTCGCACTGTGCTCCGACCTCAGCCACACTCCAGAGCCAGCAAACTCTGGGGAGGGCTTCCCTTCTGGGAATTACAGATGGGACTGATTCCTTACATTTACATTTTAAAAGTGACATTTTGTTGTGATCTGGCTAGACTTTGCCAATTTTGTTTCACCAGTGGGCAGAGTCAGCACCAAAGGCACAAACACCACCTGAAGGAATCAGTGTCACTTACTGCAGCTCCAAGCAGCAAAGGATCACAAAAGGAGCAGCTCAGAAATGCACCCAATCATCACTGCCAAGGATTGCCTGCAGGGATTAACACAGATCCAGCACCAGTTCCCCTCAGACTTTGCCATCCCCAGATCCACACATCAGCTGGGGAAGCTGTCACAGCCAAGGGCTGGAGAGCCACTCCAGACACTGGGAACTCCTGCAGGTGCCTCCAGCCACAGGTGAGGCTCCAACCCCGCTGTGAGAAAGGGCCCAGCCCTGATAGTGCTGAATAAACAAACTGACAGCACTTCTGGTGTGGGAACATCTGGTTTCATCCTCCTCTTGGGTCCCTACCAAAGCTTGGCCAGGCCTCAAGGAGGAACAAAGGGATTTGACTCTGACCGTACACCCCAAACAAGGCCAGATGTCGGATTTAATGGCCTTGTCTGGCTTCTAAACACAGAAAGGTTAATCCATGTTTCATTGATGAGTGGATACATCTATCACAGTGTTCATGACCATGCATATTTCACTAATGAGCAGACAGACAGATAACCTTTGGTTGGAAGGTTCATCCAGAGGTCACCTTTGGCTCAGGGCCTGTTGTTCAGGCCTCACTCAGGGCCTGTTGTGCAGACCTTGGCACTTCAGGGACGAGGTTTAGTGGGGGGCTTGACACTGCTGGGTGACTGGCTGGACTGGATTAGCTCAGAGGTCTTTTCCAGCAGAATGGGTTCTATAATACCAGGATTCTATCTGCTGCATTCAGCTAGCTCCATTACTTAGCAGCATTACTTTAGTCCAAAAGCCCCCTCTTGCTCAGCTCTTGTGGCCTGAGGCTTCAGCTCCTTCAGCTCCTGGTGCTGAGCTGCTCAAGCTGAAGGAGACAACTCAGAGAGAAGAATAAGTTCATCCAATTCCTTCTGGGACACAGAGAGGGGAGGGTGTGAAAACAGGAGCATTGTTTGGTGTGGCCTCCTCTCTGCCCTTCATGCCTTTCAGGGCTCTGAACCAGCCAAGAGCTTTCTCCAGGATTCAATGAAGCAGCTGTTCCTGCTCCCAGGTCTGGCTCTTCCCAGTCTCTGACCTTGACTGGTTTTGTCCCTCTTGCTGTCCCCTCTCTTCCCCTGGGGCTCGGTGGCTGCATCCCAGGACTGTGGGACTGGCACAGATCAAGGGGTCAAGCTCCTCCTTTCTGTGCCCTTGGAGCTGCCTGTTCACAGCAGCCTTTTTCATCTGGAAGCTCCACATGGAGAGGGAGTTCCCAGCTCTGTTCCTGGCACAACGTGCAGGAGCCCAGGGCTGCCATCTCAAGTCCCTGCTGGCACTGAGGGCTCCCAGGTGCTTCAGGCTGCTGTGACACTGCTGCACAGGGAGGGAAGCATGGCAGAGGCTGCACTGAAAGTCAGCTCAATGTGCTGGTGTTGGTACTGCTGCTGGTGGTGGTGGTGTGTCACCCTGAAAACTCAGCTTCTGAGCTTGCTAACATAGTTTTCTAAAGACTTTCCCAGAAGAGTAACTGTAAACATAGATACGTGTACATTCCTTCTGTTACACGTCTTGTGATGGGCATCTCTCATGGCCAGTGCAGTGAGAAAGTGTTATCCCGACCATCCAATCCCTGGCTGTGGTCAGAAACCTATAAATCCTGGGAGGAAAAATAAACTCTCTCTTCTTTTCACCACACCTCAACCTGTGTCCGTGCGATCTGTTCATCTTCAGCGGTAACAGTGGTGCTGCTCCTGGTGCTGCTGCTGTTGGTACTGCTGGTGGTGGTGGTGGTGCTGCTGATGCTCGTGCTGCTGGTCCTGCTGCTCCTGGTGCTGCTGGTGGTGGTGCTGCTGGTGCTGGTGCTGGTGGTGGTGGTGGTGCTGCTGCTGCTGGTGGTGGTGCTGCTGGTGCTCCTGGTGCTGCTGCTGCTGGTGCTGGTGGCGGTGGTGGTGCTGCTGCTGCTGCTGCTGGTGGTGCTGCTGCTGCTGGTGGTGGTGCTGCTGGTGGTACTGCTGGTACTGCTGCTGCTGGTGCTGGTGCTGGTGCTGCTGGTGGTGCTGCTGCTGCTGGTGGTACTGCTGGTACTGCTGGTGCTGGTGCTGCTGGTGCTGGTTCTGCTGCTGCTGGTGCTGGTGGTCGTGCTGCTGGTGCTGGTGCTGGTGGTGCTGCTGCTGCTGGTGATGCTGCAGTTCGTGATGCTGCTGTTGGTGCTGCTGGTGCTGCTGGTGCTGCTGGTCATGCTGGTGGTGCTGGTGCTGCTGCTGGTGGTGGTGCTGCTGGTGGTACTGCTGGTACTGCTGCTGCTGCTGCTGGTGCTGCTGCTGCTGGTGCTGCTGCTGCTGCTGGTGCTGCTGCTGCTGCTGGTGCTGCTGCTGGTGGTGGTACTGCTGGTACTGCTGGTGGTACTGCTGGTACTGCTGCTGCTGGTGCTGCTGGTGCTGGTTCTGCTGGTGCTGGTGCTGCTGGTGCTGCTGCTGCTGGTGCTGGTGGTGCTGCTGCTGCTGCTGGTGCTGCAGTTCGTGATGCTGCTGTTGGTGCTGCTGGTGCTGCTGGTGCTGCTGCTGGTGTTGCTGCTGCTGCTGGTGCGATCATTTTTCCAGCACTGCCCCAGACTGAGGGATCAGATCCAGGCACTGCTGCTGCTCCCTCGGGACCAGCCCCAGTTTGGTTGTTGCTGGCAGTGCCAGCAGAAGCCGTGGCTGGAGCAGCGGGTGCTGACAGTGCCCCAAGGCCCAGGGCTGGAGGAGTCCCTGGGCTGGGGCTGGGAGGGAGCTGCCCCTTGTTCTCCCTCTGCTTCACGCAGGGCTGGGCCGGGCACAAGTCGGGCACCAGAGCCAACAGGGAGCCTGCGAGTCTCTTCCAGCCATGCCTGCTCAGAGTTTGGCCTTGGAGCTTCAGGTGGGCAAAGGCAGCTGCTCTGCTCCCTCTGTGTGTCCCCGTGTTCAGCAGTGCTGCTCCATCAGCCTGTGCCCAGCAACGGGGAAAAGCCTCAGCCCTGCAGGGCCAGGAGCTGCCGGGCTCTGTCTGAGCAGCTCAGCCAGCAGGAAGGGAGCTGCTCCACATGGGAACCAGGAGCAAAGAACACTTCTTTTTCACAGCATGATTTCTGTTTTAAGGGGAAAAATGAGGAAAAATAAAAGAAAAAAACTGGTATAAGATTTGAAAGATAAAAACAGAACCCAAGCGTGCAGTGAAAAATCTTCTATAACTTTGAATTAAGGCGTAATTGGTCTTTTGAAACATAAAACTCAGTTATTTACTTTGTAAATGTGCTGATGGCATGATGCATCTTACTGGCCACAGTACCCTTTTTGAAAAAGTTTTTGGGGTTTGATTCCAATATTGTTATTTTAAATTGTGGTGAAATTGGTGTGAAGCAAGAAGAAGCTGCTTTGCACCTTGCCAGCTCCAAGCAGCACTGGAAATCTAAACTCTATCAAAACCCAAATCCTTTAGAAGATGTCCTTCCTTCTCACCCTGTGAATGAGCTGCACATTCCCTTTCAAACATTCAGGGGTTTCTTAAAGATGCAAAGTCCCACTTACAGCTTTTTGCTCTGGTTTAGAAGTGCAGAAGGGCAATTCTTCATCCATCAGCTCCAGACTGCACTGCCTCAGGAACACAGCAGTGGCACTTCTAGAGGAGGAAGAAAGTGCAATTGCACAATTCCAGCCAAAAAGAAAGGAAGAGTGGGACACAGAAAACATCCTGTGCAGATGCAGGCATTCAGCTGGGACTGTGGAGAGTTTGGGTTCTTGCCCATTGGATGTGTGTCCCTAACTGCAATCTCTTGGCCAGCAGGAAAGTCTCACTCACCTGCAAAAGCAGAAAGCTCAGGTGGTGTGCTGGGAACAGGCTCATGTGATGAAAAGTTGTCAGAGCAATGCGAGGGCAGACTGAGCCCAGCTGTGCCTGGGGCTGAGCCCAGCAGAGCCCTGGCAGAGCCCAGAGCAGCCTCAGCATCCGCAGAGCCCGGCTGCAAGGAGAGAAACCAGAAACCGCCCGTCAGCTCAAGGCTCCTGTCCCCTTGTCCCAGCCAGCCGCGGTGCCCAGGCCATGCTGGCCGTGCTCAGAGCTGCGCCCAAAGCTGCCCATCACTGCTGCCTTTGGGAGCAGAGCAGGAGGGCAGGACAGGTGCCCAGCCTGCAGCCAGCCACGGCAGATCCAGCCCCTCAGCAGCTGCCCAGAGACAAAAAGCAGCTTGGCAGCCAACTGAAGAACTGCTTGCATCCACCCCAGCCAAGGGGGGAACCTTTGGTGCCAGCCAGGCTGTGCCATGCCCAGATCTGGGAGCATCCCCTGGCTGTGAACTCACCTGCAAATTGGGCGTGGAGCGAGTCTTTGAAGAAGACATGCCAGAATTGAAAGTGATCATCTTCAGCTGGCCAGCTGGAGGAAGAGATTGCCATCCTTGAGCTTGCCCTTGGTGTCTCCAGCAGCAGCCCCAGCTGGTAACAGCTTCTCCAGGGGCTCCTTCTCCTTCCCTAGGGGCCAGACCAGGCTGTCAGTGCTCTGCCCAGGGTCCCAGCCATCAGTGAAGCAGACAAGCAAAAGCAGGGGGAATGGTGGCCACCAGTGCTTGCCACACCAGGTGTCCAGCTCAGCTCCAGCCCAAGAACTGTGTGTTCCCTTCTGATGACCCCTGCTCAGAGCTACAGGCAGGACAAAAATAGCCTGGTTTGCTTTGCCACTGATTGCCAAGAAATGTGTGGAGCTGTTACCTGCCAGGCCCCTGGATCCAACTGTGCATGTGCATCTCTCCCATCTCCTAGGGCAGATGAGCACTCTGCATCCAAGGGTCGCGGAAAAGGTCTTCTAAGGATGGCCTGTCCAAGGGTTGCATGGACAAACACCTCTTAATAATATCTTGGCATTCTGAAGAGAGAAACCAGGAACCACCAGTCAGTTGGAGAAGTTGCCACCCCCTTCCTGTGCCCAGGCCATGCTGGGTGTGCTCAGAGCTGGGCCTGCCTAAACTTCCCCATGGATTCCCCGTTTGTAGGAGAGCAGGACATGTGCCACCTCCTCAGCAGCTGCCAGAGCAGGATGCTCATGAGCCCGCTGCTGTCTCCCAACCCCGGTGTTCCCCCTGTGCCCAGAGATGAAGATTCACCTTGGGAGAGCCGTCGTGGGAACAAGATCCGCCCCCAGATGATCTGCTGGCCCCTCATGAATGGGTGCTTCCCTGTCACCAGCTGGTAGAGCAGGAGGCCCAGGGACCAGATTGTTGCTGCCTGGCCATGGTAGCGTTGCTGGTGGATCCACTCTGGTGGGCTGTAGGACAGGGTTCCTGTGGAACACAGATGGAGCTCATCAGGGGGATGCTGCTGCTCCCAGAGCCTGACCCCAGCATCCCTGGGCATGTGGGGGTTGCCCCAGCGGCACACGGGGTGACCCACTGCCCTCTCGCCAGCACCTGGGACTTGGGTACAAACCCAGGGCTGGAAAAGAAGCCACTGCTGCTGGAAGAGGGCAGCAGAAGCACTGGGGAGGCCCAACCATGACAAGCAAATAAAAACCCACCCCGTGGTAGAGAAAACACACTCTCCTCCCTGCCTGCATGGCCTCCAAAGAATTGTTAGTAAGCCAAGGCAAATGTGGGGAGCAGAGGAGTTCAAGCCCTTCCTCGCTGACACACCAAACTCTCTGGGGCATGGGGTCAGACCCCCGCCCTCTGCTACCCCCATGGTGGTTTTTGTCAGGCTGGCTGTCCCAGCCCCAGCTCAGGGCACAGTGGGTGCTGAAGGCTGTTGGTAGGGCTCAACCTGGACCCCCTCACACCCCTACCCAAATCAACTTGGCTCAAGCATTAATCCCATCCTGGCAGCAACACAGGGAATCCCCGGTGCCACACCCAGGCTGGGCCATGAGATGCCCAGGAGCATCCCCTGCGAGGGCTCACCTGCAAACTGGGTGTAGGCTGTGTCTTGGAGGAAGGCGCCACAGCCAAAGTCAATCAGTTTCAGCTGCCCCGTGGCCAGGTCGAGCAGGATGTTCTCGGGCTTGATGTCCCTGTGCAGGACCCCGCAGCTGGTGCAGTGCTGCACGGCCTCCAGCACCTGCCGAAACAATCCCCGCGCCTCCTCCTCCGGCAGGAACCTCCGCTCTGCCAGCAAACGCGAGAGGTCCTGGCACTGCTGTGGACGCTCCAACACTAACAAGAAACTGTCGGGGAGCTCGAGCCACTCCAGCAGCTGAATGACAGCAGCACAGCCAGAGGACACCTTGTCCAGCAGCACAATCTCCAGGGGAGCACGGGTGCCGTCGGGCTGCGGGAGGAGCACGGTGCAGTCAGTGGGGCTGAGACCGTGCCAGGGCTCTGGGACCCCTCAGCCAGCCCGGGATGCTCTGCACATCCCGCTCACCCCATGCCCACTCTCCCCGCAGGGCTCTTGGCGGCTCCCACCCTGCCTGGCCAGGGCTCATCCCTGCCCGGCACGCCCCGGCTTCTGCCGCTGGCCCCGCTCACTCACCAGCTCGCCCCAGAGCCGGACGCGATCCCGCGGCACGCATTTGATGGCCACCTGCGAGCAAGGAGCAGCAGAGGGTTGAGCTCGCTGCCCGCCCCGCCGCGCCCCCGCCATCTCCTCTGTGCTCTCCTCCTCCTCTGCCCATCACTCATCGGGGCGCCGTCCGAGAGTCGCGTGGCTGCGAAGACGCTGCCGAAGCCGCCGCGCCCCAGCAGCGGGCCCAGCTTGTAGCGCTGCTGCAGGGCCTCGTGCACCTTCCCTGGCGGCGAGTCGCAGCCATCAGCGCTTGGCCCAGGGCCAGGGACGGCCCCCGAGCGCTCCCCGACCTCCCCGGGCCGGGCATCCGCAGGCGCTCCCTCATTGGAACGGGACTGCAGCGGCTCGGGGCCGGCGGCCGCGCTGCCGAGCGGCGGAGCTCGGGCCGGGGAAGCCGCAGCGGAGGCGGCGGCAGCGGCCGCGCCACCTGTGTCCTCCGCAGGCCCCGGGAGGGGCCGGGGCCGGGGTCGGGGCCGGGGTCTGAACCGGAGCCTGCGTCGGGGCCGGGGCCGGGATGGGGCAAGGCGGAGCCAAAGGACAGCGATTCCGCCCCAGCCCCAGGCAATGATGCCCGCCCAGCAGCGCCAGCGCCAGCACAGCCAGAGCCGGGCTGAGGTGAGACCACGGCGGGACGGGGGATGGGGATGGGGCCGGTGCAGCCCCACCCGGGGCCGGGGGCGGGCCGAGGGCATGGCCCGGGCAGGCACGGGGAGAGGGAACCTGGAAGAGGAAGGGAAAAGGGAGACCCGAGAGAATGTGGGACAGTGGGAGAGGGAGAGACAGAAAATTGATAAAAATGCTGCTTTCGCTGCTGCTGCTGCTGCTGCCGCTGCCTCCGCTGCTGCCGCTGCAACTGAAGCACTGGGACCGTTTGTCCCTGTGTCGGTTTGTCCGTTGCCCGCTCGGCCCCACACCGAGCCCCGCGCTCCCCGGGCAGCCCCTGAGCCTGGCCAAACACGGGAACTTTGCCCTGTTGAGCCAAGAGCCAGAGTCTGGACTCCTGCACAGGGGCACAGGAATGCCCTTGGCTGCTGCTGTGCCTTGTCCCTGCTGAGGGTCAGACACTGTCTGAGCACATTCCCTGAATGCAGAATTTGCACCTGACCCAAGCACTGCACCTGTGTCTCCTGCATTGCTTTCCAACAAAAATGGGGGAAGGCAAACTGGATGTAGCTCATGATATTTTACAGTGTCTGAAACTTGCCAAGTCATGGGTCTTAGAGGTGAGATCCACTTGGAATTAATGGGACGGAGAAACAGTGCAAGATGAAAAAGGGGAGCATAAAAATAAATAGAGAAAAACATCTTGGATTGTTTATTTTGATTTTCATTTCTTTTCTGAAAAAAGCAGTCTCAGTTTTCCCAGAATCTTCTCCACAGTCCTATCTGTTCTTTCCAAAACCCTGTCCCGGAGAACGAGGTGCAGCTCCAGTCACAAGATGTGCCCCCAGCTGCAGCTTCTCTTGGCTTCCCACACAGTGAGTGCAGCACGACTCTTGCAGCAAAGCAGGACAAATATTTGAAGAACTTGACAACTTGTTCTTTCTTTTCCTTGTGCACTGGGGAGTTGTGCCATTGGTAAGGTTCTCATTGTTACTCTTCTACCCGAAGAAAACATGATGAGGTACCAGGAATTGTTGGGGAATACAAGCCTGGCTGAATGTGGAGAAAAAGAATCTCCAGAGCCTGCAGCCAGAAGTGGAGAGCTCATCATTCCAATAGCCCCATGGACTTCTTGAAAGTGATCTGGAACATGAAAATGGGCTGACAGAGGGAGTTTGTTTCTGTATTCACTTTGGATGATTTTACATCTTGTTTGAAATGAAATTAGAATTTTGACAACTATGTCCCTTGGGTTAATGGCAGTTTAATTCAAAATGAATGCAATTTAATAAATGGAATAGTAATTTGGTAGAAAAGAATACAGTTTAATAAAAGAATACAATTTACCCAAAAATTTCCATTTATATATATAATCTGCCAGTATTTAAGTATGATTGAAGCATAAGCAAAACCAACCAGGGTACGGGGAGAGCTTATCACCCCACCTCATGTACAAAACTGACCGGGGTATGGAGGCTTCCCACCCTGCCTCTTGTACAAAACAAAGCCCTTCAAGCTAAACTTATATACTGTATGCTTATACATATTCATTAATGTTTCCCGTAAGTTTCCTCCTATTTCCCATTTTTCTGACTTTACATCACTTTTCTTCACGGCACATGCCTCACTTGTTGTTAGGTGGTCTTCAGTCTTCTTTTGGGGGTCTTTTGGCGAAGGCTTCTCCTCTTCCTCGTTGTCCTTTGGATAACCTTACAGGTTTGCGCATGCGTACAAAGTGTTGTGTTTATGTAAGTCTACTAATTAGTCTTAGATTTACTGGTTTTTAGGCCCAATGCCTAAAGTCGTTCTAGTTTTGTCCATCTCAAGGCCATTTTCGTCTTGGGACATCACTGATCTTCCAAACTACATCCTCTACCTCAATTTTAACATGTAACATCTGTAAAGGGGTACATCCACCTTGTAACACTGATTCTTTCGATTGCTTCTAATAATAACTTTACAAATAGTTACAATTTAGTTAGCACAAATGAATTCCATTTATTACAATCCCTCTTTCCTCTTTTTGATCACATTGATTCCTGATTTTTAAAAAAACAACTTGAATCTTAGTATTTTTTATATTCTTAATAATCTCATTTCTTGTGTTCACTTGATTTCCATTTCTAATTTTTTTAACATTTCTTGTGCTGCATCAAGCTTTTTGCACTCTCTCTCAAATACGGTTAACATGTTTTTGAGCTAATATAGTTCCTTTTTCTTCAGTATTCCTTGAATTACTGAATGGATTAGTCTAATAAGGCTTGGAATCATACAAGGTAGAAACAATAATCTTAATTTAAACACCATATAATAAATTTTAACTTTTTCCACTAAGTACTTCCAAAAAGGTCATCTCACCAATCACTCTTCAGAGTAGAATTCCATTTCTGCACTGGTACATGTGCTATCATTTTAATTTCTTTAGCAATTTTCGTGATGACTTCTCTATGATCATCTGTTTCTACACAACACTCAGATTCGTCAAACTTTCCACAAACTCCCCCTTCTTTAGTTAACCGATAGTCCAGGGCAATTCTGTTTTGACTAACATATTGCTTCAGGATGGCTGTATAACGAAGAAGGAGGGTTGTATAACTTCTAAGGCACAGGTTCTTTTCCATTTTTAAGGTGATTCACTGTATGCTCTTTGCACACAAATCTAATACATTCCATCAGGGGCTGTCCATTTGTTACATGTACCTGGTTGTTCTCAATAGAATTATAGGTGGCTTATGGATTAGTAAGAGTTAGCTCCAAGACTTTTATACCAGCACAGCTAAGCGATGGAGCCCCAGCCCAGCAGGGCTGCGGCCCGGGCCGGCACCGCGGCTCCCCGGACAGCAGCCGGCCCTCTGCCCCCTCCAGAGCCCGGCGCCAGCGGCTGCTGGCCAGGCCTCAGGGCTGGCCGGGCACGGGAGTCCGGGGCTGGCCGCAGGCAGCAGTGCCCGGCCGAGGGGCAGAGCCCGCGCCAACCCTTCCCTCCTGCCGCTCTCTCCAGCTGGCAGACAACAGAATCCCCTTGGCCGAGCACCTGCGCCGGGCCCTGCAGTACCTGCAGGACCCACAGGAGCCCCTGCGAGCGGCGGCCATCAGGGTCATCGGTGAGCCACGAGCCCGGGCTCCCTCCCCGCCCCGCCGCAGCTCGGCCCCAGCCCCGGCTGCTGCCCCGGCAGCGGCACCCGGGCCCGGTGCCCTGGAGCCCCGGCTGCCCTCGGGGCTGCTGCTGCCGGCCTCTGGCAGCCGTGCCCTTGGGCTGAGTCAGGATGCGGCAAGGGCCCGGGCTGAGCCCTGCCGGGGCAGGAGGCCGTGTGGCCACAGGGCTGGCAGCGCCGCTGGCAGGGAGCTGTGCTGCTGGGACCCTGACAGGCTCTGTGTTCTCAGGGATGGCCGGGGAGCAGCTGAGGGGGCAGCAGGCAGAGCTCCAGATGTTGTGCAGAGGTGAGCAAGGCCAGCGGGCTGACAGCGGTGGCTGTCGGGGGCAGATGCAAGTCCTGGCCTGGCTGCGGAGGGCTCTGCTCCCTGTGCCGATGAGGGGCGACGTGGGCAGAGCACAGCGAGATTTCAGGGCCACGTGGGGCATTTGTGGCCAGCAGCTTCGGGCTGATCCCCTTGGTCCCTGCTCCCTGCTGGCCAAGGCAAGAGCCCGCTGGCATGGTCCTGGCAGGGGGCTCTCGCTGGGCCCCCACAGCTCTGCGATCTGACCGTGGCTCTGTTCGTCTCTCTTCCAGCCCTCCCACACCTGAAGGAGGACAGAAGCTGTGCCATGTCAGACCTGGCACATGAAACGCTGTATGTCCTCCAGACCATCCAGAGTGGCCGATACTCCATCCTCCAGAGGGTACAAGATCAGTTCCTCAGGGCATGGAGGACACGGCCTCGTCTGTCAGGCCTGGGCTGGCTGCGCTGCTGGAGCTGTGCTCAGAGCTGATTTGGGAGGCTCTGTCTGCTGGGGCCACCTGGGCCAGCCAGGATTGTTTGTTTCAAAAAGGTTGTTCTTATCTTCTTTTTGTTTTCTTTTCGTATGTAAATATAGGATATGTTATAATACACAAGAGTCCCAAGACTTTTCTTTTGCTGCACAGGGTGTGCGGACATAGGGGAAGAGAGGGAAAAGGGTGCTTGTGTTCAGCAAGCTGCCGGGGCGTGCAGTGGTGCAGGGGAAATGGCCAGAAGCCCCTTGGCCTTTGGTGGCTGTGCTGAAGCCACAAGCCCTGTCCCAGGCAGGAAGCGCCATCTGTGTCCTGCTGCCTCTGTGGTGCTGCCTTGATGGCTGAGGAGCTGCTGGAGCTCCTGTGGGGCTGCGGCGCTGCTGCCAGGCCAGGCTGGGGGAGACCCTGAGGGGACGGGGTGCTGGGAGGCCGTGAAGGGATGAGGGGCTGAGGAGGCCCAGACGGGACAAGGCAGTGGGAAGGCACGAGGGAGATTTGTGAGGGAGTGGGTGGCAGGAGGTTCCAAGGGGACAGAAGGCCCCGGAGGGGCTGGGTTGGTGGGAAACCCTGAGGAATTGGGTCATAAGCAGCCATAAGCAGCCCCCAGGCAGCCGCCTGGTCCCTGACACCCGGCTGCTCCGGTGATTCCCCAAAATGTCCCCCAGGCCTGCAGCAGAAGCCCTCGAGGCTGGGACACCACCCCAGCGGGAGGGTGGGGACAGCCCGAGGTGCCCAGGCTGGGCTGGCTGGGGACATGGAGGGCAGGGGGTGCTGCCAGGCCATGGCCACTGGGTGCTTCCAGGAAGGGGCAGTGGGCAGAGGCAGGGCTGGCGGCCAGCCCGGACCCTCGCGGCTGCCCAGGCCACGGTGCTGTGACCGAGGCTCCCCTGACACAGAGCTCAGGGCCCACAGAGCTGCTGCCACCATGGGGAGGGTGGCGATGTCTCCTCCAGCAGGGCTGCCCAGTCACTGCTGCCCAAGCGGCTCTGGAGCCCACAGAAACAGCAGCAGAGTGTGCACAGGAACAGCAGCAGCCCCAACGTCGGCACCCGCGCACTGAGGCGTCTGCAGCAGCCGGGTGCCAAACGGGAGGCTGTGGGCACAATTCCCTTTTATTTGGCAAAAGGCTTCAGCAGAGTTGGCCACAATGGCTTTCTCTTCACTTGCAGCCTCACAGCAATGCTTGCCAGCTTCAGCTGCAGCCTGTGCCCATGACTGACTTGGATGGCTGTGCTTGAGGACGGGCTCGCCTTCCACACTCAGGTGTCCCAAGGCAGCAGCATTGGCACCATCGTGAGAAAGAGAGAGAGAGAGAGAATCTGATGGGGCAGGAGCCCTGCGCTGCAGCTGCCCTCCCTCTCTTCTGTCCAGGCCCCTTAAGGACACATGAAACAAAATCCTGGACTTGCTTGGAACAAAGGAAGAAGCAGCATGCACTGAAAAAAAGTAGGGACTGACTGACACAGCTCAGTTTTGCTCTCCACTTGGGCAATCCCAGAATCCCAGAGCACTTGGTGTTGCAAAGTATCATCAACATCATCCAGTCTCCAACCACCCTGCCATGGGCACAGGTGGTGTGCAGGCACAGCTGTCACTAGAATTTGAAGAACACTTTTCCATGTTGACCTTTTCCTCTCCTGGATTTCAAGCAAAGATGAAAAAATCATCTGGTGAATGACAGGTGAACAGTGTAGCTCACAGAACTAGGAGTAGGAGTCTGCAGTGGCCCATGGTGTGTCCATTCAGCCATTGTTAGATTGTCCAGTTGGAGCTCAGCCCAGTGCAGCCCGGGCACAGGCACCAGGCTGATCCATTTCAGCATCCCAAAGTCTTTGTGGCTCCCTGTGCACCCACTGTCTCCTGAATCCATTCCTGAATTCCCAGTTGCTGCTGTGCAGGACATGAGAACACAGGAATAGCTTGTTTGGCTCATTCTTGCCTTTGCTGCTCCTGCCTAAAGGAATCATCAGGACTATGTGCTGATGGAATGGTATAGCCGACCAGCAGGGACTTTGTCTGTAGTGTCTAAAACTAAAACCTTGTCTGACTGCTCAGACACTCTAAAATCCAGGGTGAAAATAACAGTATGGATGAATCCTAGAAATCTTGACTTTTGATTTTTCTAGTCAAGGGTTTTAATGCCATTGTGGAAACTACAAAAATATTCAAACCTATTTTCACTTTGAAACGACAAACCTTTTGTCATTTTTGAATGACAACCCCTTTGAAATGGCATCAGCACACCTCCAGGGGACAGGGTATGACAGTGGGGACAGTACTTGGCAGCTCATGGCTTCAGATGTGAGATAAATATTTTGCCTGAGTACACCTCAAAGTTCAAGTTTCCCCAGGGCTGGGATTGACTGGTCATTGCAGGTAACTTTAATCAATGCAAAAGGATGTAAAAGCACAATTTCTGGAGAATGTGCACTAGGGAGAAAATAGGGAGAAAACCTTGAACAAAGCCAGCAGCCTCTGGAAAAAATTTTAAAAAGTTGAAATTAAAAATCGATATAGCTCTGTGACTGTTCAGGCAGGATTCTTTGTGTCTGGAGGTGATCATAAAATGTTTTCAAATCTTAGAAAATTCGGGAACTCAGAAAAAAAGTTAGGCTTGGCAAGCTCGGAAAAAGTTGATTCTGGAAATGTTAGGCCATGTGCTTGCTAAAGATCATGTGGAACTGCACCTATGTAAAATCAATATATGATAAATAATACAATTGTTAGATGTGATTAGATATAATTATTGTTTAAAGAACACGAGGAACAATGTTAGGGGGTTGAGGGGGGAACACGAGCAATTCATGCTTGGGTAAAAACAATGCTTACAATAGAACAATGTAAGTTTAATAATTAATATGTAAGTTGTATAACAATAGAGTATAAAACATGTTCAGCTCAAAACCAAGATGGGTCAGATTTGGGTATGTGTACCCCTGACACCCAGAGCTCTTCAATAAAGCACCTTCATATAATCATTCTATGATGATGTGTGTTCCTGAACTCTGACATTTTGGTGACCCAGATGGGACCTTGTGAGTGCTGCTGAGCTCGCTCGCGACCCGATCCTGCTCCAGCCGGCACTGAGGGATTCTCGGGGAGCCCATCGGCCACGACCATCTCCGCTTCTCACAGCATCCCCAGGAGAAGAGGTAAGGTGCTTTTACTTTGGTTTGGGTGCCTGCCAATAAGACACAGCAAAAGCTGCGCTTGGTTGGGCTAAAGGAATTCCTGTTGGTATTGCCTGGGCACCGTCCGTCAGACGACTGCGAAAGCGTTGCAGGTTCGGCATTTGTGGTGTATTGTAGTTGTGACATGGAGGAGCTTAAAGGGGTTTTGGGCAGCAATGCTCTCATACCAGGTACTTCTCCTTTGGGGTGCTTATTAGCACATTGGAAATAAGGTAACTTTGGGGAAGTATTACATAAGGCTAAATTAATTTCTGTGAGATCTCCTGTCTTGGTTCTAGAAGACAGGTGTCTGCTAGGGAGAGTAGGAGCTTCTCTTGGGATGAAAGAATGTAGACCCCCTCCCACTGAATTGTTATAATTTTGAAATCAAGGGGCTTTCAGGTAGAGATCTGGGGATAGGAATAACAGTTCTTTACTAGTATAGCTAGGCAAACAAACAACAATAACTGCAGCATTAACAAGAAAACAGAACCAGGGGCCCTGTGACAGCTTTCTTGGCTGAGACGGGATGGAGGAGAGGCTTTGTTTTCATAAACCCTTCGGGCGGGCAGTCCCGGTGCTCCTGCAGGGGTCTGAGGAACACTCAGCTGGAACAGCAAGGATGAGCTGAGATCCTGGGCTGGTGGCTGAGGTGGATCAGCAGCTCCACAGCGGTGCCTGGCACAGCCACACGTCCTGGCAGGACAGGGGGTGTGAGGCCACCAACAAAGAAGGAAGAAGGAGAAGAAGCAGCAGCTCCGTCTGGGTGATGGCGAAATTCTCTTCTCTCTCCCACAGCAGCTCCGCGACCCAGAAAAACGAATGTCTTTCCCCGAAGCCGAAGAAAGCCAGCCAAAAACTGTCTCCACCCTCCTTTCCTGCCCCCTTCCCCAGCCCTGGGCCCGGCCACCCTTTGTCCTTTGTCGAGCACCCGCCTAAGTACCCACAGTTAGGTTGTCCCGGCAACTAATGGGTAAAAATTACACAGGCAGGCCAGAAGAACAAAAAAACAAAACAAAAAAAAAGGACACCTAACCCTCAACAGTGATCTTTGTGGCTGCTCTGAGTTTAGTCCTTGGAAATGCAATTCTGTGGATCCAAATGATTTGGAGACAGAATAATCTTGTAGATAAAACCAACTAAATTTAACTTTCCAATATGAAGGCAGTTTGGCATCCAGGCTTGGGGGGAGCTGGCAGTAGTTAGTGCCTGGCCAATGACAGAACACAGAGTTCATGTGATTGAGGTGAAATTTCATTCAGTGGAGACAAAGTCAAATTGCCTCTTACTTGCTCAGCACTCCAAATCCATTTGAAGCTGGTTGCCAAGACTTGCTGCAAGTGCTGAGTGATGGGATAAAGCCCTGCAATGGCACCATGGAATGGGAGAGCTGGAGAGAAATCTCAAAGAATGGCATTTCCAAGCATTTTCAGGTGCTGATGTTCTGCTGCTGGCTTGGTGCTGTCCAAGGGGCTGATTTGAATGGTTTTAGAGGAACTAAGCTGGGCAGTGAAATGCACCTCAGGCAGAAAATGCATCTCTGGTCTCTGCAAGGGCCTTTATCTCCCTTCATGCTGCTCAGCACTGAAATCCTGCAAGGACTGAGGGAATCTGAGGCTTTGGGAATGGCCAATAGTGAGAGATTTTGGTGAGATTTGACTCAGGAGATGGAAGCAGCAGCAGAAGGTGCTGTCATCTTCATCCTTGTGTTCTCCTGCATGCTGCTGCATTGTGAAGGAGACAGGATTGTATCAAGTACCTTCTGTATCTCCTGTGGCAAATTCTTTCATTTCTTACAGTTTCAGGCATGTGTTGTGTGGCTGTGCTGCAGCCCAGGGCCAGGCTCTGCCTCTCTTTGCTCTGGCTGCTGCTTCCAAGCTGTCCTGTGTGATTTTGATTTGCAAGCCACCTCTCTGACCAGCTTCCACTTTGCTTGAAAAATTCAGCACCATGTTGGTGGCTGAGCAAGTCCCAGAGCTGGGGAGAAGGATTTGAGCATCAATTTGCATCCCAGAGTTGTTACAGTGGGGAAAATGTGGCATCCCACCTGTGCCTGGAGCTTCTAATCTTGTTGCAGACATTGAAAAGCTCTTCAGCTTCTCTCATTCTACCTAAATTTGATTCCTGCTTTGATTTCACACCTCTTTCCTGCAGGTTTTTCCTCTGTCCTTGGCTAGAATTGTCAGGCCTGAGAAATTTGGTTGAGCCTTGGGGCAACTCCCATCATCTCTCCCTGCTCCTAATGCTGCCTTGAATTGTCTTGGGAATCTGAGCATGAGGGAAACTGAGGGGACTTTAGTGAGAGGAAAAGTGAGGCACAGAGGCTGAAGTGCAAATGCAGAGTGTGGGTCACCACAGTGTGCAGTGTTGTGGGGATTTGGGCCATGCAAACAGATGTTTCTTCTGTGGGAATGGCTGATTCCTTCGGTGTGTTTCCTCCTGAAATTCCTGTGCACCAGGGCAGGTGCTGGAGCTGCAGCAGCACAAAGTTGCCAGGGAGCCGTGTGGAACCCAGTGGGAATCATTTCTTTGCTGCTTTTGATGAGAAGTTGTGACATGAATCTCAGTGTCAGGGAGGTGCCACGTTCATGCTGCTGTTATAAATGCAAAGGCAAAATCGTGATACGAATTAAAAGAGAAATTTATTAATAAACAATAAAGAAAGAAAACAACGATAAAAAGCCCACAATAAAAAGATCAGCGCAGCGCTGGGTGGACAGGGTCTACACCAGAGGTATAGGTTTCCCTAATCCACGCTTGAGGGTTCCCAAGCCTCGGTTTTTATAGGGATTTTATGTCCTTAGGCGAAAATTCCAAGCAGGTTCCATTCACCAAGTGTCCATGATTGTCCAGTGAATCGATTTCCTGGCATGGAATAATGAAGTTAACTAGTGTCCGGACAGAATCTCCTCATATGTAAAGGAGATTCTGTATGTATTTCAACTTGTGTTATCATGGCAGAGCGGTGGAATCCGGGCCGGTGCCGATGGGTATCTCGGCAGTGCTTTCCCCTTTGTCCTTCTTGATTGCTTTTCCAACACCGGTCTGACAGGTGGGACGTTCAGGCGTGGCAAAGTCTGTCTTTTGCAGCCCGTCTTTCTTTATCGGTCAGATTGTTCCTCACGGAAATCTGCAGGGCGTTGCTCAGGTCCGGAGGCAGATAATTTCTCCGAGCCAGCTCCATTGTTGTCTTCACGATCCTTGTCCTGTCGAGTTGATGGGCCTGCCTGAGTTCGTTATCTGGGTGTTAGTAGCAATCTGCAGTTTTTCGGAGGGGATCCCGGCCAGACCCGGGGAGAGGTTTTTTGTACATTTCATGTTCTTATATTGTTGCAAACACATTTGTTATATTTCTACTTTTCGAATTTTTAATACATACAATAATTTATTACAGTCCCCCACCTAATAATTTATCACATTAAAAATTCGTTTTATTTACATTAATTAATTTTTGAACTAGGAATATTCGTATTCCTCTTATCTTTTACCTCATCGGCTATTGAACTATCAATTTTTGGCGACAACATGTGTTTGCTTTCAAATTCTTCTAAGACTTTTAGTGCATTTTCATTTTCTTTCTCTTCTTCTAATATCATTATTTTAGAAAGAAGGGCTGTCTTGTCTTGTGCCTTTTCGGGATCTATTGGGAGGGCGGCAATTTGCATTCCTTGGACCACAGAGTGTATTAGTCGGATCAGACAAGGAATTAGACAGGGTAGGAAGATGACTCCGGCAACGGAACATCCTATAAAGAACACTAGCTTTTTCCACCAAGCCCCCTGTCCAAAAATTTGGTCCCACCAGGAGGCTTGGAGGATGGAATTCCATTTCTGGACTGGCACATGTGCTACTTTTTTTATTTCTGCAGCTAGTCCCTTTATAGTTTCTCCGTAGTCATCTATTTCCATGCAACACTCGGATTCGTTATATCTTCCGCACACTCCTCCCTCCTCTGCTAGCAAATAGTCGAGAGCTAATCTATTTTGATAAACAAAAGCTCTCATTTGTGAATGCTGCTTTGCTAGGAGTTCTAGGGCTTCTGAAGTGTGGTTCGAGACTACCTCTACCACTGCCTGTAGCCTGATAAGTCGATTGAGGAGGTAAATGGGGGTTCTATAACCCCAACTGCCATCATTTGCCCAAGTGGCTGGGCCATAATATTGTATGATTCTCTCGGCCGGCCACTCCTCCTCTTTCCACTTTTGGCTACCCCCCACCATCGGTAGATCTCTTTTTAAGTCCCTCTTTTGTCAAGCTAAAGTTTCAAAGAGGGGAGCACCTAAAGACTTGCTTTCGTCTTTGGGTAATGTAAAGAAAAATGGCCGAATTATTCCGAGTGTGCATGACCCTTTCCATTTCCGTGGTAATTCACTGTATGCTTTCTTTCCACATATCCAGTAAATTCCATCGGGTGCTTCCCAACCTTTATTAGTTTTCGCCAGATCCTCCCAATAGTCTTTCAGACCCATGAATGTGTGGAAGGGATTGGCCCCCAGTTTTTTGTTCCAGCAAAGTTCAATGATTTCTACCCACTCGCAATTATTTTCCCGAGAGGGACTCCAATACCCCTCGGGTGGTTCCGGTTGCCAGATTTTTGTCTTTTTATCTGAATTTACCGTGAGGGTATTTACACACGGGGTGTACCCTACTAACTCAGTAAATTCTTTTCCCTCTCGGCTGATACAAAATGTTCCGATTATTCTTTTGTCAATTACCCATCCCTCTGGCCTTCGGGTTGTTTTTGATAATTTCAGCCCTGTCCATTTTAGTAATTGTTCTGGGGTCAATCCCTCTCCCTTCCAGGGCCATCTTTCGGCTGACTTCAAGCCACCGCATATCCAACAGTTTGATAAGCCTAATTCAGTAGATATCTCCTGCATCAAATCTATAAATAGATTTTGATTCGGGTTAGGTAATTTCCAATTGTCATATTGTCTTTCTAATTGCTCATACTGCTCGCTGAGAGAATTTAATCTCTCTTGCTCTAATCTTTTTCTTTTATTTTCCATTTCCTGCCTTTTGATTTCTAGGGTTAGCTGTTTGATTTTATTTTCTGGGTCCAGTCCCTCCTCATCTTTTGAAAAACAAAATACTGGGTCGAATTGCAGACACACTCTCTCATCATCCGGTTTCAATAGATCTAGAACTATTGGCTCATTGTTGAATGTTATTTTTGTTTCGTGTTTCAAATTTTTACCTTCCCAGTACATTTTCCCCCCCATCATACAAGGTTTTAAGTTTGCTTTATTATAGCAGACAGGGTTGACTCGGTGGTACGCTAAAAATGTCGACTGTTTTCTTCCTCCAATCCAGACAGTTTTATTACACTGTCCGCAGACCGAGATTGGAGGAATTCCCTTTATTTCTCTTTTATTCCGGAGGTGGGTCCCTGGAACCCTTAGTTCTCCCGAGGTCCGAATGGGTTTTTCCATAATACTTGCCCCTGGGTTTGAGCACCACATTTTCTCTTTAAATTTGCATAATTTGAATTGAGTGTCGTTTAACCAACATACCCCTGTGTGCAATTCTGGAGGACATACGGTCAGTTTCTCGGTTCTTGTGGCAGTCCGACACTGCTCACACTTCCCCAGGGGATCCTCCCCTGGAGGCGCCTCGGGCTTCATTCCCTTGGCCAAGCACACGGCTAGGTTCAGGAGCATCAGGATTCCCCACAATCGCATCCCTTTGCCATTCCCTTCGCCCGTATAGGAATATACGGCGGGGGTAACCATCTTCTCGGCAGCAAGGACTGTCTTCAGGGGCCCTTGAAGTCCTGATGGCAAACCTTCGCTTAAAGGTTGCCCACCGAGATGCCTTGACCGTGTCGAACCTGCACGGTACTTTTATGGTTCTACGACACTCGACTTTCAGAGGTTCCGCTTTACAATCAAGCTGACCCCTTAATCCTTTTCGAAAAAATTGGAACCACTCCGGAGAGTCGAGTTCCAACAGACCCGCCCAGGTTGCAAGTATCAGGAATCGATTGGTCTGATCTAACTCCTTCTCGTAGCACCTAGTGCACAATCCCCTTGGTCTCTCCCCCCTCAAACAATGAGTCACCCAAGTCTGTTTACAATAAGCACACTTAAAATGCACAAACGGAAAACAGTAACAATCACGAATATTGCAACTTATCCTTTCGTCACTGTTCATTTGTGTTGTCTCCGGAGCTTGATTTTCAATTCTCCCGGCGGGGTGGTAACTTTCCACTCAGTGGCATTGCAGTCCGGAACTTTCTTTGCCCGAGAAAAGTGTGTCCAACCTTTCTCAGCCGTTCGCACCGCAGTATCTGTTGTTAAAAGGACGAGGAAGGGGCCTTCCCAGTGTGGGCTGAGGGGAAGTTCTCTCCACGCTTTGATCAAAACTTTGTCACCTGGTTGAATTTTGTGGATTGGAAATCCCAATGTCGTGCTTTGGGGAATCAATCCTCTTCTCCTGAGCCCTGTAAATTTTTATTTACAGAGATGAGATATGGTTGTAATTGCACATCCTCTATTTGAGGATGTGACACCGGCATTCCATGCTTATATGGCATTCCATATCGCATTTCAAAGGGGGACAAGCCTGTCTCTGAATGAGGCATGGTCCTAATGTTTAACAGTGCTAAAGGAAGACATCGGACCCAAGTCATTTTTGTCTCAATTATTAATTTGGACAATTGTGATTTTAATGTTTGATTCATCCTTTCTACCTGCCCCGAACTCTGAGGATGCCAAGGAGTGTGATATTGCCATCTGATTCCCAATGCCTCTGATAATTGTTTGATGATTTTTGAGGTAAAATGAGTGCCTTGGTCCGAATCGATATGGTCCACTATCCCATATTTCGGAATTATTTCCTCTAGTAGAATTTTAGACACAGTTTGGGCTGTAGCCTTTGCTCTAGGAAATGCCTCTACCCAATGTGTCAGTTTATCTACTATCACCAGTAAAAATTTATTTCTACCAATTTTGGGTAATTCAGTAAAGTCCACTTGGATTCTCTCAAACGGCCGGTATGAAAGTGGCCGACCTCCCCAATTTGTTTGTTTCGATTTGGATCGATTAACTTTTTGGCATATCACGCACCCCTGCACCTCTTGTTTGGCAAGTTCAAAGATTCCTTTACATCCGAAAAATTTTAAGAATTGTTCAGCCAATGCTCTGGTACCCCAATGAGTTTGCTCATGTAGTCTCCGGAGTATTCCCTTTGCTATACTTTTTGGAACTAGTTCCCTCCCGTCCGGCAACCACCATTTATTTTCTTTTGAATATCCACCTACCTTTCTGAAATCTTCCAGCTCCTTCTCCGAAGGGAGCACAGACACGTCTGGTGGTTCCTTGGGGCCAATCTCGGGAATACTTACCGTTAACAAAGCCGCTCATTTTGCCTCTTTGTCTGCTAAATTGTTCCCCCTTGTGTGAAACTGCCACCCAGTTTGGTGTCCTTTTACATGGACAACCGATATCTCTTGTGGCTCTCTGACTGCTTCTAAAATTTGTCTAATGATTTCTCCATGTATTAATCCTTTTCCTTTTGTATTGATCAAACCCCTTTCTTCCCATATCTTTCCGAAAGTGTGCACCACCCCAAATGCATATTTTGAATCCGTGAAAATGGTCCCCCTTTTTCCTTTTAAACCCTTGAGGGCTCTTAGGAGAGCAAACAGTTCACAGGCCTGGGCGGACCAGCTTGCCTGTAGGGGACCCGACTCTATAATCTGTCCTGTCATGCCATTTATGATGGCATAACCTGATTTTCTTTTTCCTTCCACCATTTTTGACGAACCGTCAATGAACCATTTTTCCCCTCCTTCTAACTCTTGATCTTCCAAGTCCGGTCTTACCTTGGTTTGTAATTCTACTGCTTCAATGCAATTATGAAATAGCTCGCCTGTTGGCTCCCCAAACAAGAACTGTGCCGGGTTCTGGGCAGTAGTCGTTCTTAACTCGAGACCTGGTGAACTGATTAACATGGCCTCATATTTCAGAAGCCTCGAATCAGTTAGCCATTTCTCGGCTTTTTGCTGTAAGATATTTCTTACATCGTGTGGGGTGTAGACGGTTAGAGGGGCTCCAAAAGTTATCTTTTTTGCTTCCCCGACCAACAGAGCTACTGCAACAATTGCTTGTAAGCAAGTAGGCCAACCTCGACTGACTGGATCTAGGATTTTTGATAAAAATCCTATGGGCTTTTTCTTTTCAGCCCATTCTTGTGTCAGAACACCCTGGGCTGTTTGTCCACTTACATCGACAAACAGTTGAAATTCCTTGTTAGTGTCTGGCAAGGTTAGAACTGGGGCAGTTATGAGCGCATTTTTCAGTTCTTGGAACTTACTTTCATCCTGAGTTGTCCATTTTAATCTGTCAGTATTTAATCTTTCGTATAAAAATTTTACTTTTTCACTAAATCCTTCAATCCATTGCCTGCAATATCCCAGAAGCCCTAAAAATTGTCTGATTTGTCTCTTTGTTTTTGGGGCAGGAAGTATGAGAATTCCTGCCACCCTGTCAGGGTCCAATTTCTTTTTTCCCTGAGATATCCAATGTCCGAGGTATTTTACCTCGGGCTCTGTGAACTGCAGCTTGGACTTTGATACTTTCAAACCTTTCTGTCCTAGAAAATTCAACAAGGAAATTGTACTCTTTTTAACCTGTTCCTCTGTTGCCCCGGCAATTAATAGATCGTCTACCTATTGTAGTAACTTTGTCCCTTCTTCTGGAATGAATTGAGTGAGCAATTATTCCAATGCCTGTCCAAATAAGTTTGGTGATTCCACGAATCCCTGGGGGAGGACGGTCCACCTTAACTGCTGATTTCTGTTAGTGTCCGGATCCCCCCACTGAAAAGCAAAGAAATTTCTACTCCCTTCATCCAAAGGACAGGTCCAGAACGCATCTTTTAAATCAATTACACTATACCATACATCCTCAGGTGAGAGTCTGTTAAGTAAAGTGTAAGGGTTTGCAACGACCGGGAATCTGGTTCGGGTCCTGGCATTTACTGCTCTCAGATCCTGAACCAGTCGGAAACTTCCATCTGCTTTCTTTACCGCAAGGATGGGGGTGTTATGTTGGGACATGCAAGGTTCGAGGGTACCTCCTCTGAGGAGGTCATCAATTACCAATTTCAGACCCCTCCTCCCTTCTATCGGGATGGGATATTGTCTGATCCTGATTGGATCTTCCGGGTTTTCTATTTCAATTTTGATGGGGGTAATATTCAATTTCCCCACCTCTCCCTTTGAATGCCACACTCGTGGATCAATCTCTCTTTCATCTTTTGGAGTCAAATGGAATATCTTTACTACTAATTCAGAATTTTTCACGATAATGTTTATGTCTAATGCAACAATCATGTCTCTCCCTAATAAATTATAATCCGCTTCTTCCACTAACAACAAGTTCCCTAAACATATTTTATTTTGAGATTCGATTTCCACATCTTTTATTACAGAGACCTTAAAAGGGTCTCCCTTAGCACCAATCACAACTACCTTTTCTTTGCTTGCCACACATCCCATAGGTAATTTCTGTAGGGTGCTTCTTTCAGCTCCTGTGTCAACCAGGAATTCTATTTCCTGGCGATGGGGACCCACTTTCAGTTTTATCAAGGGCTCTTTAGCTGTTAATTTCCCCATCTGAAAGAGCTCAAGACTTCCCTAATCTTCCTGAAATATTTTCTCATCCTTTAGTTTTTGTCGACAGTCTCGTTGGATGTGCCCCACCTTTTTGCAGTAAAAACACTCCGGCAGATTCTTTCGGGGAGCGGGACTGTCCTTTTGGGACCCCTGTTGCTTTTTTGGTACTGTTTTACCTTGCTTTTGTTCTTGTTTTTGTACTTCTTTTACTGCAGCCACTAGTATTTTGGCCTGAAGTTTTTGTTTCTCATCTTCTCTTCGCATATATACTTTTTGAGCTTCTCTTAGAAGCTCTTGTAAACTTTTCTCTTGCCACCCATCAATCTTTTCTAGCTTCTTTCTTATATCCTCCCATGATTTTGCCACAAATTGGGTTTTGAGCAAAACTTCTCCCACTGGAGAGCTAGGATCAGTCCCAGAATATATCTGCAGACTTCGCCTTAATCTCTCTAACCACTCACTGGGTGATTCCTCTTTACCTTGGCATTCCCCAAATACTTTGCTAATATTCTGTCCTCGGGGAACTGCTTCCCTTATTCCTTGTACAATCATATTCCTTAGATCAACCATGCTTCTCCTACCTTCTTCCGTCTGGGCGTTCCAGCTCGGGTTTACGCCAGGCCATTTTTGGCTGCCTGGCGTACCCTGTGGGTTACGCCGTTCCCAATCCCTGATGCCTGCCTGCTTGATCATCTCTCTCTCTTCCTGACTGAACAGCGATCTCAGGATAGCCATGAGATCCTCATATGTATAAATACTACTTCCCAAAAATTCATCTAATTTCTCAGCCACTCCAAACGGGTCATCCAACAAACGTCCCATCTCCTTCTTAAACGCCCGCACATCCCCTGAGTTGAGGGGTACATTTACAAACCCAATGACTCCTGGGGCAGTTGGCACCTCTCTGAGGGGAAACATTCGATGCCCAGTCTCGTTTTCTCCCCATTCCTCATTCATCAGTCTCGCCCTATAGCGAGTTCGACTCGAGGGAGGGGAGCTGGGGTTCTTGGAAACCTGTTCTTTTATTGGTTGCGGATATTCCGCTGTAACTAAATTACTAAATGGGACCCCCTCTGTTACGTTCGAGGGTCCCGGCAGTGGTGGCCGGACTGGCAACGAGGGATGGGGTGTTCCCCAGCCTTGCGTCGACCCGGCCCCTGAGGAGGCTGTGGCAGCCAGGGTTTCGGCAGGCGGGGACACAGGGAGGGCTGCCGGAACTACTGCCGGTGCCGATTCCCTGGTTTGTGATGTATGTGTTTCGGCTGGTTGCCCTGGGGAACCCGTGGGAGCTGACGGCACCACCTGATCTGCTGCAGGAGGTCCTGTAGGCCCGTGGTATGGTGGGGGTAAGTGATCCAGGGGTTCCCAGCTTTCTGTTTTTGTCTCATTTTTCTGTTTCACCGGGAACAACCCGACTCTGGTAGTTAACCAGAGCCTGGCGTGTTCTTTCTCCTCGGAGTCCGAGGAAACTTTACGCTCCACATGGGAGATTAATTTGCTACATGTCCACTTTTCAAACGTCCCTAGTACTGGCCAAATGAGGTGAGTTCTCAGTTCCTGTCCTCCCCAAACTTCTGCACAGTAATAGATCATTTTCGCTTTTGATTTCTTTTTCCTTTCGGGACAATTTTCCCAATTCCTCAACATCCATCCCAAGGGACTTTCCGGTGGGATGTCTAACAATTCCTTCGATTTCTTGGAAGGGTCTTTCTCATTAATTTTCTTTTGTACTTTACTCTTTCTCTGCCCCATAGTGACAAAAAAAATCTTACCTGTTTTCTGCGTTGTGTTCGTTCGACTATATTTGGAAAGTCAAAGTCTGCTAATACTCACCTTCGCGGTTAGCTGCACCAGGGTTTTTCTTAGTGCTTTTGATCTCTTTCCCTTGAACCTCTCCTAGGTTCTTTTTTGGTTGAAAGGGTTTACTAATTCCTGAGCTCAAGGGGACGTCCTCTTCCCCTTTCAACCCTTTTTGCGATCGGTCCTCCGGGACTCCCTCTAGTCCCAGGCTTGACAAACGTGGAAAGAGAGTCTCACACGGAATTGCTTCCTTCGTGGCCGGCCAATTCCCTCGCGGGAGGATGGAAACGCGGCCTTGAAGTCCGCACTCGCTCCGTGATCAGATCACGTCTCACACACACTTGCCCAATCGCCCGCTCAACCTCACAATACTTACAGCAATTTTCTTGCGAGGATGTCTTCGTGCACTTCAGACTTTTTACAAGCTACCAAGCCGCGGCTTTTCTTGAAGGCTCTGTGCCTTCCCGAGCTCTCTGGATCCGTTTCTCTTTTATTGTGGGTTTTACCTTTTCGCCTAAATTTAGTTCGGATGTCGGAGTGAACTGCGGAGGTTCTCGGCTTCCCAGGCCGCCGAAATCAGCGGGGGTACCCCACTGGACAGCGAGATTCTCCCACAGTTTTTCGACATCCGAGTCACGGCACCAATCTGTTATAAATGCAAAGGCAAAATCGTGATATGAATTAAAAAAGAGAAATTTATTAATAAACACCAAAGAAAGAAACAACGATAAAAAGCCCACAATAAAAAGATCAGCGCAGCGCTGGGTGGACAGGGTCTACACCAGAGGTATAGGTTTCCCAAATCCACGCTTGAGGGTTCCCAAGCCTCGGTTTTTATAGGGATTTTATGTCCTTAGGCGAAAATTCCAAGCAGGTTCCATTCACCAAGTGTCCATGATTGTCCGGTGAATGGATTTCCTGGCATGGAATAATGAAGTTAACTAGTGTCCGGGCAGAATCTCCTCATATGTAAAGGAGATTCTGTATGTATTTCAACTTGTGTTATCATGGCGGAGCGGTGGAATCCGGGCCGGTGCCGATGGGTATCTCGGCAGTGCTTTCCCCTTTGTCCTTCTTGATTGCTTTTCCAATACCGGTCTGACAGCTGGGATGTTCAGGCATGGCAAAGCCTATCTTTTGGAGCTTGTCTTTCTTTGTCGACCAGATTGTTCCCCACGGAAATCTGCAGGGCGTTGTTCAGGTCCTGAGGCTAATAATTTCTCCGAGCCAGCTCCATTGTTGTTCTGATGATCCTTGTCCTGTCTATTTGCTCGAGTTGATGGGCCTGCCTGAGTTCGTTATCTGGGTGTTAGGAGCAATCTGCAGTTTTCCGGAGGGGATCCCGACCAGACCCGGGGAGAGGTTTTTTACATTTCATATTTTTATATCATTGCAAACACATTTGTCTTATTTATAACCTTCGAATTTTTAATACATACAATAATTTATTACAGCAGTGAAATGCACCTCAGGCAGAAAATGCATCTCTGGTCTCTGCAAGTGCCTTTATCTCCCTTCATGATGCTCAGCACTGAAATCCTGCAAGGACTGAGGGAATCTGAGGCTTTGGGAATGGCCAATAGTGAGAGATTTTGGTGAGATTTGACTCAGGAGATGGAAGCAGCAGCAGAAGGTGCTGTCATCTTCATCCTTGTGTTCTCCTGCATGCTGCTGCATTGTGAAGGAGGTAGGATTGCATCAAGTACCTTCTGTATCTCCTGTGGCAAATTCTTTCATTTCTTACAGTTTCAGGCATGTGTTGTGTGGCTGTGCTGCAGCCCAGGGCCAGGCTCTGCCTCTCTTTGCTCTGGCTGCTGCTTCCAAGCTGTCCTGAGTGATTTTGATTTGCAAGCCACCTCTCTGACCAGCTTCCACTTTGCTTGAAAAATTCAGCACCATGTTGGTGGCTGAGCAAGTCCCAGAGCTGGGGAGAAGGATTTGAGCATCAATTTGCATCCCAGAGTTGTTAAAGTCCGTGAAATATCACATCCCTCCTGGACCTGGAGCTTCTAATCTTGTTGCAAACACTGAAAATTTCTTCAGCTTCTCTCATTCTTCCTAAATTTGATTCCTGCTTTGATTTCACACCTCTTTCCTGCAGGTTTTTCCTCTGTCCTTGGCTAGAATTGTCAGGCCTGAGAAATTTGGTTGAGCCTTGGGGCAACTCCCATCATCTCTCCCTGCTCCTAATGCTGCTTTGAATTCTCTTGGGTATCTGAGCATGAGGGAAACTGAGGGGACTTTAGTGAGAGGAAAAGTGAGGCACAGAGGCTGAAGTGCAAATGCAGAGTGTGGGTCACCACAGTGTGCAGTGTTGTGGGGATTTGGGCCATGCAAACAGATGTTTCTTCTCTGGGAATGGCTGATTCCTTCGGTGTGTCTCCTCCTGAAATTCCTGTGCACCAGGCCTGGTGCTGGAGCTGCAGCAGCACAAAGTTGCCAGAGAGCCGTGGGGGGCCTCGGGGAATCATTTCTTTGCTGCTTTTGATGAAAAGTTGTGACATGAATCTCAGTGTCAGGGAGGTGCCACGTTCATGCTGCTGCAGTGCCCACACACTGTGTCTGGAGACAGCTCAGCAGAAAATGAAGAAAAGCCAGGATGAAATCCCATGTGCTACTGAACTCTATCAGAACCTGCTTGGAGTGAAGTGTGTGAAGTGACTGGGGAGAGCTGGATAGAAGGGACAGCTCTGAGAAGTGTGTGGTACATCACTGACATCCTCACAGTGATCTTTGCACACAGACAAAAAAGTATCAGTTTGCATGGTCTGAATCTCTGGGTCTGGAAATCCTGCGTGTTGCACAAGCTGTGCTGAGCTCATCTGGCTCTGAAATATCATCTCTGCACCTTAGGCAGGAAAACCATCAGAGTTGTGAAGAGATGAATAAAAATCAGTCGTAACCCAGAAGCAAACCTTGGCAATAGACATGTGTGGTAGGTGAGGAGACTGAAAGCTTTCATTCTTGTTGTGGGAGAATGAATTCAGCAATAAAAAATCCTGTCTCTTGGCATTAAAATACTTTAGTTTCTACTCTGCCCCAGCCCATCAATGTCCCTGTGTGGTTGGGGGTAGGTTCTCCCCCTGTAGCTCTCTGCAGGTTGGTGCTAATTCAAGATGTTCTGGCAGGTTCCAATGTTTTGGTGGGCGAGCAGGGAGTGCAGAACAGGGATTGCAAGCGCTGACATTTGCTGTGCTAGAAAGTCCAAGGGACAAATTGGTGCCAATGAAGGTCTCCCCTTGAAGTAGGAGTTACAATTGATGTTGTGCTTGTAGCAGAGTGTGGTGACAGAGGGGGTTTCCAAAGGAAATGTTGGTGCATGTAGGCCAGAGGCCCCTGTGCTGAGGCTCCCTCCAGGCTGGCTCCAGCCCCTCAGGGTGCCCAGGAAGCAGGCTGCCCGCAGCCCAGTGCAGCCTCCTTAGCCCTGGGGCTAGCCAGGGAAGAGCCATGGATGAGGCTGAGCCCTGCTCCCAGGGGGGATGCCAAGGGACAGGGCCCACTGGGATTTGCCCCTGCAGCTCCCAAGTGTGTCCAGAGAAACTGCAAGGAGAGGGTGAGCTCTGTCAGTGGGACCCCCTGTGCACAGGGAGCCCACTGCTGGGGTGGCTGTGCCAGCTCCCTCCGGGACATCCAGCCCTGGCAACCTGGAGCCAGTGGAAAGCACAACTTTGCAAATGTGCCCAAAGCAAATGCAAAGAGAACTGGGGTGTGAAAAACAAGGAATGTTTATTTGTAGAAGAAAAGGAACAAGAATGAACTACACAACATATTTACATTGTAAGAATATTGGTAACAACAACAACAAACTATAGACCCTATTTACCTAAGAACATATCTAACAAAACTATATGAAACGTATTTACAGAAGTCTTAAACAAACCATAAAACATCAAAACTGAACACAACAACTCTATAACGTATATACAGAAGCGTGTAATCTCTGTCTGGGGTGTCCCTCAGTCCTGGAAGAAAAACAAGTAGCACAGTGAGTGCAGTCAGGCATGGAGGGGTGTTCCATGTGCTCCCGGGCTGGGACACTGGCACAGTGGGACTCTGCTGCCAGAAGTGAGCCTGGCTGGGGCTGGGGGCTGTGGCCCAGGCACTGGAACAGGGCTTGTGTGGCCCAAAGCAAGGCCAGGCCAGGCCAGGGATGGCCACGAGAATCCAGTGCATGGGCTAGCGTGTCCCTGAGCAGGGAGTGCCCAGCCCAGCCCCAGCCTGGCAGCAGGGGACCCACTCTGCCCGTGGGGAGCACCTGCCTGTTCTGCTGCTGGCATCGGTCTTCATCCCAACACCATGTCCTCCTCCTTGTCTTCTAGATCAATTTCCATCTCTTGAACATGGTCTTCCATTTCCAACTCCATTTCTTCATCTTCGGTCTCCCCTCCATCCACTTCCATGTCTTCATCTGAATCAATCAATGTATCGACCTCCATCTCCTCCTCTCTGTCTGTGGCAGCCTGCAGAGGTAGCAAAATCTCAGA
The DNA here is from genome assembly GCA_032357785.1 of Periparus ater. NCBI lineage: Eukaryota > Metazoa > Chordata > Aves > Passeriformes > Paridae > Periparus > Periparus ater. The sequence goes on from JANVCZ010000035.1 coordinate 2,766,962, forward strand.
GTGGGGTCCCTTTCCCACACTGTCCCACACAGCTCCAGCCAAGCCAGGCAGCTGCGGGGTGTCCACCTCCGTGGAACAGTACCATACCTTCATTGGAACAAATGCAGACATCCTGCAGGGATGGATATTAATCTCTAGACAATGGGGAGCTTTCAGGACTGAGGGGGGTATCAGGGAGCAGGTAACAAGCAAGGTGACAGGGAGCACTGAGAAGAGTGTGCTGACACAAGGAGCCAAGGGTTGTGTTGTGGCCGTTGCTGGATGCTGGAAGTTCGAGCTGGAGCGTGCACTGTGACATCAGTGCCAGGAGCCCAGGCCCAGGCTGAAGGGGACAACGGAGACCATAGAATGATGGAATCCCTGGGTGGCTGGGCTTGGAAGGGAGCCTAAAGACCATCTTGTTCCAAGCGGAGCAATCTTCCCCCAGAATATGTTGCTCAGAGCCCTGCTCCCAGCTGGCCTTGGATGTTGCCAAGGATGGAGCATCCCCAGCCTGTGTGCACAGCCTGGGCCAGTGCCCCAGCAGCCGGAGTGTAAAAGAGCAGCTTCATTAGATGCAGCTTCAATCTCACTCCTGCACTTGAAAGGCTTCTCCTCTCTGTGCCCATCTTTCCTAGAGCTGCAGGGAGGCCTCCCCAGCACCTTCTCTTTCCAGGCTGAGCATCCCCAGCCCCACATGGACAGCAGTGCGATGCGTGGGGGTCAAGGCTCAAGGGTAGCAAAGGGCATCAGGAAGTGAGAGATGGAAGCTTTTGGAGATGGAAGCTTTGCCTCTAAATGTAGAAAATCAAGAAAAGTGGAGGGGAAAATGGTGGGACTGTGGCTCTGTTCTAACTGGCGAAGATTTTCTTTTCTTCTTTTCTGTTGTGCTGCCCCAAATTTGGTTGTTTGAAAGGAGGTTTGGAAAAATATCCATTGTCTTCTCCATTGGTGAAACACTGAGCAAAGTCAGGGCAAGCTGATGATGCAGAGCAAAACCTGCAAATATCTCCTGGTGATTATGATCCTCGGGAATGCAGCTAAAGCCAGCCAAAAGCAATTTCGGGAAAGTCAAGCCTGGTTTACATTTTCTGGACCTGGGCTGTGCCAACTTCACCAGTCATTTATAAAAAAGCAAAAAATCTCAAAGCAAAACAGACTAAACCACAAACAAACTAATCAAACAAATGGATAAAAAACCCCAAATAAAACCAAAGGCAATGAGAAGTTAGGATTAGTTGTGAGGATATCACAGCAGGCGAATGGCTGCTTCCTACAGGATCTCCATCCAAAGCCATCTAGAACAACTTCTCCAAAATATATCCAACAGGAGAAATCTAAAAAGTGATCCATGGCAGCTTTGGGGGCAGCTCTGCATTACAGTGAAGGATGAGCATGCAGTGGTACAGACGCAGCACTGCCCACCCTCCAGGCTGCTCTTTGCTCTGCTGAAAGACTCTTGCACGACTGTGGCCCCTCTCCATGCAATGGAAATCATTGCCACAGCTCTCACTTGAGCCACTGGCATTTCCAGAGCCCGACTCAGGCACAATCCTCCAGCCTGCTGAGCATCTGGGAAAGATCCTGAGCATCTTCACGCCTAGAAGCACAAAACAGCTCAGGCTCTTCCTGAACTGGCTTTTCAGGGCAGCTTTCCATATCTCTGCAAGATTTCTTCATCCCTCAACACGTCTGACTTTATGTCCAATGATGCATTTGGCTTCCTTCCTTCCTCCTGTGTGCCCCTGAGTAACCTTCCACGTGGATGGAGGAGATTGTGTACAGGACAATTGATTCCTGGATTGCCATTTGGCTTCACTGCCACTCACTTGAACATGGTCCTCATCTAAGAAGGACTTCCAAGAAATGGGTAGGAGTTTTGGCTGTGAGAGGAGCAGAAAGCACATTTTCTACACCAAATTGCCAGCTGATGCGGCTTCCCTGTCATAATAGTGATTGCCATTCATCTTCCTGGGAAGAATGTGAAGAGCCATTCAGAGATCCCAGGTTCAGCTGGCCTGTGGCTTTGTGTACCTCATTTCACATGTCCAATTTCAAGGGCCACTAAAAGAGGCTCATGTTTGCCTTGCTACCCAGAAGTGCTGTCGCTATTTCCAGGAGAAAAGGAAAAACATCGCTGTCCTGTGGTGTGGTAGAAATGCCACCGCAAATGTGAGTCTGTGAGCAAAGTCAGCCAGTGCTTTTTGGCATTACAAGAGTTGAGAGTGTGGCAGAGTGGTTTTGATATTCTTTTTAGAGTCCTGAAAACATTGTTGCCAAATCAATCTTTCTGTCCTCTCTTCTGTCCTAAACTGTGGAACAGATAAAATGGAAAGGAGCAGAGGTTTGTTTCAATTGGCTTTTTGATTTTGAAGTCTTCAAATAGTGTCAGCTTGATGCATGATACTTTAGAAATGGGATGAGTAGCACCTATTTCATGCCACCAAATAGGTGGGATTGAAGACTTCCAACAAGAGAAGTACTGGATGTGTAAGAGCTCAGTTTTCCACCCCTCACACCCTGGTATCTCGCTGGACTATTTGAAGCAGCCTCAGCCAGATACATTAAAATACTGCTCCAAACAACAACAGAATACAAATGTTCCACCAAATGGGCAAAAATAAGAAAAGTGGGTGAGCGGCAGCCCTTTCTGAAGAGCTCGTGTTGATTTTGCAAAGTCAGATGCAAACAAGTTTTGCCATATTTCTTCCCTAGAGAAATGCAGATATTGAATAGAAATCTATCTCTGAGGCTGCTAAGTTTGGTATGATTTTAGATGTGGGAGGAATAGACCAGGTTGCAGTGAAGCTGTGATTGTCTGAGCCTTGGAAGTGTTCAAGGCCAGGTTGGATGGGGCTTGGAGCAAGCTGGTCCAGGCGAAGATGTCGTGAGTGTGCTGAGAGTTGGAACAAGAGGAGCTTTAAGGTCCCTTCCAAGGCAACACATGCTGGGAGTCCATGAAGAGAAACTTGGACTTTTCCTGAGATGCTGCCCTTGCAAGGGCAAGTCCCAAATAGCTCAGGTAGTTTGAAATGCCCTGAGCAGAACCCAGCTGTGCTTTCTCATAGGTTGCGGCGGCGGTGGAGGTGGCAGGGGTGCCGCGACTCCCGGAAAAGCAGTCCGCAGTTGGGCTGCCCGGGGCACAGACACGTCCTCTGCCCGGCGAGTGATTTCAGCTCAGCTCAGCTCAGCGGCAGCGTGCAGGCGACACGGAGGGAGAGAGCAGAGCGCTGTGTGGCGTTCCGCAGAGAACTGGCCTTTATTACAGCCGGGCCCTCGGCGCAGGGAGCCAGTGACAGCAGCTCTCTGGAACAGGGGATAAACTGGGCTATTTATAGGGGAGGAGAGGGGCTGGGGGAAAACTGGGATACAGGTATGGGGGTGGGATGGCAGGGGAGAACACCAATGGAGTGTAACAGTTTAACATAACTAACTCAAAGATTGCTGGGAGTGATACTTTTCTCTCTCCTAGAAAAAAGTATCTTGCCTCCAAGGGAGGGCCAGGATCTCTGAATCACCAGGTTCCCCAGCCCCCACAGTCAATCATCGAAAAGCAGCTTCTGAACAATAAAGGTTCCTCTTGCCATGTGAACCTCTCTGCGTCGTTTGTCCGTCTCGAGCGCCACAGCGACACTCTGCAAACAGAGCTGCACCTGACTGAAAATGAATGGGACACAAATCAGGAACTCTGAAAGTTTGATTTCCTATCCAATACAGCCCAGCCAGCCAGCCCCACACAATCCCCATCCCACCGCTCCAAATGTGGATCCCACTTCTCCCAACCTCCTTCTGGCCTGGGGTGACTTTATGATCCTTGGATCCCCAGCCGTCTGTTCTCTTTGTGCTGCCTATTAAGTTCTGCAACTTCAAGACTGGCTCTGAGAGCCAAGGGGGGGAAGAAGAAGCTGCAGTTTGTTTGCAGAAATGGCACTCACTGCCCGGCACGCATCCCCAGCCTGTGTTGTCTGCAGCAGGGACAGACAGTGGGACAGAGCTCTCCTTTGCTTCTAGGCACTTTAGTTCAGTTTCCTTTTTCGTTAGTTTTTAGTTTAGTTTAGTTGTTTTTTAGTTAGCTGAGGCACAGAAGTTCCCTGGAGTGATTTTTGCCTTTTTCCTTGGATCTGTTCAAAGCTGCTCTGGACTGAGAACCCAGACAAACCCCGGGAGCTCACGGCTGTGGCCCACGGGGGCCTGGGCCTGGGCCCCTTCCAGCGCCGGAGGAACTGATAAGAGACTGAGCGAGCTGAGCTACACCCCATGGAAAGGACTTTTCTGGCCTTGCTATCTCTTCAAACAGCCAGAGGATTTATTCTTTAATATTATTCATCTTGCCCATGCTTGTAGATACTTTGATTGTTAAGTAAACTGTATTTTTCCACTTTTCTCCAAGAAAATATTTTTCCTGAAATATTCGGGAGTGGGGCAACTTTAATTTGCCTTTTACAGGGACCCCATTCAGAGGTTTTCTTCCAAATTTGCCCTAAACCAGAACACATTCCAACTCCATCTCACTTGGCAGTGGTGGAACTGAGTAATTTTGGTATGGGATTGAGATTTTCTGATGAAGAACAAGCCCTTTTGAGTTGGGATTGAGCCCTTTTGGGGTAAAATGGAGCTGTTTTCAGTGGAATTGAGTTGTTTTGAGGTTTGAGCTGTTTTGACAGATCGATCCCTCCTGGCTTTCGGGGTGCAATGAGATGGAGATGAGAAGCTGTTGGGGGTTAGGTGTCCTTCTTTTAGTTCTGGCTCAACTGTGGAATTTTTACCCATTAGTTGCGGGGAAAACCTGACTGTGGGTGGTACTTGAGAAACACAAAGATTTCGGCTGGGCCCAGGAGGGACAGGGGGCAGGAAAAAGGGGAAGGTGGGCACAGTTTGGCGGCTTCTTCAGCTTCAGAGACAAACACATTGCTGGGAGCTGTTGCTGAGGAGAAAAGGGAATTCGCCATCACCCAGACAGAGCTGCTGCTTCTTGTTCTCCTTCTTCCCTCTTCATTGGTGGCTTCACACCCCCTGTCCTGCCGGGACGTGTGGCTGTGCCAGGCACCGCCACGGAGCTGCTGATCCACCTCAGCCACCGGCCCGGGATCTCAGCTCATCCCTGCTGTTCCAGCTGAGTGTTCCTCAGAGCCCTGCAGGAGCACCGGCACTGACTGCCAACCCGAGGGGGTTTGTGAAGCAAAGCCTCTCCTCCATCCTTTCCCGTCCCGGCCGAGAAGGCTGTCACGGGGTCCCTGGTTCTGTTTTGTTGTTAACGTTGTAGTTATTGTTGTTTGTGTGCCTCGTTATACACACTAGTAAAGAACTGTTATTCCTATCCCCAGATCTCTGCCTGAGAGCCCCTTGAGTTACAAATTATAATGATTCAGAGGGAGGGGGTCTACATTTCCATTCCAGGGGAGGCCCCTGCCCTCCCTAGCAGAAACCTGTCTTCCAAAACAAAGACAGATGGGGAGTTTCTCCACCCTCCTTACCTTCGTGGGGCCAGCAGTGCACTTGGTTTTCCGTGCTCTTTTTGTGGGGCATTGTGTGTCTGACCCCCTCCACTATGGGGGGAGTGGGCTTTGTGTCTGTGCCCCTCTGACTTAAGGGGACAGGGGATATTTGCTGCCCCCTTTCTGATTCTGGGAAGCCTGTGCAGGCTCTTTGTCCCTCTCTGATTTGGGGGGTGCCAGTGTTGTCACCATCCTGGCAGTCCCCGGCCGCTCTTTGCCCTTTGCCAGGCCAGGGGTGTTCTCTGTCCCCTTGCAATTTGCGGGGCTGGCACAGGCACAATTCCCCTTCTCTTTAGGGGGGCTGGCAGTCTCCCCTTCCCCCTCTGACTTGGGGGCCACTGTGGGCTCCATCCATCTCTTATTTTGGGGGGGCCGGGTATTTATCTCCCTTCAGTGTTGTGGGCCCAGGGATCGTCTCCATCCTCCTCCAGTTTTGAGGGGCCTGGGAGTAGTCTCTGCCTCCCACCGATTTGGGGGGACTTGTGCAGGCTCTACCCCTCACTGATTTTGAGGGATATCCTGGAAGAAAGGCATCAAAAGCTTGACAAAGGCTGAAGGGAACGCTCTGATTACCCCTTTTGCCAAGAGGTTCCCTTAGCTGAAGCTGCTAACAAGGACCAGACTTGCCGGCCCACACTGGATTTCGGGTTCTTTTATTTCCTGGGCCCTTGGCCCTGTGTAGGACATGGGAACTGGATGCTGCAGAGGCTGTGGCAAGGCATCAGAAATGGCCGCCCAACACCCAAGGGTGGTAGAAGATCTGCTCCAGCACTGGCCGAGCCATGGGGTGCTTGGACAAACAGCAGCGGATCAGATGTTGGCACTCTGGGGAGAGAAGGCAGAAAGCGGCGCTCACTTGTAGAAGGCTCCTGCCCAGCTGCTCCCGGCGCCTGCAGAAGCCGGGCCACGCTGCGTGTGCTCGGAGCTGCCCTTGGCGGGAGAGCGGCACGGCAGGACAAGCGTCCCCTCCTTCAGCCAAGCGTGCCACACCCAGCCTGCCACGGGCCACCTGCTGCAGCCGGCCCTTGAGGGCACATGGACGTCCCGCGCAGCTGCGGGAGGGCCGGGCTGGGCTGCGCGGTGCCTCCTGCCAAAGCCTGCCTTCTTCAGGCCGCATCCCAACCTGGAGAGACCTCCTGCGGGAAGAAGAGCTGCCCCAACACGATGTCTCGCTCCTTCTCGAAGGGTAAGTACCCGCACACCATCTCAAACAGCAGCACACCCAGGGACCAGATGGTCGCCCCATGGCCGTGGTAGCAGCGCAGGCCGATCCACTCGGGCGGGCAGGACGTGTGTGTTCCTAGGGGAGACGGGCCTTCAAGTCCCCTCAGAATCCAACAAAATCCTTTAAAACCCCCCACAAAATTCCAGAAAAATCCCACAAAATCTCCACCACTTTTCACAAAACTCAAGAAAAATCCCTCAAAATTACTTACATTTTCCCAGAATATCATAAATTCCAGAAAAATACACAAAGATCCAGAAAAAACCCACAAAATTTCCTAAATCTTCTCAAAACTCTACCAAATTCCAGAAACATCCCACAAAATCTCGAAAAATTCCCACAAAATACATGAAAAATCCCTCAAAATCCCTAAATCTCATCAATATCCCACAAAATTCCACAAAAATAACAAAAAATCTCCACAAGCCTCCAAAAAATTTAAGAAAAATTACTCAAAATTCTTTGGGTCTCCTCAGAATCCCACAGAATTCCAGAAAAATGCAGAAATATCTTGAATAATCCAACAAATTTCCCAAAATCTCCTCAAAACCCTACCAAATTCCAGGAATATCCCACAAAATCCCCACAAATTTCCACAAAATTCAAGAAAAATTCCTAAAAATTTCTCAATTACATCAATATTTCCCAAAATTCCACAAAAATCCCACAAAATCCCCACAAATTTCCACAAAATCTAAGAAAAATCCTGCAAAATTCATCAAGGCACCTCTAAACCCCACTAAATCCTTGAAAAGCCTTCAAAAATTCCAGAAAAATCCCACAAAATTCCCAAAATCTTCTCAAAACTCTACCAAATTTCACAAAGATCCTACAAGATCTCCACAAATTCACACAAAATACATGAAAAATCCCTCAAAATCCCTAAATCTTCTCAAAACCCGACCAAAATCCCACAAAAATCACACAAAACCTCCACAAGTTTCCACTACATCTAAGAAAAATTCCTCAAAATTCATCAATTCTCTGCAGGATCCCACAAAATTCCAGAGAAGTCCCACAAAATTCCCTAAATCATTGCAAAACCATACCAATTCACAGGAATGTCCCACACAATCTCTACCGATTCCCACAAAATCCCTCAAAATTCCCTCAAAATTCCCTGAATCTTCTGAAAACTCTACCAAATTCCAGAAATGCCCCATAAAATCTCCAAAAATTCCCCCAAAATTCAAGAGAAACATCACAAAATTCCCTAAATCTTTTCAAAATATCACAAAATCCTCAATATCCACCAAAATTCCAGAAACATCCCACAAAATTCCCTAAAGCTTCCCAAAACCCAACAAATTCCAGAAACATCCCACAAAATCTCCTCAATATCCAACAAAACTCCTGAAAAATCCCCCAAAATTCAGTAAATCTTCTCAAAACTATACCAAATTACAGAAACATCCCACAAAATCCCCACAAATTCCCACAAAATACCTGAAAAATCACACAAAATTACCTGAATCTTCTGAAAACTCTACCAAATTCCAGAAAAACCCCATAAAATCTCAAAAAATTCCCACAAAATTCAAGAGAAATTCCCTCAAAATTCCATAAATCACCTTAAAACCATACCAAATTCCAGGAACATGCCACAAAATTCCCTTAATCTTCTGAAAACCCAACTCAATTCCAAAAACGTCCCACAAAATGTCCACAAATGTCCACAAAATACATGACAAATCCCTCAAAATTCTTCATACCTCCTCAGAATCCCACACAATTCCACAAAAATCCCACAAAATCCCCACAAATTTCCATAAAATCTGAGAAAAAATCCGGCAAAATTCATCAAGTCACCTCTAAATCCCACTAAATCCTTGAAAAGCCTTCAAAAATTCCAGAAAAATCCCACAAAATTCCCAAAATCTTCTCAAATCTCTACCAAATTCCACAAAGATCCTACAAGATCTCACCGAATTCCCACAAAATACTTGAAAAATCTCTCAAAATCCCTAAATCTCCTCAATATCCAACAAAATCCCACAAGAATCCCAGAAAATCTCCACAAGTTTCCACAAAATCTAAGAAAAATTCCTCAAAATTCTTCGTCTCCTCAGAATCCCACAAAATTCCAGAAAAATCCCACAAAATTCCCAAAATCTTCTCAAAACCCAACTGAATTCCAGAAACATCCCACAAAATCTCCACAAATTCCCACAAAATACATGAAAAATCCCTCAAAATCCCTAAATCTCCTCAATATCCCACCAAATCCCACAAGAATCTCAGAAAATCTCCACAAGTTTCCACAAAATCAAAGAAAAATTCCTCAAAATTCTTCGTCTCCTCAGAATCCCACAAAATTCTCGAAAAATCCCACAACATTCCAGGGAAGACCCGCAAAATTCTCTAAATCCTTCCAAAACCATACCAACTCACAGGAATGTCCCACAGAATCTCCTCAGTATCCCACAAAATTCCAGAAAAATCCCACAACATTCCCTAAATCTTCTGAATACTCTACCAAATTCCAAAAACATCCCACAAAATCTCCACAAATTCCCACAAAATACATGAAAAATCCCTCAAAATTCTTCAAGCCTCCTCAGAATCCCACACAATTCCACAAAAATCCCACAAAATCCCCACAAATTCCCACAAAATCTAAGAAAAATCCTGCAAAATTCATCAAGTCACCTCTAAATCCCACTAAATCCTTGAAAAGCCTTCTAAAATTCCAGAAAAATCCCACAAAATTCCCCAAATCTTCTCAAATCTCTGCCAAATTCCACAAAGATCCTACAAAATCTCCACAAATTCCCACAAAATACATGAAAAATCCCTCAAATTGCCTAAATCTCCTCAATATCCAACAAAATTCCACAGAAATCACACAAAACCTCCACAAGTTTCCACTACATCTAAGAAAAATTCCTCAAAATTCAAGTCTCCTCAAAACCACAAAAAGTCCTTGAAAAGGCCCACAAAATTCCAGAAATGTCCCCCAGAATCCCCACGAATTCCAAGAAAATCTAAAAAAAATTCCTCAAATTCTTCAAGTCTCCTCAGAATCCCACAGAATTCCAGAAAAATCCACAAAAATCCTGAAAAAGCCCACAAATTCCAAGAAAATCTTCTTAAAACTCTACCAAATTCCAGAAACATCCCACAAAATCTCCTCAATATCCAACTAAATTCAAGAAAAATCCCTCAAAATTCCCTAAATCACCTCAAAACCATACCAAATTCCAGGAACATGCCACAAACTACCCTAAATCTTCTCCAAACCCAACTGAATTCCAGAAACATCCCACAAAATCTCCACAAATGTCCATAAAATCTAAGAAAAATTCCAGCTAATTCGTCAATTCTCTGCAGAATTCCACAAAATTCCAGAAAAGTCCCTCAAAATTCAAGAAATATCCCACAAAATTCCCTAAATCTTCTCAAGACCCGACCAAATTCCAGAAACATCCCACAAAATCTCCACAAAATCCCACAAAATACATGAAAAATCCCTCAAAATCCCTAAATCTCATCAATATCCAACAAAATTCCACAAAATCCCACAAAAACCTCCACAAGTTTCCCCAAAATCAAAGAAAAATTCCTCAAAATTCTTCAAGTCTCCTCAGAACTACACAAAGCCCTTGAAAAGGCCCAAAAAATTCCAGAAAAATCCCACAGAACCTCAACAAATTTCCACAAAATCTAAGAAAAATTCCTCAAAATTGTTCAGAACTTTTGAAAATACCACAAAATTCTTGAAAAGCCCCACAAAATTCCAGAAACATCCCGCAAAATTTCCTAAATCATTCCAAAACCCAACTGAATTCCAGAAACATCCCACAAAATCTCCACAAATTCCTACAAAATACATGAAAAATCCCTCAAAATCCCTAAATCTCATCAATATCCCACACAATTCCACAAAAATCCCAGAAAATCTCCACAAGTTTCCACTACATCTAAGAAAAATTCCTCAAAATTCAAGTCTCATCAAAACCACACAAAGTCCTTGAAAAGGCCCACAAAGTTCCAGAAAAATCCCACAGAATCTCCTCAATATCCCACAAAATTCCAGAAAAATCCCACAACATTCCCTAAATCACCTCAAAACCATACCAAATTCCAGGAATGTGCCACAAAATCTCCACACATTCCCGCAAAATACATGAAAAATCCCTCAAAATTCTTCATACCTCCTCAGAATCCCACACAATTCCACAAAAATCCCGCAAAATCCCCACAAATTCCCACAAAATCTAAGAAAAAATCCTGCAAAATTCATCAAGTCACCTCTAAATCCCACTAAATCCTTGAAAAGCCTTCAAAAATTCCAGAAAAATCCCACAAAATTCCCAAAATCTTCTCAAAACCCAACTGAATTCCAGAAACATCCCACAAAATCTCCACAAATTCCTACAAAATACATGAAAAATCCCTCAAAATCCCTAAATCTCCTCAATATCCCACCAAATCCCACAAGAATCCCAGAAAATCTCCACAAGTTTCCACAAAATCAAAGAAAAATTCCTCAAAATTCTTCGTCTCCTCAGAATCCCACAAAATTCTCGAAAAATCCCACAACATTCCAGGGAAGACCCGCAAAATTCTCTAAATCCTTCCAAAACCATACCAACTCACAGGAATGTCCCACAGAATCTCCTCAGTATCCCACAAAATTCCAGAAAAATCCCACAACATTCCCTAAATCTTCTGAATACTCTACCAAATTCCAAAAACATCCCACAAAATCTCCACAAATTCCCACAAAATACATGAAAAATCCCTCAAAATTCTTCAAGACTCTTCAGAATCCCACACAATTCCACAAAAATCCCACAAAATCCCCACAAATTCCCACAAAATCTAAGAAAAATCCTGCAAAATTCATCAAGTCACCTCTAAATCCCACTAAATCCTTGAAAAGCCTTCTAAAATTCCAGAAAAATCCCACAAAATTCCCCAAATTTTCTCAAATCTCTGCCAAATTCCACAAAGATCCTACAAAATCTCCACAAATTCCCACAAAATACATGAAAAATCCCTCAAATTGCCTAAATCTCTTCAATATCCAACAAAATTCCACAGAAATCACACAAAATCTCCACAAGTTTCCACTACATCTAAGAAAAATTCCTCAAAATTCAAGTCTCCTCAAAACCACAAAAAGTCCTTGAAAAGGCCCACAAAATTCCAGAAATGTCCCCCAGAATCCCCACGAATTCCAAGAAAATCTAAAAAAAATTTCTCAAATTCTTCAAGTCTCCTCAGAATCCCACAGAATTCCAGAAAAATCCACAAAAATCCTGAAAAAGCCCACAAATTCCAAGAAAATCTTCTTAAAACTCTACCAAATTCCAGAAACATCCCACAAAATCTCCTCAATATCCAACTAAATTCAAGAAAAATCCCTCAAAATTCCCTAAATCACCTCAAAACCATACCAAATTCCAGGAACATGCCACAAACTACCCTAAATCTTCTCCAAACCCAACTGAATTCCAGAAACATCCCACAAAATCTCCACAAATGTCCATAAAATCTAAGAAAAATTCCAGCTAATTCGTCAATTCTCTGCAGAATTCCACAAAATTCCAGAAAAGTCCCTCAAAATTCAAGAAATATCCCACAAAATTCCCTAAATCTTCTCAAGACCCGACCAAATTCCAGAAACATCCCACAAAATCTCCACAAAATCCCACAAAATACATGAAAAATCCCTCAAAATCCCTAAATCTCATCAATATCCCACCAAATCCCACAAGAATCCCAGAAAATCTCCACAAGTTTCCACTACATCTAAGAAAAATTCCTCAAAATTCTTCAAGTCTCCTCAAAACCACACAAAGTCCTTGAAAAGGCCCACAAAGTTCCAGAAAAATCCCACAGAATCTCCTCAATATCCCACAAAATTCCAGAAAAATCCCACAACATTCCCTAAATCACCTCAAAACCATACCAAATTCCAGGAATGTGCCACAAAATCTCCACACATTCCCGCAAAATACATGAAGAATCCCTCAAAATTCTTCATACCTCCTCAGAATCCCACACAATTCCACAAAAATCCCGCAAAATCCCCACAAATTTCCACAAAATCAGAGAAAAAATCCTGCAAAATTCATCAAGTCACCTCTAAATCCCACAAAATCCTTGAAAAGCCTTCAAAAATTCCAGAAAAATCCCACAAAATTCCCAAAATCTTCTCAAAACCCAACTGAATTCCAGAAACATCCCACAAAATCTCCACAAATTCCCACAAAATACATGAAAAATCCCTCAAAATCCCTAAATCTCCTCAATATCCCACCAAATCCCACAAGAATCCCAGAAAATCTCCACAAGTTTCCACTACATCTAAGAAAAATTCCTCAAAATTCGTCAATTCTCTGCAGAATCCCACAAAATTCCAGAGAAGTCCCACAAAATTCCCTCAATCATTTCAAAACCATACCAATTCACAGGAATGTCCCACACAATCTCTACCGATTCCCACAAAATCCCTCAACATTCCCTCAAAATTCCCTGAATCTTCTGAAAACTCTACCAAATTCCAGAAATGCCCCATAAAATCTCCAAAAATTCCCCCAAAATTCAAGAGAAACAACACAAAATTCCCGAAATCTTCTCAAAACCCAACAAATTCCAGAAACATCCCACAAAATCTCCTCAATATCCAACAAAACTCCTGAAAAATCCCCCAAAATACACTAAATCTTCTAAGCTCTACCAAATTCCAGAAACATCCCAAAAAATCCCCACAAATTCCCACAAAATACATGAAAAATCCTACAAAATTACCTGAATCTTCTGAAAACTCTACCAAATTCCAAAAACATCCCACAAAATCTCCAAAAATTCCCACAAAATACATGAAAAATCCCTCAAAATTCCCTAAACCTCCTCAAAACCCTGCCAAATTCCAGAAACAACCCACAAAATCCCCACAAATTTCCATAAAATTCAAGGAAAATCCCTCAAAATTCCGTAAATCACCTTAAAACCATACGAAATTCCAGGAACATGCCACAAAATTCCCTAAATCTTCTCAAAACCCAACTGAATTCCAAAAACGTCCCGCAAAATGTCCACAAATTCCTGCAAAATACATGACAAATCCCTCAAAATTCTTCATACCTCCTCAGAATCCCACACAATTCCACAAAAATCCCACAAAATCCCCACAAATTCCCACAAAATCTAAGAAAAATCCTGCAAAATTCATCAAGTCACCTCTAAATCCCACTAAATCCTTGAAAAGCCTTCAAAAATTCCAGAAAAATCCCACAAAATTCCCAAAATCTTCTCAAAACTCTACCAAATTCCACAAAGATCCTACAAGATCTCCACAAATTCCCACAAAATACATGAAAAATCCCTCAAAATCCCTAAATCTTCTCAAAACCCGACCAAAATCCCACAAAAATCACACAAAACCTCCACAAGTTTACACTACATCTAAGAAAAATTCCTCAAAATTCGTCAATTCTCTGCAGGATCCCACAAAATTCCAGAGAAGTCCCAACAAATTCCCTAAATCATTTCAAAACCATACCAATTCACAGGAATGTCCCACACAATCTCTACCGATTCCCACAAAATCCCTCAAAATTCCCTCAAAATTCCCTGAATCTTCTGAAAACTCTACCAAATTCCAGAAATGCCCCATAAAATCTCCAAAAATTCCCACAAAATTCAAAAGAAACACCACAAAATTCCCTAAATCTTTTCAAAATACCAGAAAATTCTTGAATAGCCCAACAAAATTCCAGAAACATCCCACAGAATTTCCTAAATCATTCTAAAACCCATCAAATTCCACGAACATCCCACAAAATCTCCACAATACTAAACAAAATTCCAGAAACATCCCACAAAATTTCCTATATCATTCTAAAACCCATCAAATTCCTGGAACATCCTACAAAATCTCCTCAATATCCAACAAAATTCCAGAAAAATCCCACAAAATTCCCTAAATCTTCTCAAAACCCTATGTCCTGGTGTGACTTTATGATACTGTTATCCCCAATCGTCTGGTTTATGTTATATATTAAGTTCTGCACCTTTAAGACTGGCTCTGAGAATGGGAGTGGGGGGAAGAAGAAACGCGCAGTTTGTGTTAAAGAAAATCATCACTCCCACACATCCCGCTCCTGGACTGTGGTGTGTGCAGCACGGACAGACAGCGGGACAGAGCTTCTCTCTGGCTTTTAGTTAGTTTTAGCTAGCTGAGGCAGAAGTGTTCCCTGCACCCTTGTTTTTTTTTTCCTTATATCACTTTTTTTCTTGGATCTGTGCAAGCCTGCTCTGGACTGAACACCCAGCCAAACCCCGGGAGCTCACGCCTTTTCCCCACCAAGGCCTGGGCCTCGGCACTTTGCAGCACCAGGGGGACTGATAAGAACCTGAGTGAGCCAAGCTACACCACATGAAAAGGACTTTTCTTCCTAGATTTGCCATCCATTGAAGTGCGAGAGGTTTTATTATTTAATATTATTCAATTTCTGATAAATAAACAGTTTTTTCCACTTCTCTCCAAGGAATTTTATTTTTCCTTTCCTGGACCAGTTGGTGGGGAGGGGCAATTCCCTGGGGAAATCCCCATTTGGAGTTTTCCTCCCTAATTTGCCCTAAACTGGACACAACTTCACCAGTCACTTATAAAAAAGCAAAAAAACTCTAAGCAACACAGACAAAAACACAAACAAACAAACCCAAAGAAACCAATCAAACAAATCAATAAAAACCCCAAATAAAACCAAAGGCAATGGGAAGTTAGGATTAGTTGTAAGGATATCCCAGCAGGCGAATGGCTGCTTCCTACAGGATCTCCATGAAAAGTCACCTAGAAAAACTTCTCCAGAATATATCCAACAGGAGAAATCTAAAAAGTGATCCATGGCAGCTTTGGGGGCAGCTCTGCACTACGGTGAAGGATGAGCATGCAGTGGTACAGATGCAGCACTGCCCACCCTCCAGGCTGCTCTTTGCTCTGCTGAAAGACTCTTGCACGACTGTGGCCCCTCTCCATGCAATGGAAATCATTGCCACAGCTCTCACTTGAGCCACTGGCATTTCCAGAGCCAGATTCAGGCACAATCCTACTGCCTGCTGAGCATCTGGGAAAGATCCTGAGCATCTTCAGGCCTAGAAGCACAAAACAGCTCAGGCTCTCCCTGAACTGGCTTTTCAGGGCAGCTTTCCATAACTCTGCAAGATTTCTACATCCCTCAACATGTCTGACTTTATGCCCAACGATGAATTTGGGTTTCTTCCTTCCTCCTGTGTGCCCCTGAGTAACCTTCCACGTGGATGGAGGAGATTGTGTACAGGACAATTGTTTCCTGGATTGACATTTGGTTTCACTGTCACTCCGTGGAACATGGTCCTCATCTAAGAAGGACTTCCAAGAAATGGGTAGGAGTTTTGGCTGTGAGAGGAGCAGAAAGCACATTTTCTGCACTAAATTGCCAGCTGATGCAGCTTCCCTGCCAAAATAGTGATTGCCATTCATCTTCCTGGGAAGAATGTGAAGAGCCATTCAGAGATCCCAGGTTCAGCTGGCCTGTGGCTTTGTGTACCTCATTTCACATGTCCAATTTCAAGGGCCACTAAAAGAGGCTCATGTTTGCCTTGCTAGCCAGAAATGTTGTTGGTATTTCCAGGAGAAAAGGAAAAACATCGCTGTCCTGTGCTGTGCTAGAAATGCCACCACAATTGTGAGTCTGTGAGCAAAGGCAGCCAGTGCTTTTTGGGGCTGCAAGAGCTGAGAGTGTGGCAGAGTGGTTTTGATATTCTTTTTAGAGTCCAGAAAACATTGTTGCCAAAACAATCTTTGTCTCCTGTCTTCTCTCCTAAACTGTGGAACAGAGAAAATATAAAGGAGCAGAGGTTTGTTTCAATTGGCTTTTTGATTTTGAAGTCTTCAAATAGTGTCAGCTTGATGCACAATACTTTAGAAATGGGATGAGTAGAACCTATTTCATCCCAGCAGAGAGGTGGGATTGAAGACTTCCAACATGAGAAGTACTGGATGTGTAAGAGCTCAGTTTTCCACCCCTCACACCCTGATATCTCACTGGACTATTTGAAGCAGCCTCAGCCACATACATTAAAATACTGCTCCAAACAACAACAGAATGCAAATGTTCCACCAAATGGGCAAAAATAAGAAAAGTGGGTGGGCGGCAGCCCTTTCTGAAGAGCTCGTGTTGATTTTGCAAAGTCAGATGCAAACAAGTTTTTGCCATATTTCTTCCCTAGAAAAATGGAGATATTGAATAAAAATCAATTTCTTAGGCTGTTACGTTTTGTATGATTTTAGATGTGGGAGGAATAGACCAGGTTGCAGAGAAGCTGTGATTGTCTGAGCCTTGGAAGGGTTGAAGGCCAGGTTGGATGGGGCTTGGAGCAAGCTGGTCTAGGGGAAGGTGTCGTGAGTGTGCTGAGAGTTGGAACAAGTGGAGCTTTAAGGTCCCTTCCAAGGCAACATATGCTGGGAGTCCATGAAGAGAAACTTGGACTTTTCCTGAGATGCTGCCTTTGCAAGGGCAAGTCCCAAACACCCCAGGTAGTTTGAAATGCCCTGAGCAGAACCCAGCTGTGCTTTCTCATAGGTTGCGGCAGCGGTGGAGGTGGCAGGGGTGCCGTGACTCCCGGAAAAGCAGTCCGCAGTTGGGCTGCCCGGGGCACAGACACGTCCTCTGCCCGGCGAGTGATTTCAGCTCAGCTCAGCTCAGCGGCAGCGTGCAGGCGACACGGAGGGAGAGAGCAGAGCGCTGTGTGGCGTTCCGCAGAGAACTGGCCTTTATTACATCCGGGCCCTCGGCGAAGGGAGCCAGTGACAGCAGCTCTCTGGAACAGGGGATAAACTGGGCTATTTATAGGGGAGGAGAGGGGCTGGGGGAAACTGGGATACAGGTATGGGGGTGGGATGGCAGGCGAGAACAGCAATGGAGTGTAACAGTTTAACATAACTAACTCAAAGATTGCTGGGACTGATACTTTACCCTCTCTTAGAAAAAAGTATCTTGCCTCCAAGGGATGGCCAGGATCTCTGAATCACCAGGTTCCCCAGCCCCCACAGTCAATCATCGAAAAGCAGCTTCTGAACAATAAAAGTTCCTCTTGCCATGTGAACCTCGCTGCGTCATTTGTCCGTCTCGAGCACCACAGCGACACTCTGCAAACAGAGCTGCACCTGACTGAAAATGAATGGGACACAAATCAGGAACTCTCAAAGTTTGATTTCCTATCCAACACAGCCCAGCCAGCCAGCCCCAAACAATCCCCATCCCACCGCTCCAAATGTGGATCCCACTTCTCCCAACCTCCTTCTGGCCTGGGGTGACATTATGATCCTTCCATCCCCAGGCATCTGTTCTCTTTCTGCTGCCTATTAAGTTCTGCACCTTCAAGACTGGCTCTGAGAGCCAAGGGGGGAAGAAGAAGCTGCAGTTTGTTTGCAGAAATGGCACTCACTGCCCCGCACGCTTCCCCGGCCTGTGTTGTCTGCAGCAGGGACAGACAATGGGACAGAGCTCTCCTTTGCTTCTAGGCACTTTAGTTCAGTTTCCTTTTTCGTTAGTTTTTAGTTCAGTTTAGATTGTTTTTAGCTAGCTGAGGCATAGAAGTTCCCCGGAGTGATTTTTGCCTTTTTCCTTGGATCTGTTCAAAGCTGCTCTGGACTGAGAACCCAGACAAACCCCGGGAGCTCACGGCTGTGGCCCACGGGGGCCTGGGCCTGGGCCCCTTCCAGCGCCGGAGGAACTGATAAGAGACTGAGCGAGCTGAGCTACACCCCATGGAAAGGACTTTTCTGGCTTTGCCATCTCTTCAAACAGCCAGAGGATTTATTCTTTAATATTCTTCATCTTGCTCATGCTTGTAGATACTTTGATTGTTAAGTAAACTGTGTTTTTCCACTTTTCTCCAAGAAAATATTTGTCCTGAAATATTCGGGGGGGGAGCAAATTTAATATGCTTTTTAGAATGACCCCATTCAGAGATTTTCTTCCAAATTTTCCCTAAACCAGAACACCTTCCACCTCCATCTCACCTGGCATTTGTTGATCTGAGTAATTTTGGTGTGGGATTGAGATTTTCTGAGGAGGAACAAGTCCTTTTGAATTGGGATTGAGCCCTTTTGGGGTAAAATGGAGCTGTGTCCAGTGGGACTGAGTTGTTTTGAGGTGACAGATCGATCCCACTTGGCTTTTGGAGTGCAAAGAAATGGAGATGAGAAGCTGTTGGGGGTTAGGTGTCCTTCTTTTAGTTCTGGCTCAACTGTGGAATTTTTACCCATTAGTTGTGGGGCAAACCTGACTGCAGGTCGTACTTGAGAAACACAAAGATTTCGGCTGGGCCCAGGAGGGAAGGGGGCAGGAAAAGGGGAAGGTGGGCACAGTTTGGCGGCTTCTTCAGCTTCAGTGAAGGACACTTAGCTGGGAGCTGTTGCTGAGGAGAAAAGGGAATTCGCCATCACCCAGACAGAGCTGCTGCTTCTTGTTCTCCTTCTTCCCTCTTCATTGGTGGCTTCACACCCCCTGTCCTGCCGGGATGTGTGGCAGTGCCAGGCACCGTCACAGAGCTGCTGATCCACCTCAGCCACCAGCCCGGGATCTCAGCTCATCCCTGCTGTTCCAGCTGAGTGTTCCTCAGAGCCCTGCAGGAGCACCGGCACTGACTGCCAACCCGAGGGGATTTGTGAAGCAAAGCCTCTCCTCCATCCTTTCCCGTCCCGGCCGAGAAGGCTGTCACGGGATCCTTGGTTCTGTTTTGTTGTTCACGCTGTAGTTATTGTTGTTTGTGTGCCTCGTTATACACACTAGTAAAGAACTGTTATTCCTATCCCCAGATTTCTGCCTGAGAGCCCCTTGAGTTACAAATTATATTGATTCAGAGGGAGGGGGTCTACATTTCCATTCCAGGGGAGGCCCCTGCCCTCCCTAGCAGACACCTGTCTTCCAAAACAAAGACAGATGGGGTTTCTCCATCATCCTTCATTTGTGGGGCCGGCAGTGCTCTTGGTTCTCCATGCTCTTTTTGTGGGGCCTTTTGTGTCTGGCCCCCTCTGCTGTGGGGGGAGTGGGCGTTGTGTCTGTGCCACTCCGACTTTGGAGGACAGGGGATATTTGCTGCCCCCGTTCTGATTCTGGGAAGCCTGTGTGGGCTCTTTGTCCCTCTCTGATTTGGGGGGTGCCAGTGTTGTCACCATCCTGGCTGCCCCCGGCCGCTCTTTGCCCTTTGCCAAGCCAGGGGTGTTCTCTGTCCCCTTGCAATTTGCGGGGCTGGCACAGGCACAATTCCCCTTCTCTTTAGGGGGGCTGGCATTCTCCCCTTCCTCCTCTGACTTGGGGGCCGCTGTGGGCTCCATCCATCCCTTATTTTGCTGGGGCCGGATATTTATCTCCCTTCAGTGTTGTGGGCCCAGGGATCGTCTCCATCCTCCTCCAGTTTTGAGGGGCCTGGGAGTAGTCTCTGCCTCCCACCGATTTGGGGGGACTGGTGCAGGCTCTACCCCTCTCTGATTTTGAGGGATAACCTGGAAGAAAAACATCAAAAGCTTGACAAAGGCTGAAGGGAATGCTCTGATTACCCCTTTTGCCAAGAGGTTCCCTTAGCTGAAGTTGCTAAGAAGGACCAGACTTGTCGGCCCGCACTGGGTTTCAGGTTCTTTTATTTCCTGGGCCCTCGGTCCAGCGTAGGACACGGGAACTGGGTGCTGCAGAGGCTGTGGCAAGGCATCAGAAATGGCCGCCCAACACCCAAGGGTGGTAGAAGATCTGCTCCAGCACTGGCCGAGCCATGGGGTGCTTGGACAAACAGCAGCAGATCAGATGTTGGCACTCTGGGGAGAGAAGGCAGAAAGCGGCACTCACTTGCAGAAGGCTCCTGCCCAGCTGCTCCCGGCGCCTGCTGAAGCCGGGCCACGCTGCGTGTGCTCGGAGCTGCCCTTGGCGGGAGAGCGGCACGGCAGGACAAGCGTCCCCTCCTTCAGCCAAGCGTGCCACACCCAGCCTGCCACGGGCCACCTGCTGCAGCCGGCCCTTGAGGGCACATGGACGTCCCGCGCAGCTGCGGGAGGGCCGGGCTGGGCTGCGCGGTGCCTCCTGCCAAAGCCTGCCTTCTTCAGGCCGCATCCCAACCTGGAGAGACCTCCTGCGGGAAGAAGAGCTGCCCCAACACGATGTCTCGCTCCTTCTCCAAGGGTAAGTACCCGCACACCATCTCAAACAGCAGCACACCCAGGGACCAGATGGTCGCCCCATGGCCGTGGTAGCAGCGCAGGCCGATCCACTCAGGCGGGCAGGACGTGCGTGTTCCTAGGGGAGACGGGCCTTCAAGTCCCCTCAGAATCCAACAAAATCCATAAAAGTCCCGGACAAAAATCAAGAAACATGCAATAAAATCTCCACCAATTTCCACAAAACTCAATAAAAATCCATCAATACTATTTAAATTTTCCCAAAAATATCGCAAAATTCCAGAAAAATACAGGAAGTTCCAGAAAAATCCCACAAAATTCCCAAAATATTCAGAAAAGTCTACCAAATTCCAGAAACATCCCACAAAATCTCCACAATATCCCACAAATTACATGAAAAATCCCTCAAAACCCTAAATCTCCTCAATATCCAACAAAATTCCAGAATAAGCACACAAAACCTCCAGAAATTTCCGCAAAATCTAAAAAAAAACCTGAAAATTCGTCAAGTCTTTTCAGAATCCCACAAAATTCTCAAAAAACCCCACAACATTCCAGGGAAGTCCCAACAAATTCCCTAAATCATTTCAAAACCATACCAATTCACAGGAATGTCCCACCAAATCTCCACCGATTCCCACAAAATACCGGAAAAATCCCACAAAATTCCCTAAATTTTCTGAATACTCTACCAAATTTCAAAAACATCCCACAAAATCTCCAAAAATCCCCACAAAACTCAAGAAAAAC
The DNA here is from genome assembly GCA_032357785.1 of Periparus ater. Lineage (NCBI taxonomy): Eukaryota > Metazoa > Chordata > Aves > Passeriformes > Paridae > Periparus > Periparus ater. Next base: position 2,788,578 of record JANVCZ010000035.1, read on the forward strand.
ACCACAAAATTCCCTAAATCTTTTCAAAATACCACAAAATTTTTGAGTAGCCCAACAAAATTCCAGAAACATCTCACAAAATTTCCTCAAAATTCCCTGAATCTTTTGAAAACTCTACCAAATTCCAGAAATGCCCCATAAAATCTCCAAAAATCCCCACAAAAGTAAAGAAAAACACCACAAAATTCTCTTATTCTTTTCAAAATACCACAAAATTCTTGAAAAGCCCCGCAAAATTCCAGAAACATCCCACAAAATTCCCTAAATCATTCCAAAACCCATCAAATTCTAGGGACATCCCACAAAATCTCCGCAATATCCAACAAAATTCCAGAAAAATCCCACAGAACCTCAACAAATTTCCACAAAATCTAAGAAAAATTCCTCAAAATTCCTCAAATCTTTTCAAAATACCACAAAATTCTTGAATAGCCCAACAAAATTCCATAAACATCCCACAAAATTCCCTAAATCATTCCAAAACCCATCAAATTCCAGGGACATCCCACAAAATCTCCGCAATATCCAACAAAATTCCAGAAAAATCCCACAGAACCTCAACAAATTTCCACAAAATCTAAGAAAAATTCCTCAAAATTCCTCAAATCTTTTCAAAATACCACAAAATTCTTGAAAAACCCTACAAAATTCCAGAAACATCCCGCAAAATTCCCTAAATCTTCTGAATACTCTACCAAATTACAAAAATATCCCACAAAATCTCCACAAATTCCTACAAAATACATGAAAAATCCCTCAAAATTCCTCAAGCCTCCTCAGAATCCCACACGATTCCAAAAAAATCCCACAAAATCCCCACAAATTTCCACAAAATCTAAGAAAAATCCTGCAAAATTCATCAAGTCACCTCTAAATCCCCCAAAATCCTTCAAAAAGCCTTCTAAAATTCCAGAAACATCCCACAAAATTCCCCCAAAATTCCCTGAATCTTCTGAAAACTCTACCAAATTCCAGAAATGCCCCATAAAATCTCCAAAAATCCCCACAAAATTCAAGAAAATCACCACAAAATTCCCTAAATCTTTTCAAAATACCACAAAATTCTTGAATAGCCCAACAAAATTCCAGAAACATCCCACAAAATTCCCTAAATCATTCCAAAACCCATCAAATTCCAGGGACATCCCACAAAATCTCCTCAATATCCATCAAATTCCAGAAAAATCCCACAGAACCTCAACAAATTTCCACAAAATCTAAGAAAAATTCCTCAAAATTCCTCAAATCTTTTCAAAATACCACAGAATTCTTTAAAAGCCCCACAAAATTCCAGAAACATCCCACAAAATTCCCTAAATTATTCCAAAACCCAACTGAATTCCAAAAAAAACCCACAAAATCTCCACAAATTCCCACAAAATACATGAAAAATCCCTCAAAATTCTTCAAGCCTCCTCAGAATCCCACACAATTCCACAAAAATCACACAAAACCTCTGCAAGTTTCCACAAAATCTAAGAAAAATTCCCCAAAATTCGTCAATTCTCTGCAGAATCCCACAAAATTCCAGAGAAGTCCCAACAAATTCCCTAAATCATATCAAAACCATACCAATTCACAGGAATGTCCCACACAATCTCCACTGATTCCCACAAAATCCCTCAAAATTCCCTCAAAATGCCCTGAATATTCTGAATACTTTACCAAATTCCAGAAAAACCCCATAAAATCTCCAAAAATTCCCACAAAATTCAAGAGAAACAATACAAAATTCCCTAAATCTTTTCAAAATACCACAAAATCTCCTCAATATCCAACAAAATTCCAGAAACATCCCACCAAATTCCCTAAATCTCCTCAAAACCCAACAAATTCCAGCAACGTCCTACAAAATCTCCTCAATATCCAACAAAACTCCTGAAAAATTCCCCAAAATTCAGTAAATCTTCTCAAAACTATACCAAATTCTAGAAACATCCCACAAAATCCCCACAAATTCCCACAAAATACATGAAAAATCCCACAAAATTACCTGAATCTTCTGAAAACTCTACCAAATTCCAGGAAAACCCCATAAAATCTCCACAAATTCCCACAAAATTCATGAGCAACACCACAAAATTCCCTAAACCTTTTCAAAATACCACAAAATTCCTGAATAGCCCAACAAAATTCCAGAAACATCCCACAAAATTTCCTAAATCATTCCAAAACCCAACTGAATTCCAAAAACATCCCACAAAATCTCCACAATAGCCAAGAAAATTCCAGAAAGATCCCACAAAATTCCCTAAATCTTCTGAATACTCTACCAAATTCCAAAAACATCCCACAAAATCCCCACAAATTCCCACAAAATACATGAAAAATCCCTCAAAATTCCCTAAACCTCCTCAAAACCCTGCCAAATTCCAGAAACAACTCACAAAATCCCACAAATCTCCATAAAATTAAAGGAAAATCCCTCAAAATTCCATAAATCACCTTAAAATCATACCAAATTCCAGGAACATGCCACAAAATTCCCTAAATCTTCTGAAAACCCAACTGAATTCCAAAAACGTCCCACAAAATGTCCACAAATTCCCGCAAAATACATGACAAATCCCTCAAAATTTTTCAAGACTCTTCAGAATCCCACACAATTCCACAAAAATCCCACAAAATCCCCACAAATTTCCACAAAATCTTAGAAAAATCCTGCAAAATTCATCAGGTCACCTCTAAATCCCACTAAATCCTTGAAAAGCCTTCTAAAATGCCAGAAATATCCCACAAAATTCCCAAAATCTTCTCAAATCTCTACCAAATTCCACAAAGATCCTACAAGATCTCAACAAATTCACACAAAATACATGAAAAATCCCTCAAAATCCCTAAATCTTCTCAAAACCCGACCAAAATCCCACAAAAATCACACAAAACCTCTGCAAGTTTCCACAAAATCTAAGAAAAATTCCCCAAAATTTGTCAATTCTCTGCAGAATCCCACAAAATTCCAGAGAAGTCCCACAAAATTCCCTCAATCATTTCAAAACCATACCAATTCACAAGAATGTCCCACAAAATCTCTACCGATTCCCACAAAATCCCTCAAAATTCCCTCAAAATGCCCTGAATCTTCTGAATACTTCACCAAATTCCAGAAATGCCCCATAAAATCTCCAAAAATTCCCACAAAATTCAAGAGAAACAACACAAAATTCGCTAAATCTTTTCAAAATACCACAAAATTCTTGAATAGCCCATCAAAATTCCAGAAACATCCCACAAAATTTCCTATATCTTTCCAAAACCCATCAATTTCTAGGAACATCCCACAAAATATCCTCAATAGCCAAGAAAATTCCAGAAAAATCCCACAAAATTCCCTAAATCTTCTCAAAACCCTATGTCCTGAGGTGACTTTATGATCCTGGTATCCCCAATCGTCTGGTTTATGTTATATATTAAGTTCTGCACCTTTAAGACTGGCTCTGAGAACGAGAGTGGAGGGAAGAAGAAACACGCAGTTTCTGTTAAACATCACTCCCACACATCCCGCTCCTGGACTGTGGTGTGTCCAGCACAGACAGACAGCGGGACAGAGCTTCTCTCTGGCTTTTAGTTAGCTTTAGCTAGCTGATGCAGCGGAGTTCTCTCGACCTTTGTGTTTTTTCCTTTTTTCTTAGATCTGTGCAAGCCTGCTCTGGACTGAACACCCAGCCAAACCCCGGGAGCTCACGCCTGTGGCCCACCGGGGCCTGGGCCTCGGCACTTTCCAGCGATGGAGGGTGTGATAAGAACCTGTACGAGCCGAGCTACACCACATGGAAAGGACTTTTCTTCCTAGACTTGCCATCCCATCGAACAGCAAGAGGTTTTATTATTTAATATTATTCAATTTTCTGTTAAATAAACAGCTTTTTCCACTTCTCTCCAAGGAATTTTCCCTGCGAAACTCCCCATTTGAAGTTTTCCTTCCTAATTTGCCCTAAACTAGCACAAATACAGTTTTTGGCGCCCAACGTGGGGCCAGAGAAAGTGGAAAAACCTGTACTGATTGTTGGTTGTATTTTTGGTTGTATTTATTCTGTATTTGGAATAGCAGCTATAGAGACAGAGGGCATCAAGCAATTGAACCCCTTGCCTGGACTGTCAGAGAACCCATCTGCAGTAGGACTCTTAAAAGTGGAAGAACAGTGAGTACCAGTTGCCACCTCGACGGTGCACCACCGACAATATAGAACAACTCGAGATGCTGTGATCCCCATCCACAAGATGATCCGAGAGCTGGAGAGCCAAGGGGTGGTCAGCAAAACCCACTCACCCTTCAACAGCCCCATCTGGCCTGTGCGTAAATCTGAAGGAGAATGGAGATTGACTGTGGACTATCGTGCATTGAATGAAGTGACTCCACCGCTGAGCACTGCCGTGCCAGACGTGCTGGAGGTCCAGTACGAGCTGGAGTCCAAGGCAGCGAAGTGGTACGCCACTATTGACATTGCCAATGCATTTTTCTCCATTCCCCTGGCAGCAGAATGCAGGCCTCAGTTTGCCTTCACTTGGACAGGAATGCAATACACCTGGAACCGACTGGCCCAGGGGTGGAAGCACAGCCCCACCATCTGCCATGGACTGATCCAGGCTGCCCTGGAAAAGGGTGAGGCTCCAGAACATCTGCAGTACATTAATGACATCATTGTTTGAGGAAAGACGGCTGCAGAGGTCTTTGAGAAAGGAGAGAAAATCATCCAGGTTCTCTTGAAAGCTGGTTTTGCCATCAAGAAGAGCAAAGTTAAGGGACCAGCTCGTGAGATTCAGTTCCTGAGAGTAAAGTGGCAAGGTGGACGGCGTCAGATTCCTACTGATGTCATCAACAAGATCACAGCAATGTCTCCACCAGCCAACAAGAAGGAAACGCAAGCTTTCCTAGGTGCCATAGGTTTTTGGAGGATGCGCATTCCTGAGTACTGCCAGATTGTGAGACCTCTTTACCTGGTCACCTGCAAAAAGAACACTTTCCAGTGGGGCCGTGAACAACAACAAGCCTTTGCTCAGATCAAGCAGGAGATCGCCCATGCAGTAGCCCTTGGCCCAGTCAGAACAGGACCAGATGTGAAGAACGTGCTCTACTCTGCAGCCGGGAGCCACGGTCTGTCCTGGAGCCTTTGGCAGAAAGTGCCTGGGAAGACTCGAGGCCGACCACTGAATTTCTGGAGCCGAAGCTACAGAGGGTCCGAAGCCAACTACACTCCCACAGAGAAGGAAATCTTAGCCGCCTGTGAAGGAGTTCAAGCTGCTTCAGAAATGATTGGCACAGAAGCACAACTCCTCCTGGCACCCCGACTACCAGTGCTGGGGTGGATGTTCAAAGCAAAGGTTCCCTCTACCCACCACGCCACCGACGCTACATAGAGCAAGTCGATCGCCCTCATCACGCAGCGGGCCCGTATTGGAAACCCAAATTGCCCTGGGATTTTGGAGATAATTTCAAACTGGCCGGATGGTGAAAACTTTGGTCTCCCTGATGAAGAGGAGCAGGAACAAGTGACACGGGCTGAAGAAACTCCACCGTACAACCAACTGCCAGCAGAAGAAACACGCTATGCTCTGTTCACTGATGGTTCCTGTCGCATTGTAGGGATGAACCGGAAGTGGAAAGCAGCCGTATGGAGCCCCACATGACAGGTCGCAGAGGCCACTGAAGGAGAAGGTGGATGAAGCCAACTTGCTGAACTCAAAGCTGTTCAACTGGCCCTGGACATTGCTGAAAGAGAGAAGTGGCCAAAACTCTGCCTCTACACTGATTCATGGATGGTAGCCAATGCTCTGTGGGGATGGCTGGAAAGGTGGAAAAAGGCCAACTGGCAATGCAGAAGAAAGCCAATCTGGGCTGCTGATGAGTGGAAAGACATCGCCACCAGGGTAGAGAAACTGTCTGTGAGGGTCCGTCATGTAGATGCCCATGTCCCCAAGACTAGGGCTAATGAAGAGCACCGAAACAATGAGCAGGTAGATCAGGCTGCAAAGATAGAGGTGTCAAAGATAGACTTAGATTGGCAACACAAGGGAGAGTTGTTCCTAGCTCGATGGGCCCATGATGCCTCAGGCCATCAGGGTAGAGATGCCACCTATAAGTGGACACGAGACCGAGGGGTGGATCTAACCATGGACGGTATTTCTCAGGTTATCCATGACTGTGAGACGTGTGCCACGATCAAGCAGGCCAAGTGGTTGAAGCCACTATGGAACAGTGGACGTTACTCCAAATATAAGTATGGGGAAGCCTGACAGATCGACTACATCACACTGCCCCAAACCCACCAAGGCAAGCGCTACGTGCTCACAATGGTAGAAGCCACCACAGGATGGTTGGAAACCTACCCTGTGCCTCATGCCGCTGCCTGTAACACCATCCTGGGACTTGAAAAGCAGGTCCTTTAGAGGCATGGCACCCCTGAGAGGATTGAGTCAGACAATGGGACTCATTTCAAGAACAGCCTTATAAACAGCTGGGCTAGAGAACATGGCATTGAGTGGGTGTACCATATCCCCTAGCATGCACCTGCTGTGGGAAAAGTGGAGAGGTACAATGGACTGTTAAAGATTACCTTGAAAGCGTTGGGTGGGGGATCTTTCAAAAATTGGGAGCAGCATCTAGCAAAGGCCACCTGGATAGTTAACACCCGAGGTTCCACCAACTGAGCAGGCCCAGCCCAATCTAAGATCGTGCATAAAGTAGATGGAGACAAAGTCCCAGCAGTACATCTCAGAGGTTTGTTAAGAAAGACAGTTTAGATCAATTCTACTTCGAATGCAGACAAACCCATTCATGGGGCTGTTTTTGCTCAGGGACCGGGTTGCACATGGTGAATAATGCGGAAAGATGGAACAACACAATGTGTACCTCAAAGAGATCTGATTGTTAAGTGAAAATCATGAATGAATGTCCTTGTCTGTATATAATGTATGTGTTGTTAAGTTAAAATATATATATTAGTTTTGATAATAAGTTGATGATATGGTTATAAGGGGTGGAATGTCCTGAGGTGACTTTATGATACTGGTACCCCAATAGTCTGGTTTATGTTCTATATTAAGTTCTGCACCTTTAAGACTGGCTCTGAGAATGAGAGTGGGGGGAAGAAGAAGCGCGCAGTTTGTGTTAAAGAAAAACTTCACAACCACACATCCCGCTCCTGGACTGTGGTGTGTGCAGCATGGACAGACAGCAGGACAGAGCTTCTCTGTAGCTTTTAGTTAGTTTTAGCTAGCTGAGGCAGAAGAGTTCCCTGGACCTTTGGTTTTTATTCCCTTTTTCTTAGATCTGTGCAAGCCTGCTCTGGACTGAACACCCAGCCAAACCCCGGGAGCTCACACCTGTGGCCCTCCGGGGCCTGGGCCTTGGCACTTTCCAGCACCGAAAGGACTGATAAGAACCTGAGTGAAACGAGCTACACCACATGAAAAGGACTTTTCTTCCCAGACTTGCCATCCCATCGAGCAGTGAGAGGTTTTATTATTTAATATTATTCAATTTCTGTAAAATAAACAGTTTTTTCCACTTCTCTCCAAGGAATTTTATTTTTCCTTTCCCGGAACAGTTGGTGGGGAGGGGGCATTTCCCTGGGGTAATCCCCATTTGGAGTTTTCCTTCTTAATTTGCCCTAAACTAGGACACAACTTCACCAGTCACTTATAAAAAAGCAAAAAAACTCAAAGCAAAAGAGACAAAAACACAAACAAACCAATCAAACCCAAAGAAACCAATCAAACAAATCAATAAAAACCCCAAATAAAAACAAAAACAATGAGAAGTCAGTATTAGTTGTGAGGATATCCCAGCAGGCAAATGGCTGCTTCCTACAGGATCTCCATCAAAAGCCACCTAGAACAACTTCTCCAAAATATATCCAACAGGAGAAATCTAAAAAGTGATCCATGGCAGCTTTGGGGGCAGCTCTGCATTACGGTGAAGGATGAGCATGCAGTGGTACAGATGCAGCACTGCCCACCCTCCAGGCTGCTCTTTGCTCTGCTGAAAGACTCTTGCAGGACTGTGGCCCCTCTCCATGCAATGGAAATCATTGCCACAGCTCTCACTTGAGCCACTGGCATTTCCAGAGCCAGATTCAGGCACAATCCTACAGCCTGTTGAGCTTCTGGGAAAGATCCTGAGCATCTTCAGGCCTAGAAGCACAAAACAGCTCAGGCTCTCCCTGAACTGGCTTTTCAGGGCAGCTTTCCATAACTCTGCAAGATTTCTTCATCCCTCAACACGTCTGACTTTATGTGCAATTATGCATTTGGGTTTCTTCCTTCCTTATTCCCGTGTGCCCCTGAGTAACCTTCCACATGGATGGAGGAGATTATGTACAGGACAATTGATTCCTGGATTGCCCTTTGGTTTCACTGTCACTCACTTGAACATGGTCCTCATCTAAGAAGGACTTCCAAGAAATGGGTAGGAGTTTTGGCAAGGAGCAGAAAGCACATTTTCTGCACCAAATTGCCAGCTGATGCGGCTTCCCTGCCAAAATAGTGATTGCCATTCATCTTCCTTGGAAGGATGTGAAGACCCATTCAGAGATCCCAGGCGGGCAGACGGCAGCAGACCCCCATCACTCTGGATGTTCTCCGTCCCTTGCCTGCCTTCAGGAAAACAGGGGATGGGATGGCAGAAAGACACCGGGGTGACGGGGAGTCGGCAGTAACCCCGAGCCATCTTGGCATTTTTCACCCTTTGTCCTGCCCTTAGGAACAGAGGAGAGGGGAAGATACTGGGAGGTATACATTAAAAAAAAATGAGGGACTTCACAGAAGCCAAAAAACAATCCACAGGAAGGGCCGTACCGTCCATAATCATCCATAATATTAATATCGTCCATAAAAGACCTTCCCATGTATGTTAAAAAATCAAAACCGTCCATAATACGTCTCGTTGGGTGATGTTCGATGTTTGTCCCAGTGTCTGGTCTCTCAGCTCCCACACCTCCATAAGCCCTTTTCCCCCGTGGCCCTGAGGCACTCCCAACTTGGCCCTCCTGCCAGGTATTCTCGAGTCCTCCTTTCTAAGGCGAGAGTCTCGCCGGCTCTCGAGCCAACAGCCGGGGATTTACGGAGTGTCCATGGAGCCGCTCCTGCTTTTCTCCTGGTGCCTCACTGGATGCCATGCATTCTCCACCATTTGTTGTAGCCCGCAACTGCAGGATCAGGTCCAGGGATGATATTTTCTTGAAACCAGCATGTACTACAACGAGAAGCGCCTCTGTTCATGAAACCATTTATTCAACACAGGAACAACTCCGATCCAGAACAGGGAGCCCCAAACAAAGGCAGAGCAGGGGTTTTTGAGGGACAGAACTCTTGAGGGTCTCCACCCTCAGGCCTAGGGACCACTAGAAACAGAACAAAGGAGAAACCCCCAGGGACTGAAACCCAATCAGAACTCCTGGGCCACCCTTCACAAGGGGTTTGGGGTGGGACAACTTCATCCAGGGCTCACAGGCCCATCTCCCAAAGCAGGAGGTCAAAATTCACTAGCTTGGCTTACAGCCATGCCTCTCCTGTAACAATGCTTATCTGAAACTAACTCTTTGCCTCCCTGAAGCACCTCCCAACGTTTGATGCTGTCTCTTTCCATGGTGATCACTCTCTCTCTCTTCCCCTATCTCTGGAAAAAAGGATGAATTTGCAAGACTCACGTGAGTAGTGAGCGGGTTCAACTCTTGCCCAGGACTTGTGGATGGTCCCGGGATCTCTGCCGGAGCAGCGGCTGGAGCTTTCTGCGCTCGAAGATTTTTTTCCATGGCTGCTGTGGGGAGTGTGGCCATTATCTGAGCACAAAGCTGCAAGCTCCTATCTTTCCCTGCCTTTAGTGGGCAGTGTGTGGTGAAACTGAGCAGCGGCAGCAAGTGCAGGCCAGGCAGGGAGCGGCCTGGCCCGGCAGCCCCGCTGTGCAAGGCCCAGCCAAGCCTCTGAGAAGGGGCTCCTGTCACTTGCCAGTCTCCATCTGTCTCCCCGGGAAGCGCAGAGCTGCGGCCAGCCCCGCTCCCCTCCCGTGGCCTTGGCTGGCCTGGGGGGAAGGAGGCTGAAGCGGAGCCCTGGCACCTCTTGAAAAGGCGGAAAGCAAAGAGAGCAAGAAATTGCCGGCCTTAGGTCTTCAAGTGGTGTTCCCAGGTTGACGTCACTTTTCAATGGTCCAAACTGCTGTCAGTTCACAGCAAGGGCCACTTGTTGGCCAGGAGAAAATCTTTGTGGCATTTTGAGGAGATTTGGGGAATTTTGAGGGATTTTTGTTGAAGTTTATCGGATCTTGAGGAGATTGAAATAATTTTGCCTGATTTTTGTGGGATTTTTGTGGAATTTGTAAAATATTTCTGGAATTTTGTGTGATATTTAGAAGATTTAAATAATTTGGTGGATTTTTGTGGAGATTTTGTGGGATTTTTCTAAAATTTTGAGGGATTTTTCTGTAATTTTTGGAAATTTTTGGCATTTTGTGGGATGTTACTGGAATTTGGTAATGTTTTGAGATTATTTAAAGAATTTTGTGGTATTTTACTGGAATTTTGTGGATTTTTCTGGTATTCTGTGGGATTTTGAGGACTTTTGAAGAATTTTGATGAATTTTTCTTAGATTTTGAGATTTGTGGAGAGGTTTTGGTATGTTTTTGGAACTTGGTAGAGTTTTCAGAAGTTTTAGGGAATTTTGTGGAATTTTTCTGGAATTTTGTGTGGCTTTTGAAGAATTTTGTTGGATGTTTCTGGAATTTTGTGGAAATTGTAGGAGATTTTTTTGGGATGTTCCTGGAATTTGGTTGGGTTATGAGGAGATGTAGGGAATTTTGTTGGATTTTTATTGAATTTTGTGGAAATTTGTGGGAATTTTGACAGATTTTTCTGGAATTTGGAGGATTTTTGTGGAATTTTGGGGGATATTGATGAGATTTAGGGATTTTGAGGGATTTTCTTTGAATTTTATCTAAATTAGTGTAGATTTTGTGGGATGTTTCTTGAATTTGCTCGGATATTGAAGAGATTTTGTGGAATTTTTCAGAAATTTAATGGGGCTTTTCAAAAATTTTGTGGGATTCTGAGGAGACTTGAAGAATTTTGAAGAATTTTTTGTTGGATTTTGTAGAAATTTGTGGAGATTTACTGGGATTTTCAAGAATTTTGTGGGATATTGAGGAGATTTAAGGTTTTTGAGGCATTTGCCATAGATTTTGTGGAAATCTGTGGAGATTTTGTGGGATGTTTGTGGAATTTGTTGGGTTTTGGTATGATTTAGGGAATTTTGTGGGGTATTCCTGGAATTTTTTGTGGCTTTTCAAGAATTCTGAGGTATTTTGAAAAGATTTTGGGATTTTTGTGGGATTTTTCTGCAATTTTGTTGGATATTGAGGAGATTTTGTGGGATTTTTCTGCAATTTTGAGGGACTTTTCTGGAATTTTGTGGGATTCTGCCGAGAATTGACCAATTATCAGGAATTTTTCTTAAATTTTGTGGAAACTTCTGGAGATTTTGTGGGAATTTTGTGGAATTTTGGGGGATATTGATGAGATTTTGGGATTTTGAGGGATTTTCCTTGAATTTTGTGGAAATTGGTGGGGATTTTGTGGGATATTCCTGGAATTTGGTAGGGTTTTGAGGAGATTTACCATATTTTTGGGGATTTTTCAGGAGTTGTGCTGGATATTGAGGAGATTTTGTGGCATGTTTCTGGAATTCAGTTGGGTTTTGAGAAGATTTTGGGTATTTTGTGGCATGTTCCTGGAATTTGGTAGGGATATAAGATGATTTAAAGAATTTTGAGGGAGTTTCCTTGAATTTTATGGGAATTTGTGGAATTTTGTGGGATGTTCCTACAATTTGGCCGGGTTTTGAGAAGATTTGGTGGGTTGTTTCTGGAACTTTGAGAGACTTTCCTGGAATTTTGTGGGACTCTGCAGAGAACTGACAAAGTATCAGGACTTTTTCAAGTATTTTGTGGGAATTTGTGTAGATTTTTTGGGATGTCTCTGGAATTCAGTCGGGTTTTGAGAAGATTTAGGGCATTGCGTGGCATGTTCCTGGAATTTGGTAGAGTTTTAAGGTGATTTAGGGAATTTTGAGGGATTTTCCTTGAATTTAATGGAAATTTGTAGGGATTTTGTGGGATATTCCTGGAATTTCGTAGGGTTTTGAGGAGATTGAGAGAATTTTGTGGGATTTTTCTTGGATTTTGTGGAAATTTGTGAAGATTTTGTGAGATGTTTCTGGAATTTGGTAGGGTTTAGATTAGATTTAAGGAATTTTGTGGGATTTTTCTGGAATTCAGTGGGGTTCTGAGGAGACCTGAAGGATTTTGAGAAATTTTTCTTAGATTTTGTGGAAACGTGTGGAGATCTTTTGGGATTTTTGTGGAATTCTGTGGGATATTGAGGAGATTTTGTGGTATTTTGCGGGATTTTCCCTGAATTTTGTAGAAATTTGTGTAGACTTTGTGGGATGTTTCTGGAATTTGTTGGGTTTTGGAATGATTTAGGGAATTTTGTGGGATATTTCTGGAATTTTGCGGGGCTTTTCAAGAATTTTGTGGTATTTTGAAAAGAATAAGAGAATTTTGTGGTGTTTTTCCTGAATTTTGTGGGCAATTGTGGAGATTTTATGGGGCATTTCTGGAATTCGGTAGAGTTTTCAGAAGATTTAGGGAATTTTGTGTGTTTTTTGTGGGATTTTGTGGGAATCGGTGGATATTTTGTGGGACATTCCTGTGATTTGGTATGGTTTTGAAAGGATTTAGGGAATTTTGTGGGACTTCTCTGGAATTTTGTGGGTTTTTTCCTTGAAAATTTTGAGGGATTCTGAGGAGACTTGGAGAATTTTGATGAAATTTTTTTTAGATTTTGTGGGAATTTGTGGAGATTCTGTGGGATTTTTTCTGGAATTTTTTGGTGTCATTTCTAGGACTTGGTGTGGTTTTGAGGAGACTTGAAGATTTTTGTGGAGATTTTTCTTAGATTTTGTGGAAAATTGTAGAGGTTTTGTGGGATTTTTGTGGAATTTTGTTGGTTATTGAGGAGGTTTAGGGATTTTGCGTGATTTTTCATGTATTTTGTGGGAATTTCTGGAGATTTTGTGGGATGTTTCTGGAATTTGGTAGGGTTTTGAAAAGACTTAAGGAATTTTGTGGGATTTTTGCTGAATTTTGCTGGATATTGAGGAGATTTTGTGGGGTATTTCTGGAATTTTGTGGGGCTTTTCAAGAATTTTGTGGTATTTTGAAAAGATTTTGGGAATTTTGTGGGATTTTTCTTGAATTTTGTGGGAAGTTGTGGAGATTTTATTGGGTTTTTCTGAAATTTGGTAGGGTTTTCGGAAGATTTAGGGATTTTTGTGGGATTTTTCTGCAATTTTTTTGGATATTGAGGAGATTTTGTTGGATGTTCCTGGAATTTTGTGGGACTTTTCTGGAATTTTGTGGGATTCTGCCGAGAATTGACCAATTATCAGGAATTTCTCTTTTATTTTGTGGACATTTGTAGAGATTTTGTGGGATTTTTGTGGAATTTTGGGGGATTTTGATGAAATTTAGGGATTTTGAGGGATTTTCCTTGAATTTTGTGGAAATTGGTGGGGATTTTGTGGGATATTCCTGGAATTTGGTAGGGTTTTGAGGAGATTGAGGGAATTTTGCGGGATTTTTCTTGGATTTTGTGGAAATTTGTATAGATTTTGTGGGATGCTCCTGGAATTTGGTTGGGGTTAGAGGAAATTGAGGTAATTTTGTGGGATTTTTCTTGGCTCTTATGGAAATTGGTGTAGATTTTGTGTAATGTCCCTGGAATTTGGTGGGGTTTGAGGAGACTGAGGGAATTTTGTGGGATATTTCTTGGATGTTGTGGAAATTGGTGTAGATTTTGTGGGATGTTTCTTGAATTTTCTAGGATATTGAAGAGATTTTGTGGAATTTTTCAGATATTTGGTGGAGCTTTTCAAGAATTTTGTAGGATTCTGAGGAGACCTGAAGGATTTTGAGAAATTTTTCTTAGATTTTGTGGAAACGTGTGGAGATCTTTTGGGATTTTTGTGGAATTCTGTGGGATATTGAGGAGATTTTGTGGTATTTTGCGGGATTTTCCTTGAATTTTGTAGAAATTTGTGTAGATTTTGTGGGATGTTTCTGGAATTTGTTGGGTTTTGGAATGATTTAGGGAATTTTGTGGGATATTTCTGGAATTTTGCGGGGCTTTTCAAGAATTTTGTGGTATTTTGAAAAGAATAAGAGAATTTTGTGGTGTTTTTCCTGAATTTTGTGGGCAATTGTGGAGATTTTATGGGGCATTTCTGGAATTCGGTAGAGTTTTCAGAAGATTTAGGGAATTTTGTGTGTTTTTTGTGGGATTTTGTGGGAATCGGTGGATATTTTGTGGGACATTCCTGTGATTTGGTATGGTTTTGAAAGGATTTAGGGAATTTTGTGGGACTTCTCTGGAATTTTGTGGGGTTTTTTGAGAATTTTGAGGGATTCTGAGGAGACTTGGAGAATTTTGAGGAATTTTTTTTAGATTTTATGGGAATTTGTGGAGATTGTGTGGGATTTTTCTGGAATTATTTGTGCCTTTTCTAGGACTTGGTGTGGTTTTGAGGAGACTTGAAGAATTTTGTGGAGATTTTTCTTAGATTTTGTGGAAAATTGTGGAGGTTTTGTGGGAATTTTGCGGAACTTTGTTGGATATTGAGGAGATTTTGTGGGATGTTTCTGGAATTTGTTGGATTTGGAATGATTTAAGAAGTCTTGTGGAATATTTCTGGAATTTTGTGGGGCTTTTCAAGAATTTTGTGGTATTTTGAAAAGATTTAGGGAATTTTGTGGAGTTTTTCTTGAATTTTGTGGGAAGTTGTGGAGATTTTATGGGATGTTCCTGGAATTTGGTAGGGTTTTTTGAGGAGATTTAGGGAATTTTGTGGGATTTTTCTGGTATTTTGTGGGAAATTGTGGAGATTTTATGGGGTTTTTCTGGAATTTGGTAGAGTTTTGAGGAGATTTAGGGAATTTTGTGGGAGTTTTCTGGAATTTTGTGGAGATTTGTGTAGATTTTGTGGGATGTTTCTGGAATTTGTTGGGGTTTGTAATGATTTAGGAAATTTTGTGGGATATTTCTGGAATTTTGCGGGGCTTTTCAAGAATTTTGTGGTATTTTGAAAAGAATAAGAGAATTTTGTGGTGTTTTTCCTGAATTTTGTGGGCAATTGTGGAGATTTTTTTATGGGGTGTTTCTGGAATTCGGTAGAGTTTTCAGAAGATTTAGGGAATTTTGAGTGTTTCCTGGAATTATGTGGGATTCTGCCGAGAATTGACCAATTATCAGGAATTTCTCTTATATTTTGTGGAAATTTGTAGAGATTTTGTGGGATTTTGGTGAAATTTTGGGGGATATTGATGCGATTTAGGGATTTTGAGGGATTTTCCTTGAATTTTGTGGAAATTGGTGGGGATTTTGTGGGATATTCCTGGAATTTGGTAGGGTTTTGAGGAGATTGAGGGAATTTTGCGGGACTTTTCTGGAATTTTGTGGAGATTGGTGTAGATTTTGTGTAATGTCCCTGGAATTTGGTGGGGTTTGAGGAGACTGAGGGAATTTTGTGGGATATTTCTTGGATGTTGTGGAAATTGGTGTAGATTTTGTGGGATGTTTCTTGAATTTTCTAGGATATTGAAGAGATTTTGTGGAATTTTTCAGATATTTGGTGGAGCTTTTCAAGAATTTTGTAGGATTCTGAGGAGACCTGAAGGATTTTGAGAAATTTTTCTTAGATTTTGTGGAAACGTGTGGAGATCTTTTGGGATTTTTGTGGAATTCTGTGGGATATTGAGGAGATTTTGTGGTATTTTGCGGGATTTTCCCTGAATTTTGTAGAAATTTGTGTAGACTTTGTGGGATGTTTCTGGAATTTGTTGGGTTTTGGAATGATTTAGGGAATTTTGTGGGATATTTCTGGAATTTTGCGGGGCTTTTCAAGAATTTTGTGGTATTTTGAAAAGAATAAGAGAATTTTGTGGTGTTTTTCCTGAATTTTGTGGGCAATTGTGGAGATTTTATGGGGCATTTCTGGAATTCGGTAGAGTTTTCAGAAGATTTAGGGAATTTTGTGTGTTTTTTGTGGGATTTTGTGGGAATCGGTGGATATTTTGTGGGACATTCCTGTGATTTGGTATGGTTTTGAAAGGATTTAGGGAATTTTGTGGGACTTCTCTGGAATTTTGTGGGTTTTTTCCTTGAAAATTTTGAGGGATTCTGAGGAGACTTGGAGAATTTTGATGAAATTTTTTTTAGATTTTGTGGGAATTTGTGGAGATTCTGTGGGATTTTTTCTGGAATTTTTTGGTGTCATTTCTAGGACTTGGTGTGGTTTTGAGGAGACTTGAAGATTTTTGTGGAGATTTTTCTTAGATTTTGTGGAAAATTGTAGAGGTTTTGTGGGATTTTTGTGGAATTTTGTTGGTTATTGAGGAGGTTTAGGGATTTTGCGTGATTTTTCATGTATTTTGTGGGAATTTCTGGAGATTTTGTGGGATGTTTCTGGAATTTGGTAGGGTTTTGAAAAGACTTAAGGAATTTTGTGGGATTTTTGCTGAATTTTGCTGGATATTGAGGAGATTTTGTGGGGTATTTCTGGAATTTTGTGGGGCTTTTCAAGAATTTTGTGGTATTTTGAAAAGATTTTGGGAATTTTGTGGGATTTTTCTTGAATTTTGTGGGAAGTTGTGGAGATTTTATTGGGTTTTTCTGAAATTTGGTAGGGTTTTCGGAAGATTTAGGGATTTTTGTGGGATTTTTCTGCAATTTTTTTGGATATTGAGGAGATTTTGTTGGATGTTCCTGGAATTTTGTGGGACTTTTCTGGAATTTTGTGGGATTCTGCCGAGAATTGACCAATTATCAGGAATTTCTCTTTTATTTTGTGGACATTTGTAGAGATTTTGTGGGATTTTTGTGGAATTTTGGGGGATTTTGATGAAATTTAGGGATTTTGAGGGATTTTCCTTGAATTTTGTGGAAATTGGTGGGGATTTTGTGGGATATTCCTGGAATTTGGTAGGGTTTTGAGGAGATTGAGGGAATTTTGCGGGATTTTTCTTGGATTTTGTGGAAATTTGTATAGATTTTGTGGGATGCTCCTGGAATTTGGTTGGGGTTAGAGGAAATTGAGGTAATTTTGTGGGATTTTTCTTGGCTCTTATGGAAATTGGTGTAGATTTTGTGTAATGTCCCTGGAATTTGGTGGGGTTTGAGGAGACTGAGGGAATTTTGTGGGATATTTCTTGGATGTTGTGGAAATTGGTGTAGATTTTGTGGGATGTTTCTTGAATTTTCTAGGATATTGAAGAGATTTTGTGGAATTTTTCAGATATTTGGTGGAGCTTTTCAAGAATTTTGTAGGATTCTGAGGAGACCTGAAGGATTTTGAGAAATTTTTCTTAGATTTTGTGGAAACGTGTGGAGATCTTTTGGGATTTTTGTGGAATTCTGTGGGATATTGAGGAGATTTTGTGGTATTTTGCGGGATTTTCCTTGAATTTTGTAGAAATTTGTGTAGATTTTGTGGGATGTTTCTGGAATTTGTTGGGTTTTGGAATGATTTAGGGAATTTTGTGGGATATTTCTGGAATTTTGCGGGGCTTTTCAAGAATTTTGTGGTATTTTGAAAAGAATAAGAGAATTTTGTGGTGTTTTTCCTGAATTTTGTGGGCAATTGTGGAGATTTTATGGGGCATTTCTGGAATTCGGTAGAGTTTTCAGAAGATTTAGGGAATTTTGTGTGTTTTTTGTGGGATTTTGTGGGAATCGGTGGATATTTTGTGGGACATTCCTGTGATTTGGTATGGTTTTGAAAGGATTTAGGGAATTTTGTGGGACTTCTCTGGAATTTTGTGGGGTTTTTTGAGAATTTTGAGGGATTCTGAGGAGACTTGGAGAATTTTGAGGAATTTTTTTTAGATTTTATGGGAATTTGTGGAGATTGTGTGGGATTTTTCTGGAATTATTTGTGCCTTTTCTAGGACTTGGTGTGGTTTTGAGGAGACTTGAAGAATTTTGTGGAGATTTTTCTTAGATTTTGTGGAAAATTGTGGAGGTTTTGTGGGAATTTTGCGGAACTTTGTTGGATATTGAGGAGATTTTGTGGGATGTTTCTGGAATTTGTTGGATTTGGAATGATTTAAGAAGTCTTGTGGAATATTTCTGGAATTTTGTGGGGCTTTTCAAGAATTTTGTGGTATTTTGAAAAGATTTAGGGAATTTTGTGGAGTTTTTCTTGAATTTTGTGGGAAGTTGTGGAGATTTTATGGGATGTTCCTGGAATTTGGTAGGGTTTTTTGAGGAGATTTAGGGAATTTTGTGGGATTTTTCTGGTATTTTGTGGGAAATTGTGGAGATTTTATGGGGTTTTTCTGGAATTTGGTAGAGTTTTGAGGAGATTTAGGGAATTTTGTGGGAGTTTTCTGGAATTTTGTGGAGATTTGTGTAGATTTTGTGGGATGTTTCTGGAATTTGTTGGGGTTTGTAATGATTTAGGAAATTTTGTGGGATATTTCTGGAATTTTGCGGGGCTTTTCAAGAATTTTGTGGTATTTTGAAAAGAATAAGAGAATTTTGTGGTGTTTTTCCTGAATTTTGTGGGCAATTGTGGAGATTTTTTTATGGGGTGTTTCTGGAATTCGGTAGAGTTTTCAGAAGATTTAGGGAATTTTGAGTGTTTCCTGGAATTATGTGGGATTCTGCCGAGAATTGACCAATTATCAGGAATTTCTCTTATATTTTGTGGAAATTTGTAGAGATTTTGTGGGATTTTGGTGAAATTTTGGGGGATATTGATGCGATTTAGGGATTTTGAGGGATTTTCCTTGAATTTTGTGGAAATTGGTGGGGATTTTGTGGGATATTCCTGGAATTTGGTAGGGTTTTGAGGAGATTGAGGGAATTTTGCGGGACTTTTCTGGAATTTTGTGGAGATTGGTGTAGATTTTGTGTAATGTCCCTGGAATTTGGTGGGGTTTGAGGAGACTGAGGGAATTTTGTGGGATATTTCTTGGATGTTGTGGAAATTGGTGTAGATTTTGTGGGATGTTTCTTGAATTTTCTAGGATATTGAAGAGATTTTGTGGAATTTTTCAGATATTTGGTGGAGCTTTTCAAGAATTTTGTAGGATTCTGAGGAGACCTGAAGGATTTTGAGAAATTTTTCTTAGATTTTGTGGAAACGTGTGGAGATCTTTTGGGATTTTTGTGGAATTCTGTGGGATATTGAGGAGATTTTGTGGTATTTTGCGGGATTTTCCTTGAATTTTGTAGAAATTTGTGTAGATTTTGTGGGATGTTTCTGGAATTTGTTGGGTTTTGGAATGATTTAGGGAATTTTGTGGGATATTTCTGGAATTTTGCGGGGCTTTTCAAGAATTTTGTGGTATTTTGAAAAGAATAAGAGAATTTTGTGGTGTTTTTCCTGAATTTTGTGGGCAATTGTGGAGATTTTATGGGGCATTTCTGGAATTCGGTAGAGTTTTCAGAAGATTTAGGGAATTTTGTGTGTTTTTTGTGGGATTTTGTGGGAATCGGTGGATATTTTGTGGGACATTCCTGTGATTTGGTATGGTTTTGAAATGATTGAGGGAATTTTGTGGGACTTCTCTGGAATTTTGTGGGGATTTGTGTAGATTTTGTGGGATGTTTCTGGAATTTGGTAGAGTTTTTAGAAGATTTAGGGAATTTTGAGTGTTTCCTGGAATTATGTGGGATTCTGCCGAGAATTGACCAATTATCAGGAATTTCTCTTATATTTTGTGGACATTTGTAGAGATTTTTTGGGATTTTTGTGTAATTTTGGGGGATATTGATGAGATTTAGAGATTTTGAGGGATTTTCCTTGAATTTTGTGTAAATTGGTGGGGATTTTGTGGGATATTCCTGGAATTTGGTAGGGTTTTGAGGAGATTGAGGGAATTTTTTGGGAGTTTTCTGGAATTTTGTGGAGAATTGTGAATATTTTGTGGGATGCTTCTGGAAATTGTTGGGCTTTGGAATGATTTAGGGAATTTTGTCGGATATTTCTGGAACTTTGTGGGAAATTGTGGAGATTTTATGGGGTTTTTCTGGAATTTGTTAGGGTTTTTGATGAGATTTAGGGAATTTTGCGGGACTTTTCTGGAATTTTGTGGAAATTGGTGTAGATTTTGTGTAATGTCCCTGGAATTTGGCTGGGGTTTGAACAGATCGAGGGAATTTTGTGGGATTTTTCTTGGATTTTGTGGAAATTGGTGTAGATTTTGTGGGATGTTTCTTGAATTTTATTAAATATTGAAGAGATTTTGTGGAATTTTTCAGAAATTTGGTGGAGCTTTTGAAGAATTTTGTGAGATTCTGAGGCGACTTGAAGAATTTTGAAGACTTTTTTCTTAGATTTTGTAGAAATTTGTGGAGATTTTGTGGGATTTTGTGGAATTTTGGGTGGCATTGACGAGATTTAGGGTGTTTGTGGAATTTTTCATGTATTTTGTGGAAATTTGTGGAGATTTTGTGGGATGTTTCTGGAATTCAGTTGGGTTTGGAGGAGATTTAGGGCATTCTGGGGCATGTTCCTGGAATTTGGTAGGGTTTTTGGTGATTTAGGGAATTTTGTGGGATTTTGCTTGTATTTATCGGAAATTTGTGGGGATTTTGTGGGATATTCCTGGAATTTCGTAGGGTTTTGAGGAGATTTAGGGAATTTTGTAGGATTTTTCTTGAATTTGATGGAAATTTGTGTAGATTTTATGGGATATTCCTGGAATTAGATAGGGTTTTGAGGAGATTTTGGGAATTCTGCAGGATTTTTCTTGGATTTTGTGGAAATTTGGGAAGATTTTGTGGGATGCTTCTGTAATTTGGAAGGGTATTCAGAAGATTTTGGGAATTCTGTTGGATTTTTCTGGAATTTTGTGGATTTTTCTGGAATTCTGTGGGATTCTGAGGAGACCTGAAGGATTTTGTGGAATTTTTCTAAGATTTTGTGGGAATTCTTGGAGATTCTGTGGGTTTTTTCTGTAATTTTGTGGGCATTTTCAAGGACTTGGTGTGGTTTGGAGGAGACTTGAAGAATTTTGAGGAATTTTTCTTAGATTTTGTGGAAAATTGTGGAGGTGTTGTGGGATTTTTGTGGAATTTTGATGGATATTGTGGAGATTTATGGATTTTGAGGGATTTTTCATGTATTTTGTGGGAATTTGTGGAGATTTTGTAGGATGTTTCTGGAATTTGTTAGGGTTTTGAGGAGATTTAGGGAATTTTGTGGGATTTTTCTTGGATTTTGTGGAAAATTGTGGAGATTTTGTGGGATGTTTCTGGAATTTGGTAGAGTTTTCTGAATGTTTAGAAATTTTTTCGGATTTTTCAGGAACTTTGTGTATTTTTCTGGAATTTTGTCATATTTTGGCAAAATTTAACTAATTTTGAGGGATTTTTCTTGAGTTTTGTGAAAATTGGTGGAGATTTTGTTGCATGTTTCTTGATTTTTGTCCGGGACTTTTATGGATTTTTTTGGATTCTGTGGGGACTTGAAGGCCCGTCTCCCCTAGGAACACGCACGTCCTGCCCGCCCGAGTGGATCGGCCTGCGCTGCTACCACGGCCATGGGGCGACCATCTGGTCCCTGGGTGTGCTGCTGTTTGAGATGGTGTGCGGGTACTTACCCTTGGAGAAGGAGCGAGACATCGTGTTGGGGCAGCTCTTCTTCCCGCAGGAGGTCTCTCCAGGTTGGGATGCGGCCTGAAGAAGGCAGGCTTTGGCAGGAGGCACCGCGCAGCCCAGCCCGGCCCTCCCGCAGCTGCGCGGGACGTCCATGAGGCCTCAAGGGCCGACTGCAGCAGGTGGCCCGTGGCAGGCTGGGTGTGGCACGCTTGGCTGAAGGAGGGGACGCTTGTCCTGCCGTGCCGCTCTCCCACCAAGGGCAACTCCGAGCACACGCAGCGTGGCCCGGCTTCAGCAGGCGCCGGGAGCAGCTGGGCAGGAGCCTTCTGCAAGTGAGCGCCGCTTTCTGCCTTCTCTTCCCAGAGTGCCAACATCTGATCCGCTGCTGTTTGTCCAAGCACCCCATGGCTCGGCCAGTGCTGGAGTAGATCTTCTACCACCCTTGGGTGTTGGGCGGCCATTTCTGATGCCTCGTCACAGCCTCTGCAGCACCCAGTTCCCGTGTCCTACGCTGGACCGAGGGCCCAGGAAATAAAAGAACCCAAAACCCAGTGCGGCCTGGCAAGTCTGGTCCTTGTTAGCAACTTCAGCTAAGGGAATCTCTTGGCAAAAGGGGTAATCAGAGAGTTCCCTTCAGCCTTTGTCAAGCTTTTGATGTTTTTCTTCCAGGTTATCCCTCAAAATCAGAGAGCAGTAGAGACTGCACAAGTCCCCCCAAATGGGTGGGAGGCAGAGACTACTCCCAGGCCCCTCAAAACTGGAGGAGGATGGAGACAATCCCTGGGCCCCCAACACTAAAGGGAGATAAAACCCGCCCCCCCCAAAATAAGGGATGGATGGAGCCCACAGCGGCCCCGAAGTCAGAGGGGGAAGGGGAGACTGCCAGCCCCCCTAAAGATGAGGGCAATTGTGCTTGTGCCAGCCCCGCAAATTGCAAGGGGACAGAGAACACCCCTGGCCTGGCAAAGGGCCAAGAGCGGCCAGGGGCTGCCAGGATGGTGACAACACTGGCACCCCCCAAATCAGAGAGGGACAAAGAGCCCGCACAGGCTTCCCAGGAGAAGAAAGGGGGCAGCAAATATCCCCTGTCCCCTTAAGTCGGAGGGGCACAGACACAACACCCACTCCCCCCATAGTGGAGGGGGTCAGACACAAAAGGCCCCACAAAAAGAGCATGGAAAACCAAGATCACTGCTGGCCCCACAAAGGTAAGGAGGGTGGATCAACTCCCCATCTGTCTTAGTTTTGGAAGACAGGTGTCTGCTAGGGACGGCAGGGGCCTCCCTTGGAATGAAAATGTAGACCCCGTCCCTCTGAATCATTATAATTTGTAACTCAAGGGGCTCTCAGGCAGAGATCTGGGGATAGGAATAACAGTTCTTTACTAGTGTGTATAACGAAGCACACAAACAACAATAACTACAGTGTTAACAACAAAACAGAACCAAGGACCCCGTGACAGCCTTCTCGGCCGGGATGGGAAGGGATGGAGGAGAGGCTTTGCTTCACAAACCCCCTTGGGTTGGCAGTCAGTGCCAGTGCTCCTGCAGGGCTCTGAGGAACACTCATCTGGAACAGCAGGGATGAGCTGAGATCCTGGGCCGGTGGCTGAGGTGGATCAGCAGCTCCGTGGTGGTGCCTGGCACAGCCACACGTCCCTACAAGACAGGGGGTGTGAGGCCACCAAGGAAGAGGGAAGAAGGAGGACAAGAAGCAGCAGCTCAATCTGGGTGATGGAGAATTCCCTTTTCTCCTCAGCAACAGCTCCCAGCAATGTGTTTGTCTCTGAAGCTGAAGAAGCCGCCAAACTGTGCCCACCTTCCCCTTTTCCTGCCCCCTTCCCTCCTGGGCCCAGCTAAAATCTTTGTGTTTCCCAAGTACCACCCGCAGTCAGGTTTTCCCCACAACTAATGGGTAAAAATTCCACAGTTGAGCCAGAACTAAAAGAAGGACACCTAACCCCCAACAGCTTCTCATCTCCATCTCTTTGCACTCCAAAAGCCAGGGGGGATCGATCTGTCACCTCAAAACAACTCAATCCCACTGAAAACAGCTCCATTTAACCCCAAAAGGGCTCAATCCCAACTCAAAAGGACTTGTTCCGCCTCAGAAAATCTCAACCCCACACCAAAATTACTCAGATCAACAAATGCCAGGTGAGATGGAGGTGGAAGGTGTTCTGGTTTAGGGAAAATTTGGAAGAAAACCTCTGAATGGGGTCCCTGTAAAAAGCAAATTAAGTTGCGCCTCCCCCGAATATTTCAGCTTAAACATTTTCTTGGAGAAAAGTGGAAAAACACAGTTTACTTAACAATCAAAGTATCTACAAGCATGAGCAAGATGAATAATATTAAAGAATAAATCCTCTGGCTGTTTGAAGAGATGGCAAAGCCAGAAAAGTCCTTTCCATGGGGTGTAGCTCAGCTCGCTCAGTCTCGTATCAGTTCCTCCGGCGCTGGAAGGGGCCCAGGCCCAGGCCCCCGTGGGCCACAGCCGTGAGCTCCCGGGGTTTGTCTGGGTTCTCAGTCCAGAGCAGCTTTGAACAGATCCAAGGAAAAAGGCAAAAAACACTCTGGGGAACAACTGTGCCTCAGCTAGCTAAAAAACAACTAAACTAAACTAAAAACTAACGAAAAAGGAAACTGAACTAAAGTGCCTAGAAGCAAAGGAGAGCTCTGTCCCACTGTCTGTCCCTGCTGCAGACAACACAGGCCGGGGAAGCGTGCGGGGCAGTGAGTGCCATTTCTGCAAACACACTGCAGCTTCTTCTTCCCCCCCTTGGCTCTCAGAGCCAGTCTTGAAGGTGCAGAACTTAATAGGCAGCAGAAAGAGAACAGAGGCCTGGGGATCCAAGGATCATAAAGTCACCCCAGGCCAGAAGGAGGTTGGGAGAAGTGGGATCCACATTTGGAGCGGTGGGATGGGGATTGTGTGGGGCTGGCTGGCTGGGCTGTATTGGATAGGAAATCAAACTTTGAGAGTTCCTGACTTGTGTCCCATTCATTTTCAGTCAGGTGTACCTCTGTTTGCAGAGTGTCGCTGTGGCACTCGAGACGGACACACGACGCAGCGAGGTTCACATGGCAAGAGGAACCTTTATTGTTCAGAAGCTGCTTTTCCATGGTTGACTGTGGGGGCTGGGGAACCCGGTGATTCAGAGATCCTGGCCCTCCCTTGGAGGCAAGATACTTTTTTCTAAGAGAGGGTAAAGTATCAGTCCCAGCAATCTTTGAGTTAGTTATTTTAAACTGTTACACTCCATTGCTGTTCTCCCCTGCCATCCCACCCCCATACCTGTATCCCAGTTTCCCCCAGCCCCTCTCCTCCCCTATAAATAGCCCAGTTTATCCCCTGGTCCAGAGAGCTGCTGTCACTGGCTCCCTTCGCCGAGGGCCCGGATGTAATAAAGGCCAGTTCTCTGCGGAACGCCACACAGCGCTCTGCTCTCTCCCTCCGTGTCGCCTGCACGCTGCCGCTGAGCTGAGCTGAGCTGAAATCACTCGCCGGGCAGAGGACGTGTCTGTGCCCCGGGCAGCCCAACCGCGGAGCGCTTTTCCGGGAGTCATGGCACCCCTGCCACCTCCACCGCCGCCGCAACCTATGAGAAAGCACAGCTGGGTTCTGCTCAGGGCATTTCAAACTACCTGGGCTATTTGGGACTTGCCCTTGCAAAGGCAGCATCTCAGGAAAAGTCCAAGTTACTCTTCATGGACTCCCAGCATGTGTTGCCTTGGAAGGGACCTTAAAGCTCCACTTGTTCCAACTCTCAGCACACTCACGACACCTTCCCCTAGACCAGCTTGCTCCAAGCCCCATCCAACCTGGCCTTCAACCCTTCCAAGGCTCAGACAATCACAGCTTCTCTGCAACCTGGTCTATTCCTCCCACATCTAAAATCATACCAAACTTAGCAGCCTAAGAAATTGATTTTTATTCAATATCTCCATTTTTCTAGGGAAGAAATATGGCAAAACTTGTTTGCATCTGACTTTGCAAAGTCAACACGAGCTCTTCAGAAAGGGCTGCCGCCTGCCCACTTTTCTTATTTTTGCCCATTTGGTGGAACATTTGCACTCTGTTGTTGTTTGGAGCAGTATTTTAATGTATCTGGCTGAGGCTGCTTCAAGTAGTCCAGTGAGATATCAGGGTGTGAGGGGTGGAAAACTGAGCTCTTACACACCCAGTACTTCTCATGTTGGAAGTCTTCAATCCCACCTCTCTGGTGGCATGAAATAGGTGCTACTCATCCCATTTCTAAAGTATTGTGCATCAAGCTGACACTCTTCGAAGACTTCAAAATCAAAAAGCCAATTGAAACAAACCTCTGCTCCTTTCCATTTGCTCTGTTCCACAGTTTAGGAGAGAAGACAGGAGACAAAGATTGTTTTGGCAACAATGTTTTCAGGACTCTAAAAAGAGTATCAAAACCACTCTGCCACACTCTCAGCTCTTGCAGCCCCAAAAAGCACTGGCTGCCTTTGCTCACAGACTCACAATTGTGGTGGCATTTCTAGCACACCACAGGACAGAGACGTTTTCCCTTTTCTCCTGGAAATACCTACAGCACTTCTGGGTAGCAAGGCAAACATGAGTCTCTTTTAGTGGCCCTTGAAATTGGACATGTGAAATGAGGTACACAAAGCCACAGGCCAGCTGAACCTGGGATCTCTGAATGGCTCTTCACATTCGTCCCAGGAAGATGAATGGCAATCACTATTTTGGCAGGGAAACTACATCAGCTGGCAATTTGGTGTAGAAAATGTGCTTTCTGCTCCTCTCACAGCCAAAACTCCTACCCATTTCTTGGAAGTCCTTCTTAGATGAGGACCATGTTCAAGTGAGTGGCAGTGAAGCCAAATGGCAATCCAGGAATCAATTGTCCTGTACACAATCTCCTCCATCCACGTGGAAGGTTACTCAGGGCCACATAGGAGGAAGGAAGGAAGAAACCCAAATGCATAATTGCACATAAAGTCAGACGTGTTGAGGGATGAAGAAATCTTGCAGAGATATGAAAAGCTGCCCTGAAAAGCCAGTTCAGGGAGAGCCTGAGCTGTTTTGTGCTTCTAGGCGTGAAGATGCTCAGGACCTTTCCCAGATGCTCAGCAGGCTGTAGGATTGTGCCTGAATCTGGCTCTGGAAATGCCAGTGCCTCAAGTGAGAGCTGTGGCCATGATTTCCATTGCATGGAGAGGGGCCACAGTCGTGCAAGAGTCTTTCAGCAGAGCAAAGAGCAGCCTGGAGGGTGGGCAGTGCTGCATCTGTACCACTGCATGCTCGTCCTTCACCGTAATGCAGAGCTGCCCCCAAAGCTGCCATGGATCACTTTTTAGATTTCTCCTGTTGGATATATTTTGGAGAAGTTTTTCTAGATGGCTTTGGATGGAGATCCTGTAGGAAGCAGCCATTCGCCTGCTGGGATATCCTTACAACTAATCCTAACTTCTCATTGCCTTTGGTTTTATTTGGGGTTTTTTATCCATTTGTTTGATTGGTTTCTTTGGGTTTGTTTCTTTGTGTTTTTGTCTCTTTTGGTTTGAGTTTTTTTGCTTTTTTATAAATGGCTGGTGAAGTTGCAACAGCCAAACTCCAGAAAATGTAAACCAGGCTTGACTTTCTAGAAACGACTTTTGGCTGGCTTTAGCTGCATTCCCTAGGATCAGCATCACCAGGAGATATTTCCAGGTTTGGCTCTGCATCATCAGCTTGCCCAGATGTTGTTCAGTGTTTCACCAATGGAGAAGACAATGGATATTTTGCCAAAGCTCCTTTCAAAAAACCAAACTTGGGGCAGCACGACAGAAAAGAAGAGAAGGAAATATTCCCCAGTTACAACAGAGCCACAGTCCCACCATTTTCCCCTCCACTTTTCTTGATTTTCTACATTTAGAGGCAAAGCTTCCATCTCCAAAAGCTTCCATCTCTCACTTCCTGATGCTCTTTGCTACCCTTGAGCCTTGACCCCCACGCATCGCACTGCTGTCCATGTGGGGCTGGGGATGCTCAGCCTGGAAAGAGAAGGTGCTGGGGAGGCCTCCCTGCAGCTCTAGGAAAGATGGGCACAGAGAGGAGAAGCCTTTCAAGTGCAGGAGTGAGATTGAAGTTGCATCTAATGAAGCTGCTCTTTTACACTCCGGCTGCTGGGGCACTGGCCCAGGCTGTGCACACAGCCTGGGGATGCTCCATCCTTGGCAACATCCAAGGCCAGCTGGGAGCAGGGCTCTGAGCAACATATTCTGGGGGAAGATTGCTCCGCTTGGAACAAGATGGTCTTTAGGCTCCCTTCCAAGCCCAGCCACCCAGGGATTCCATCATTCCATGGTCTCCGTTGTCCCCTTCAACCTGGGCCTGGGCTCCTGGCACTGATGTCACAGTGCACGCTCCAGCTCGAACTTCCAGCATCCAGCAACGGCCACAACACAACCCTTGGCTCCTTGTGTCAGCACTCTCTTCAGAGTTCTCCAAGCCTACCCCTATCACCTTCCTTGTCACATTCTCCCTGATAGCCTCAGCAGTCCCCAAAACTCGCTGTTGTGTGCATTTTGTTCTCCATCCCATCCCGATGTCTACATTTGCTCCAAAGAAGGTATGGTACTATTCCATGGAGGTGGACACCCCGCAGCTGCCTGGGTGGGCCGGAGCAGTGTGGGACAGTGTGGGAAAGGGACCCCACTGGGAGATTTTGCTTCCTCTGCAGGCTGTCCCAGACCGAGAGGAGGAGATGGAGGTTGATACACCAATTAATTGTGAAGAGAAGATGGAAGTGGATGGAGATCAAGAGATGGACGTAGATGTGGATGAGACAGAAGAAGAAATGGAGGTCAAAATGCAAGATGATACTGAGGAGATGGAAATCGATGAAAGAGACGAGGAGGAGGACATGGTGTTGGGATGAAGACTGATGCCAGCAGCAGAGCAGGCAGGTGCTCCCCACGGGCAGAGTGGGTCCCCTGCTGCCAGGCTGGGGCTGGGCTGGGCACTCCCTGCTCAGGGACACGCTAGCCCATGCACTGGATTCTGGTGGCCATCCCTGGCCTGGCCTGGCCTTGCTTTGGGCCACACAAGCCCTGTTCCAGTGCCTGGGCCACAGCCCCCAGCCCCAGCCAGGCTCACTTCTGGCAGCAGAGTCCCACTGTGCCAGTGTCCCAGCCCGGGAGCACATGGAACACCCCTCCATGCCTGACTGCACTCACCGTGCTACTTGTTTTTCTTCCAGGACTGAGGGACACCACAGACTGAGATGGCTCCCTTCTGTATATATGTTTTATAGTTGTTGTCTTATGATAGATATTTTAGGGTTTGTTTAATTTCTGTAAATACGTTTCATATAGTTTGGTTAGATAAGTTCTTAGGTAAATAGGTTCTATTGTTTGTTGTTGTTGTTACCAATAAAATGAATATGTAAATACGTTGTGTAGTTCATTCTTGTTCCTTTTCTTCTACAAATAAACATTCTTTGTTTTTCACACCCCAGTTCTCTTTGCATTTGCTTTAGGCACATTTGCAAAATTGTGCTTTCCACTGGCTCCAGGTTCCTAGGGCTGGATGTCCCGGAGGGAGCTGGCACAGCCACCCCAGGACTGGGCTCCCTGTGCACAGGGGGTCCCACTGACAGAGCTCACCCTCTCCTTGCAGTTTCTCTGGACACACTTGGGAGCTGCAGGGGCAAATCCCAGTGGGCCCTGTCCCTTGGCATCCCACATGGGAGCAGGGCTCAGCCTCATCCATGGCTCTTCCCTGGTTAGCCCCAGGGCTAAGGAGGCTGCACTGAGCTGCGGGCAGCCTGCTTCCTGGGCACCCTGAGGGGCTGGAGCCAGCCTGGAGGGAGCCTCAGCACAGGGGCCTCTGGCCTACATGCACCAACATTTCCTTTGGAAACCCCCTCTGTCACCACACTCTGCTACAAGCACAACATCAATTGTTCCTCCTACTTCAAGGGGAGACCTGAATTGGCACAAATTGGTCCCTTGGACTTTCTAGCACAGCAAATGTCAGCGCTTGCAATCCCTGTTCTGCACTCCCTGCTTGCCCACCAAAACATTGGAACCTGCCAGAACATCTTGAATTAGCACCAACCTGCAGAGAGCTACAGGGGGAGAACCTACCCCAAACCACACAGGGACATTGGTGGGCTGGGGCAGAGCTGAAACTAAAGTATTTTAATGCCAAGAGAGAGGATTTTTTATTGCTGAATTCATTCTCCCATGACAAGAATGAAAGCTTTCAGTCTCCTCACCTGTCACACATGTCTATTGCCAAGGTTTGCATCTGGGTTACGTCTGATTTTTATTCATCTCTTCACAACTCTGATGGTTTTCCTGCCTAAGGTGCAGAGATGATATTTCAGAGCCAGATGAGCTCAGCACAGCTTGTGCAACACACAGGATTTCCAGACCCAGAGATTCAGGCCATGCAAACTGATACTTTTTTGTCTCTGTGCAAAGATCACCATAAGGATGTCAGTGATGTACCACACACTTCCCAGAGCTGTCCCTTCTATCCAGCTCTCCCCAGTCACTTCACACACTTCACTCCAAGCAGGTTCTGATAGAGTTCAGTAGCACATGGGATTTCATCCTGGCTTTTCTTCATTTTCTCCTGAGCTGTCTCCTGACACAGTGTGTGGACACTGCAACAGCACGAACGTGGCACCTCCCTGACACTGAGATTCATGTCACAACTTTTCATCAAAAGCAGCAAAGAAATGATTCCCACTGGGTCCCACACGGCTCCCTGGCAACTTTGTGCTGCTGCAGCTCCAGCACCAGGCCTGGTGCACAGGAATTTCAGGAGGAGACACATCAAAGGAATCAGCCATTCCCAGAGAAGAAACATCTGTGTGCATGGCCCAAATCCCCACAACACTGCACACTGTGGTGACCCACACTCTGCATTTGCACTTCAGCCTCTGTGCCTCACAGTTCCTTTCACTAATGTCCCCTCGGCTTCCCTCATGCTCAGATTCCCAAGACAATTCAAAGCAGCATTAGGAGCAGGGATAGGTGATGGGAGCTGTCCCAAGGCTCGACCAAATTTCTCAGGCCTGACAATTCTAGCCAAGGACAGAGGAAAAACCTGCATGAAAGAGGTGTGAAATCAAAGCAGGAATCCAGTTTATGTAGAATGAGAGAAGCTGAAGGTGTTTTCAGTGTTTGCAACAAGATTAGCAGCTGCAGGCTGTCTTAGTTTAGGGCAAATTAGGGAGGAAAACCCTAAATGTGGGTTTCCCCAGGGAAATGCCCCCTCCCCACCAATTGGTACAGGAAATGGGAAAAAAAAAAATTCTTTGTTGAGAAGTGGAAAAAGCTGTTTATTTAACAGAAATTGAATAATATTAAATAATAAAATCTTTCGCTGTTCGATGGGATGGGAAGTCTGGGAAGAAAAGTCCTTTTCATGTGGTGTAGCTTGGCTCACTCAGGTTCTTATCAGTCCTTTCTGCGCTGGAAAGTGCCGAGGCCCAGGCCCCGGAGGGCCAAAGGCGTGAGCTCCCAGGGTTTGGCTGGGTGTTCAGTCCAGAGCAGGCTTGCACAGATCCAAGAAAAAAAGGGAAAAAAGGAAATAAAACCAAAGGTTCGGAGAACTCTTCTGCCTCAGCTAGCTAAAACTAACTAAAAGCCAGAGAGAAGCTCTGTCCCGCTGTCTGTCTGTGCTGGACACACCACAGTCCAGGAGCGGGATGTGTGGGAGTGATGTTTTTCTTTAACACAAACTGCGCGCTTCTTCTTCTCCCTCCCTTGCTCTCAGAGCCAGTCTTAAAGGTGCAGAACTTTATATATAACATAAACCAGACGATTGGGGATACCTGTATCATAAAGTCACCTCAGGACATTCCACCCCTTATCCCCATATCGTCAACTTACTATCAAAATTAATATAGATACATTTTAACTCTACAACACATACATTATATACAGACAAGGGCATTCATTCATGATTTTCACTTAACAATCAGATCTCCCTGAGGTACACATTGTGTTGTTCCATCTTTCCGCATTATTCACCATGTGCAGCCCAGTCCCTGAGCAAAAGCAACCCCACGAATGGGTTTGTCTGCATTCGAAGTAGAATTGATCTAAACTGTCTTTCTTAACAAACTTCTGAGATGTACTGCTGGGACTTTGTCTCCGTCTACTTTATGCAGGGGCTCGGATTGGGCTGGGCTTGCTCAGTTGGTGGAACCTCGGGTGTTAACTATCCAGGTGGCCTTTGCTAGACGCTGCTCCCAATTTTTGAAAGATCCTCCACCCAACGCTTTCAAGGTAATCTTTAACAGTCCATTGTACCTCTCCACTTTTCCCACAGCAGGTGCATGCTAGGGGATATGGTACACTCACTCAATGCCATGTTCCCTAGCCCAGCTGTTTATAAGGCTGTTCTTGAAATGAGTCCCATTGTCTGACTCAATCCTCTCAGGGGTGCCATGCCTCTAAAGGACCTGCTTTTCAAGTCCCAGGATGGTGTTACGGGCTGTAGCATGAGGCACAGGGTAGGTTTCCAACCATCCAGTGGTGGCTTCTACCATTGTGAGCACGTAGCGCTTGCCTTGGTGGGTTTGGGGCAGTGTGATGTAGTCGATCTGCCAGGTTTCCCTATACTTATATTTGGACTAACGTCCACTGTTCCATAGCGGCTTCAACCGCTTGGCCTGCTTGATCGTGGCACACGTCTCACAGTCATGGATAACCTGAGAAATACTGTCCATGGTTAGATCCACCCCTCGGTCTCGTGTCCACTTATAGGTGGCATCTCTACCCTGATGGCCTGAGGCATCATGGGCCCATCGAGCTAGAAACAACTCTCCCTTGCGTTGCCAATCTAAGTCTATCTTTGACACCTCTATCTTTGCAGCCTGATCCACCTGCTCATTGTTTCGGTGCTCTTCATTAGCCCTACTCTTGGGGACATGGGCATGTACATGACGGACCCTCACAGACAGTTTCTCTACCCTGGTGGCGATGTCTTTCCACTCATCAGCAGCCCAGATTGGTTTTCTTCTGCGTTGTCAGTTGGCCCTTTTCTATTTCCTTAGCCATCTTTACAGAGCATTGGCTACCATCCATGAATCAGTGTAGAGGCAGAGTTTTGGCCACTTCTCTCTTTCAGCAATGTCCAGGGCCAGTTGAACAGCTTTGAGTTCAGCAAGTTGGCTCCATCCACCTTCTCCTTCAGTGGCCTCTGCGACCTGTCGTGTGGGGCTCCATACGGCTGCTTTCCACTTCCGGTTCATCCCTACAATGCGACAGGAACCATCAGTGAACAGAGCGTAGCGTGTTTCTTCTGCTGGCAGTTGATTGTACGGTGGAGCTTCTTCAGCTCGTGTCACTTGTTCCTGCTCCTCTTCATCAGGGAGACCAAAGTTTTCACTTTGCGGCCAGTTTGTAATTATCCCCAAAATCCCAGGGCGATCTGGGTTTTTCAACACGGGCCCGCTGAGTGATGAGGGCGATCCACTTGCTCCATGTAGCATCGGTGGCACGGTGGGTAGAGGGAACCTTTGCTTTGAACATCCACCCCAGCACCGGTAGTCGGGGTGCCAGGAGGAGTTGTGCTTCTGTGCCAATCACTTCTGAGGTGGCTTGAACTCCTTCATAGCCAGCTAAAATTTCCTTCTCTGTGGGAGTGTAGTTGGTTTCGGACTCTCTGTAGCTTCGGCTCCAGAATCTCAGTGGTCGGCCTCGAGTCTTCCCAGGCACTTTCTGCCAAAGGCTCTAGGACAGACCGTGGCTCCCGGCTGCAGAGTAGAGCACGTTCTTCACATCTGGTCCTGTTCTGACTGGGCCAAGGGCTACTGCATGGGCGATCTCCTGCTTGATCTGAGCAAAGGCTTGTTGTTGTTCACGGCCCCACTGGAAAGTGTTCTTTTTGTGGGTGACCAAGTAAAGAGGGCTCAAGATCTGGCTGTACTCAGGAATGCGCATCCTCCAAAAACCTATGGCACCTAGGAAAGCTTGCGTTTCCTTCTTGTTGGCTGGTGGAGACATTGCTGTGATCTTGTTGATGATATCAGTAGGAATCTGACGCCGTCCATCTTGCCACTTTACCCCTAGGAACTGAATTTCACAAGCAGGTCCCTTAACTTTGCTCTTCTTGATGGCAAAACCAGTTTTCAAGAGAACCTGGATGATTTTCTCTCCTTTCTCAAAGACCTCTGCAGCAGTCTTTCCCCAAACAATGATGTCATTAATGTACTGTAGATGTTCTGGAGCCTCACCCTTTTCCAGGGCAGCCTGGATCAGTCCATGGCAGATGGTGGGGCTGTGCTTCCACCTTTGGGGCAGTCGGTTCCAGGTGTACTGCACTCCCCTCCACGTGAAGGCAAACTGAGGCCTGCATTCTGTTGCTAGGGGAATGGAGAAAAATGCATTGGCATTGTCAATAGTGGCATACCACTTCACTGCCTTGGACTCCAGCTCATCCTGGAGCTCCAGCATGTCCGGCACGGCAGCGCTCAGCGGTGGAGTCACTTCATTCAATGCACGATAGTCCACAGTCAATCTCCATTCTCCCTCAGATTTACACACAGGCCAGATGGGGCTGTTGAAGGGTGAGTGGGTTTTGCTGACCACCCCTTGGCTCTCCAGCTCTCGGATCATCTTGTGGATGGGGATCACAGCATCTCAGGTTGCTCTATATTGTCGGCGGTGCACCGTCGGGCTGGCAACTGGCACTCGCTGTTTTCTACTTTTAGGAGTTTTACTGCAGATGGGTTTTTTGACAGTTCAGGCAAGGTGTTCAATTGCTTGATGCCCTCTGTCTCTACAGCTGCTATCTTAAATGCTCACTTAAGCTCTTTTGGGTCTTTAAAATACCCGCTTCAGAGGTAGTCTATGCCCAAAATGCATGGGGCCTCTGAGCCAGTCACAATGGGGTGTTTCTTCCACTCATTTTTAGTCAGGTTCACATCAGCTTTTACTAAAGTAAAGTTCTGTGATCCCCCTGTCACACCAGCAATAGAAACAGATTCTGCTCTTACATATCTTGATGGGATTAGCGTGCACTGTGCACTAGTGTCAACTAAGGTTTTATATTTTTGTGGTTTTGATGTGCTAGGCTAACGAATCTACACAGTCTAAAAGACACGGTTTTCGTTAGCCTCTACCTGGCTAGAGGCATGGCTCCTCTAAGCTTGGTTATCTTTTTTTCTTTGGGTGTATGTCTTGGAGGTTCTTTCAAGGGAATTAGACATGTCATCATCATACTTGTCAGTTTGACTGTTGTTTGACAGGCTACTGGAGTGGCTTTCTTTTTGGTGGAGTATCCCCCCTGAGTTTTGTTGTCTTCTAATTCACGCACCCATTTTGCCAGAGCAGCAGTAGATTTTCTATCTCATCTTTTCATGTTTTCTCTACAGTCACGTAGGAAAAACCACAGCTCAGCTCGTAGCTTTTTTTCTCTATCTGGGGAACTTTTGCGTTGAGTACCAGGGCCCCTGGTCTGTACTGTCGAGACTGGAAGAAGCTCCTTCCTGAGTTTTTTGAAATTCTCTTCTATTTTGTCTTGGAAGTTTTGCATACGTGTTTCTATAGCTGCAATTGTTGTCTGTATGGGGCCATGCACGGTATCTGCATATGCTCAAAGTTTCTTCGCCATATCCAGCACAGTCTCCTCCCAGTCATCCCGCTTCATTGTTGCTAAAGCAGAAGCGTATTCTTGTGGCCCAAGTCGAACAAGTTTTCGCCACATCACAGATGTACATGGCACTAAATCTGGATTTTTAGTACTTCAGTTACTCACGAAGACAATCTCTACTATTGCCATTTCTCTCAAGCGCTGAATCCCTTGTTCTATGGTTTTCCAACGAGTTTGCTGTATATAGAGATCATCTGCGCACAGATATCTTTGTGCCACACTTCTTAGGACCCGTTCTCAGAGACTATAAGGGTCAGCCCCCCTCATCATTTCTTGGTTGATAACCGGATCGTGTGACAGGGATCCCAGATGCCTCGCTTCAGTGCCATTTAGAACTGTAACTTCACCTGCAGCATCCCACAGACGGACTAACCAGCTAATTATAGATTCATCAGGTCGTCGAATGTAATCTTTTCTCAGGCCATGAAGGTCTTTCAGGGAGAAAGTTTTACCAGTTCTTTTTGATTTTTGATCAATTGCTGGTCTTGAGGGTCTTTCCCCCGCATCACCATTATCATCATCTACTGGCCGATCGGTTTTGGTTTTGAATTTCATACCTCTCGTGGTAGGAGCAACAGACACTGGCTTAGGCTCACTGTCTGGTTTGGCTGCTGGCTGAGGCTCACTGTCTGGTTTGGCTGCTGGCTTAGGCTCACTGTCTGGTTTGGCTGCTGGGTTGGCTGCAGCCTGAGTGACTGGGGTAGCTGCTGATTTATCTGCCTGCCCTACAGTATCTAGCACCGTGCGATAAGCGTATGCTAGGGCTCAGCTCATTGCAATGATATTTTTCTTCTTAGCATCATCACAGCAATTCTCTTCCAGATATTTTTTTACTTCATCTGGGTTCTGAATTTGTTCACATGAAAATTCCCAGGCTGGGGGATCAGAAAATTCCTTTAGAGCTCGGCCAATTCTCTCCCATTCTCTGTTCTACTCAGGATTTCTCACACTTGAGTCTACTTCTGGGGCAGGGGTCTCATCGGCTTTTCTGGATATCTCAGCCCTCACTCTAGAGAAGTTGCAGACCATATAGAGGAAGCTTAACAACTGAACTACCAGGAATGTGGTATCTTTAACACTCAGGGGAAACTGGATATTCTCAAAGAGGGACATAACAGATTTAAAGGAGAAGAAGGAAAGAAAAGGCTGAAAAGCCTCATTCCTTGCTCTTTTTCTAACAAACTGGGTGCAATTACCAATAAACTCCCAAAATGTGCTACTGGGACTGGGAGGCAGGGTCGGGCGAAGAAACCATAAGCTAAACATACCTGACAGAAACTTCAGTAGTTCTATAAACTTCCTATAAATAATTATCAGCAAGCCCAGCACAATAACCATTCTAATCCGTGCCCCTCTACTGTGAAAGAGGGAAAAGACAAGTATCAAAACTTCAAAAATTTCTAGGGACCAGATCTGCATGAAGGCTCTTACCTCGAGAGATATTATGTATCTAAACAACATGGCTACTGACTGCTTTATCTTAATACAGAATAAATACAACCAAAAATACAACCAACAATCAGTACAGGTTTTCCACTTTCTCTTGCCCCACGTTGGGCGCCAAAACTTATTTGTCTTAGTTTAGGGCAAATTAGGAAGGAAAACTTCAAATGGGGAGTTGCCCAGAGAAAATTCCTTGGAGAGAAGTGGAAAAAGCTGTATATTTAACAGAAAATTGAATAATATTAAATAATAAAACCTCTTGCTGTTCGATGGAATGGCAAGTCTAGGAAGAAAAGTCCTTTTCATGTGGTGTAGCTCGGCTCGCTCAGGTTCTTATCAGTCCCTCCGGCGCTGGAAAGTGCCGAGGCCCAGGACCCGGTGGGCCACAGGCGTGAGCTCCCAGGGTTTGGCTGGGTGTTCAGTCCAGAGCAGGTTTGCACAGATCTAAGAAAAAAGGAAAAAAACAAAGGTCCAGGGAACTCTTCTGCCTCAGCTAGCTAAAACTAACTAAAAGCCAGAGAGAAGCTCTGTCCCGCTGTCTGTCCGTGCTGCACACACCACAGTCCAGGCGCGGGATGTGTGGGAGTGATGTATTTTTTTAACACAAACTGCGCACTTCTTCTCTCCCCCCTCTTGCTCTCAGAGTCAGTTTTAAAGGTGCAGAACTTAATATAGAACATAAACCAGACGATTGGGGATACCAGTATCATAAAGTCACCCCAGGACAGGCCGCCACAGCCGGGACCTACCCATATCACAGAACGGATCCCTCCCGTTAACCGGGTGGCGGCGGAGTTCCCACAATTGATAAAGGGGAGACCACCCACAATCCCCAGTTCCCCTCCCGTGAGTAGAACCCGTTTGAGAGCGAGAATGGTGGGCAAGGAGTGGGGAGAGAGTGAGGATGAGCACCAGTTGTTCCCTCTCAGGGAAGTACCGACAGCTCCAGGAATGATTGGATTTGTGAATGTACCCCTCAACTCCGGAGACGTAAGAGCGTTTAAGAAAGAGATGGGGCGATTGTTGGATGATCCTTTTGGTGTGGCTGAGAGGTTAGATGAATTTCTAGGGAGTAGCATTTATATCTTTGACGATCTTATGGCAATCCTAAAATCATTGTTTAATCAGGAAGAAAGAGAAATGATTAAACAAGCTGGTATCAGGGACTGGGACAGATGCAATCCACAGGGGACACCAGGCAACCAGAAATGGCCTAGTGTAAGCCCGAGCTGGAATGCCCAGACAGAGGAGGGCAGACGGAACATGATAGATTTGAGGAGCATAATTATTCAAGGAATAAGAGACGCGGTTCCTAGGGGCCAGAATATTAGCAAAGTTTTCGGAGAGTGTCAAGGGAAAGAGGAATCACCCACAGAATGGGTCGAGAGATTACGGCGAAGTTTTCAGATCTACTCTGGAACTGACCCGAACTCTCCTGTGGGGGAGGTTCTGTTAAAAACACAATTTGTTGCTAAATCCTGGGAGGACATTAGAAGAAAATTAGAAAAGATTGAGGGGTGACAGGATAAAAGCCTCCAGGAGCTCCTAAGGGAAGCTCAAAAAGGATACATGAGGAGAGAGGATGAGAAGCAGAGATTGCAAGCTAAGGTTTTAGTAGCTGCAGTAAAAGAGGTCCAGAAACAGGAGCAAGCACAGGGTAAGTTTAAAACGTTGCCTAGAAAACCTGGAGGTCCTCACAGGGCAGCCCCGACTCCACAGAAAGAACTCCCTGAATGCTACTACTGTAAAAAGGTAGGACACATTCAACGGGACTGTAGACAAAGAATAAAAGACAAAAAAATTTTTCAAGAGGATTAGGGGTGTCGGGGGCTCTTCAATGTGGGGACCAGAACATCCAAAGAGCCCTTGATAAAATTAAAAGTGGGCCCCCAGGGACAGGAGGTAAGTTTTCTGGTGGATACTGGGGCGGAGAGAAGTACCCTGCAGAAACTGCCGTATGGATGTGTTGCTAGCAGAGAAAAAGTTTTTGTAATCAGTGCAAAGGGGGACCCCTTCAAAGTGTCCGTAATAAAAGATGTAGAAATAGAATCTGAAAATAAAATTTGCTTAGGGAATTTGCTACTAGTGGAAGAAGCAGATTATAATTTGTTGGGGAGAGACATGATTGTCGCTTTAGGAATTAATATCGTTGTTAAAGATTCTGAATTGGTAGTGAAAATATTTAAGCTGACTCCCAAGGATGAGGAAGAAATTAACCCTGAAGTATGGCACTCAAAAGGAGAGGTAGGAAAGCTAGATATCAAACCTATCAAAATAGAAATCAAGGACCCTGAGGACCCTATAAGGGTTAAACAATATCCCATCCCGATGGAGGGAAGAAGGGGGTTGAAACAAGTAATTGATGATCTCCTAAAAGGGGGTACTTTAGAACCCTGCATGTCTCAACATAACACCCCCATCCTGGCTGTAAGGAAGACGGACGGCAGTTTCCGATTGGTCCAAGACCTAAGAGCTGTGAACGCTAGGACCCGAACCAGGTTCCCGGTGGTGGCCAACCCCTATACCTTGCTAAATAGACTCTCACCTGAAGATGTGTGGTACAGTGTGATTGATTTGAAAGATGCTTTTTGGACTTGCCCTCTGGATGAAAGGAGTAGAAATTATTTTGCATTTCAGTGGGTGGACCCAGATATAAACTGGAAGCAGCAGCTAAGGTGGACGGTCCTCCCCCAGGGGTTCGTGGAGTCTCCGAACCTTTTCGGGCAGGCTTTAGAACAGTTGCTAACCCAATTTATTCCTGAGAGCAGGACAAAGCTTTTGCAGTATGTAGATGACTTGTTGATAGCTGGAGCGACTGAGGAAAGTGTGAGGAAAAGCACAATTGCCTTGTTGAACTTTTTAGGAAAGAAAGGGTTGAAAGTCTCAAAATCCAAGCTGCAATTCACAGAGCCTGAAATAAAATACCTAGGACATTGGATATCTCAAGGGAAAAAGAAATTGGACCCTGAGAGAGTGGCAGGCATCCTTGCGTTGACTGCACTGAGAACAAAAAGACAAATTAGACAAGTTTTAGGGCTCTTGGGATATTGCAGGCAGTGGATTGAGGGTTTCAGTGAGAAAGTGAAGTTTTTGTATGAAAGGTTGAACACTGACAGGCTGAAGTGGACTGAACAGGAGGAGTCTAATTTCCAGAAATTGAAAAATACTCTTATAACTGCCCCCGTATTAACTCTACCAAATACAAATAAAGAATTTCAGTTGTTCGTAGATGTGAGTGGACAAACAGCACAGGGAGTCCTGACCCAGGAATGGGCAGAAAAGAAGAAGCCTATAGGGTTTCTCTCAAAGATCTTAGATCCTGTTAGTCAGGGTTGGCCTACGTGTTTGCAGGCGATTGTGGCAGTGGCTCTGTTAGTGGGAGAAGGTAAGAAAGTAACTTTTGGAGCTCCCTTGGTAGTTTACACTCCCCACGATGTGAGAAACATCTTGCAGCAAAAAGCAGAGAAGTGGCTGACTGATTCCAGGCTTCTGAAATATGAAGCCATTTTAATCAGCTCATCTGGTTTAGAATTAAAAACCACTTCTGCACAAAATCCTGCTCAGTTCCTGTTCGGTGAACCTCCAGAAAAATTGTTACACGATTGTACTGAGACTGTGGAGCTGCAGACTAAAGTAAGACCAGATTTAGAAGATCAACAGTTAGAAGGGGGAGAGAAGTGGTTTATAGATGGATCTTTGAAAGTTGTTGAGGGAAAGAGAAAGTCGGGATATGCAATAATAAATGGTACATCAGGAGAAATTGTAGAATCGGGTCCCTTGGAAAGCAAGCTGGTCCGCACAAGCTTGCGAGCTCTATGCTCTCCTGAGAGCCCTCCGGGGACTGAAAGGAAAAAGGGGGACCATCTACACAGACTCACGGTATGCCTTCGGGGTAGTACACACTTTTGGAAAGATTTGGGAAGAAAGAGGATTGATAAATACTAAGGGAAAAGGCCTAATCCATGGGGAAATGATCCGACAGATTCTAGAGGCTGTCCGAGAACCGGAAGAAATATCAGTTGTCCATGTAAAAGGACACCAGACGGGGTTGCAGTTTCAAACTCGAGGTAACAACCTAGCTGATAAAGAGGCAAAACGAGCAGCTCTGCTCACCGTAAGCATTCCCAGAGTAACCCCGGAGGAATCGCCTGAAATCCCCGTGCTCCCTTCAGAGAAAGAGATTGGGGAATTCAAGAAGATAGGGGGAGTCCTGGAACGGGGAAAATGGTGGTTACCGGATGGGAGGGAATTACTTCCAAGAGGAACGGCAAGGAAGATATTGCAAAGGTTACACAAGCAGAGCCATTGGGGAACTCGGGCACTAGCCGAACAGTTCCTGAAATTTTTCGGGTGCAAGGGGATCTTTGAACTTGCTAAACAAGAAGTACAAGGGTGTGTGGTTTGCCAAAAGGTGAATTGATCCAAGTCTAAACAAACTGCTTGGGGAGGTCGTCCTCTCTCATACAGACCATTTGAAAGGATCCAAGTGGATTTCACCGAATTACCAAAAATCGGTAGATATAAATTTTTATTGGTAATCGTTGATAAACTAACACACTAGGTGGAAGCCTTTCCCAGAGCAAGGGCCACAGCCCAAACGGTGTCTAAAATTTTATTAGAAGAAATCATTCCTAGGTACGGGATAGTAGGTTGTATCGATTCAGATCAAGGAACCCATTTCACTTCAAAAATTATTAAACAAATTTCAGAAGCTCTGGGTATTAGATGGCAATACCACACCCCTTGGCATCCTCAGAGCTCAGGATGGGTGGAAAGGATGAACCAAACACTTAAATGCCAATTGTCTAAACTCATGCTAGAAACAAAAATGTCGTGGATTAAATGTCTTCCCCTTGCTCTGCTGAATATAAGAACTATGCCTCACTCTGAGACAGGTCTGTCCCCTTTTGAAATGTTATATGGGATGCCAGACAAACATGGAATGCCGGTGGGGCACTCCCAAGTGGAGGATGTGCAAATACAACCATATCTCATTGCTATCAACAAAAATTTACAGGACCTGAGAAAGCAAGGGCTTATTCCCCAAAGTGCCACTCTGGGATTTGCGATACACCGGATACAGCCTGGGGATAAAGTCCTCATCAAAGCTTGGAAGGAGCTTCCCCTCACCCCACACTGGGAAGGACCGTTCCTCGTTCTCCTCACCACTGACACTGCTGTTCGGACTGCAGAAAGAGGCTGGACACATTCATCTCGAGTGAAAAAAGTCAAGGATTGCAACACCTCCGAGTGGAAAGTCACCACCCCTCCGGGAGAGCTGAAAATTAAGCTTCAGCGTCATCACAAATGACCAGTGACGACCAGATAAGTTGCATCAACCCAGACTGTGATTGTTTTCCTTTTATACATTTTGAGTGTGCTTATTGTAAACAAATTTGGGTAACCCACTGTTAGGGAGGGTACAGGCCCAAGGGATTGTGTACTGGTTGTCTGATCAAAGAACAGGAGGAGACTGGCCGTCTCTTAACACTTGCCACCCGGGCAGGGTTTTTAGAACTTGACTCTCCTGAGTGGTACCTGATTTACCAAAAGGGAATAAAAGGAAAATTAGATGCCAAAGCAGAAGCACTAGCAATCGAGTGCTGAAAGACAGTCAAATACCATGTAGGACAGATACAATTAAATTGTCTTGGTGGGCTACTTTCAAGAGAAGGTACGCCATTAGGACTACAAGGGCCCCTGAAGAATATCCTTGCTGCCGAGAAGATGGTAATCCCCGCCGTATATTTCTGTACGGGCGAAGGGCGAGGCAGAGGGATACACCGGTAGGGAATCCTGACTGTCCTGAGTCTAGCCGTGTGCTTGGCTAAGGGAAGAATTCCCGAGGTACCTCCGGGGGAGCGCATCCCCTGGGGAAGTGTGAGCAGTGCCTGACTGCCACAAATACCAGACAAATAATTGACTGTCCTCCGGGACAACAAAAAGGGTTCTGTTTGTCTAACGGTACTCGGTATGGTCTCTGTGAATTGAAGGGGGAGGTCTGGTGTTACCACTCAGGGGCAGGTCTTAAGGACGGGCAGTCAAAAACTCCTATAGGAGGAAGGACCAAAGCTTCCTACTTCATATATAAGAGAGAAGTTGGAATGCTTCCTCTGATTCCAACCTGTAGCCAATGTAACAAAACTGTCTGGATAGGAGGAAAAAGACAGTCTACCGTTCTGGCATATTATAAGGTCAACCCTTTGTGTTATAATAAAGCAAACTTAAAAACATGTACTATGGGGGGATAATTGTACTGGGAAGGTAAAAATCTAAAACATGAAGAAAAAACATCCTTTAACAATGAACCAATAATTCTTGATTTATTAAGAGGTGATGATGACCGAATTTGTTTACAATTCGACCAAATATTCTGCTTTTCAAAAGTTGAAGAAGGGATGGACCCTGAAAGTAAAATAAAACAACTGACCCAAGAGTTAAAAAGGTGAGAAGTAGAAATCAGGAAAAAGAGATTAGAACAAGAGAGACTTAAATCTCTTAGTGAACACTATGAACAATTAGAAAAACAGTACAGTGATTGGGGATTACCAGCCCCCAACCAAAATCTCTT
Organism: Periparus ater; assembly: GCA_032357785.1. NCBI lineage: Eukaryota > Metazoa > Chordata > Aves > Passeriformes > Paridae > Periparus > Periparus ater. The sequence goes on from JANVCZ010000035.1 coordinate 2,831,878, forward strand.
TATTGAACTAATGCAGGAAATAGCAATGGAATTAGGTTTGTCTAACTGTTAGATCTGTGGCGGTTTAAAGTCGGCCGAAAGGTGGCCTTGGAAGGGAGAGGGACTCACCCCAGAACAACTCCTAAAATGGGAGGGATCAAAAATGTCAAAAACAACACGAAGACCTGAGGGATGGGTAATAGACCAGAGAATAATTGGTACTGTCTGCATTAGCAGAGAAGGGAAAGAGTTCACTGACTTAGTGGGTTATACCCCGTGTATAAACACACTCACGGTGAATTCTGACACTAAATCAAAGACCTGGCAACCTGAACCACCCGCGGGCTATTGGAGTCGCACCTGGGAAAATCATTGCGAATGGGTTGAATTAATTAAATTATGCTGGTCCAAAAGCTCCAGGGCCAATCTCTTCCATGCACTAGAAGGCCTAAAAGAATATTGGGATGATCCTGCAAAAACAAACATAGGTTGGGAAGCTCCCGACGGCATCTACTGGATATGTGGGAAGAAAGCATATAGCGAGCTCCCCAGAAAATGGAAGGGGTCCTGCACCCTTGGAATAATCAGGCCCTTTTTCTTTACCTTACCTAGAACAGAAAGCAAATTGCTAGGAGCTCCCCTCTTAGAGACATTGAATAGACATAAAAGGGAATTAAAACGAGAATTACCAATGGCAGGAGGCAGTCAGAAATGGGGAGAAGAAGAGTGGCCCGCTGACAGAATCATTAAGTATTATGGGCCCGCCACTTGGGCAAATGATGGCAGTTGGGGTTATAGAACACCTATTTACCTCCTCAACAGGCTTATTAGGTTGCAAGCAGTGGTGGAAGTAGTCTCCAACCACACCTCAGAAGCTTTAGAACTTCTGGCAAAACAACACTCGCAAATGAGGGCTTTTGTGTACCAAAACAGATTAGCCCTCGACTACTTGTTAGCTGAGGAAGGAGGAGTGTGTGGGAAGTACAATGAATCAGAATGTTGTATAGAGATAGATGATTATGGAGAAACAATAAGAGGACTAGCCGCTGAAATAAAGAAAGGGGCACATGTGCCAGTCCAAAAGTGGAATTCTATTCTGCAAGCCTCTTGGTGGGACCAAATATTTGGACAGGGAGCTTGGTGGAAAAAGTTAGCGTTCTTCATAACTTGTTCAATTGCAGGAATCATCTTCCTCCCACGCCTGATTCCCTGCTTCATCAGGTTAATTCATTCTGTTGTACAAGGGATGCAGATTGCTACCCTCCCAATTGATCTGGAAAATGCCCAAGGGAAACCCACTCCTTTCTCTCAAATATCTAAACTAATGAAGTTAGAAGAGAAAAGAGAAAACGGGAAGGCAGTTGAAGCCCTAAAGAAATTTGAAAATAGAAATAAAAAAGATAACCCTTTTCAAGGGTCCTGTGAGAATTCTCTAAAAGACTGGGAGGAGGACGAATGTTGTTAAAAGTCCCCAGTCCTCCCCATCAGAAATAAAAATAAATGAAATAACACAAATTTTTAATGTGATAAATTATTAGGCAGGGGGACTGTGATAAATGTGGCATTGGATAAAAAATCTGTGAAGGAATAAAGAAATATATGTTGTATTTATAATAATGAAAAAATATAAAATATAGTATGGTCTAAAGATTCCTTCCCGAGTCCGGCGGTAGCGATCCACTCAGGCGGTAACAATCCACGGCGACGCTTATCAGCCCGAGATAAAGAGCAGGACACGGGCAATCAAGCTAGACAATGAGAGGAGCCCGGCTGAGATATCCATCGGCTTCGCACCGGACCTGGACACTCCACCCTTGGAGTCCACCCAAAAGATGCAATCAGAAAGCACTCAGAACTATTCACATGTGAAAGGACTCTGCCCAGTTGACTATTGACTCAGCTCGACGGATCCGGGAAATCTATTCAACCGCACATCTAGACTCTTTGTTGGACAGTGACTGCTCTGAGTTTTGCCTCAGGATACGAAAATCCCTATAAAAACCCCGGACAGCAATCCCTCCTTCGTGCATTTGGGAAAATCTGTACCTCTGGGTACAGACCCCTGTCCACCCGGCGCTGCGCTGATTTATTTTATTGCGGTTTTTCTCTCGTTGCTTGTGATTGAAATTGTTTTATAATAAATTGCTTTTATATTAACCTTATTTTGCTATTGCGTTTATAACAGGACTCATTTCAAGAACAGCCTTATAAACAGCTGGGCTAGGGAACATGGCATTGAGTGGATGTACCATATCCCCTACCATGCACCCGCTGCTGGAAAAGTTGAACGGTGCAATGGCCTGCTTCAAACCAGCTTGAAGGCACTGGGTGGGGGAACTTTCAAGAACTGGGAGATTAATTTAGCAAAAGCCACATGGTTGGTGAACACCCGAGGTTCCACTAACCGAGCAGGCCCTGGCCAATCTGAGCCCTTTAGAACGACAGATGGAGATAAGATTCCAGTGGTACATATGAGAGGTATGCTGGGAAAAACTGTTTGGGTTAGTTCTGCCTCCAGCAAAGACAGTCCAATCCGTGGGGTTGTCTTTGCTCAAGGACCGGGTTGCACTAGGTGGGTGATGCAAAAAGATGGAGAGACCCGGTGCATACCCCAAGGGGACCTGGTTTTAGGGTGTACTACCTATGACACTGCTTATATCTGTATCTGCATGTACATATGTATATAGTTAAAGTAGTATGTGTTCGTGTATAATTTAAAGGTTTAATATTTGATGTAACATATTGGTATGGGAAAAAATTCGGGGTGGATAGTGTTGAGGGTTAGGTGTCCTTATTATTTTTTTGTTTTGTCCTTCTGGCCTGCGGGGGGGAATTTTTACCCATTATGTACTGGGACAACCTAACAACCGGTACTTAGTGGTGCTTAACAACGGACAAAGAGTAGCCAAGCCCAGGGGCGGGAGAAGGGGGCAGAAAAGGAGGGTGGGGACAGTTTTTTAGCTGGTTTTTTTCTTTGGCTTCGGCTTTGGGGAAAGACATTCGTTTTGCTGGATCGTGGAGCTGCTGCGGTGGGGAGAAGGGAATTTTCGCCATCACCCAGACGGAGCTGCTGCTTCTTCTTCTTCCCTCTTTGTTGGTGGCCTCACACCCCCTGTACTGCCGGGACGTGTGGCAGTGCCAGGCACCGCTGCGGAGCTGCTGATACACCTCATCCACCAGCCCAGGATCTCAGCTCATCCCTGCTGTTCCAGCTGAGTGTTCCTGAGAGCCCTGCAGGAGCACCGGGACTGCCGCCCAAGGGGGTTTGTAAAAACAAAGCCTCTCCTCCATCCCGTCTCAGCCGAGAAAGCTGTCACGGGGTCCCTGGTTCTGTTTTCTTGTTATTGCTGTAGTTATTGTTGTTTGTTTGCCTGGGTATACTACTAAAGAACTGTTATTCCTATCCCCAGATCTCTGTCTGAAAGCCCCATGATTTCAAAATTATAATAACTCGGAGGGAGGCGGTTCTACATTCTTTCAGCTAAAGGGAAGCTCCTACTCTACCTAGCAGACACCTGTCTTCTAAAACCAAGACACGTGCCCAAAGCAAATGCAAAGAGAACTGGGGTGTGAAAAACCAAGAACGTTTATTTGTAGAAGAAAAGGAACAAGAATGAACTACACAACATATTTACATTGTAAGAATATTGGTAACAACAACAACAACAAACTACAGAACCTATTTACCTAAGAACTTATCTAACCAAACTATATGAAACATATTTACAGAAAACTTAAGCAATCCCTAAAACCTCTATCCTGAACACAACAAGTCCAAAACGTATATACAGAAGGGTGGCATCTCTGTGTCTGGGGTGTCCCTCAGTCCTGGAAGAAAAACAAGTAGCACGGTCAGTGCAGTCAGGCATGGAGGGGTGTTCCATGTGCTCCCAGGCTGGGACACTGGCACAGTGGGACTCTGCTGCCAGAAGTGAGCCTGGCTGGGGCTGGGGGCTGCGGCCCAGGCACTGGAACAGGGCTTGTGTGGCCCAAAGCAAGGCCAGGCCAGGCCAGGGATGGCCACCAGAATCCAATGCATGGGCTAGCGTGTCCCTGAGCAGGGAGTGCCCAGCCCAGCCCCAACCTGGCAGCAGGGGACCCACTCTGCCCGTGGGGAGCACCTGCCTGTTCTGTTGCTGGCATCGGTCTTCATCCCAAGACCATGTCCTCCTCCTCGTCTTTTATATCAATGTCCATCTCTTCAGTATAGTCTTCTGTTTCAACCTCCATCTCTTCCTCTGTCTGGTCCTTATCCACATTCATCTCTTCATCTCCGTTACCTTCTACGTCCACTTCCATTCTCTCTTCTATGTCAATTGGTGTATCAACCTCCATCTCCTCCTCTCGGTCTGGGACAGCCTGCAGAGGTAGCAAAATCTCAGAGTGTGGTCCCTTTCCCACACTGTCCCACACAGCTCCAGCCCACCCAGGCAGCTGCGGGGTGTCCACCTCCATGGAATAGTACCATACCTTCTTTGCAACAAATGCAGACATCGTGGAGGGATGGATAGTGAAATCCAAGCAATAGGGAACTTTTTGGAATGATGGGGGTATCAGGGAGCAGGTGACAAGAAGGTGATAGGGGTAGCTGTGGAGAACTGAGAAGATCGTGCTGACACAATGAGCCAAGGGTTGTGTTGTGGCCGTTGCTGGATGCTGGAAGTTCGAGCTGGAGCGTGCACTGTGACATCAGTGCCAGGAGCCCAGGCCCAGGTTGAAGGGGACAACGGAGACCATGGAATGATGGAATCCCTGGGTGGCTGGGCTTGGAAGGGAGCCTAAAGACCATCTTGTTCCAAGCGGAGCAATCTTCCCCCAGAATATGTTGCTCAGAGCCCTGCTCCCAGCTGGCCTTGGATGTTGCCAAGGATGGAGCATCCCCAGGCTGTGTGCACAGCCTGGGCCAGTGCCCCAGCAGCCGGAGTGTAAAAGAGCAGCTTCATTAGATGCAACTTCAATCTCACTCCTGCACTTGAAAGGCTTCTCCTCTCTGTGCCCATCTTTCCTAGAGCTGCAGGGAGGCCTCCCCAGCACCTTCTCTTTCCAGGCTGAGCATCCCCAGCCCCACATGGACAGCAGTGCGATGCGTGGGGGTCAAGGCTCAAGGGTAGCAAAGAGCATCAGGAAGTGAGAGATGGAAGCTTTTGGAGATGCAAGGTTTGCCTCTAAATGTAGAAAATCAATAAAACTGGAGAGGAAATTGGTGGGACTGTGGCTCTGTTCTAACTGGCAAAGATTTTCTTTTCTTCTTTTCTGCCGTGCTGCTCCAAGTTTGGTTGTTTGAAAGGAGGCTTGGAAAAATATCCATTGTCTTCTCCATTGGTGAAACACTGAGCAAAGTCAGGGCAAGCTGATGATGCAGAGCAAAACCTGCAAATATCTCCTGGTGATTGTGATCCTGGGGAATGCAGCTAAAGCAAGATAAAAGTAATATCTGGAAAGTCAAGCCTGGTTTACGTCTTCTGGGGTTGGGCTGTGCCTGTGTCCTGGTGTGACTTTATGATACTGGTATCCCCAATCGTCTGGTTTATGTTCTATATTAAGTTCTGCACCTTTAAGACTGGCTCTGAGAATGAGAGTGGGGGGAAGAAGAAGCACGCAGTTTGTGTTAAAGAAGAACATCACTCCCACACATCCCGCTCCTGGACTGTGGTGACTGCAGCACGGACAGACAGCGGGACAGAACTTCTCTGTAGCTTTTAGTTAGGTTTAGCTAGCTGAGGCAGAAGAGTTCCCCGAACCTTTGGTTTTATTTCCTATTTTCCCTTTTTTTCTTAGATCTGTGCAAGCCTGCCCTGGATTGAACACCCAGTCAAACCCCAGGAGCTCACGCCTTTGGCCCACCGGGGCCTGGGCCTCGGCACTTTCCAGCGCAGAAAGGACTGATAAGAACCTGAGTGTGCCAAGCTACACCACATGAAAAGGACTTTTCTTCCTAGACATGCCGTCCCATTGAACAGCGAAAGATTTTATTATTTAATATTATTCAATTTCTGTTAAATAAACAGCTTTTTCCACTTCTCAACAAAGAATTTTCTTTTTCCCCTTTCCCGTACCAATTGGTGGGGAGGGGGCAATTCCTTGGGGAAACCCCCATTTAGAGTTTTCCTCCCTAATTTGCCCTAAATTGACACAGCCTGCAGCTGCTAATCTTGTTGCAAACACTGAAAACACCTTCAGCTTCTCTCATTCTACCTCAGTTTGATTCCTGCTTTGATTTCACACCTCGTTCATGCAGGTTTTTCCTCTGTCCTTGGCTAGAATTGTCAGGCCTGAGAAATTTGCTTGAGCCTTGGGACAGCTCCCATCATCTCTCCCTGCTCCTAATGCTGCTTTGAATTCTCTTGGGAATCTGAGCATGAGGGAAACTGGGGGGACTTGAGTGAGAGGAAAAGTGTGGCACAGAGGCTGAAGTGCAAATGCAGAGTGTGGGTCACCACAGTGTGCAGTGTTGTGGGGATTTGGGCCATGCAAACAGATGTTTCTTCTCTGGGAATGGCTGATTCCTTTGATGTGTCTCCTCCTGAAATTCCTGTGCACCAGGCCTGGTGCTGGAGCTGCAGCAGCACAAAGTTGCCAGGGAGCCGTGTGGAACCCAGTGGGAATCATTTCTTTGCTGCTTTTGATGAAAAGTTGTGACATGAATCTCAGTGTCAGGGAGGTGCCACGTTCGTGCTGTTGCAGTGCCCACACACTGTGTCTGGAGACAGCTCAGGAGAAAATGAAGGAAAGCCAGGATGAAATCCCATGTGCTACTGAACTCTATCAGAACCTGCTTGGAGTGAAGTGTGTGAAGTGACTGGGGAGAGCTGGATAGAAGGGACAGCTCTGGGAAGTGTGTGGCACATCACTAACATCCTTACAGCGATCTTTGCACAGAGACAAAAAAGTATCAGTTTGCATGGCCTGAATCTCTGGGTCTGGAAATCCTGCGTGTTGCACAAGCTGTGCTGAGCTCATCTGGCTCTGAAATATCATCTCTGCACCTTAGGCCGGAAGAGCATCAGAGTTGTGAAGAGATGAATAAATTCAGTCGTAACCCAGAAGCAAACCTTGGGAATAGACATGTGTGGCAGGTGAGGAGACTGAAAGCTTTCATTCTTGTTGTGGGAGAATGAATTCAGCAATAAAAAATCCTGTCTCTTGGCATTAAAATACTTCCATTTCAGCTCTGCCCCAGCTTATCAGTGTCCCTGTGTGGTTTGGGGTAGGTTCTCTGCCTGTAGCTCTCTGCAGGTTGGTGCTAATTCAAGATGTTCTGGCAGGTTCCAATGTTTTGGGGTCCGAGCAGGGAGTGCAGAACAGGGATTCCAAGAGCTGACATTTGCTGTGCTAGAAAGTCCAAGGGACAAATTGGTGCCAATTCAGGTCTCCCCTTGAAGTAGGAGGAACAATTGATGTTGTGCTTGATGTTGATGTTGTGCAGTGTGGTGACAGAGGGGGTTTCCAAAGGAAATGTTGGTGCATGTAGGCCAGAGGCCCCTGTGCTGAGGCTCCCTCCAGGCTGGCTCCAGCCCCTCAGGGTGCCCAGGAAGCAGGCTGCCCGCAGCCCAGTGCAGCCTCCTTAGCCCTGGGGCTAGCCAGGGAAGAGCCATGGATGAGGCTGAGCCCTGCTCCCAGGTGGGATGCCATGGGACAGGGCCCACTGGGATTTGCCCCTGCAGCTCCCAAGTGTGTCCAGAGAAACTGCAAGGAGAGGGTGAGCTCTGTCAGTGGGACCCCCTGTGCACAGGGAGCCCACTGCTGGGGTGGCTGTGCCAGCTCCCTCCGGGACATCCAGCCCTAGGAACCTGGAGCCAGTGGAAAGCACAACTTTGCAAATGTGCCCAAAGCAAATGCAAAGAGAACTGGGGTGTGAAAAACAAAGAATGTTTATTTGTAGAAGAAAAGGAACAAGAATGAACTACACAACGTATTTACATTGTAAGAATATTTGTAACAACAACAACAAACAATAGAACCTATTTACCTAAGAACTTATCTAACAAAACTATATGAAACGTATTTACAGAAATTAAACAAACCCTAAAATAGCTATCGTGAAGACAACAACTCTAAAACATATATACAGCAGGGTGCCATCTCAGTCTGGGGTGTCCCTCAGTCCTGGAAGAAAAACAAGTAGCACGGTGAGTGCAGTCAGGCATGGAGGGGTGTTCCATGTGCTCCCGGGCTGGGACACTGGCACAGTGGGACTCTGCTGCCAGAAGTGAGCCTGGCTGGGGCTGGGGGCTGCGGCCCAGGCACTGGAACAGGGCTTGTGTGGCCCAAAGCAAGGCCAGGCCAGGCCAGGGATGGCCACCAGAATCCAGTGCATGGGCTAGCGTGTCCCTGAGCAGGGAGTGCCCAGCCCAGCCCCAGCCTGGCAGCAGGGGACCCACTCTGCCCGTGGGGAGCACCTGCCTGTTCTGTTGCTGGCATCGGTCTTCATCCCAACACCATTTCCTCCTCCTTGTCTCTTTCATCGATTTCCATCTCCTCAGTATCATCTTGCATTTCAACCTCCATTTCTTCTTCTGTCTCATCCACATCTGCGTCCATCTCTTCATCTCCAGTGTCCTCTCCATCCACTTCCATCTTCTCTTCACAATTAATTGGTGTATCAACCTCCATCTCCTCCTCTCGGTCTGGGACAGCCTGCAGAGGAAGCAAAATCTCCCAGTGGGGTCCCTTTCCCACACTGTCCCACACTGCTCCAGCCCACCCAGGCAGCTGCGGGGTGTCCACCTCCATGGAATAGTACCATACCTTCTTTGGAGCAAATGTAGACATCGGGATGGGATGGAGAACAAAATGCACACAACAGCGAGTTTTGGGGACTGCTGGGGGAATCAGGGAGCAGGTGGCAAGCAAGGTGACAGGGGTAGCTGTGGAGAACTGAGAAGAGCGTGCTGACATAAGGAGCCAAGGGTTGTGTTGTGGCCGTTGCTGGATGCTGGAAGTTCGAGCTGGAGCGTGCACTGTGACATCAGTGCCAGGAGCCCAGGCCCAGGCTGAAGGGGACAACGGAGACCACAGAAATGATGGAATCCTGGAAGGCTGGGCTTGGAAGGGAGCCTAAAGACCATCTTGTTCCAAGCGGAGCAATCTTCCCCCAGAATATGTTGCTCAGAGCCCTGCTCCCAGCTGGCCTTGGATGTTGCCAAGGATGGAGCATCCCCAGGCTGTGTGCACAGCCTGGGCCAGTGCCCCAGCAGGCTGAGTGTAAAAGAGCAGCTTCATTAGATGCAACTTCAATCTCACTCCTGCACTTGAAAGGCTTCTCCTCTCTGTGCCCATCTTTCCTAGAGCTGCAGGGAGGCCTCCCCAGCACCTTCTCTTTCCAGGCTGAGCATCCCCAGCCCCACATGGACAGCAGTGCGATGCGTGGGGGTCAAGGCTCAAGGGTAGCAAAGAGCATCAGGAAGTGAGAGATGGAAGCTTTTGGAGATGCAAGGTTTGCCTCTAAATGTAGAAAATCAAGAAAAGTGGAGGGGAAAATGGTGGGACTGTGGCTCTGTTCTAACTGGCAAAGATTTTCTTTTCTTCTTTTCTGCCGTGCTGCTCCAAGTTTGGTTGTTTGAAAGGAGGTTTGGAAAAATATCCATTGTCTTCTCCATTGGTGAAACACTGAGCAAAGTCAGGGCAAGCTGATGATGCAGAGCAAAACCTGCAAATATCTCCTGGTGATTGTGATCCTGGGGAATGCAGCTAAAGCAAGCTAAAAGTAATATCTGGAAAGTCAAGCCTGGTTTACGTCTTCTGGGGTTGGGCTGTGCCTGTGTCCTGGTGTGACTTTATGATACTGGTATCCCCAATCGTCTCGTTTATGTTCTATATTAAGTTCTGCACCTTTAAGACTGGCTCTGAGAATGAGAGTGGGGGAAAGAAGAAGCTCAAAGTTTGTGTTAAAGAAAAACATCACTCCCACACATCCCGCTCCTGGACTGTGGTGTGTGCAGCACGGACAGACAGCGGGACAGAGCTTCTCTCTGGCTTTTAGTTAGTTTTAGCTAGCTGAGGCAGAAGTGTTCCCTGCACCCTTGTTTTTTTTTTCCTTATATCACTTTTTTTCTTGGATCTGTGCAAGCCTGCTCTGGACTGAACACCCAGCCAAACCCCGGGAGCTCACGCCTTTTCCCCACCAAGGCCTGGGCCTCGGCACTTTGCAGCACCAGGGGGACTGATAAGAACCTGAGTGAGCCAAGCTACACCACATGAAAAGGACTTTTCTTCCTAGATTTGCCATCCATTGAAGTGCGAGAGGTTTTATTATTTAATATTATTCAATTTCTGATAAATAAACAGTTTTTTCCACTTCTCTCCAAGGAATTTTATTTTTCCTTTCCTGGACCAGTTGGTGGGGAGGGGCAATTCCCTGGGGAAATCCCCATTTGGAGTTTTCCTCCCTAATTTGCCCTAAACTGGACACAACTTCACCAGTCACTTATAAAAAAGCAAAAAAACTCTAAGCAACACAGACAAAAACACAAACAAACAAACCCAAAGAAACCAATCAAACAAATCAATAAAAACCCCAAATAAAACCAAAGGCAATGGGAAGTTAGGATTAGTTGTAAGGATATCCCAGCAGGCGAATGGCTGCTTCCTACAGGATCTCCATGAAAAGTCACCTAGAAAAACTTCTCCAGAATATATCCAACAGGAGAAATCTAAAAAGTGATCCATGGCAGCTTTGGGGGCAGCTCTGCACTACGGTGAAGGATGAGCATGCAGTGGTACAGATGCAGCACTGCCCACCCTCCAGGCTGCTCTTTGCTCTGCTGAAAGACTCTTGCACGACTGTGGCCCCTCTCCATGCAATGGAAATCATTGCCACAGCTCTCACTTGAGGCACTGGCATTTCCAGAGCCAGATTCAGGCACAATCCTACTGCCTGCTGAGCATCTGGGAAAGATCCTGAGCATCTTCAGGCCTAGAAGCACAAAACAGCTCAGGCTCTCCCTGAACTGGCTTTTCAGGGCAGCTTTCCATAACTCTGCAAGATTTCTACATCCCTCAACATGTCTGACTTTATGCCCAACGATGAATTTGGGTTTCTTCCTTCCTCCTGTGTGCCCCTGAGTAACCTTCCACGTGGATGGAGGAGATTGTGTACAGGACAATTGATTCCTGAATTGACATTTGGTTTCACTGTCACTCCGTGGAACATGGTCCTCATCTAAGAAGGACTTCCAAGAAATGGGTAGGAGTTTTGGCTGTGAGAGGAGCAGAAAGCACATTTTCTACACCAAATTGCCAGCTGATGCAGCTTCCCTGCCAAAATAGTGATTGCCATTCATCTTCCTGGGAAGAATGTGAAGAGCCATTCAGAGATCCCAGGTTCAGCTGGCCTGTGGCTTTGTGTACCTCATTTCACATGTCCAATTTCAAGGGCCACTAAAAGAGGCTCATGTTTGCCTTGCTAGCCAGAAGTGCTGTAGGTATTTCCAGGAGAAAAGGAAAAACATCGCTGTCCTGTGGTGTGCTAGAAATGCCACCACAATTGTGAGTCTGTGAGCAAAGGCAGCCAGTGTTTTTTGGCACTGCAAGAGCTGAGAGTGTGGCAGAGTGGTTTTGATATTCTTTTTAGAGTCCTGAAAACATTGTTGCCAAAACAATCTTTCTCTCCTGTCTTCTGTCCTAAACTGTGGAATAGAGAAAATATAAAGGAGTAGAGGTTTGTTTCAATTGGCTTTTTGATTTTGAAGTCTTCAAATAGTGTCAGATTGATGCACAATACTTTAGAAATGGGATGAGTAGAACCTATTTCATCCCAGCAGAGAGGTGGGATTGAAGACTTCCAACAAGAGAAGTACTGGGTGTGTAAGAGCTCAGTTTTCCACCCCTCACACCCTGATATCTCATTGGACTATTTGAAGCAGCCTCAGCCAGATACATTAAAATACTGCTCCAAACAACAACAGAGTGGAAATGTTCCACCAAATGGGCAAAAATAAGAAAAGTGGGTGGGCGGCAGCCCTTTCTGAAGAGCTCGTGTTGATTTTGCAAAGTCAGATGCAAACAAGTTTTTGCCATATTTCTTCCCTAGAAAAATGGAGATATTGAATAAAAATCAATTTCTTAGGCTGTTATGTTTTGTATGATTTTGGATGTGGGAGGAATAGACCAGGTTGCAGAGAAGCTGTGATTGTCTGAGCCTTGGAAGGCTTGAAGGCCAGGTTGTATGGGGCTTGGAGCAAGCTGGTCTAGTGGAAGGTGTCGTGAGTGTGCTGAGAGTTGGAACAAGAGGAGCTTCAAGGTCCCTTCCAAGGCAACACATGCTGGGAGTCCATGAAGAGAAACTTGGACTTTTCCTGAGATGCTGCCTTTGCAAGAGCAAGTCCCAAACACCCCAGGTAGTTTGAAATGCCCTGAGCAGAACCCAGCTGTGCTTTCTCATAGGTTGCGGCGGCGGTGGAGGTGGCAGGGGTGCCGTGACTCCCGGAAAAGTGGTCTGCAGTTGGGCTGCCCGGGGCACAGACACGTCCTCTGCCCGGCGAGTGATTTCAGCTCAGCACAGCTCAGCGGCAGCGTGCAGGCGACACGGAGGGAGAGAGCAGAGCGCTGTGTGGCGTTCCGCAGAGAACTGGCCTTTATTACATCCGGGCCCTCGGCGAAGGGAGCCAGTGACAGCAGCTCTCTGGACCAGGGGATAAACTGGGCTATTTATAGGGGAGGAGAGGGGCTGGGGGAAACTGGGATACAGATATCGGGGTGGGATGGCAGGCGAGAACACCAATGGAGTGTAACAGTTTAACATAACTAACTCAAAGATTGCTGGGTGTGATACTTTTCTCACTCTTAGAAAAAGTATCTTGCCACCAAGGGAGGGCCAGGATCTCTGAATCAGGTGGTTCCCCAGCCCCCACAGCCAACCATGGAAAAGCAGCTTCTGAACAATAAAGATTGCTCTTGCCGTGTGAACCTCGCTGCGTCGTTTGTCCATCTCGAGAACCACAGCAACACTCTGCAAACAGAGCTGCATCTGACTGAAAATGAATGGGACAGAAATCAGGAACTCTCAAAGTTTGATTTCCTATCCAATACAGTCCAGTCAGCGAGCCCCACACAATCCCCATCCCACCGCTCCAAATGTGGATCCCATTTCTCCCAACCTCCTTCTGGCCTGGGGTGACTTTATGATCCTTGGATCCCCAGGCATCTGTTCTCTTTCTGCTGCCTATTAAGTTCTGCACCTTCAAGACTGGCTCTGAGAGCCAAGGGGGGGAAGAAGAAGCTGCAGTTTGTTTGCAGAAATGGCACTCACTGCCCCGCACGCTTCCCCAGCCTGTGTTGTCTGCAGCAGGGACAGACAGTGGGACAGAGCTCTCCTTTGCTTCTAGGCACTTTAGTTCAGTTTCCTTTTTCGTTAGTTTTTAGTTTAGTTTAGTTGTTTTTTAGCTAGCTGAGGCACAGTTGTTCCCCAGAGTGTTTTTTGCCTTTTTCCTTGGATCTGTTCAAAGCTGCTCTGGACTGAGAACACAGACAAACCCCGGGAGCTCACGGCTGTGGCCCACGGGGGCCTGGGCCTGGGCCCCTTCCAGCGCCGGAGGAACTGATAAGAGACTGAGCGAGCTGAGCTACACCCCATGGAAAGGACTTCTCTGGCTTTGCCATCTCTTCAAACAGCCAGAGGATTTATTCTTTAATATTATTCATCTTGCTCATGCTCGTAGATACTTTGATTGTTATGTAAACTGGTTTTTTCCACTTTTCTCTAAGAAAATGTTTTAGCTGAATTATTTGGGGGAGGGGCAACTTAATTTGCTTTTTACAGGGACCCCATTCACAGGTTTTCTTCCAAATTTGCCCTAAACCAGAACATTTTTCACCTCCATCTCACCTGGCAGCGGTGGAACTGAGTAATTTTGGTATGGGATTGAGATTTTCTGAAGAGGAACAAGCCCTTTTGAGCTGGGATTGAGCCCTTTTGGGGTTAAATGGAGCTGTTTTCAGTGGGATTGAGTGGTTTTGAGGTGACAGATCGATCCCTCCTGGCTTTTGGAGTGCAAAGAGATGGAGATGAGAAGCTGTTGGGGGTTAGGCGTCCTTCTTTTAGTTCTGGCTCAACTGTGGAATCTTTACCCATTAGTTGTGGGGCAAACCTGACTGTGTGTGGTACTTGAGAAACACAGGGATTTCATCTGGGCCCAGGGGGGAAGGGATCAGGAAAAGGAGAAGGTGGGCACAGTTTGGCGGCTTCTTCAGCTTCAGAGAAGGACACTTTGCTGGGAGCTGTTGTGGTAGGGAGAAGGGAATTTGCCATCACCCAGACGGAGCTGCTGCTTCTTGTTCTCCTTCTTCCCTCTTCATTGGTGGCCTCACACCCCCTGTTTTGCCGGGATGTGTGGCAGTGCCAGGCACCGCCACGGAGCTGCTGATCCTCCTCAGCCACCGGCCCGGGATCTCAGCTCATCCCTGCTGTTCCAGCTGAGTGTTCCTCAGAGCCCTGCCGGAGCACTGGCACTGACTGCCAACCCGAGGGGGTTTGTGAAGCAAAGCCTCTCCTCCATCCTTTCCCATCCCGGCCGAGAAGGCTGTCACAGGGTTCCCTGGTTCTGTTTTGTTGTTAACGCTGTAGTTATTGTTGTTTGTGTGCCTCGTTATACACACTAGTAAAGAACTGTTATGCCTATCCCCAGATCTCTGCCTGGGAGCCCTTTGAGTTACAAATTATAATGATTCAGAGGGAGGGGGTCTACATTTCCATTCCAGGGGAGGCCCCTGCCCTCCCTAGCAGACACCTGTCTTCCAAGACAAAGACAGATGGGGAGTTTCTCCATCCTCCTTTCCTTTGTGGGGTCAGCAGTGCTCTTGGTTCCCCATGCTCTTTTTGTGGGTCCTTTAGTGTCTGTCCCCTTCCACTATGGGGGGAGTGGGCGTTGTGTCTGTGCCCCTCCGACTTAGGGGGACAGGGGATATTTGCTGTCCCCTTTCTTCTCCTGGGAAGGCTGTGCGGGCTCTTTGTCCCTCTCTGATTTGGGGGGTGCCAGTGTTGTCACCATCCTGGCAGCCCCCGGCTGCTCTTTGCCCTTTGTCAGGCCAGGGGTGTTCTCTGTCCCCTTGCAATTTGCGGAACTGGCACAGGCACAATTCCCCTTCTCTTTAGGGGGGCTGGCAGTCTCCCCTTCCCCCTCTGACTTGGGGGCCACTGTGAGCTCCATCCATCTCTTATTTTGGGGGAGCCGGGTATTTATCTCCCTTCAATGTTGTAGGCCCAGGGATTGTCTCCATCCTCCTCCAGTTTTGAGGGGCCTGGGAGTAGTCTCTGCCTCTCACCGATTTGGGGGGACTGGTGCAGGCTCTACCCCTTTTCTGATTTTGAGGGATAACCTGGAAGAAAGGCATCAAAAGCTTGACAAAGTCTGCAGGGAATGCTCTGTTTACCCCTTTTGCCAAGAGGTTCCCTTAGCTGAAGTTGCTAACAAGGACCAGACTTGCCAGGCCGCACTGGGTTTCGGGTTCTTTTATTTCCTGGGCCCTCAGTCCTGCGTAGGACACGGGAACTGGGTGCTGCAGAGGCTGTGACAAGGCATCAGAAATGGCCGCCCAACACCCAAGGGTGGTAGAAGATCTGCTCCAGCACTGGCCGAGCCATGGGGTGCTTGGACAAACAGCAGCGGATCAGATGTTGGCACTCTGGGGAGAGAAGGCAGAAAGCGGCGCTCACTTGCAGAAGGCTCCTGCCCAGCTGCTCCCGGCGCCTGCAGAAGCCGGGCCACGCTGCGTGTGCTCGGAGCTGCCCTTGGCGGGAGAGCGGCACGGCAGGACAAGCGTCCCCTCCTTCAGCCAAGCGTGCCACACCCAGCCTGCCACGGGCCACCTGCTGCAGCCGGCCCTTGAGGGCACATGGACGTCCCGCGCAGCTGCGGGAGGGCCGGGCTGGGCTGCGCGGTGCCTCCTGCCAAAGCCTGCCTTCTTCAGGCCGCATCCCAACCTGGAGAGACCTCCTGCGGGAAGAAGAGCTGCCCCAACACGATGTCTCGCTCCTTCTCCAAGGGTAAGTACCCGCACACCATCTCAAACAGCAGCACACCCAGGGACCAGATGGTCGCCCCATGGCCGTGGTAGCAGCGCAGGCCGATCCACTCGGGCGGGCAGGACGTGCGTGTTCCTAGGGGAGGCGGGCCTTCAAGCCCCCTCAGAATCCAACAAAATCCTTTAAAACCCCCCACAAAATTCCCGAAAAATCCCACAAAATCTCCACCAATTTTCACAAAACTCAAGAAAAATGCCTCAAAATCATTTAAATTTTGCCCGAATATCACAAAATTCCAGAAAAATACACAAAGTTGCAGAAAAATCCCAGAAAAATTCCTAAAGCTTCTGAAAAGTCTACCAAATTCCAGAAATATCCCAGAAAATCTCCAAAAATTCCCACAAAATACATGAAAAATCCCTCAAAATAACTAAATCTCCTCAATATCCCACAAAATTCTAGAAAAATCCCAGAAAATCCCCACAAGTTTCTACAAAATCTAAGAAAAATTCCTCAAAATTCTTCAAATCTCCTCAGAATCTCACAAAATTCTCGAAAAACCCCACCACATTCCCTAAATCACCTCAAAACCATACCAAATTCCAGGAACGTACCACAAAATCTCCACAAATTCCCGCAAAATACATGAAAAATCCCTCAAAATTCTTCAAGCCTCCTCAGAATCCCACACAATTCTACAAAAATCCCACAAAATCCCCACAAATTTCCACAAAATCTAAGAAAAATCCTGCAAAATTCATCAAGTCACCTCTAAATCCCACAAAATCCTTGAAAAGCCTTCTAAAATTCCAGAAAAATCCCACAAAATTCCCCAAATCTTCTCAAATCTCTACCAAATTTCACAAAGATCCTACAAGATCTCCACAAATTCACTCAAAATACATGAAAAATCCCTCACAATCCCTCAATCTCCTCAATATCTCACAAAATCCCACAAAAATCACACAAAACCTCCACAAGTTTCCACTACATCTAAGAAAAATTCCTCAAAATTCTTCAGTTCTCTGCAGAATCCCACAAAATTCCAGAGAAGTCCCACAAAATTCCCTAAATTATTGCAAAACCATACCAATTCTCAGGAATGTCCTACACAATCTCTACCGATTCCCACAAAATCCCTCAAAATTCCCTCAAAATTCCCTGAATCTTCTGAAAACTCTAAGAAATTCCAGAAAAACCTCATAAAATCTCCACAAATTCCCACAAAATTCATGAGAAACACCACAAAGTTCCCTAAATCTTTTCAAAATACCACAAAATTCTTGAATAGCCCAACAAAATTCCAGAAACATCCCACAAAATTTCCTAAATCATTCCAAAACCCATCAAATTCCAAAAACATCCCACAAAATCCCCACAAATTCCCACAAAATACATGAAAAATCCCTCAAAATTCCCTAAACCTCCTCAAAACCCTGCCAAATTCCAGAAACAACCCACAAAATCCCCACAAATCTCCATAAAATTAAAGGAAAATCCCTCAAAATCCCATAAATCACCTTAAAACCATACCAAATTCCAGGAACGTGCTACAAAGTTCCCTAAATTTTCAGAAAAGTCTACCAAATTCCAAAAACGTCCCACAAAATCTCCACAAATTTTCACAAAATACATGAAAAATCCCTCAAAATTCTTCAAGCCTCCTCAGAATCCCACACAATTCCACAAAAATCCCACAAAATCCCCACAAATTTCCACAAAATCTAAGAAAAATCCTACAAAGTTCATCAAGTCGCCTCTAAATCCCACAAAATCCTTGAAAAACCTTCTAAAATTCCAGAAAAATCCCACAAAATTCCCAAAATCTTCCCAAATGTGTACCAAATTCCACCAAGATCCTACAAGATCTCCACAAATTCCCACAAAATACATGAAAAATCCCTCAAAATCCCTAAATGTCTTCAGTATCCCACAAAATCCCACAAAAATCACACAAAACCTCCACAAGTTTCCACAAAATCCAAGTAAAATTCCTCAAAATTCTTCAAGTCTCCTCAAAACCACACAAAGTCCTTGAAAAGGCCCACAAAGTTCCAGAAAAATCCCACAGAATCTCCTCAATATCCCACAAAATTCCAGAAAAATCCCACAACATTCCCTAAATCACCTCAAAACCATACCAAATTCCAGGAATGTGCCACAAAATCTCCACACATTCCCGCAAAATACATGAAAAATCCCTCAAAATTCTTCATACCTCCTCAGAATCCCACACAATTCCACAAAAATCCCGCAAAATCCCCACAAATTCCCACAAAATCTAAGAAAAAATCCTGCAAAATTCATCAAGTCACCTCTAAATCCCACTAAATCCTTGAAAAGCCTTCAAAAATTCCAGAAAAATCCCACAAAATTCCCAAAATCTTCTCAAAACTCTACCAAATTCCACAAAGATCCTACAAGATCTCCACAAATTCACACAAAATACATGAAAAATCCCTCAAAATCCCTCAATCTTCTCAAAACCCGACCAAAATCCCACAAAAATCGCACAAAACCTCCACAAGTTTCCACTACATCTAAGAAAAATTCCTCAAAATTCATCAATTCTCTGCAGAATCCCACAAAATTCCAGAGAAGTCCCACAAAATTCCCTCAATCATTTCAAAACCATACCAATTCACAAGAATGTCCCACACAATCTCTACCGATTCCCACAAAATCCCTCAAAATTCCCTCAAAATTCCCTGAATCTTCTGAAAACTCTACCAAATTCCAGAAATGCCCCATAAAATCTCCAAAAATTCCCCCAAAATTCAAGAGAAACAACACAAAATTCCCGAAATCTTCTCAAAACCCAACAAATTCCAGAAACATCCCACAAAATCTCCTCAATATCCAACAAAACACCTGAAAAATCCCCCAAAATACAGAAAATCTTCTCAAAACTATACCAAATTCCAGAAACATCCCACAAAATCCCCACAAATTCCCACAAAATTCCTGAAAAATCCTACAAAATTACCTGAATCTTCTGAAAACTCTACCAAATTCCAGAAAAACCCCATAAAATCTCCAAAACTTCCCCCAAAATTCAAGAGAAACCCCACAAAATTCCCGAAATCTTTTCAAAATACCACAAAATTCTTGAAAAGCCCCACAAAATTCCAGAAACATCCCACAGAATTTCCTAAATCATTCCAAAACCCATCAAATTCCAGGAACATCCCACAAAATCTCCTCAATACCCAACAAAATTCCAGAAAAATCCCACAAAATTCCCTGAATCTTCTGAATACTCTACCAAATTCCAAAAACATCCCACAAAATCCCCACAAATTCCCACAAAATACATGAAAAATCCCTCAAAATTCCCTAAACCTCCTCAAAACCCTGCCAAATTCCAGAAACAACCCACAAAATCCCCACAGATTTCCATAAAATTCAAGGAAAATCCCTCAAAATTCCATAAATCACCTTAAAACCATACCAAATTCCAGGAACATGCCACAAAATTCCCTAAATCTTCTCAAAACCCAACTGAATTCCAAAAACGTCCCACAAAATGTCCACAAATTCCCGCAAAATACATGACAAATTCCTCGAAATTCTTCATACCTCCTCAGAATCCCACACAATTCCACAAAAATCCCACAAAATCCCCACAAATTCCCACAAAATCTAAGAAAAATCCTGCAAAATTCATCAAGTCACCTCTAAATCCCACAAAATCCTTGAAAAGCCTTCAAAAATTCAAGAAAAATCCCACAATATTCCCAAAATCTTCTCAAAACCCAACTGAATTCCAGAAACATCCCACAAAATCTCCACAAATTCCCACAAAATACATGAAAAGTCCCTCAAAATCCCTAAATCTCCTCAATATCCCACCAAATCCCACAAGAATCCCAGAAAATCTCCACAAGTTTCCACTACATCTAAGAAAAATTCCTCAAAATTCTTCAAGTCTCCTCAGAATCCCACAAAATTCTCGAAAAATCCCACAACATTCCAGGGAAGACCCGCAAAATTCCCTAAGTCCTTCCAAAACCATACCAACTCACAGGAATGTCCCACAGAATCTCCTCAGTATCCCACAAAATTCCAGAAAAATTCCACAATATTCCCTGAATCTTCTGAATACTCTACCAAATTCCAAAAACATCCCACAAAATCTCCACAATTTCCCACAAAATACATGAAAAATCCCTCAAAATTCCCTAAACCTCCTCAAAACCCTGCCAAATTCCAGAAACAACCCACAAAATCCCCACAAATTTCCATAAAATTCAAGGAAAATCCCTCAAAATTCCATAAATCACCTTAAAACCATACCAAATTCCAGGAACATGTCAAAAAATTCCCTAAATCATCTCAAAACCCAACTGAATTCCAAAAACGTCCCACAAAATGTCCACAAATTCCCGCAAAATACATGACAAATCCCTCAAAATTCTTCATGCCTCCTCAGAATCCCACACAATTCCACAAAAATCCCACAAAATCCCCACAAATTCCCACAAAATCTAAGAAAAATCCTGCAAAATTCATCAAGTCACCTCTAAATCCCACAAAATCCTTGAAAAGCCTTCTAAAATTCCAGAAAAATCCCACAAAATTCCCAAAATCTTCTCAAATCTCTGCCAAATTCCACAAAGATCCTACAAAATCTCCACAAATTCCCACAAAATACATGAAAAATCCCTCAACTTGCCTAAATCTCCTCAATATCCAACAAAATTCCACAGAAATCACACAAAACCTCCACAAGTTTCCACTACATCTAAGAAAAATTCCTCAAAATTCAAGTCTCCTCAAAACCACAAAAAGTCCTTGAAAAGGCCCACAAAATTCCAGAAATGTCCCCCAGAATCCCCACGAATTCCAAGAAAATCTAAAAAAAATTCCTCAAATTCTTCAAGTCTCCTCAGAATCCCACAGAATTCCAGAAAAATCCACAAAAATCCTGAAAAAGCCCACAAATTCCAAGAAAATCTTCTTAAAACTCTACCAAATTCCAGAAACATCCCACAAAATCTCCTCAATATCCAACTAAATTCAAGAAAAATCCCTCAAAATTCCCTAAACCACCTCAAAACCATACCAAATTCCAGGAACATGCCACAAACTACCCTAAATCTTCTCAAAACCCAACTGAATTCCAGAAACATCCCACAAAATCTCCACAAATGTCCATAAAATCTAAGAAAAATTCCAGCTAATTCGTCAATTCTCTGCAGAATTCCACAAAATTCCAGAAAAGTCCCTCAAAATTCAAGAAATATCCCACAAAATTCCCTAAATCTTCTCAAGACCTGACCAAATTCCAGAAACATCCCACAAAATCTCCACAAATTCCCACAAAATACATGAAAAATCCCTCAAAATCCCTAAACCTCATCAATATCCAACAAAATTCCACAAAATCCCACAAAAACCTCCACAAGTTTCCACTAAATCTAAGAAAAATTCCTCAAAATTCTTCAAGTCTCCTCAGAACTACACAAAGCCCTTGAAAAGGCCCACAAAATTCCAGAAAAATCCCACAGAACCTCAACAAATTTCCACAAAATCTAAGAAAAATTCCTCAAAATTGTTCAGAACTTTTGAAAATACCACAAAATTCTTGAAAAGCCCCACAAAATTCCAGAAACATCCCGCAAAATTTCCTAAATCATTCCAAAACCCAACTGAATTCCAAAAACATCCCACAAAATCTCCACAAATTCCTACAAAATACATGAAAAATCCCTCAAAATCCCTTAATCTCATCAATATCCCACACAATTCCCACAAAAATCCCAGAAAATCTCCACAAGTTTCCACTACATCTAAGAAAAATTCTTCAAAATTCTTCAAGTCTCTTCAAAACCACACAAAGTCCTTGAAAAGGCCCACAAAGTTCCAGAAAAATCCCACAGAATCTCCTCAATATCCCACAAAATTCCAGAAAAATCCCACAACATTCCCTAAATCACCTCAAAACCATACCAAATTCCAGGAATGTGCCACAAAATCTCCACACATTCCCGCAAAATACATGAAAAATCCCTCAAAATTCTTCATACCTCCTCAGAATCCCACACAATTCCACAAAAATCCCGCAAAATCCCCACAAATTCCCACAAAATCTAAGAAAAAATCCTGCAAAATTCATCAAGTCACCTCTAAATCCCACTAAATCCTTGAAAAGCCTTCAAAAATTCCAGAAAAATCCCACAAAATTCCCAAAATCTTCTCAAATCTCTACCAAATTCCACAAAGATCCTACAAGATCTCAACAAAATCACACAAAATACATGAAAAATCCCTCAAAATCCCTAAATCTCCTCAATATCCCACAAAATCCCACAAAAATCACACAAAACCTCCACATGTTTCCACTACATCTAAGAAAAATTCCTCAAAATTCATCAATTCTCTGCAGAATCCCACAAAATTCCAGAGAAGTCCCACAAAATTCCCTCAATCATTTCAAAACCATACCAATTCACAAGAATGTCTCACACAATCTCTACCGATTCCCACAAAATCCCTCAAAATTCCCTCAAAATTCCCTGAATCTTCTGAAAACTCTACCAAATTCCAGAAATGCCCCATTAGATCTCCAAAAATTCCCCCAAAATTCAAGAGAAACCCCACAAAATTCCCGAAATCTTTTCAAAATACCACAAAATTCTTGAATAGCCCAACAAAATTCCAGAAACATCCCACAGAATTTCCTAAATCATTCTAAAACCCATCAAATTCCAGGAACATCCCACAAAATCTCCTCAATACCCAACAAAATTCCAGAAAAATCCCACAAAATTCCCTGAATCTTCTGAATACTCTACCAAATTCCAAAAACATCCCACAAAATCCCCACAAATTCCCACAAAATCTAAGAAAAATCCTGCAAAATTCATCAAGTCACCTCTAAATCCCACAAAATCCTTGAAAAGCCTTCTAAAATTCCAGAAAAATCCCACAATATTCCCAAAATCTTCTCAAAACCCAACTGAATTCCAGAAACATCCCACAAAATCTCCACAAATTCCCACAAAATACATGAAAAATCCCTCAAAATCCCTAAATCTCCTCAATATCCCACCAAATCCCACAAGAATCCCAGAAAATCTTCACAAGTTTCAACTACATCTAAGAAAAATTCCTCAAAATTCGTCAAGTCTCCTCAGAATCCCACAAAATTCTCGAAAAATCCCACAACATTCCAGGGAAATCCACAAAATTCCCTAAGTCCTTCCAAAACCATACCAACTCACAGGAATGTCCCACAGAATCTCCTCAGTATCCCACAAAATTCCAGAAAAATCCCACAACATTCCCTAAATCTTCTGAATACTCTACCAAATTCCAAAAACATCCCACAAAATCCCCACAATTTCCCACAAAATACATGAAAAATCCTACAAAATTACCTGAATCTTCTGAAAACTCTACCAAATTCCAAAAACATCCCACAAAATCCCCACAATTTCCCACAAAATACATGAAAAATCCCTCAAAATTCCCTAAACCTTCTCAAAACCCTGCCAAATTCCAGAAACAACCCACAAAATCCCCACAAATTTCCATAAAATTCAAGGAAAATCCCTCAAAATTCCATAAATCACCTTAAAACCATACCAAATTCCAGGAACATGCCACAAAATTCCCGAAATCTTCTCAAAACCCAACTGAATTCCAAAAACGTCCCGCAAAATGTCCACAAATTCCCGCAATAATACATGAAAAATCCCTCAAAATTCTTCATACCTCCTCAGAATCCCACACAATTCCACAAAAATCCCACAAAATCCCCACAAATTCCCACAAAATCTAAGAAAAATCCTGCAAAATTCATCAAGTCACCTCTAAATCCCACAAAATCCTTGAAAAGCCTTCAAAAATTCCAGAAAAATCCCACAAAATTCCCAAAATCTTCTCAAAACTCTACCAAATTCCACAAAGATCCTACAAGATCTCCACAAATTCCCACAAAATACATGAAAAATCCCTCAAAATCCCTAAATCTTCTCAAAACCCGACCAAAATCCCACAAAAATCACACAAAACCTCCACAAGTTTACACTACATCTAAGCA
The DNA here is from genome assembly GCA_032357785.1 of Periparus ater. Taxonomy (NCBI): domain Eukaryota; kingdom Metazoa; phylum Chordata; class Aves; order Passeriformes; family Paridae; genus Periparus; species Periparus ater. Next base: position 2,855,865 of record JANVCZ010000035.1, read on the forward strand.
AAATTCCTCAAAATTCGTCAATTCTCTGCAGAATCCCACAAAATTCCAGAGAAGTCCCACAAAATTCCCTAAATCATTGCAAAACCATACCAATTCACAGGAATGTCTCACACAATCTCTATCGATTCCCACAAAATCCCTATAAATTCCCACAAAATTCCTGAAAAATCCTACAAAATTCCCTGAATCTTCTGAAAACTCTACCAAATTCCAGAAATGCCCCATAAAATCTCCAAAAATTCCCCCAAAATTCAAGAGAAACAACACAAAATTCCCTAAATCTTTTCAAAATACCACAAAATTCTTGAATAGCCCAACAAAATTCCAGAAACATCCCACAGAATTTCCTAAATCATTCTAAAACCCATCAAATTCCAGGAACATCCCACAAAATCCCCACAATATCCAAAAAATTCCAGAAACATCCCACAAAATTTCCTATATCATTCTAAAACCCATCAAATTCCAGGAACATCCCACAAAATCTCCTCAATATCCAACAAAATTCCAGAAAAATCCCAAAAAATTCCCTAAATCTTCTCAAAACCCTATGTACTGGTGTGACTTTATGATACCGGTATCCCCAATCGTCTGGTTTATGTTATATATTAAGTTCTGCACCTTTAAGACTGGCTCTGAGAACGAGAGTGTGGGGAAGAAGAAACGCGCAGTTTGTGTTAAAGAAAAACATCACTCCCACACATCCCGCTCCTGGACTGTGGTGACTGCAGCACAGACAGACAGCGGGACAGAGCTTCTCTCTGGCTTTTAGTTAGTTTTAGCTAGCTGAGGCAGAAGAGTTCCCTGCAACCTGGTTTTTTTTTCCTTTTTTCCCTTTTTTCTTGGATCTGTGCAAGCCTGCTCTGGACTGAACACCCAGCCAAACCCCGGGAGCTCACGCCTGTGGCCCACTGGGGCCTGGGCCTCGGCACTTTCCAGCGCCGAAAGGACTGATAAGAACCTGAGCGAGCCGAGCTACACGACATGGAAAGGACTTTTCTTCCTAGACTTGCCATCCCATTGAAAAGCAAGAGGTTTTATTATTTAATATTATTCAATTTTCTGTTAAATAAACAGATTTTTCCACTTCTCTCCAAGGAATTTTCCCTGGGGAACTCCCCATTTGAAGTTTTCCTTCCTAATTTGCCCTAAACTGGACACAAATACAGTTTTTGGCGCCCAACGTGGGACCAGAGAAAGTGGAAAAACCTGTACTGATTGTTGGTTGTATTTTTGGTTGTATTTATTCTGTATTTGGAATAGCAGCTGTAGAGACAGAGGGCATCAAGCAATTGAACACTTTGCCTGGACTGTCAGAGAACCCATCTGCAGTAGGACTCTTAAAAGTGGAAGAACAGCGAGTGCCAGTTGCCACCTCGACGGTGCACCGCCGACAATATAGAACAACTTGAGATGCTGTGATCCCCATCCACAAGATGATCCGAGAGCTGGAGAGCCAAGGGGTGGTCAGCAAAACCCACTCACCCTTCAACAGCCCCATCTGGCCTGTGTGTAAATCTGAGGGAGAATGGAGATTGACTGTGGACTATCGTGCATTGAATGAAGTGACTCCACCGCTAAGTGCTGCCCTGCCAGACATGCTGGAGCTCCAGTACGAGCTGGAGTCCAAGGCAGTGAAGTGGTACGCCACTATTGACATTGCCAATGCATTTTTCTCCATTCCCCTGGCAGCAGAATGCAGGCCTCAGTTTGCCTTCACGTGGAGGGGAGTGCAGTACACCTGGAACCGACTGCCCCAGGGGTGGAAGCACAGCCCCACCATCTGCCATGGACTGATCCAGGCTGCCCTGGAAAAGGGTGAGGCTCCAGAACATCTGCAGTACATTGATGACATCATTGTTTGGGGAAAGACAGCTGAAGAAGTCCTTGAGAAAGGAGAGAAAATCATCCAGGTTCTCCTGAAAGCCAGTTTTGCCATCAAGAAGAGCAAAGTTAAGGGACCAGCTCGTGAGATTCAGTTCCTGAGAGTAAAGTGGCAAGATGGATGGCGTCAGATTCCTACTGATGTCATCAACAAGATCACAGCAATGTCTCCACCAGCCAACAAGAAGGAAACACAACCTTTCCTAGGTTTTTGGAGGATGCGCATTCCTGAGTACAGCCAGATTGTGAGACCTCTTTACCTGGTCACCCACAAAAAGAACACTTTCCAGTGGGGCCCTGAACAACAACGAGCCTTTGCTCAGATCAAGCAGGAGATCGCTCATGCAGTAGCCCTTGGCCCAGTCAGAACAGGACCAGATGTGAAGAACGTGCTCTACTCTGCAGCCGGGAGCCACGGTCTGTCCTGGAGCCTTTGGCAGAAAGTGCCTGGGGAGACTCGAGGCCGACCACTGAGTTTCTGGTGCCAAAGCTACAGAGGGTCTGAAGCCAACTACACTCCCACAGAGAAGGAAATTTTAGCTGCCTGTGAAGGAGTTCAAGCCGCCTCAGAAGTGATTGGCACAGAAGCACAACTCCTCCTGGCACCCCGACTACCAGTGCTGGGGTGGATGTCCAAAGCAAAGGTTCCCTCTATCCACCATGCCACCGATGCTACATGGAGCAAGAGGATCGCCCTCATCATGCAGCGCGCCCGTATTGGAAACCCAAATCGCCCTGGGATTTTGGAGATAATTACAAACTGGCCGCAAAGTGAAAACTTTGGTCTCACTGATGAAGAGGAGCAGGAACAAGTGACACGAGCTGAAGAAGCTCCACCGTACAACCGACTGCCAGCAGAAGAAACACGCTATGCTCTGTTCACTGATGGTTCCTGTCGCATTGTAGGGATGAACCAGAAGTGGAAAGCAGCCGTATGGAGCCCCACACGACAGGTCGCAGAGGCCACTGAAGGAGAAGGTGGATCAAACCAACTTGCGGAACTCAAAGCTGTTCAACTGGCCCTGGACATTGCTGAAAGAGAGAAGTGGCCAAAACTCTACCTCTACACTGATTCATAGATGGTAGCCAATGCTCTGTGGGGATGGCTGGAAAGGTGGAAAAAGGCCAACTGGCAATGCAGAAGAAAGCCAATCTGGGCTGCTGATGAGTGGAAAGACATCGCCACCAGGGTAGAGAAACTGTCTGTGAGGGTCCGTCATGTACATGCCCATGTCCTCAAGAGTAGGGCTAATGAAGAGCACCGAAACAATGAGCAGGTGGATCAGGCTGCAAAGATAGAGGTGTCAAAGATAGACTTAGATTGGCAACACGAGGGAGAGTTGTTCCTAGCTCGATGGGCCCACGATACCTCAGGCAATCAGGGTAGAGATGCCACCTATAAGTGGGCAAAAGACCGAGGGGTGGATCTAACCATGGACAGTATTTCTCAGGTTATCCATGACTGTGAGACGTGTGCCATGATCAAGCAGGCCAAGCAGTTGAAGCCGCTATGGTATGGTGGGTGTTAGTCCAAATATAAGTATGGGGAAACCTGGCAGATCGACTACATCACACTGACCCAAACCCACCAAGGCAAGCGCTACGTGCTCACAATGGAAGAAGCCACCACTGGATGGTTGGAAACCTACCCTGTGCCTCATGCTACAGCCCGTAACACCATCCTGGAACTTCAAAAGCAGGTCCTTTGGCGGCATGGTACCCCTGAGAGGATTGAGTCAGACAATGGGACTCATTTCAAGAACAGCCTTATAAACAGCTCGGGTAGGGAACATGGCATTGAGTGGGTGTACCATATCCCCTACCATGCACCTGCTGCTGGAAAAGTGGAGAGGTACAATGGACTGTTAAAGACTACCTTGAAAGTGTTGGGTGGAGGATCTTTCAAAAATTGGGAGCAGCATCTAGCAAAGGCCACCTGGATAGTTAACTCCTGAGGTTCCACCAACTGAGCAAGCCCAGCCCAATCCGAGCCCCTGCATAAAATAGATGGAGACAAAGTCCCAGTGGTACATCTCAGAAGTTTGTTAGGAAAGACAGTTTGGATCAATTCTACTTCGAATGCAGACAAACCCATTCATGGGGCTGTTTTTGCTCAGGGACTGGGTTGCACATGGTGAATAATGCGGAAAGATGAAACAACACAATGTGTACCTCAGGGAGATCTGATTGTTAAGTGAAGATCATGTATGAATGCCCTTGTCTGTATATAATGTATGTGTTGTAGAGTTAAAATATATCTATATTAATTTTGATAATAAGTTGACGATATGGGGATAAAGGGTGGAATGTCCTGAGGTGACTTTATGATACTGGTATCCCCAATCGTCTGGTTTATGTTCTATATTAAGTTCTGCTCCTTTAAGACTGGCTCTGAGAATGAGAGTGGGGGGAAGAAGAAGCACGCAGTTTGTTAAAGAAAAACATCACTCCCCCACATCCCGCTCCTGGACTGTGATGTCTGCAGCACAGACATACAGCGGGACAGAGCTTCTCTCTGGCTTTTCGTTAGTTTTAGCAAGCTGAGGCAGAAGAGTTCCCTGCACCCTTGTTTTTTTTTCCTTTTTTCCCTTTTTCTTGGATCTGTGTAAGCCTGCTCTGGACTGAACACCCAGCCAAACCCCGGGAGCTCACGCCTCTGGCCCACCGGGACCTGGGCCTCGGCACTTTCCAGCGCCGAAAGGACTGATAAGAACCTGAGCGAGCCGAGCTACACCACATGAAAAGGACTTTTCTTCCTAGATTTGCCATCCCATCGAGCAGCGAGAGGTTTTATTACTTAATATTATTTAATTTCTGTTAAACAGTTTTTTCCACTTCTCAACAAAGAATTTTTTTTTTTCCCCTTTCCCGTACCAATTGGTGGGGAGGGGGCATTTCCCTGGGGAAACCCACATTTAGAGTTTTCCTCCCTAATTTGCCCTAAACTAAGACAGCCTGCAGCTGCTAATCTTGTTGCAAACACTGAAAACACCTTCAGCTTCTCTCATTCTACATAAACTGGATTCCTGCTTTGATTTCACACCTCTTTCATGCAGGTTTTTCCTCTGTCCTTGGCTAGAATTGTCAGGCCTGAGAAATTTGCTTGAGCCTTGGGACAGCTCCCATCACCTGTCCCTGCTCCTAATGCTGCTTTGAATTCTCTTGGGAATCTGAGCATGAGGGAAACTGGGGGGACTTGAGTGAGAGGAAAAGTGAGGCACAGAGGCTGAAGTGCAAATGCAGAGTGTGGGTCACCACAGTGTGCAGTGTTGTGGGGATTTGGGCCATGCAAACAGATGTTTCTTCTCTGGGAATGGCTGATTCCTTCGGTGTGTCTCCTCCTGAAATTCCTGTGCACCAGGCCTGGTGCTGGAGCTGCAGCAGCACAAAGTTGCCAGGGAGCCATGTGGGACCCAGTGGGAATCATTTCTTTGCTGCTTTTGATGAAAAATTGTGACATGAATCTCAGTGTCAGGGAGGTGCCACGTTCATGCTGCTGCAGTGCCCACACACTGTGTCTGGAGACAGCTCAGGAGAAAATGAAGAAAAGCCAGGATGAAATCCCATGTGCTACTGAACTCTATCAGAACCTGCTTGGAGTGAAGTGTGTGAGGTGACCGGGGAGAGCTGGATAGAAGGGACAGCTCTGGGAAGTGTGTGATACATCACTGACATCCTTACAGTGATCTTTGCACAGAGACAAAAAAGTATCAGTTTGCATGGCCTGAATCTCTGGGTCTGGAAATCCTGTGTGTTGCACAAGCTGTGCTGAGCTCATCTGGCTCTGAAATATCATCTCTGCACCTTAGGCAGGAAGAGCATCAGAGTTGTGAAGAGATGAATAAAAATCATTTGTAACCCAGAAGCAAACCTTGGCAATAGACATGTGTGACAGGTGAGGAGACTGAAAGCTTTCATTCTTGTCATGGGAGAATGAATTCAGCAATAAAAAATCCTCTCTCTTGGCATTAAATTACTTCAGTTTCAGCTCTGCCCCAGCCCACCAATGTCCCTGTGTGGTTGGGGGTAGGTTCTCCCCCTGTAGCTCTCTGCAGGTTGGTGCTAATTCAAGATGTTCTGGCAGGTTCCAATGTTTTGGTGGGCGAGCAGGGAGTGCAGAACAGGGATTCCAAGCGCTGACATTTGCTGTGCTAGAAAGTCCAAGGGACCAATTTGTGCCAATGAAGGTCTCCCCTTGAAGTAGGAGGAACAATTGATGTTGTGCTTGTAGCAGAGTGTGGTGACAGAGGGGGTTTCCAAAGGAAATGTTGGTGCATGTAGGCCAGAGGCCCCTGTGCTGAGGCTCCCTCCAGGCTGGCTCCAGCCCCTCAGGGTGCCCAGGAAGCAGGCTGCCCGCAGCCCAGTGCAGCCTCCTTAGCCCTGGGGCTAGCCAGGGAAGAGCCATGGATGAGGCTGAGCCCTGCTCCCATGTGGCATGCCATGGGACAGGGCCCACTGGGATTTGCCCCTCCAGCTCCCAAGTGTGTCCAGAGAAACTACAAGGAGAGGGTGAGCTCTGTCAGTGGGACCCCCTGTGCACAGGGAGCCCACTGCTGGGGTGGCTGTGCCAGCTCCCTCCAGGACATCCAGCCCTGGGAAACTGGAGCCAGTGGAAAGCACAACTTTGCAAATGTGCCCAAAGCAAATGCAAAGAGAACTGGGGTGTGAAAAACAAAGAATGTTTATTTGTAGAAGAAAAGGAACAAGAATGAACTACACAACGTATTTACAATGTCACAATATTTGTAACAACAGCAAACTATAGAACCTATTTACCTAAGAACATATCTAACAAAACTATATGAAACATATTTACAGAAAACTTAAACAAACCCTAAAACCTCTATCCTGAACACAACAAGTCCAAAACGTATGTACAGAAGGGTGCCATCTCAGTCTGGGATGTGCCTCAGTCCTGGAAGAAAAACAAGTAGCACGGTCAGTGCAGTCAGGCATGGAGGGGTGTTCCATGTGCTCCCGGGCTGGGACACTGGCACGGTGGGACTCTGCTGCCAGAAGTGAGCCTGGCTGGGGCTGGGGGCTGTGGCCCAGGCACTGGAACAGGGCTTGTGTGGCCCAAAGCAAGGCCAGGCCAGGCCAGGGATGGCCACCAAAATGCAGTGCATGGGCTAGCGTGTCCCTGAGCAGGGAGTGCCCAGCCCAGCCCCAGCCTGGCAGCAGGGGACCCACTCTGCGCGTGGGGAACACCTGCCTGTTCTGCTGCTGGCATCGGTCTTCATCCCAACACCATGTCCTCCTCCTCGTCTCTTTCATCGATTTCCATCTCCTCAATATCATCTTGCATTTCAACCTCCATTTCTTCTTCCGTCTCATCCACATCTACGTCCATCTCTTCATCTCCAGTGTCCTCTCCATCCACTTCCATTCTCTCTTCCCAATTAATTGGTGTATCAACCTCCATCTCCTCCTCTTGGTCTGGGAAAGCCTGCAGAGGAAGCAAAATCTCAGAGTGGGATACCTTTCCCACACTGTCCCACACAGCTCCAGCCCACCCAGGCAGCTGCGGCTGTCCACCTCCATGGAATAGTACCCTACCTTCTTTGGAACAAATGCAGACATCGTGCAGGGATGGAGAACAAAATGCACACAACAGCGAGTTTTGGGGACTGCTGGGGCTATCAGGGAGAATGTGACAAGGAAGGTGATAGGGGTAGGCTTGGAGCACTGAGAAGAGCGTGCTGACACAAGGAGCCAAGGGTTGTGTTGTGGCCGTTGCTGGATGCTGGAAGTTCGAGCTGGAGCGTGCACTGTGACATCAGTGCCAGGAGCCCAGGCCCAGGCTGAAAGGGACAACGGAGACCATAGAATGATGGAATCCCTGGGTGGCTGGGCTTGCAAGGGAGCCTAAAGACCATCTTGTTCCAAGCAGAGCAATCTTCCCCCAGAATATGTTGCTCAGAGCCCTGCTCCCAGCTGGCCTTGGATGTTGCCAAGGATGGAGCATCCCCAGGCTGTGTGCACAGCCTGGGCCAGTGCCCCAGCAGCCGGAGTGTAAAAGAGCAGCTTCATTAGATGCAACTTCAGTCTCACTCCTGCACTTGAAAGGCTTCTCCTCTCTGTGCCCATCTTTCCTAGAGCTGCAGGGAGGCCTCCCCAGCACCTTCTCTTTCCAGGCTGAGCATCCCCAGCCCCACATGGACAGCAGTGCGATGGGTGGGGGTCAAGGCTCAAGGGTAGCAAAGAGCATCAGGAAGTGAGAGATGGAAGCTTTTGGAGATGCAAGGTTTACCTCTAAATGTAGAAAATCAAGAAAAGTGGAGGGGAAAATGGTGGGACTGTGGCTCTGTTCTAACTGGCAAAGATTTTCTTTTCTTCTTTTCTGTCATGCTGCTCCAAGTTTGGTTGTTTGAAAGGAGGCTTGGCAAAATATCCATTGTCTTCTCCATAGGTGAAACACTGAACAATATCTGTGCAAGCTGATGATGCAGAGCAAAACCTGCAAATATCTCCTGGTGATGCTGATCCTGGGGAATGCAGCTAAAGCCAGCTTAAAACTATTTCTGCAAAGTCAAGCCTGGTTTACGTCTTCTGGGGTTGGGCTGTGCCTGTGTCCTGGGGTGATTTTATTATACTGGTATCCCCAGTCGTCTGGTTTATGTTCTATATTAAGTTCTGCACCTTTAAGACTGGCTCTGAGAATGAGAGTGGGGGGAAGAAGAAGCGCGCAGTTTGTGTTAAAGAAAATCATCACTCCCACACATCCCGCTCCTGGACTGTGGTGACTGCAGCACAGACAGACAGCGGGACAGAGCTTCTCTCTGGCTTTTAGTTAGTTTTAGCTAGCTGAGGCAGAAGAGTTCCCTGCAACCTGGTTTTTTTTTTTCCTTTTTTCCCTTTTGTCTTGGATCTGTGCAAGCCTGCTCTGGACTGAACACCCAGCCAAACCCCGGGAGCTCACGCCTGTGGCCCACCGGGGCCTGGGCCTCGGCACTTTGCAGCACCAGGGGGACTGATAAGAACCTGAGTGAGCTGAGCTACACCACATGCAAAGGACTTTTCTTCCTAGATTTGCCATTCCATCCATTGAAGTGAGAGAGGTTTTATTATTTAATATTATTCAATTTCTGTTAAATAAACAGTTTTTTCCACTTCTCTCCAAGGAATTTTATTTTTCCTTTCCTGGACCAGTTGGTGGGGAGGGGGCATTTCCCTGGGGAAAACCCCATTTGGAGTTTTCCTCCGTAATTTGCCCTAAACTGGACACAACTTCACCAGTCACTTATAAAAAAACAAAATAACTCAAAGCAAAACAGACAAAAACACAAACCAACAAACCCAAAGAAACCAATCAAAAAAATCAATAAAAACCCCAAATAAAACCAAAGGCAATGGGAAGTTAGGATTAGTTGTAAGGATATCCCAGCAGGCGAATGGCTGCTTCCTACAGGATCTCCATCCAAAGCCACCTAGAGCAACTTCTCCAAAATATATCCAACAGGAGAAATCTGAAAAGTGATCCATGGCAGCTTTGGGGGCAGCTCTGCACTACGGTGAAGGATGAGCATGCAGTGGTACAGATGCAGCACTGCCCACCCTCCAGGCTGCTCTTTGCTCTGCTGAAAGACTCTTGCAGGACTGTGGCCCCTCTCCATGCAATGGAAATCATTGCCACAGCTCTCACTTGAGGCACTGGCATTTCCAGAGCCAGATTCAGGCACAATCCTCCAGCCTGCTGAGCATCTGGGAAAGATCCTGAGCATCTTCAGGCCTAGAAGTACAAAACAGCTCAGGCTCTTCCTGAACTAGCTTTTCTGGGCAGCTTTCCATAACTCTGCAAGATTTCTTCAACCCTCAACACGTCTGACTTTATGTCCAATGATGCATTTGGCTTTCTTCCTTACTCCCGTGTGCCCCTGAGTAACCTTCCACGTGGATGGAGGAGCTTGTGTACAGGACAATTGTTTCCTGGATTGCCATTTGGCTTCACTGCCACTCACTTGAACATGGTCCTCATCTAAGAAGGACTTCCAAGAAATGGGTAGGAGTTTTGGCTGTGAGAGGAGCAGAAAGCACATTTTCTGCACCAAATTGCCAGCTGATGCGGCTTCCCTGCCAAAATAGTGATTGCCATTCATCTTCCTGGGAAGAATGTGAAGAGCCATTCAGAGATCCCAGGTTCAGCTGGCCTGTGGCTTTGTGTACCTCATTTCACATGTCCAATTTCAAGGGCCACTAAAAGAGGCTCATGTTTGCCTTGCTAGCCAGAAGTGCTGTAGGTATTTCCAGGAGAAAAGGAAAAACATCGCTGTCCTGTGGTGTGCTAGAAATGCCACCACAATTGTGAGTCTGTGAGCAAAGGCAGCCAGTGTTTTTTGGCACTGCAAGAGCTGAGAGTGTGGCAGAGCGGTTTTGATATTCTTTTTAGAGTCCTGTAAACATTGTTCCCGAAACAATTTTTTGTTTCAATTGGCTATTTTATTTTGAAGTCTTCAATTAGTGTCAGCTTGATGCACAATACTTTAGAAATGGGATGAGTAGCACCTATTTCATGCCACCAGAGAGGTGGGATTGAAGACTTCCAACAAGAGAAGTACTGGATGTGTAAGAGCTCAGTTTTCCACCCCTCACACCCTGGTATCTCACTGGACTATTTCAAGCATCCTCAGCCAGATACATTAAAATACTGCTCCAAACAACATCAGAATGCAAACGTTCCACCAAATGGGCAAAAATAATAAAAGTGGGTGGGCGGCAGCCCTTTCTGTAGAGCTCGTGTTGATTTTGCAAAGTCAGATGCAAATAAGTTTTGTCGTATTTCCTTCCCAGAAAAATGCAGATATTGAATACAAATCTATCTCTGAGGCTGCAAAGTTCTGTATGATTTTGGATGTGGGAGGAATAGACCAGGTTGCAGAGAAGCTGTGATTGTCTGACCCTTGGAAGGGTTGAAGGCCAGGTTGGATGGGGCTTGGAGCAAGCTGGTCTAGGGGAAGGTGTCGTGAGTGTGCTGAGAGTTGGAACAAGAGGAGCTTTAAGGTCCCTTCCAAGGCAACACATGCTGGGAGTCCATGAAGAGAAACTTGGACTTTTCCTGAGATGCTGCCTTTGCAAGGGCAAGTCCCAAATAGCCCAGGTAGTTTGAAATGCCCTGAGCAGAACCCAGCTGTGCTTTCTCATAGGTTGCGGCGGCGGTGGAGGTGGCAGGGGGGCCGCGACTCCCGGAAAAGCAGTCCGCAGTTGGGCTGCCCGGGGCACAGACACGTCCTCTGCCCGGCGAGTGATTTCAGCTCAGCTCAGCTCAGCGGCAGCGTGCAGGCGACACGGAGGGAGAGAGCAGAGCGCTGTGTGGCGTTCCGCAGAGAACTGGCCTTTATTACAGCCGGGCCCTCGGCGCAGGGAGCCAGTGACAGCAGCTCTCTGGAACAGGGGATAAACTGGGCTATTTATAGGGGAGGAGAGGGGCTGGGGGAAACTGGGATACAGGTATGGGGGTGGGATGGCAGGCGAGAACAGCAATGGAGTGTAACAGTTTAACATAACTAACTCAAAGATTGCTGGGACTGATACTTTACCCTCTCCTAGAGAAAAGTATCTTTCCTCCAAGGGAGGGCCAGGATCTCTGAATCACCAGGTGCCCCAGCCCCCACAGTCAACCATGGAAAAGCAGCTTCTGAACAATAAAGGTTCCTCTTGCCGTGTGAACCTCGCTGCGTCATTTGTCCATCTCGAGCACCACAGCGACACTCTGCAAACAGAACTGCACCTGACTGAAAATGAATGGGACACAAGTCAGGAACTCTTAAAGCTTGATTTCCTATCAAATACAGCCCAGCCAGCCAGCCCCACACAATCCCCATCCCACCGCTCCAAATGTGGATCCCATTTCTCCCAACCTCCTTCTGGCCTGGGGTGACTTTATGATCCTTGGATCCCCAGGCGTCTGTTCTCTTTCTGCTGCCTATTAACTTCTGCACCTTCAAGACTGGCTCTGAGAGCCAAGGGGGGGAAGAAGAAGCTGCAGTTTGTTTGCAGAAATGGCACTCACTGCCCCGCACGCTTCCCTGGCCTGTGTTGTCTGCAGCAGGGACAGACAGTGGGACAGAGCTCTCCTTTGCTTCTAGGCACTTTAGTTCAGTTTCCTTTTTCATTAGTTTTTAGTTTAGTTTAGTTGTTTTTTAGCTAGGTGAGGCACAGGAGTTCCCCCGGAGTGTTTTTTGCCTTTTTCCTTGGATCTGTTCAAAGCTGCTCTGGACTGAGAACACAGACAAACCCCGGGAGCTCACGGCTGTGGCCCACGGGTGCCTGGGCCTGGGCCCCTTCCAGCGCTGGAGGAACTGATAAGAGACTGAGCGAGCTGAGCTACACCCCATGGAAAGGACTTTTCTGGCTTTGCCATCTCTTCAAACAGCCAGAGGATTTATTCTTTAATATTATTCATCTTGCTCATGCTTGTAGATACTTTGATTGTTAAGCAAACTATATTTTTCCACTTTTCTCCAGGAAAATATTTTTCCTGAAATATTTGGGGGAGGGGCAACTTTAATTTGCTTTTTAGAGGGACCCCATTCATAGGGTTTCTTCCAAATTTGCCCTAAACCAGAACACATTCCAACTCCATCTCACTTGGTGGCCGCAGAACTGAGTAATTTTGGTATGGGATTGAGATTTTCTGAGGAGGAACAAGCCCTTTTGAGTTGGGATTGAGCCCTTTTGGGGTAAAATGGAGCTGTTTTCAGTGGGATTGAGTTGTTATGAGGTGACAGATCGATCCCTCTTGGCTTTTGGAGTGCAAAGAGATGGAGATGAGAAGCAGTTGGGGGTTAGGTGTCCTTCTTTTAGTTCTGGCTCAACTGTGGAATTTTTACCCATTAGTTGTGGGGAAAACTGACTGCGGGTGGTACTTGAGAAACACAAAGATTTTGGCTGGGCCCAGGGTGGAAGGGGGCAGGAAAAGGGGAAGGTGGGCACAGTTTGGTGGCATCTTCAGCTTCAGAGAAGGACACTTTGCTGGGGGCTGTTGCTGAGAAGGGAATTTGCCATCACCCAGACGGAGCTGCTGCTTCTTGTTCTCCTTCTTCCCTCTTCATCGGAGGCCTCACACCCCCTGTCCTGCCGGGACGTGTGGCAGTGCCAGGCACCGCCACGGAGCTGCTGATCCACCTCAGCCACCAACCCAGGATCTCAGCTCATCCCTGCTGTTCCAGATGAGTGTTCCTCAGAGCCCTGCCGGAGCACTGGCACTGACTGCCAACCCGAGGGGGTTTGTGAAGCAAAGCCTCTCCTCCATCCTTTCCCGTCCCTGCCGAGAAGGCTGTCACGGGGTCCCTGGTTCTGTTTTGTTGTTAACGCTGTAGTTATTGTTGTTTGTGTGCCTCGTTATACACACTAGTCAAGAACTGTTATTCCTATCCCCAGATCTCTGTCTGAGAGCCCCTTGAGTTAAAAATTATAATGATTCAGAGGGAGGGGGTCTACATTTCCATTCCAGGGGAGGCCCCTGCCCTCCCTAGCAGACACCTGTCTTCCAAAACAAAGACAGATGGGGAGTTTCTCCAACCTCCTTACCTTTGTGGGTCCAGCAGTGCTCTTGGTTTTCCATGCTCTTTTTGTGGGGCCTTGTGTGTCTGACCCCCTCTGCTATGGGGGGAGTGGGCGTTGTGTCTGTGCCCCTCCGACTTAGCGGGACAGGGGATATTTGCTGCCCCCTTTCTTCTCCTGGGAAGCCTGTGCAGGCTCTTTGTCCCTCTCTGATTTAGGGGGTGCCAGTGTTGTCACCATGCTTGCAGCCCCCGGCCGCTCTTTGCCCTTTGCCAGGCCAGGGGTGTTATCTGTCCCCTTGCAATTTGCGGGACTGGCACAGGCACAATTCCCCTTCTCTTTAGGGGGGCTGGCAGTCTCCCCTTCCCCCTCTGACTTGGGGGCCGGTGTGGGCTCCATCCATCTCTTATTTTGGGGGGGTCGGGTATTTATCTCCCTTCAGTGTTGTGGGCCCAGGGATCGTCTCCATCCTCCTCCAGTTTTGAGGGGCCTGGGAGTAGTCTCTGCCTCTCACCGTTTTGGGGGGACTTGTGCAGGCTCTACCCCTTTCTGATTTTGAGGGATAACCTGGAAGAAAGGCATTAAAAGCTTGACAAAGGCTGCAGGGAACGCTCTGATTACCCCTTTTGCCAAGAGGTTTTCTTAGCTGAAGTTGCTAACAAGGACCAGATTTTCCAGGCCGCACTGGGTTTCAGGTTCTTTTATTTCCTGGGCCCTCAGTCCTGCGTAGGACACGGGAACTGGGTGCTGCAGAGGCTGTGACAAGGCATCAGAAATGGCCGCCCAACACCCAAGGGTGGTAGAAGATCTGCTCCAGCACTGGCCGAGCCATGGGGTGCTTGGACAAACAGCAGCGGATCAGATGTTGGCACTCTGGGGAGAGAAGGCAGAAAGCGGCACTCACTTGCAGAAGGCTCCTGCCCAGCTGCTCCCGGCGCCTGCAGAAGCCGGGCCACGCTGCGTGTGCTCGGAGCTGCCCTTGGCGGGAGAGCGGCACGGCAGGACAAGCGTCCCCTCCTTCAGCCAAGCGTGCCACACCCAGCCTGCCACGGGCCACCTGCTGCAGCCGGCCCTTGAGGGCACATGGACGTCCCGCGCAGCTGCGGGAGGGCCGGGCTGGGCTGCGCGGTGCCTCCTGCCAAAGCCTGCCTTCTTCAGGCCGCATCCCAACCTGGAGAGACCTCCTGCGGGAAGAAGAGCTGCCCCAACACGATGTCTCGCTCCTTCTCCAAGGGTAAGTACCCGCACACCATCTCAAACAGCAGCACACCCAGGGACCAGATGGTCGCCCCATGGCCGTGGTAGCAGCGCAGGCCGATCCACTCGGGCGGGCAGGACGTGCGTGTTCCTAGGGGAGACGGGCCTTCAAGTCCCCTCAGAATCCAACAAAATCCTTTAAAACCCCCCACAAAATTCCAGAGAAATCCCACAAAATCTCCACCAATTTTCACAAAACGCAAGAAAAATCGCTAAAATTAGTTAAATTTTCACAGAATATCAAAAAATTCCAGAAAAATGAATACCGTTGCAGAAAAACCGCACAGAATTTCCTCAATCTTCTGAAAACTCTACCAAATTCCAGACAAACCCCATATAATCTCCAAAAATTCCCACAAGGAAAATCCCTCAAAATCCCTAAGTCCCATCAATAATCCACAAAATCTCCAGAAGTTTCTGCAAAATCTAAGAAAAACTCCTCAAAATTTTTCAGGTCTCCTCAGAATCTGACAGAATTTTAGAATAATCCCCAAAATTCCCACAAAATCCCACAAAATTCCCTACACCTTCTCAAAACCTCAGCCAAATTCTAGAAACATCCCACAAAATCCACACAAATTTCCACAAAATCCAAGAAAAATCCCACAAAATTCCTTAAATCTCCTCAAAAACCTAGCAAATACCAGGAATATCACAAAAAAATCCCAAGAAATTTCCAAAAAATTCATAAAAATCCGTCAACATCCCTAAATCTCATCAATATCACCTAAAATTCCAGAAAAATACCACAAAATCTGCACAAGTTTCCACAAAATCTAAAAAAAAATTCCTCAAAATTCTACAAGTCTCCCCAGAATCCAACAAAATTCTCAAAAAACCCCACAAAATTCCAGAAAAGTTCCACAAAACTCTCTAAATCATTTCAAAACCATACCAATTCACAGGAATGTCCTACAAAATCTCCACCGATTCCCACAAAATCCCACAAAAACCCCTCAAAATTCCCTACATCTTCTGAAAATTCTATGAAATTCCAGAAACACCCCATAAAATCTCCACAATTTCTCATAAAATTCAAGAAAAATACCACAAAATTCCCTAAATCTTTTCAAAATGCCACAAAATTCTTGAAAAGCCACACAAAATTCCACAAAAACCCTAAATCTCATCTATGTGCCCCAAAATTCCACAAAATCCCACAAAATCCTCAAAAATTTCTACAAAATCCAACAAAAAATTCTTCAAAATCCTTCAAGTCTCCTCAGAATTTTACAAAATTCTTAAAAAGCCCCACCAAATTTATGAAAAATCACACAAAATCTCTTCAATATCCTAGGAAATTCAAGAAACATCCCACAAAATCTACACAAATTTCCACAACATATAGGAAAAATCCTGCAAAATTGCCTAAATCTCCTCAAAACCCTACCAAATTCCGGAAACACCCCATAAAATCTCAACAATTTCCCACAAAATTCAAGAAAAATCCCACAAAATTCCCTAAAACTTTTCAAAATATCACAAAATCCTTGAAAAGCCCCACAAAATTCCAGAAATATCCCACAGAATTCCCTAAATAATTCCAAAACCCAACAAATTCCAGAAACATCCCACAAAATCTCCTCAATATCCAACAAAATTCCAGAAAAATCCCACAAAATTCCCTAAATCTCCTCAAAACCCGAACAAATTCCAGAAACATCCCACAAAATCTCCACAAATTCCCACAAAATACATGAAAAATCCCACAAAATCCTCAAATCTCCTCAATATCCAACAAAATTCCACAAAAATGCCTAAAAATTCCCTGCATCCTCTGAAAACTCTACCAATTTCCAGAAACATCCCACAAAATCTCCACAAATTCCCACAAAATACAAGAAAAATCCCTCAAAATTTCCTAAATCTCCTCAAAACCCTACCAAATTCCAGGAATATCCCACAAAATCCCCACAAAATACAACAAAATTCAAGGAAAATCCCTCAAAATCCCTAAATCTCATCAATATCCCCCAAAATTCCACCAAAATCCCACAAAATCCTCACAAATTTCCACAAAATCTAAGAAAAATTCCTGATAATTTGTCAATTCTCTGCAGAATCCCACAAAATTCCAGAAAAGTCCCTCAAAATTCCAGAAACATCCAACAAAATCTCCTCAATAGCCAACAAAATTCCAGGAAAATCCCACAGAAATCCCTAAATCTTCCGAAAACTCTACCAAATTCCAGAAAAACCCCATCAAATCTCCTCAATTTCCCACAAAATTCAAGAAAAACACCACAAAATTCCCTAAATCTCATCAATATCCCCCAAAATTCCACAAAAATCACACAAAATCCCCACAAATTTCCATAAAATTCAAGGAAAATCCCACAAAATTCCCTAAATCTCCTTAAAACCATACCAAATTCTAGGAACATGCCACAAAATTCCCTAAATCTTCTCAAAACCCAACTGAATTCCACAAACATTCCACAAAATCTACACACATTTCCATAAAATTCCAGAAAAATCCCACAAAATTCCCTAAATCACCTCAAAACCACACCAAATACCAGAAACATCCCACAAAATCTCCACAAATTCCCACAAAATACATGAAAAATCCCTCAAAATCCCTAAACCCCCTCAATATCCTACAAAATTCCACAAAAATCACACAAAACCTCCACAAGTTTACACTACATCTAAGAAAAATTCTACAAAATTCTTCAAGTCTCCTCAAAACCACACAAAGTCCTTCAAAAGACACACAAAATTCCAGAAAAATCCCACAGAATCTCCACAAATTTCCACAAAATGTAAAAAAAAATTCCTCAAAACCCTTTAAGTCTCCTCAGAATCCCTCAAAATTCTCAAAAAACCCCACAAAATTCCAGAGAAGTCCCACAAAATTCCCTCAACCACTTGAAAACCATACCAATTCACAGGAATGTCCCACAACATTTCCACCGATTCCCACAAAATTCCACAAAAATCTAACAAAAATCCCTCAAAATTCCCTAAATCTTCTGAAAACTCTACCAAATTCCAGAAACGCCCCAGAAAATCTCCACAATTTCCCACAAAATACAAGAAAAACACCACAAAATTCCCTAAATATTTTCAAAATACAAAAAAATTCTTGAATAGCCCCACCAAATTTTAGAAATATCCCACAAAATTTCCTAAATCATTCCAAAACCAAACAAATTCCAGAAACATCCCACAAAATCTCCACAATACCCAACAAAATTCCACAAGAATCCCACAAAATTCCCAAAATCTTCTCTAAGCTCTACCAAAATCCAGAAACATCCCACAAAATGAAAACAAATTTCTTCAAAATATATGAAAAATCCCACAAAATTCCCTAAATCTCCTTCAAAGCCTACCAAATTCCAGGAATATCCCACAAAATCCCCATAAATTTCCATAAAATTCAAGGAAAATCCCACAAAATTCCCAAAATCACCTTAAAATCATACCAAATCCTAGGAACATGCCACAAAATTCCCTAAATCTGCTCAGAACCCAAGTGAATTTCGGAAACATCCCACAAAATCTCCACAAATTCCCACAAAATACATGAAAAATCCCTCAAAATCCCTAGATCTCCACAATATCCCACAAAATTCCACAAAAATCACACAAAATCTCATCAAGTTTCCACAAAATCTAGGAAAAATTCCTCAAAAATTCTTGAAGTTTCCTCAAAACCTCACAAAGTCCTTGAAAAGGCCCACAAAATTTTAGAAAAATCCCGAAAAATTCCCTAGATCTTCACAAAACCCTTCCAAATTCCAGAAACATCCCACAGGATCTTTACAAATGTCTACGCAATCTAAGAAAAAACCCACAAAATTCATCAAGTCTCCTCTAAATCCCACAAAATCCTTGATAAGCCTTCCAAAATTACAGATAAATCCCAGAAAATTCCATAAATCTTCTGAAAATTCTACCAAATTCCAGAAACATCCCGAAAAACTCCACCAAGGTCCACAAAATCTATGAAAAATTCCACAAAAACCCTAAATCTCCTCAATATCCCCCAAAATTCCACAAAAATCACACAAAATCTCCACAAATTCACACAAAATCTAAGAAAAATTCCTGATAATTTGACAATTCTCTGCAGAATCCCACAAAATTCCAGAAAAGTCCCTCAAAATTCCAGAAACCACACAAAAGCTCTCTAGTATTCCAGAAATTTCAAGAAAAATCCCTCAATATTCTTCAAGTCTCCTCAAAACCCTACCAAATTCTGGAAAAATCCCACAAAATCTCCACAAATTTCCATAAAATTCAAGAAAAATCCCTCAAAATTCCCTGAATCTCCTCAAAACCACACCAAATTCCGGGAATATCCCACAAAATCTCCACGAGTGTCCACAACATTATGGAAAAATCCCAGAAAAATCCAACAAAACTCCCCAATATTCAACAAAATCCTTCAAAAATCCCACAAAATCTAAGAAAAAAATTTTGAAAATTCATCAAGTCTCCTCATAATCCCTCAAAATTCTTCAAAAACCCGCAAAATTCCACAAAAATCCCATAGAATTCCCTAAATCTTCTCAAAACCCCACAGAATTCCAGAAACATCCCACAAACTCTTCACAAATTTCCACAAAATTCAAGAAAAATCTCTCAGAATTCTTCAAGCCTTCTCAAAATCTCACAGAATTTCCACAAAATCCACAAAATTCAAGAAAAATACCATAAAATTCCCTAAATCTCCTCAAAACCCTACTAAAATTCAGAAACATCCCACAAAATCTCCACAAATTCCCACCAAATTCATGAAAAATCCCTCACAATTCTTCAATACTCCTCAAAATTTCACAAAATTTATGGAATTTTACAACATTCAAAAAAAAATCTATAAAATTCCAGAAACATCCCACAAAATTCTTGAAATTTTCTCAAGATCCCATGAAATTCAGTAAAGCCCAACAAAAATCCCACAAAATTCCAAAAATATCCGAAAAAATCTCCAACAATTTCCACAAAATTCCAGAAAAAAATCCCACAAAATGCTTCAAAAGCCATACAAAATATCAGAAACTTCCCACAAAATTCCCCAAATCTTCTGAAAACCCTACCAAATTCCAGAAACACCCCACAAAATCTCCAAAAATGTCCACAAAATCTAAGAAATATTCCACAAAATTCTTCCCGTCTCCTCAAAATCCCATAAAATTCCACAATAGTCCCTCAAGATTTCAGAAAAATGTTTTCAAAACCCTATGAAATTCCAGAAACCTCCCACAAAATCCCCACAAATTTCCACAAAACTCAAGAAAAATCCCACAAAATTCCAAAAACATCCCACAAAATCCCCACCAATTTCCACAAAACTCAAGAAAAATACCTCAAATTTCCCTAAAACTCCTCTATGTCCCACAAAATTGCAGTAACATCCCACAAAATCTCCACTGTAATTTCTTTTTCCTTGCCTCCTTTGGGCTGAATTCTTTGTGGATACAATTTTTCTCTAGTCTCTCTGCCTCCTTTGGGCTGAATTCTCTGGGATCCTCCCTCGTGGGGAGTTCCACTTATCTCAGTCCTTATGATTCGAAGAAAACTCCTGGGCTCGTTAGAATCTTGTTTCTCGTGTTTATTGAAGGATCCTCCCAAAACTTAACAGGTTTCTTCAGGCTGGTTACAAGGTTAATCTTTGCAATTTGGCACATTTTTTTCTTCTGATGGTACAAACAAGGCCTTGTGGCTCACTTCGTGTCTGATGCACAAAATGGCCCCGAACTACGCAGTTCTTTTATCTTTATACATATTTTTACCCAATTATCTATAGACACGTATATTATTTTTCTTAATGACCCAATGACCCATCATCTCTGTGATGCACTGCGGCATTTTCTATCCAATCTCTTACTATTACCCAAAAACCTCTAGGAGAAGAACATGAAGAAGAAAGAGGAAGGACAAGAGACAACACCCTAAATCCTCCATCTTGTCTCCTGTTCTCTAAACTAACTTTTTCACCCAGTGATATAAGAAACTTTCTAATCTACACATTTACACTTTCTTATCTAACTTTAGCATTTGTTTTCATGTATCATCATGAAAACATGCTCATGAATTTCATATTATATGAAATTCAGTGTTTTCTTGAAACTTAGAACAAAATATTAAAAACAAGGACACACAGTCTGTATCTCAGACTCCAACAATCTCAACAAATTTCCACAAGAAAAAAAAAAAATCCCTCAAAATCTCCAGAAATTCCCACAAAATCTAAGAAAAATTCCTCAAACTTCTTGAAGTCTCCTCAGAATCCCACAAAATTCCAGGAAATTCCACAACATTATGAAAAATCCAACAAAATCCCTAAATCTGCTCAATATCCTACAAAATTCCACAAAAATCCCACAAAATCCCTTCAAATTTGCATAAAATCTAAGAAAAATTCCTCAAAATTCTTCAGGTCTATTCTGAAACCCTCAGAATTCTTGAAAAACGCCCAAAAATTCCAGAGAAATCCCACAAAATTCCCTAAATTTTTTCAAAACCCCATCAAATTTAAGAAACATCCCACAAAATCTCCACAAATCTCAAAATCTAAGAAAAATCCTTCAAAATTCTTCATGTCTCCTCAAAATCCCACAGAATACCAGAAAAATCCACAAAATTCCAGAAAAATACCACAAAATTCTTTAAATAATCTCAAAACCTTACCAAATTCCAGTAACATCCCACAAAATCCCCACAAATTTCCAAAAAATACAGAAAAATCCCTCAGAATTCCAGAAAAATCCCTCAAAATTCCACAAAAATCCCACCAAATTATTGAAATCTTCTCAATATCACACAAAATTCCAGAAATATTTTACAGATTCCACAAAAATCCCACAAAAATCCACAAAAATCCACAAAAATCCCACAAAATTATTTCAATCTCTTCCAGATACTATAAACTTCAACAAAAATCCCTCAAAATTCCCCAAATCTCCTCAAAATGCCACAAAGATTTTCTCCTGGCCAACAAGTGGCCCTTGCTGAGAACTGACAGCAGTTTGGACCATTGAAAAGTGACGTCAACCTGGGAACGCCACTTGAAGACCTAAGGCCGGCAATTTCTTGCTCTCTTTGCTTTCCGCCTTTTCAAGAGGTGCCAGGGCTCCGCTTCAGCCTCCTTCCCCCCAGGCCAGCCAAGGCCACGGGAGGGGAGCGGGGCTGGCCGCAGCTCTGCGCTTCCCGGGGAGACAGATGGAGACTGGCAAGTGACAGGAGCCCCTTCTCAGAGGCTTGGCTGGGCCTTGCACAGCGGGGCTGCCGGGCCAGGCCGCTCCCTGCCTGGCCTGCACTTGCTGCCGCTGCTCAGTTTCACCACACACTGCCCACTAAAGGCAGGGAAAGATAGGAGCTTGCAGCTTTGTGCTCAGATAATGGCCACACTCCCCACAGCAGCCATGGAAAAAAAATTTCCGAGCGCAGACAGCTCCAGCCGCTGCTCCGGCAGAGATCCCGGGACCATCCACAAGGCCTGGGCAAGAGTTGAACCCGCTCACTACTCAGGTGAGTCTTGCAAATTCATCCTTTTTTCCAGAGATAGGGGAAGAGAGAGAGAGTGATCACCATGGAAAGAGACAGCATCAACTGTTGGGAGGTGCTTCAGGGAGGCAAAGAGTTAGTTTCAGATAAGCATTGTTACAGGAGAGGCATGGCTGTAAGCCAAGCTAGTGAATTTTGACCTCCTGCTTTGGGGAATGGGCGTGTGAGCCCTGGATGAAGTTGTCCCACCCCAAACCCCTTGTGAAGGGTGGCCCAGGAGTTCTGATTGGGTTTCAGTCCCTGGGGGTTTCTCCTTTGTTGTGTTTCTAGTGGTCCCTGACCCTAAGGGTGGCGACCCTCAAGAGTTCTGTCCCTCAAAAACCCCTGCTCTGCCTTTGTTTGGGGCTCCCTGTTCTGGATCGGAGTTGTTCCCATGCTGAAGAAATGGTTTCATGAACAGAGGCGCTTCTCGTTGTAGTACATGCTGGTTTCAAGAAAATATTATCCCTGGACCTGATCCTGCAGTTGCGGACTACAACAAATGGTGGAGATTGCATGGCATCCAGTGAGGCACCAGGAGAACAGCAGGAGCGGCTCCATGGACACTCCGTAAATCCCCGGCTGATGGCTCGAGAGCCGGTGAGACTCTCGCCTTAGAAAGGAAGACTCGAGAATACCTGGCGGGAGGGCCAAGTTGGGAGTGCCTCAGGGCCATGGGGGAAAAGGGCTTATGGAGGTGTGGGAGCTGAGAGACCAGACACTGGGACAAACATCGAACATCACCCAACGAGACGTATTATGGATGGTTTTGATTTTTTAAAATACATGGGAAGGTCTTTTATGGACGATATTAATATTATGGACAATTATGTATGGTATGGCCCTTCCTGTGGACTGTTTTTTGGCTTCTGTGAAGTCCCTCATTTTTTTTTGGTGTATACCTCCCAGTATCTTCCCCTCTCCTCTGTTCCTAAGGGCAGGACAAAGGGTGAAAAATGCCAAGATGGCTCGGGGTTGCTGTTGATTCCCCGTCACCCCTGTGTCTTTCTGCCATCCCATGCCCTGTTTTCCTGAAGGCAGGCAAGGGATGTGGAACATCCAGAGTGATGCGGGTCTGCTGCCGTCTACCCGCCTGGGATCTCTGAATGGCTCTTCACATTCTTCCCAGGAAATGAATGGCAATCACTATTTTGGCAGGGAAACTGCATCAGCTGGCAATTTGGTGTAGAAAATGTGCTTTCTGCTCCTCTCACAGCCAAAACTCCTACCCATTTCTTGGAAGTCCTTCTTAGATAAGGACCATGTTCAAGTGAGTGACAGTGAAGCCAAATGGCAATCCAGGAATCAATTGTCCTGTACACAATCTCCTCCATCCATGAGTGGAAGGTTACTCAGGAGCACACAGGAGGAAGGAAGGAAGCCAAATGCATCATTGGACATAAAGTCAGACGTGTTGAGGGATGAAGAAATCTTGCAGAGTTATGGAAAGCTGCCCTGAAAAGCCAGTTCAGGGAGAGCCTGAGCTGTTTTGTGCTTCTAGGCCTGAAGATGCTCAGGATCTTTCCCAGATGCTCAGCGGGCAGTAGGATTGTGCCTGAATCTGGCTCTGGAAATGCCAGTGCCTCAAGTGAGAGCTGTGGCAATGATTTCCATTGCATGGAGAGGGGCCACAGTCCTGCAAGAGTCTTTCAGCAGAGCAAAGAGCAGCCTGGAGGGTGGGCAGTGCTGCATCTGTACCACTGCATGCTCGTCCTTCACCGTAATGCAGAGCTGCCCCCAAAGCTGCCATGGATCACTTTTTAGATTTCTCCTGTTGGCTATATTTTGGAGAAGTTGTTCTAGGTGGCTTTGGATGGAGATCCTGTAGGAAGCAGCCATTCGCCTGCTGGGATATCCTTACAACTAATCCTAACTTCTCATTGCCTTTGGTTTCATTTGGGGTTTTTTATCCATTTGTTTGATTGGTTAGTTTGGGTTGGTTTGTTTGTGGTTTTGTCTGTTTTGCTTTGAGTTTTTTGCTTTTTTATAAATGACTGGTGAAGTTGGCAGAGCCAGACTCCAGAAAATGTAAACTAGGCTTTCCAGACTTTCCAGAAATTACTTTTGGCTGGCTCTAGCTGCATTCCCCAGGATCAGCATCACCAGGAGATATTTGCAGGTTTTGCTCTGCATCATCAGCTTGCCCTGACTTTGCTCAGTGTTTCACCAATGGAGAAGACAATGGATATTTTTCCAAACCTCCTTTCAAACAACCAAACTTGGGGCAGCACGACAGAAAAGAAGAAAAGAAAATCTTTGCCAGTTAGAACAGAGCCACAGTCCCACCATTTTCCCCTCTGCATTTATTGATTTTCTACATTTAGAGGCAAAGCTTCCATCTCCAAAAGCTTCCATCTCTCACTTCCTGATGCTCTTTGCTACCCTTGAGCCTTGACCCCCACGCATCTCACTGCTGTCCATGTGGGGCTGGGGATGCTCAGCCTGGAAAGAGAAGGTGCTGGGGAGGCCTCCCTGCAGCTCTAGGAAAGATGGGCACAGAGAGGAGAAGCCTTTCAAGTGCAGGAGTGAGACTGAAGTTGCATCTAATGAAGCTGCTCTTTTACACTCAGGTTGCTGGGGCACTGGCCCAGGCTGTGCACACAGCCTGGGGATGCTCCATCCTTGGCAATATCCAAGGCCAGCTGGGAGCAGGGCTCTGAGCAACATATTCTGGGGGAAGATTGCTCCGCTTGGAACAAGATGGTCTTTAGGCTCCCTTCCAAGCCCAGCCTCCCAGGGATTCCATCATTCTATGGTCTTCGTTGTCCCCTTCAGCCTGGGACTGGGCTCCTGGCACTGATGTCACAGTGCATGCTGTAGCTCGAACTTCCAGCATCCAGCAACGGCCACAACACAACCCTTGGCTCCTTGTGTCAGCACGCTCTTCTCAGTGCTCCAAGCCTACCCCTGTCACCTTCCTTGTCACCGGCTCCCTAATTCCCCCAGCAGTCCTCAAAGCTGCCCATTCCTTGGATTTCCCTATCCGTCCCTGCAGGATGTCTGCATTTGTTCCAAAGAAGGTATGGTACTATTTCATGGAGGTGGACACCCTGCAGCTGCCTGGATAGGTTTGAGCTGTGTGGGGTAGAGTGGGAACGGGACCCCACTCTGAGATTTTGCTACCTCTGCAGGCTGTCCCAGACAGAGAGGAGGAGATGGAGGTGGATACACAAATTGAAATAGAAGAGAAAATGGAAGTGGATGGAGAAGGTAACGGAGATGAAGAGATGGATGTGGATATGGACCAGATAGAAGAAGAAATGGAGGTGGAAACGGAAGATTATATTGAAGAGATGGACATTGATCTAAAAGACGAAGAGGAGGACATGGTCTTGGGATGAAGACTGATGCCAGCAGCAGAACAGGCAGGTGTTCCCCACGGGCAGAGTGGGTCCCCTGCTGCCAGGCTGGGGCTGCTGCTCAGGGACACGCTAGCCCATGCACTGGATTCTGGTGGCCATCCCTGGCCTGGCCTGGCCTTGCTTTGGGCCACACAAGCCCTGTTCCAGTGCCTGGGCCACAGCCCCCAGCCCCAGCCAGGCTCACTTCTGGCAGCAGAGTCCCACCGTGCCAGTGTCCCAGCCCGGGAGCACATGGAACACCCCTCCATGCCTGACTGCACTCACCGTGCTACTTGTTTTTCTTCCAGGACTGAGGCACATCCCAGACACAGAGATGCACCCTTCTGTATATACGTTTTAAAGTTGTTTTGTTCAGGATAGAGGTTTTAGGGATTGCTTAAGTTTTCTGTAAATATGTTTCATTTAGTTTGATTAGATAAGTTCTTAGGTAAATAGGTTCTGTAGTTTGTTGTTGTTGTTGTTACCAATATTCTTACAATGTAAATATGTTGTGTAGTTCATTCTTGTTCCTTTTCTTCTACAAATAAACATTCTTTGTTTTTCACACCCCAGTTCTCTTTGCATTTGCTTTGGGCACGTGTCTTGGTTTTAGAAGACTGGTGTCTGCTAGGGAGAGTAGGAGCTTCCCTTTAGCTGAAAGAATGTAGAACCGCCTCCCTCCGAATTATTATAATTTTGAAATCATGGGGCTTTCAGACAGAGATCTGGGGATAGGAATAACAGTTCTTTAGTAGTATACCCAGGCAAACAAACAACAATAACTACAGCAATAACAAGAAAACAGAACCAGGGACCCCGTGACAGCTTTCTCGGCTGAGACGGGATGGAGGAGAGGCTTTGTTTTTACAAACCCCCTTGGGCGGCAGTCCCGGTGCTCCTGCAGGGCTCTGAGGAACACTCAGCTGCAACAGCAGGGATGAGCTGAGATCCTGGGCTGGTAGGTGAGGTGTATCAGCAGCTCCGCAGCGGTGCCTGGCACTGCCACACGTCCCGGCAAAACAGGGGGTGTGAGGCCACCAACAAAGAGGGAAGAAGAAGAAGCAGCAGCTCCGTCTGGGTGATGGCGAAAATTCCCTTCCCTGCACCGCAGCAGCTCCGCGATCCAGCAAAACAAATGTCTTTCCCCAAAGCCGAAGCCAAAGAAAAAAACCAGCTAAAAAACTGTCCCCACCCTCCTTTTCTGCCCCCTTCTCCCGCCCATGGGCCTGGCTACTCTTTGTCCGTTGTTAAGCACCACTAAGCACCGGTTGTTAGGTTGTCCCAGCACATAATGGGTAAAAATTCCCCCCCGCAGGCCAGAAGGACAAAACAAAAAAATAATAAGGACACCTAACCCTCAACACTGTCCACCCCCAATTTTTTCCCATACCAAAATGTAAAATTAAATATTAAACCTTTAAATTATACACGAACACATACTACTTTAACTATATACATATGTGCATGCAGATACAGATATAAGCAGTGTCATAGGTAGTTCACCCTAAAACCAGCTCCCCTCGGGGTATGCACCGGGTCTCTCCATCTTTTTGCATCACCCACCTAGTGCAACCCGGTCCTTGAGCAAAGACAACCCCACGGATTGGACTGTCTTTGCTGGAGGCAGAATTAACCCAAACAGTTTTTCCCAGCATACCTCTCATATGTACCACTGGAACCTTATCTCCATCTGTCGTTCTGAAGGGCTCAGATTGGCCAGGGCCTGCTCGGTTAGTGGAACCTCGGGTGTTCACCAACCATGTGGCTTTTGCTAAATTAATCTCCCAGTTCTTGAAAGTTCCCCCACCCAGTGCCTTCAAGCTGGTTTGAAGCAGGCCATTGCACCGTTCAACTTTTCCAGCAGCGGGTGCATGGTAGGGGATATGGTGCATCCACTCAATGCCATGTTCCCTAGCCCAGCTGTTTATAAGGCTGTTCTTGAAATGAGTCCTGTTATAAACGCGATAGCAAAATAAGGTTAATAGAAAAGCAATTTATTATAAAACAATTTCAATCACAAGCAATGAGAGAAAAACCACAATAAAATAAATCAGCGCAGCGCCGGGTGGACAGGGGTCTGTACCCAGAGGTACAGATTTTCCCAAATCCACGAAGGAGGGATTGCTGTCCGGGGTTTTTATAGGGATTTTCGTATCCTGAGGCAAAACTCAGAGCAGTCACTGTCCAACAAAGAGTCTAGATGTGCGGTTGAATGGATTTCCCGGATCCGTCGAGCTGAGTCAATAGTCAACTGGGCAGAGTCCTTTCACATGTGAATAGTTCTGAGTGCTTTCTGATTGCATCTTTTGGGTGGACTCCAAGGGTGGAGTGTCCAGGTCCGGTGCGAAGCCGATGGATATCTCAGCCGGGCTCCTCTCATTGTCTAGCTTGATTGCCTGTGTCCTGCTCTTTATCTCGGGCTGATAAGCGTCGCCGTGGATTGTTACCGCCTGAGTGGATCGTTACCGCCGGACTCGGGAAGGAATCTTTAGACCATACTATATTTTATATTTTTACATTATTATAAATACAACATATATTTCTTTATTCCTTCACAGATTTTTTATCCAATGCCACATTTATCACAGTCCCCCTGCCTAATAATTTATCACATTAAAAATTTGTGTTATTTCATTTCTTTTTATTTCTGATGGGGAGGACTGGGGACTTTTAACAACATTCGTCCTCCTCCCAGTCTTTTAGAAAATTCTCACAGGACCCTTGAAAAGGGTTATCTTTTTTATTTCTATTTTCAAATTTCTTTAGGGCTTCAACTGCCTTCCCGTTTTCTCTTTTCTCTTCTAACTTCATTAGTTTAGATATTTGAGAGAAAGGAGTGGGTTTCCCTTGGGCATTTTCCAGATCAATTGGGAGGGTAGCAATCTGCATCCCTTGTACAACAGAATGAATTAACCTGATGAAGCAGGGAATCAGGCGTGGGAGGAAGATGATTCCTGCAATTGAACAAGTTATGAAGAACGCTAACTTTTTCCACCAAGCTCCCTGTCCAAATATTTGGTCCCACCAAGAGGCTTGCAGAATAGAATTCCACTTTTGGACTGGCACATGTGCCACTTTCTTTATTTCAGCGGCTAGTCCTCTTATTGTTTCTCCATAATCATCTATCTCTATACAACATTCTGATTCATTGTACTTCCCACACACTCCTCCTTCCTCAGCTAACAAGTAGTCGAGGGCTAATCTGTTTTGGTACACAAAAGCCCTCATTTGCGAGTGTTGTTTTGCCAGAAGTTCTAAAGCTTCTGAGGTGTGGTTGGAGACTACTTCCACCACTGCTTGCAACCTAATAAGCCTGTTGAGGAGGTAAATAGGTGTTCTATAACCCCAACTGCCATCATTTGCCCAAGTGGCGGGCCCATAATACTTAATGATTCTGTCAGCGGGCTACTCTTCTTCTCCCCATTTCTGACTGCCTCCTGCCATTGGTAATTCTCGTTTTAATTCCCTTTTATGTCTATTCAATGTCTCTAAGAGGGGAGCTCCTAGCAATTTGCTTTCTGTTCTAGGTAAGGTAAAGAAAAAGGGCCTGATTATTCCAAGGGTGCAGGACCCCTTCCGTTTTCTGGGGAGCTCGCTATATGCTTTCTTCCCACATATCCAGTAGATGCCGTCGGGAGCTTCCCAACCTATGTTTGTTTTTGCAGGATCATCCCAATATTCTTTTAGGCCTTCTAGTGCATGGAAGGGATTGGCCCTGGAGCTTTTGGACCAGCATAATTTAATTAATTCAACCCATTCGCAATGATTTTCCCGGGTGCGACTCCAATAGCCCGCGGGTGGTTCAGGTTGCCAGGTCTTTGATTTAGTGTCAGAATTCACCGTGAGTGTGTTTATACACGGGGTATAACCCACTAAGTCAGTGAACTCTTTCCCTTCTCTGCTAATGCAGACAGTACCAATTATTCTCTGGTCTATTACCCATCCCTCAGGTCTTCGTGTTGTTTTTGACATTTTTGATCCCTCCCATTTTAGGAGTTGTTCTGGGGTGAGTCCCTCTCCCTTCCAAGGCCACCTTTCGGCTGACTTTAAACCGCCACAGATCTAACAGTTAGACAAACCTAATTCCGTTGCTATTTCCTGCATTAGGTCAATAAAGAGATTTTGGTTGGGGGCTGGTAATCCCCAATCACTGTACTGTTTTTCTAATTGTTCATAGTGTTCACTAAGAGATTTAAGTCTCTCTTGTTCTAATCTCTTTTTCCTGATTTCTACTTCTCGCCTTTTTAACTCTTGGGTCAGTTGTTTTATTTTACTTTCAGGGTCCATCCCTTCTTCAACTTTTGAAAAGCAGAATATTTGGTCGAATTGTAAGCAAATCATCACCTCTTAATAAATCAAGAATTATTGGTTCATTGTTAAAGGATGTTTTTTCTTCATGTTTTAGATTTTTACCTTCCCAGTACAATTATCCCCCCATAGTACACGTTATTAAGTTTGCTTTATTATAACACAAAGGGTTGACCTTATAATATGCCAGAAAGGTGGACTGTCTTTTTCCTCCTATCCAGACAGTTTTGTTACATTGGCTACAGGTTGGAATCAGAGGAAGCATTCCAACTTCTCTCTTATATATGAAGTAGGAAGCTTTGGTCCTTCCTCCTATAGGAGTTTTTGACTGCCTGTCCTTAAGACCTGCCCCTGAGTGGTAACACCAGACCTCCCCCTTCAATTCACAGAGACCATACCGAGTACCGTTAGACAAACAGAACCCTTTTTGTTGTCCCGGAGGACAGTCAATTATTTGTCTGGTATTTGTGGCAGTCAGGCACTGCTCACACTTCCCCAGGGGATGCTCCCCCGGAGGTACCTCGGGAATTATTCCCTTAGCCAAGCACACGGCTAGACTCAGGACAGTCAGGATTCCCCACCGGTGTATCCCTCTGCCTCGCCCTTCGCCCGTACAGAAATATACGGCGGGGATTACCATCTTCTCGGCAGCAAGGATATTCTTCAGGGGCCCTTGTAGTCCTAATGGCGTACCTTCTCTTGAAAGTAGCCCACCGAGACAATTTAATTGTATCTGTCCTACACGGTACTTTGACTGTCTTTCAGCACTCGATCGCTAGTGCTTCTGCTTTGGCGTCTAATTTTCCTTTTATCCCCTTTTGGTAAATCAGGTACCACTCAGGAGAGTCAAGTTCTAAAAACCCTGCCCGGGTGGCAAGTGTTAAGAGACGGCCAGTCTCCTCCTGTTCTTTGTTCAGACAATTGGTACACAATCCCTTGGGCCTGTACCCTCCCTAACAGTGGGTTACTCAAATTTGTTTACAATAAGCACACTCAAAATGTATAAAAGGAAAACAATCACAATCTGGGTTGATGCAACTTATCTGGTTGTCACTGGTCATTTGCAGTGATGCTGAAGCTTAATTTTCTGCTCTCCCGGAGGGGTGGTGACTTTCCACTCGGAGGTGTTGCAATCCTTGACTTTTTTCACTTGAGATGAATGTGTCCAGCCCCTTTCTGCAGTCCGAACAGCAGTGTCAGTGGTGAGGAGAACGAGGAACGGTCCTTCCCAGTGTGGGGTGAGGGGAAGCTCCTTCCAAGCTTTGATGAGGACTTTATCCCCAGGCTGTATCCGGTGTATCGCAAATCCCAGAGTGGCACTTTGGGGAATAAGCCCTTGCTTTCTCAGGTCCTGTAAATTTTTGTTGATAGCAATGAGATATGGTTGTATTTGCACATCCTCCACTTGGGAGTGCCCCATTGGCATTCCATGTTTGTCTGGCATCCCATATAACATTTCAAAAGGGGACAGACCTGTCTCAGAGTGAGGCATAGTTCTTATATTCAGCAGAGCAAGGGGAAGACATTTAATCCACGACATTTTTGTTTCTAGCATGAGTTTAGACAATTGGCATTTAAGTGTTTGGTTCATCCTTTCCACCCATCCTGAGCTCTGAGGATGCCAAGGGGTGTGGTATTGCCATCTAATACCCAGAGCTTCTGAAATTTGTTTAATAATTTTTGAAGTGAAATGGGTTCCTTGATCTGAATCGATACAACCTACTATCCCATACCTAGGAATGATTTCTTCTAATAAAATTTTAGACACCGTTTGGGCTGTGGCCCTTGCTCTGGGAAAGGCTTCCACCTAGTGTGTTAGTTTATCAACGATTACCAATAAAAATTTATATCTACCGATTTTTGGTAATTCGGTGAAGTCCACTTGGATCCTTTCAAATGGTCTGTATGAGAGAGGATGACCTCCCCAAGCAGTTTGTTTAGACTTGGATCAATTCACCTTTTGGCAAACCACACACCCTTGTACTTCTTGTTTAGCAAGTTCAAAGATCCCCTTGCACCCGAAAAATTTCAGGAACTGTTCGGCTAGTGCCCGAGTTCCCCAATGGCTCTGCTTGTGTAACCTTTGCAATATCTTCCTTGCCGTTCCTCTTGGAATTAATTCCCTCCCATCCGGTAACCACCATTTTCCCCGTTCCAGGACTCCCCCTATCTTCTTGAATTCCCCAATCTCTTTCTCTGAAGGAAGCACGGGGATTTCAGGCGATTCCTCCGGGGTTACTCTGGGAATGCTTACGGTGAGCAGAGCTGCTCGTTTTGCCTCTTTATCAGCTAGGTTGTTACCTCGAGTTTGAAACTGCAACCCCGTCTGGTGTCCTTTTACATGGACAACTGATATTTCTTCCGGTTCTCGGACAGCCTCTAGAATCTGTCGGATCATTTCCCCATGGATTAGGCCTTTTCCCTTAGTATTTATCAATCCTCTTTCTTCCCAAATCTTTCCAAAAGTGTGTACTACCCCGAAGGCATACCGTGAGTCTGTGTAGATGGTCCCCCTTTTTCCTTTCAGTCCCCAGAGGGTGCTCAGGAGAGCATAGAGCTCGCAAGCTTGTGCGGACCAGCTTGCTTTCCAAGGGACCCGATTCTACAATTTCCCCTGATGTACCATTTATTATTGCATATCCCGACTTTCTCTTTCCCTCAACAACTTTCAAAGATCCATCTATAAACCACTTCTCTCCCCCTTCTAACTCTTGATCTTCCAAATCTGGTCTTACTTTAGTCTGCAGCTCCACAGTCTCAGTACAATCGTGTAACAATTTTTCTGGAGGTTCACCGAACAGGAACTGAGCAGGATTTTGTGCAGAAGTGGTTTTTAATTCTAAACCAGGTGAGCTGATTAAAATGGCTTCATATTTCAGAAGCCTGGAATCAGTCAGCCACTTCTCTGCTTTTTGCTGCAAGATGTTTCTCACATCGTGGGGAGTGTAAACTACCAAGGGAGCTCCAAAAGTTACTTTCTTACCTTCTCCCACTAACAGAGCCACTGCCACAATCGCCTGTAAACACGTAGGCCAACCCTGACTAACAGGATCTAAGATCTTTGGGAGGAACCCTATAGGCTTCTTCTTTTCTGCCCATTCCTGGGTCAGGACTCCCTGTGCTGTTTGTCCACTCACATCTACAAACAACTGAAATTCTTTATTTGTATTTGGTAGAGTTAGTACGGGGGCAGTTATAAGAGTATTTTTCAATTTCTGGAAATTAGACTCATCCCGTTCAGTCCACTTCAGCCTGTCAGTGTTCAACCTTTCATACAAAAACTTCACTTTCTCACTGAAACCCTCAATCCACTGCCTGCAATATCCCAAGAGCCCTAAAACTTGTCTAATTTGTCTTTTTGTTCTCGGTGCAGGCAACGCAAGGATGCCTGCCACTCTCTCAGGGTCCAATTTCTTTTTCCCTTGAGATATCCAATGTCCTAGGTATTTTATTTCAGGCTCTGTGAATTGCAGCTTGGATTTTGAGACTTTCAACCCTTTCTTTCCTAAAAAGTTCAACAAGGCAATTGTGCTTTTCCTCACACTTTCCTCAGTCGCTCCAGCTATCAACAAGTCATCTACATACTGCAAAAGCTTTGTCCTGCTCTCAGGAATAAATTGGGTTAGCAACTGTTCTAAAGCCTGCCCGTAAAGGTTCAGAGACTCCACGAACCCCTGTGGGAGGACCGTCCACCTTAGCTGCTGCTTCCAGTTTGTATCTGGGTCCTCCCACTGAAATGCAAAATAATTTCTACTCCTTTCATCCAGAGGGCAAGTCCAAAAAGCATCTTTCAAATCAATCACACTGTACCACACATCTTCAGGTGAGAGTCTATTTAGCAAGGTATAGGGGTTGGCCACCACCGGGAACCTGGTTCGGGTCCTAGCGTTCACAGCTCTTAGGTCTTGGACCAATCGGAAACTGCCGTCCGTCTTCCTTACAGCCAGGATGGGGGTGTTATGTTGAGACATGCAGGGTTCTAAAGTACCCCCTTTTAGGAGATCATCAATTACTTGTTTCAACCCCCTTCTTCCCTCCATCGGGATGGGATATTGTTTAACCCTTATAGGGTCCTCAGGGTCCTCGATTTCTATTTTGATAGGTTTGATATCTAGCTTTCCTACCTCTCCTTTTGAGTGCCATACTTCAGGGTTAATTTCTTCCTCATCCTTGGGAGTCAGCTTAAATATTTTCACTACCAATTCAGAATCTTTAACAACGATATTAATTCCTAAAGCGACAATCATGTCTCTCCCCAACAAATTATAATCTGCTTCTTCCACTAGTAACAAATTCCCTAAGCAAATTTTATTTTCAGATTCTATTTCTACATCTTTTATTACGGACACTTTGAAGGGGTCCCCCTTTGCACTGATTACAAAAACTTTTTCTCTGCTAGCAACACATCCATACGGCAGTTTCTGCAGGGTACTTCTCTCTGCTCCAGTATCCACCAGAAAACTTACCTCCTGTCGTTGGGGGCCCACTTTTAATTTTATCAAGGGCTCCTTGGACGTTCTGGTCCCCACATTGAAGAGCCCCCGACACCCCTAATCCTCTTGAAAAATTTTTTTGTCTTTTATTCTTTGTCTACAGTCCCGTCGAATGTGTCCTACCTTTTTACAGTAGTAGCATTCAGGGAGTTCTTTCTGTGGAGTCGGGGCTGCCCTGTGAGGACCTCCAGGTTTTCTAGGCAACGTTTTAAACTTACCCTGTGCTTGCTCCTGTTTCTGGACCTCTTTTACTGCAGCTACTAAAACCTTAGCTTGCAATCTCTGCTTCTCATCCTCTCTCCTCATGTATACTTTTTGAGCTTCCCTTAGGAGCTCCTGGAGGCTTTTATCCTGTCACCCCTCAATCTTTTCTAATTTTCTTCTAATGTCCTCCCAGGATTTAGCAACAAATTGTGTTTTTAACAGAACCTCCCCCACAGGAGAGTTCGGGTCAGTTCCAGAGTAGATCTGAAAACTTCGCCATAATCTCTCGATCCATTCTGTGGGTGATTCCTCTTTCCCTTGACACTCTCCGAAAACTTTGCTAATATTCTGGCCCCTAGGAACCGCTTCTCTTATTCCTTGAATAATTATGCTCCTCAAATCTATCATGTTCCGTCTGCCCTCCTGCGTCTGGGCATTCCAGCTCGGGCTTACACTAGGCCATTTCTGGTTGCCTGGTGTCCCCTGTGGATTGCATCTGTCCCAGTCCCTGATACCAGCTTGTTTAATCATTTCTCTTTCTTCCTGATTAAACAATGATTTTAGGATTGCCATAAGATCGTCAAAGATATAAATGCTACTCCCTAGAAATTCATCTAACCTCTCAGCCACACCAAAAGGATCATCCAACAATCGCCCCATCTCTTTCTTAAACGCTCTTACGTCTCCGGAGTTGAGGGGTACATTCACAAATCCAATCATTCCCGGAGCTGTCGGTACTTCCCTGAGAGGGAACAACCGGTGCTCATCCTCACTCTCTCCCCACTCCTTGCCCACCATTCTCGCTCTCAAACGGGTTCTACTCGCGGGAGGGGAAC
Source organism: Periparus ater (assembly GCA_032357785.1). Classification (NCBI taxonomy): domain Eukaryota; kingdom Metazoa; phylum Chordata; class Aves; order Passeriformes; family Paridae; genus Periparus; species Periparus ater. The sequence goes on from JANVCZ010000035.1 coordinate 2,891,184, forward strand.
TGGGGATTGTGGGTGGTCTCCCCTTTATCAATTGTGGGAACTCCGCCGCCACCCGGTTAACGGGATGGATCCCTTCCGTGATATGGGAAGGTCCCGGCTGTGGCGGCCTGTCCTGGGGTGACTTTATGATACCGGTATCCCCAATCGTCTGGTTTATGTTATATATTAAGTTCTGCACCTTTAAAACTGACTCTGAGAGCAAGAGGGGGGAGAGAAGAAGCACGCAGTTTGTGTTAAAAAAAACACATCACTCCCACACATCCCGCGCCTGGACTGTGGTGACTGCAGCACAGACAGACAGCGGGACAGAGCTTCTCTCTGGCTTTTAGTTAGTTTTAGCTAGCTGAGGCAGAAGAGTTCCCTGGACCTTTGTTTTTTTTCCTTTTTTCTTAGATCTGTGCAAACCTTCTCTGGACTAAACACCCAGACAAACCCTGGGAGCTCACGCCTGTGGCCCACCGGGTCCTGGGCCTTGGCACTTTCCAGCGCCGGAGGGACTGATAAGAACCTGAGCGAGCCGAGCTACACCACATGAAAAGGACTTTTCTTCCTAGACTTGCCATTCCATCGAACAGCAAGAGGTTTTATTATTTAATATTATTCAATTTTCTGTTAAATAAACAGCTTTTTCCACTTCTCTCCAAGGAATTTTCTCTGGGCAACTCCCCATTTGAAGTTTTCCTTCCTAATTTGCCCTAAACTAAGACAAATAAGTTTTGGCGCCCAACGTGGGGCAAGAGAAAGTGGAAAACCTGTACTGATTGTTGGTTGTATTTTTGGTTGTATTTATTCTGTATTAAGATAAAGCAGTCAGTAGCCATGTTGTTTAGATACATAATATCTCTCGAGGTAAGAGCCTTCATGCAGATCTGGTCCCTAGAAATTTTTGAAGTTTTGATACCTGTCTTTTCCCTCTTTCACAGTAGAGGGGCACGGATTAGAATGGTTATTGTGCTGGGCTTGCTGATAATTATTTATAGGAAGTTTATAGAACTACTGAAGTTTCTGTCAGGTATGTTTAGCTTATGGTTTCTTCGCCCGACCCTGCCTCCCAGTCCCAGTAGCACATTTTGGGAGTTTATTGGTAATTGCACCCAGTTTGTTAGAAAAAAAGAGCAAGGAATGAGGCTTTTCAGCCTTTTCTTTCCTTCTTCTCCTTTAAATCTGTTATGTCCCTCTTTGAGAATATCCAGTTTCCCCTGAGTGTTAAGGATACCACATTCCTGGTAGTTCAGCTGTTAAGCTTCCTCTATATGGTCTGCAACTACTCTAGAGTGAGGACTGAGATATCCAGAAAAGCCGATGAGACCCCTGCCCCAGAAGTAGACTCAAGTGTGAGAAATCCTGAGTAGAACAGAGAATGGGAGAGAATTGGCCGAGCTCTAAAGGAATTTTCTGATCCCCCAGCCTGGGAATTTTCATGTGAACAAATTCAGAACCCAGATGAAGTAAAAAAATATCTGGAAGAGAATTGCTGTGATGATGCTAAGAAGAAAAATATCATTGCAATGAGCTGAGCCCTAGCGTACGCTTATAGCACGGTGCTAGATACTGTAGGGCAGGCAGATAAATCAGCAGCTACCCCAGTCACTCAGGCTGCAGCCAAGCCAGCAACCAAACCAGACAGTGAGCCTAAGCCAGCAGCCAAACCAGACAGTGAGCCTCAGCCAGCAGCCAAACCAGACAGTGAGCCTAAGCCAGTGTCTGTTGCTCCCACCACAAGAGGTATGAAATTCAAACCCAAAACCGATCGGCCAGTAGATGATGATAATGGTGATGCGGGGGAAAGACCCTCAAGACCAGCAACTGATCAAAAATCAAAAAGAGCTGGTAAAACTTTCTCCCTGAAAGACCTTCGTGGCCTGAGAAAAGATTACACTCGACGACCTGATGAATCTATAATTAGTTGGTTAGTCCGTCTGTGGGATGCTGCAGGTGAGGTTACAGTTCTGGATGGCACTGAAGCGAGGCATCTGGGATCCCTGTCACACGCTCCGGTTATCAACCAAGAAATGATGAGGGGGGCTGACCCTTATAGTCTCTGAGAACGGGTCCTAAGAAGTGTGGCACAAAGATATCTGTGTGCAGATGATCTCTATATACAGCAAACTCGTTGGAAAACCATAGAACAAGGGATTCAGCGCTTGAGAGAAATGGCGATAGTAGAGATTGTCTTCGTGAGTAACTTAAGTACTAAAAATCCAGACTTAGTGCCATGTACATCTGTGATGTGGCGAAAACTTGTTCGACTTGGGCCACAAGAATACGCTTCTGCTTTAGCAACAATAAAGCGGGATGACCGGGAGGAGACTGTGCTGGATATGGCGAAGAAACTTTGAGCATATGCAGATACCGTGCATGGCCCCATACAGACAAAAATTGCAGCTATAGAAACACGTATGCAAAACTTCCAAGACAAAATAGAAGAGAATTTCAAAAAACTCAGGAAGGAGCTTCTTCCAGTCTCGACAGTACAGACCAGGGGCCCTGGTACTCAACGCAAAAGTTCCCCAGATAGAGAAAAAAAGCTATGAGCTGAGCTGTGGTTTTTCCTACGTGACTGTAGAGAAAACATGAAAGAAACATGAAAGAACATGAAAGATGAGATAGAACATCTACTGCTGCTCTGGCAAAACGGGTGCATGAATTAGAAGACAACAAAACTCAGGGGGGATACTCCACCAAAAAGAAAGCCACTCCAGTAGCCTGTCAAACAACAGTCAAACTGACAAGTATGATGATGACATGTCTAATTCCCTTGAAAGAACCTCCAAGACATACACCCAAATTAAAAAAGATAACCAAGCTTAGAGGAGCCCTGCCTCTAGCCAGGTAGAGACTAAGGAAAACCATGTCTTTTAGACTGTGTAGATTCGTTAGCCTAGCACATCAAAACCACAAAAATATAAAACCTTAGTTGACACTAGTGCACAGTGCACGCTAATCCCATCAAGATATGTAAGAGCAGAATCTGTTTCTATTGCTGGTGTGACAGGGGGATCACAGAACTTTACTTTAGTAAAAGCTGATGTGAACCTGACTAAAAATGAGTGGAAGAAACATCCCATTGTGACTGGCCCAGAGGCCCCATGCATTTTGGGCATAGACTACCTCCGAAGCGGGTATTTTAAAGACCCAAAAGAGCTTAAGTGAGCATTTAAGATAGCAGCTGTAGAGACAGAGGGCATCAAGCAATTGAACACCTTGCCTGAACTGTCAAAAAACCCATCTGCAGTAAAACTCCTAAAAGTAGAAAAACAGCGAGTGCCAGTTGCCACCTCGACGGTGCACCGCCGACAATATAGAGCAACCCGAGATGCTGTGATCCCCATCCACAAGATGATCCGAGAGCTGGAGAGCCAAGGGGTGGTCAGCAAAACCCACTCACCCTTCAACAGCCCCATCTGGCCTGTGTGTAAATCTGAAGGAGAATGGAGATTGACTGTGGACTATCGTGCATTGAATGAAGTGACTCCACCGCTGAGCGCTGCCGTGCCGGACATGCTGGAGCTCCAGTACGAGCTGGAGTCCAAGGCAGCGAAGTGGTACGCCACTATTGACATTGCCAATGCATTTTTCTCCATTCCCCTGGCAGCAGAATGCAGGCCTCAGTTTGCCTTCACGTGGAGGGGAGTGCAGTACACCTGGAACCGACTGCCCCAGGGGTGGAAGCACAGCCCCACCATCTGCCATGGACTGATCCAGGCTGCCCTGGAAAAGGGTGAGGCTCCAGAACATCTACAGTACATTAATGACATCATTGTTTGGGGAAAGACGGCTGCAGAGGTCTTTGAGAAAGGAGAGAAAATCATCCAGGTTCTCTTGAAAACTGGTTTTGCCATCAAGAAGAGCAAAGTTAAGGGACCTGCTTGTGAAATTCAGTTCCTAGGGGTAAAGTGACAAGATGGACGGCGTCAGATTCCTACTGATGTCATCAACAAGATCACAGCAATGTCTCCACCAGCCAACAAGAAGGAAACGCAAGCTTTCCTAGGTGCCATAGGTTTTTGGAGGATGCGCATTCCTGAGTACAGCCAGATCTTGAGCCCTCTTTACTTGGTCACCCACAAAAACAACACTTTCCAGTAAGGCCCTGAACAACAACAAGCCTTTGCTCAGATCAAGCAGGAGATCGCTCATGCAGTAGCCCTTGGCCCAGTCAGAACAGGACCAGATGTGAAGAACGTGCTCTACTCTGCAGCCGGGAGCCACGGTCTGTCCTGGAGCCTTTGGCAGAAAGTGCCTGGGGAGACTCGAGGCCAACCACTGAGATTCTGGAGCCGAAGCTACAGAGAGTTCGAAACCAACTACATTCCCACAGAGAAGGAAATTTTAGCTGCCTATGAAGGAGTTCAAGCCACCTCAGAAGTGATTGGCACAGAAGCACAACTCCTCCTGGCACCCCGACTACCGGTGCTGGGGTGGATGTTCAAAGCAAAGGTTCCCTCTACCCACCACGCCACCGACGCTACATGGAGCAAGTGGATCGCCCTCATCACGCAGCGGGCCTGTGTTGGAAACCCAAATCGCCCTGGGATTTTGGGGATAATTTCAAACTGGCCGGATGGTGAAAACTTTGGTCTCCCTGATGAAGAGGAGCAGGAACAATTGACACGAGCTAAAGAAGCTCCACCGTACAATCAACTGCCAGCAGAAGAAACACGCTACACTCTGTTCAATGATGGTTCCTGTCGCATTGTAGGGATGAACCGGAAGTGGAAAGCAGCCGTATGGAGCCCCACAAGACAGATCGCAGAGGCCACTGAAGGAGAAGGTGGATGGAGCCAACTTGCGGAACTCAAAGCTGTTCAACTGGCCCTGGACATTGCTGAAAGAGAGAAGTGGCCAAAGCTCTACCTCTACACTGATTCATAGATGGTAGCCAATGCTCTGTAAAGATGGCTAAGGAAATAGAAAAGGGCCAACTGGCAATGCAGAAGAAAACCAATCTGAGCTGCTGATGAGTAGAAAGACATCGCCACCAGGGTAGAGAAACTGTCTGTGAGGGTCCGTCATGTAGATGCCCATGTCCCCAAGAGTAGGGCTAATGAAGAGCACCGAAACAATGAGCAGGTGGATCAGGCTGCAAAGATAGAGGTGTCAAAGACAGACTTAGATTGGCAACACAAGGGAGAGTTGTTTCTAGTTCGACGGGCCCATGATGCCTCAGGCCATCAGGGTAGAGATGTCACCTATAAGTGGACACGAGACCGAGGGGTGGATCTAACCATGGACAGCATTTCTCAGGTTATCCATGACTGTGAGACGTGTGCCACGATCAAGCAGGCCAAGCGGTTGAAGCCGCTATGGTACAGTGGACGTTAGTCCAAATATAAGTATAGGGAAACCTGGGAGATCGACTACATCACACTGACCCAAACCCGCTAAGGCAAGCGCTACGTGCTCACAATGGTAGAAGCCACCACTGGATGGTTGGAAACCTACCCTGTGCCTCATGCTACAGCCCGTAACACCATCCTGGGACTTGAAAAGCAGGTCCTTTAGAGGCATGGCACCCCTGAGAGGATTGAGTCAGACAATGGGACTCATTTCAAGAACAGCCTTATAAACAGCTGGGCTAGGGAACATGGCATTGAGTGGGTGTACCATATCCCCTACCATGCACCTGCTGCTGGAAAAGTGGAGAGGTACAATGGACTGTTAAAGATTACCTTGAAAGCGTTGGGTGGAGGATCTTTCAAAAATTGGGAGCAGCGTCTAGCAAAGGCCACCTGGATAGTTAACACCCGAGGTTCCACCAACTGAGCAAGCCCAGCCCAATCCGAGCCCCTGCATAAAGTAGACGGAGACAAAGTCCCAGCATTACATCTCAGAGGTTTGTTAAGAAAGACAGTTTAGATCAATTCTACTTCGAATGCAGACAAACCCATTCGTGGGGTTGCTTTTGCTCAGGGACTGGGCTGCACATGGTGAATAATGCGGAAAGATGGAACAACACAATGTGTACCTCAGGGAGATCTGATTGTTAAGTGAAAATCATGAATGAATGCCCTTGTCTGTATATAATGTATGTGTTGTAGAGTTAAAATGTATCTATATTAATTTTGATAGTAAGTTGACGATATGGGGATAAGGGGTGGAATGTCCTGAGGTGACTTTATGATACAGGTATCCCCAATCGTCTGGTTTATGTTATATATAAAGTTCTGCACCTTTAAGACTGGCTCTGAGAGCAAGGGAGGGGGAAGAAGAAGTGCGCAGTTTGTGTTAAAGAAAAACATCACTCCCCCACATCCCGCTCCTGGACTGTGGTGTCTGCAGCACGGACAGACAGCGGGACAGAACTTCTCTCTGGCTTTTAGTTAGTTTTAGCTAGCTGAGGCAGAAGAGTTCCCCGAACCTTTGGTTTTATTTCCTTTTTTCCCTTTTTTTCTTGGATCTGTGCAAGCCTGCTCTGGACTGAACACCCAGCCAAACCCCGGGAGCTCACACCTGTGGCCCACCGGGGCCTGGGCCTCGGCACTTTCCAGCGATGGAGGGACTGATAAGAACCTGAGTGAGCCGAGCTACACCACATGGAAAGGACTTTTCTTCCCAGACTTGCCATCCCATCGAACAGCGAAAGATTTTATTATTTAATATTATTCAATTTCTGTTAAATAAACAGCTTTTTCCACTTCTCAACAAAGAATTTTTTTTTCCCCTTTCCTGTACCAATTGGTGGGGAGGGGGCATTTCCCTGGGGAAACCCCCATTTAGGGTTTTCCTCCCTAATTTGCCCTAAACTAAGACAGCCTGCAGCTGCTAATCTTGTTGCAAACACTGAAAAGCTCTTCAGCTTCTCTCATTCTACATAAACTGGATTCCTGCTTTGATTTCACACCTCTTTCATGCAGGTTTTTCCTCTGTCCTTGGCTAGAATTGTCAGGCCTGAGAAATTTGGTCGATCCTTGGGACAGCTCCCATCACCTATCCCTGCTCCTAATGCTGCTTTGAATTCTCTTGGGAATCTGAGCATGAGGGAAGCCGAGGGGACATTAGTGAGAGGAAAAGTGAGGCACAGAGGCTGAAGTGCAAATGCAGAGTGTGGGTCACCACAGTGTGCAGTGTTGTGGGGATTTGGGCCATGCAAACAGATGTTTCTTCTCTGGGAATGGCTGATTCCTTTGATGTGTTTCCTCCTGAAATTCCTGTGCACCAGGGCTGGTGCTGGAACTGCAGCAGCACAAAGTTGCCAGGGAGCCGTGTGGGACCCAGTGGGAATCATTTCTTTGCTGCTTTTGATGAAAAGTTGTGACATGAATCTCAGTGTCAGGGAGGTGCCACGTTCATGCTGCTGCAGTGCCCACACACTGTGTCTGGAGACAGCTCAGGAGAAAATGAAGAAAAGCCAGGATGAAATCCCATGTGCTACTGAACTCTATCAGAACCTGCTTGGAGTGAAGTGTGTGAGGTGACCGGGGAGAGCTGGATAGAAGGGACAGCTCTGGGAAGTGTGTGGCACATCACTGACATCCTTACAGTGATCTTTGCACAGAGACAAAAAAGTATCAGTTTGCATGGCCTGAATCTCTGGGTCTGGAAATCCTGTGTGTTGCACAAGCTTTGCTGAGCTCATCTGGCTCTGAAATATCATCTCTGCACCTTAGGCAGGAAGAGCATCAGAGTTGTGAAGAGATGAATAAAAATCAGACGTAACCCAGAAGCAAACCTTGGCAATAGACATGTGTGACAGGTGAGGAGACTGAAAGCTTTCATTCTTGTTGTGGGAGAATGAATTCAGCAATAAAAACCCCTGTCTCTTGGCATTAAAATACTTCAGTTTCAGCTCTGCCCCAGCCCACCAATGTCCCTGTGTGGTTGGGGGTAGGTTCTCCCCCTGTAGCTCTCTGCAGGTTGGTGCTAATTCAAGATGTTCTGGCAGGTTCCAATGTTTTGGTGGGCGAGCAGGGAGTGCAGAACAGGGATTGCAAGCGCTGACATTTGCTGTGCTAGAAAGTCCAAGGGACAAATTGGCGCCAATGAAGGTCTCCCCTTGAAGTAGGAGGAAGAATTGATGTTGTGCTTGTAGCAGAGTGTGGTGACAGAGGGGGTTTCCAAAGGAAATGTTGGTGCATGTAGGCCAGAGGCCCCTGTGCTGAGGCTCCCTCCAGGCTGGCTCCAGCCCCTCAGGGTGCCCAGGAAGCAGGCTGCCCGCAGCCCAGTGCAGCCTCCTTAGCCCTGGGGCTAGCCAGGGAAGAGCCATGGATGAGGCTGAGCCCTGCTCCCATGTGGGATGCCATGGGACAGGACCCACTGGGATTTGCCCCTGAAGCTCCCAAGTGTGTCCAGAGAAACTGCAAGGAGAGGGTGAGCTCTGTCAGTGGGACCCCCTGTGCACAGGGAGCCCACTGCTGGGGTGGCTGTGCCAGCTCCCTCCAGGACATCCAGCCCTGGGAACCTGGAGTCAGTGGAAAGCACAACTTTGCAAATGTGCCCAAAGCAAATGCAAGGAGAACTGGGGTGTGAAAAACAAAGAATGTTTATTTGTAGATGAAAAGGAACAAGAATGAACTACACAATGTATTTACATATTAATTTTATTGGTAACAACAACAACAAACTATAGAACCTATTTACCTAAGAACTTATCTAATCAAACTATATGAAACGTATTTACAGAAATTAAACAAACCCTAAAATATCTATCATAAGACAACAACTCTAAAACATATATACGGAAGGGTGCCATCAGTGTCTGGGATGTGCCTCAGCCCTGGAAGAAAAACAAGTAGCACGGTCAGTGCAGTCAGGCATGGAGGGGTGTTCCATGTGCTCCCGGGCTGGGACACTGGCACAGTGGGACTCTGCTGCCAGAAGTGAGCCTGGCTGGGGCTGGGGGCTGTGGCCCAGGCACTGGAACAGGGCTTGTGTGGCCCAAAGCAAGGCCAGGCCAGGCCAGGGATGGCCACCAGAATCCAGTGCATGGGCTAGCGTGTCCCTGAGCAGGGAGTGCCCAGCCCAGCCCCAGCCTGGCAGCAGGGGACCCACTCTGCCCGTGGGGAACACCTGCCTGTTCTGCTGCTGGCATCGGTCTTCATCCCAACACCGTGTCCTCCTCCTCGTCTCTTTCATCGATTTCCATCTCCTCAGTATCATCTTGCATTTCAACCTCCATTTCTTCTTCCGTCTGATCCACATCTACGTCCATGTCTTCATCTCCAGTGTCCTCTCCATCCACTTCCATCTTCTCTTCACAATTAATTGGTGTATCCACCTCCATCTCCTCCTCTCGGTCTGGGACAGCCTGCAGAGGAAGCAAAATCTCCCAGTGGGGTCCCTTTCCCACACTGTCCCACACAGCTCCAGCCCACCCAGGCAGCTGCGGGGTGTCCACCTCCATGGAATAGTACCATACCTTCTTTGGAACAAATGCAGACATTGTGAAGGGATGCAGGACAAAACGCACACAACAGCGAGTTTTGGGGACTGCTGAGGCTATCAGGGAGAATGTGACAAGGAAGGTGACAGGGGTAGGCTTGGAGAACTCTGAAGAGAGTGCTGACACAAGGAGCCAAGGGTTGTGTTGTGGCCGTTGCTGGATGCTGGAAGTTCGAGCTGGAGCGTGCACTGTGACATCAGTGCCAGGAGCCCAGTCCCAGGCTGAAGGGGACAACGAAGACCATAGAATGATGGAATCCCTGGGTGGCTGGGCTTGGAAGGGAGCCTAAAGACCATCTTGTTCCAAGCGGAGCAATCTTCCCCCAGAATATGTTGCTCAGAGCCCTGCTCCCAGCTGGCCTTGGATGTTGCCAAGGATGGAGCATCCCCAGGCTGTGTGCACAGCCTGGGCCAGTGCCCCAGCAGCCGGAGTGTAAAAGAGCAGCTTCATTAGATGCAACTTCAATCTCACTCCTGCACTTGAAAGGCTTCTCCTCTCTGTGCCCATCTTTCCTAGAGCTGCAGGGAGGCCTCCCCAGCACCTTCTCTTTCCAGGCTGAGCATCCCCAGCCCCACATGGACAGCAGTGCAATGGGTGGGGGTCAAGGCTCAAGGGTAGCAAAGAGCATCAGGAAGTGAGAGATGGAAGCTTTTGGAGATGGAAGCTTTGCCTCTAAATGTAGAAAATCAAGTAAAGTGGAGGGGAAAATGGTGGGACTGTGGTTCTGTTTTAACTGGGGAATATTTTCTTTTCTACTTTGCTGTCGTGCTGCTCCAAGTTTGGATGTTTGAAAGGAGGTTTGGCAAAATATCCATTGTCTTCTCCATTGGTGAAACACTGAACAACATCTGGGCAAGCTGATGATGCAGAGCCAAACCTGCAAATATCTCCTGGTGATGCTGATCCTGGGGAATGCAGCTAAAGCCAGCCAAAAGTCGTTTCTAGAAAGTCAAGCCTGGTTTACATTTTCTGGAGTTTGGCTGTTCCAACTTCACCAGCCATTTATAAAAAAGCAAAAAAAACTCAAACCAAAAGAGACAAAAACACAAAGAAACAAACACAAAGAAACCAATCAAACAAACAGAAAAAAAGCCCCAAATAAAACCAAAGGCAATGAGAAGTTAGGATTAGTTGTAAGGATATCCCAGCAGGCGAATGGCTGCTTCCTACAGGATCTCCATCCAAAGCCACCTAGAACAACTTCTCCAAAATATAGCCAACAGGAGAAATCTAAAAAGTGATCCATGGCAGCTTTGGGGGCAGCTCTGCATTACGGTGAAGGATGAGCATGCAGTGGTACAGATGCAGCACTGCCCACCCTCCAGGCTGCTCTTTGCTCTGCTGAAAGACTCTTGCAGGACTGTGGCCCCTCTCCATGCAATGGAAATCATGGCCACAGCTCTCACTTGAGGCACTGGCATTTCCAGAGCCAGATTCAGGCACAATCCTACAGCCTGCTGAGCATCTGGGAAAGGTCCTGAGCATCTTCAGGCCTAGAAGCACAAAACAGCTCAGGCTCTTCCTGAACTGGCTTTTCAGGGCAGCTTTCCATATCTCTGCAAGATTTCTACATCCCTCAACACATCTGACTTTATGTGCAATTATGCATTTGGCTTCCTTCCTTCCTCCTGTGTGCCCCTGAGTAACCTTCCACGTGGATGGAGGAGATTGTGTACAGGACAATTGATTCCTGGATTGCCATTTGGCTTCACTGCCACTCACTTGAACATGGTCCTCATCTAAGAAGGACTTCCAAGAAATGGGTAGGAGTTTTGGCTGTGAGAGGAGCAGAAAGCACATTTTCTACACCAAATTGCCAGCTGATGCAGTTTCCCTGCCAAAAGAGTGATTGCCATTCATCTTCCTGGGAAGAATGTGAAGAGCCATACAGAGATCCCAGGTTCAGCTGGCCTGTGGCTTTGTGTACCTCATTTCACATGTCCAATTTCAAGGGCCACTAAAAGAGGCTCATGTTTGCCTTGCTAGCCAGAAGTGCTGTAGGTATTTCCAGGAGAAAAGGAAAAACATCACTGTCCTGTGCTGTGCTAGAAATGCCACCACAATTGTGAGTCTGTGAGCAAGGCCAGCCAGTGCTTTTTGGCACTGCAAGAGCTGAGAGTGTGGCAGAGTGGTTTTGATAGTCTTTTTAGAGTCCTGAAAACATTGTTGCCAAAACAATCTTTCTCTCCTGTCTTCTGTCCTAAACTGTGGAACAGAGCAAATGGAAAGGAGCAGAGGTTTGTTTCAATTGGCTTTTTGATTTTGAAGTCTTCAAATAATGTCAGCTTGATGCACGATACTTTAGGAATTGGATGAGAAGCACCTATTTCATGCCAGCGGAGAGGTGGGATTGAAGACTTCCAACAAGAGAAGTACTGGATGTGTAAGAGCTCAGTTTTCCACCCCTCACACCCTGATATCTCACTGGACTACTTGAAGCAGCCTCAGCCAGATACATTAAAATACTGCTCCAAACAACAACAGAATGCAAATGTTCCACCAAATGGGCAAAAATAAGAAAAGTGGGCAGGCGGCAGCCCTTTCTGAAGAGCTCATGTTGATTTTGCAAAGTCAGATGCAAACAAGTTTTGTCATATTTCGTCCCTAGAAAAATGTAGATATTGAATAGAAATCTGTCTCTGAGGCTGCTAAGTTTGGTATGATTTTAGATGTGGGAGGAATAGACCAGGTTGCAGAGAAGCTGTGATTGTCTGAGCCTTGGAAGGGTTGAAGGCCAGGTTGGATGGGGCTTGGAGCAAGCTGGTCTAGGGGAAGGTGTCGTGAGTGTGCTGAGAGTTGGAACAAGAGGAGCTTTAAGGTCCCTTCCAAGGCAACACATGCTGGGAGTCCATGAAGAGTAACCTGGACTTTTCCTGAGCTGCTGCCTTTGCAAGGGCAAGTCCCAAACACCCCAGGTAGTTTGAAATGCCCTGAGCAGAACCCAGCTGTGCTTTCTCATAGGTTGCGGCGGCGGTGGAGTTGGCAGGGGTGCCACGACTCCCGGAAAAGCGGTCCGCGGTTGGGCTGCCCGGGGCACAGACACGTCCTCTGCCCGGCGAGTGATTTCAGCTCAGCTCAGCTCAGCGGCAGCGTGCAGGCGACACGGAGGGAGAGAGCAGAGCGCTGTGTGGCGTTCCGCAGAGAACTGGCCTTTATTACAGCCGGGCCCTCGGCGAAGGGAGCCAGTGACAGCAGCTCTCTGGAACAGGGGATAAACTGGGCTATTTATAGGGGAGGAGAGGGGCTGGGGGAAACTGGGATACAGGTATGGGGGTGGGATGGCAGGGGAGAACACCAATGGAGTGTAACAGTTTAACATAACTAACACAAAGGTTTCTAGGAGTGATACTTTTCTCTCTCTTAGAAAAAAGTATCTTGCCTCCAAGGGAGGGCCAGGATCTCTGAATCACCAGGTTCCCCAGCCCCCACAGTCAACCATGGAAAAGCAGCTTCTGAACAATAAAGGTTCCTCTTGCCATGTGAACCTCGCTGCGTCGTGTGTCCGTCTCGAGCGCCACAGCGACATTCTGCAAACAGAGCTGCACCTGACTGAAAATGAATGGGACACAAGTCAGGAACTCTCAAAGTTTGATTTCCTATCCAATACAGCCCAGCCAGCCAGCCCCACACAATCCCCATCCCACCGCTCCAAATGTGGATCCCACTTCTCCCAACCTCCTTCTGGCCTGGGGTGACTTTATGATCCTTGGATCCCCAGGCGTCTGTTCTCTTTCTGCTGCCTATTAAGTTCTGCACCTTCAAGACTGGCTCTGAGAGCCAAGGGGGGGAAGAAGAAGCTGCAGTTTGTTTGCAGAAATGGCACTCACTGCCCCGCACGCTTCCCCGGCCTGTGTTGTCTGCAGCAGGGACAGACAGAGGGACAGAACTCTCCTTTGTTTTTAGGCACTTTAGTACAGTTTCCTTTTTTGTTAGTTTATAGTTTAGTTTAGTTGTTTTTTAGCTAGATGAGGCACAGGAGTTCCCCGGAGTGTTTTTTGCCTTTTTCCTTGGATCTGTTCAAAGCTGCTCTGGACTGAGAACACAGACAAACCCCGGGAGCTCACGGCTGTGGCCCACGGGGGCCTGGGCCTGGGCCCCTTCCAGCGCTGGAGGAACTGATAAGAGACTGAGCGAGCTGAGCTACACCCCATGGAAAGGACTTTTCTGGCTTTGCCATCTCCTCAAACAGCCAGAGGACTTATTCTTTGATATTCTTCATCTTGCTCATGCTTGTAGATACTTTGATTGTGAAGTAAACTGTGTTTTTCCACTTTTCTCCAAGAAAATATTTTTCCTGAAATATTCGGGGGAGGGGCAACTTTAATTTGCTTTTTACAGGGACCCCATTCATAGGGTTTCTTCCAAATTTGCCCTAAACCAGAACACATTCCAACTCCATCTCACTTGGCAGTGGTGGAACTGAGTAATTTTGGTATGGGATTGAGATTTTCTGAGGAGGAACAAGCCCTTTTGAGTTGGGATTGAGCCCTTTTGGGGTAAAATGGAGCTGTTTCCAATGATATTGAGTGGTTTTGAGGAGACAGATTGAACCCTCCTGGCTTTTGGAGTGCAAAGAGATGGAGATGAGAAGCTGTTGGGGGTTAGGTGTCCTTCTTTTAGTTCTGGCTCACCTGTGGAATTTTTACCCATTAGTTGTGGGGAAAACCTGACTGCAGGTGGTACTTGATAAACACAAAGATTTTGGCTGGGCCCAGGAGGGAAAGGGGGCAGGAAAAAGGGGAAGGTGGGCACAGTTTGGCGACTTCTTCAGCTTCAGAGAAGGACACTTTGCTGGGAGCTGTTGCTGCGGAGAGAAGGGAATTCGCCATCACCCAGATGGAGCTGCTGCTTCTTGTTCTCCTTCTTCCCTCTTCATTGGTGGCTTCACACCCCCTGTCCTGCCGGGACGTGTGGCAGTGCCAGGCACCGCCACGGAGCTGCTGATCCACCTCAGCCACCGACCCGGGATCTCAGCTCATCCCTGCTGTTCCAGCTGAGTGTTCCTCAGAGCCCTGCAGGAGCACTGGCACTGACTGCCAACCCGAGGGGGTTTGTGAAGCAAAGCCTCTCCTCCATCCTTTCCCGTCCCGGCCGAGAAGGCTGTCACGGGGTCCCTGGTTCTGTTTTGTTGTTAACGCTGTAGTTATTGTTGTTTGTGTGCCTCGTTATACACACTAGTAAAGAACTGTTATTCCTATCCCCAGATCTCTGCCTGAGAGCCCCTTGAGTTACAAATTATAATGATTCAGAGGGAGGGGGTCTACATTTCCATTCCAGGGGAGCCCCCTGCCCTCCCTAGCAGACACCTGTCTTCCAAAACAAAGACAGATGGGGAGTTTCTCCACCCTCCTTATCTTTGTGGGGCCGGCAGTGCTCTTGGTTCCTCATGCTCTTTTCATGGGGCCTTTTATCTCTGTCCCCCTCCACTATGGGGGGAGTGGGCGTTGTGTCTGTGCCCCTCTGACTTAGGGGGACAGGGGATATTTGCTGCCCCCTTTCTGATTCTGGGAAGTCTGTGCAGGCTCTTTGTCCCTCTCTGATTTGGGGGGTGCCAGTGTTGTCACCATCCTGGCAGCCCCTGGCCGCTCTTTGCCCTTTGCCAGGCCAGGGGTGTTCTCTGTCCCCTTGCAATTTGCGGAACTGGCACAGGCACAATTCCCCTTCTCTTTAGGGGGGCTGGCAGTCTCCCCTTCCCCCTCTGACTTGGGGGCCACTGTGGGCTCCATCCATCTCTTATTTTGGGGGGGTCGGGTATTTATCTCCCTTCAATGTTGTAGGCCCAGGGATTGTCTCCATCCTCCTCCAGTTTTGAGGGGCCTGGGAGTAGTCTCTGCCTCTCACCGATTTGGGGGGACTTGTGCAGGTTCTACCCCGCTCTGATTTTGAGGGATAACCTGGAAGAAAGGCATCAAAAGCTTGACAAAGTCTGAAGGGAATGCTCTGATTACCCCTTTTGCCAAGAGGTTTTCTTAGCTGAAGCTGCTAACAAGGACCAGACTTGCCGGCCCGGCCTGGGTTTCAGGTTCTTTTATTTCCTGGGCCCTTGGTCCTGCGTAGGACACGAGAACTGGGTGCTGCAGAGGCTGCGGCAAGGCATCAGAAATGGCCGCCCAACACCCAAGGGTGGTAGAAGATCTGCTCCAGCACTGGCCGAGCCATGGGGTGCTTGGACAAACAGCAGCGGATCAGATGTTGGCACTCTGGGGAGAGAAGGCAGAAAGCGGCGCTCACTTGCAGAAGGCTCCTGCCCAGCTGCTCCCAGCGCCTGCAGAAGCCGGGCCACGCTGCGTGTGCTCGGAGCTGCCCTTGGCGGGAGAGCGGCACGGCAGGACAAGCGTCCCCTCCTTCAGCCAAGCGTGCCACACCCAGCCTGCCACGGGCCACCTGCTGCAGCCGGCCCTTGAGGGCACATGGACGTCCCGCGCAGCTGCGGGAGGGCCGGGCTGGGCTGCGCGGTGCCTCCTGCCAAAGCCTGCCTTCTTCAGGCCGCATCCCAACCTGGAGAGACCTCCTGCGGGAAGAAGAGCTGCCCCAACACGATGTCTCGCTCCTTCTCGAAGGGTAAGTACCCGCACACCATCTCAAACAGCAGCACACCCAGGGACCAGATGGTCGCCCCATGGCCGTGGTAGCAGCGCAGGCCGATCCACTCGGGCGGGCAGGACGTGCGTGTTCCTAGGGGAGACGGGCCTTCAAGTCCCCTCAGAGTCCAACAAAATCCTTTAAAATCCCCCCAAAAAATTCCAGAATAATCCCACAAAATTTCCACCAATTTTCACAAAACGCAAGAAAAATCCATCAATATTATTTAAATTTTCCCAAAATATCACAAAATTCCAGACAAATACACGAAGTTCCAGAAAAATCCCACAAAATTCCCTAAATCTTCAGAAGTCTACCAAATTCCAGAAACATCCCAAAAAATATCCACAAATTCCCACAAAATTCAAGAAAAATCCATCAAAATCCCTAAATCTCCTCAATATCCCAAAAAATTCCCAAAAAATCACACAAAACCTCAGCAAATTTCCGCAAAATCTGAAAAAAAATCCTAAAGATTCTTCAAGTCTCTTCAGAATCCCAAAAAATTCTTGAAAAACCCCACAAAATTCCAGAGAAGTCCCAAAAAATTTTAAAACCATAACAATTCACAGGAATGTCCCACAAAATCTCTGCCGATTCCCACAAAATCCCACAAAAATCCCTCAAAATTCCCTAAATCTTCTGAAAACTCTACCAAATTCCAAAAACACTTCAGAAAATCCCCAGAATTATCCACAAGATTCAAGAAAAACATTTCAAAATTCCATAAATCTTTTCAAAATACCACAAAATTCTTGAAAAGCCCCACAAAATTTCAGAAATATCCCACAAAATTTCCTAAATCATTCCAAACTCCAACAAATTCCAGAAATATCCCACAAAATCTGCACAAAACTCCACAAAATTCCAGAAAAAATGCCACAAAATTCCATAAATCATGAAAAATCCTACCAAATTCCAGGAATATCCCACAAAATCTCCGCAAATTTCCATAAAATTAAAGGAAAATCCCTCAAAATTCTCTAAATCACCTTAAAACCATTACAAATTGCAGGAAAATGCGACAAAATTCCCAAAATCCTCTCAAAACCCAACTGAATTCCAGAAAGGTTCCACAAAATCTTTACAAATTCCCAGAAAATACATGAAAAATCCATGAAAAATCCCTAAATCTCATCAATATCCCACAAGATCCCCCAAAAATTCCACAAAATCCTTACAAGTTTCCACAAAATGTAAGAAAAATTCCTCAAAATACTACAAGTCTTCTCAAAACTACACAACGTCCTTGAAAAAGCCCCCAAAATTTTAGAAAAATCACACAGAATCTCCTCACATTTCGAGAAAATCTAAGAACAATTTTTCAGAATTCTTCAAGTCTCCTCAGAATCCCACAAAATTCTTGAAAAGCCACACAAAATTCCAGAAATATCCAACTAAATTTCCTAAATCATTCCAAAACCCGACAAATTCCAGGAACATCCCACAAAATCTCCTCAATATCCCACAAAATTCCCTAAATCTTCTCAAAAGCCTACCAAATTCTTTGAACATCCTACAAAATTTCCAGAAATTCCCACAAAATACATGAAAAATCCCTCAAAATCCCAAATCTCCTCAATATCCAAAAAAATTCCACAAAAATCCCTGGAAATCTCCACAAGTTTCCACAAAATCTAAGAAAAATTCCTCAAAATACTTCAAGTCTCCTCAAAACTACACAACGTCCTTGAAAAGGCCCACAAAATTCCAGAAAAATCCCACGGAATCTCCACAAATTCCCACAAAATCTAAAAAAAATTCCTCAAAATTCTTCAAGCCTCCTCAGAATCCCACACAATTTCACAAAAATCTCTACAAATTTCCACAAAATCTAAGAAAAATCCTGCAAAATTCATCAAGGCACCTCTAAATCCCACTAAATCCTTGAAAAGCCTTCTAAAATTCCAGAAAAATCCCACAAAATTCCCCAAATCTTCTCAAAACTCTACCAAATTTCACAAAGATCCTACAAAATCTCAACAAATTCACACAAAATACATGAAAAATCCCTCAAAATCCCTAAATCTTCTCAATATCCAACAAAATTCCACAAAAATCACACAAAACCTCCACAAGTTTATACTACATTTAAGAAAAATTCCTGATAATTCGTTAATTCTCTGCAGAATCCCACAAAATTCCAGAGAAGTCCCACAAAATTCCCTAAATCATTTCAAAACGATACCAATTCACAGGAATGTCCCACAAAATCTCCACCAATTCCCACAAATTACCTGAAAAATCCCACAAAATTCCCTAAATCTTCTGAACACTTTACCAAATTCCAGATATGCCCCATCAAATCTCAAAAATTCCCACAAAATTCATGAGAAACACCACAAAATTCTCTTATTCCTTTAAAAATACCACAAAATTCTTGAATAGCCCAAAAAAATTCCAGAAACATCCCACAAAATTTCCTAAATCATTCCAATACCCAACAAAATGCACAAACATCCCACAAAATCTCCTCAACATCCCACAAAATTCCCGAAACATCCCACAAAATCTCCACAAATATCCTCAAAATCCAAGAAAAATCCCACAAAATTCCCTAAATCTCCTCAAACCCCTGCCAAATTCCAGGAACTTTACACAAAATCTACACCAATTTTCACAAAATCCAAGAAAAATCTCACAAAACTCCCTTAATCTCCTCAAAACCCTGCCAAATTTCAGGAATATCCCACATAATCCCCACAAATATCCACAAAATTCAAGGAATATTCCTCAAAATTACTAAATCACCTCAATATCCAACAAAATACCTGAAAAATCCCACAAAATTTCCACAAATGTCCTCAAAATCTTAAAATAATTCCTGATAATTCGTCAATTCTCTGCAGAATCCCAAAAAATTCCAGCAAAGAACCTCAAAATTCCAGCAAAATCCCACAAAATCTCCTCAATGTCCAACAAAATTCCACAAAAATCCCACAAAAATATCTAAATCTTCTGAAAACTCTTCCAAATTTCAGAAACGCCCCATAAAATCGCCACAGTTTCCCACAAAATTCAAGAAAAACACCACAAAATTCCCTAAATCTTTGCAAAATACCACAAAATTCTTGAAAACCCCACAAAATTCCAGAAACATCCCACAAAATTTCCTAAATCATTCCAAAACCCAACTGAATTCCTGAAACATCCCACAAAATCTCCACAAATTCCTACAAAATACATGAAAAATCCCTCAAAATCCCTAATTATCCTCAAAATCCCCCAAAATTCCACAAAAATCCCACAAAATCTCCACAAGTTTCCACAAAATCTAAGAAAAACTCCTCAAAATTCTTCAATTCTCCTCAAAACCACACAAAGTCATTGAAAAGGCCCACAAAATTCCAGAAAAATCCCACAGAATCTCCTCAATATCCCAAAAAATTCCAGAAAAATCCCACAAAATTCCCTAAATCTTCTGAATACTCTACCAAATTCCAAAAACATCCCACAAAATATCCACAAATTCCCACAAAATACATGAAAAATCCCTCAAAATCCCTAAACCTCATCAATATCCCACAAAATTCCAAAAAAATCACTCAAAACCTCCACAAGTTTCCACAAAATTCAAGAAAAATACCGCAAAATTCCCTAAATTTCCTCAAAACCCTACCAAATTCCATAAACAACCCACAAAATCTTCACCAATTTCCACAAAATTCAAGGAAAATCCTACAAAATTCCTTAAATCACCTCAAAACCATACCAAATTCCAGGAACATGCCACACAATGCCCTAAATCTTCTCAAAACCTGATTGAATTCCAGAAACATCCCACAAAATCTCCATAAATTCCCACAAAATACATGAAAAAGACCTGATAATTCGTCAATTCTCTGCAGAATCCCGCAAAAATCCAGAAAAGTCTCCCAAAGATCCAGAAACAACCCACAAAATCTCCTCAATATCCAACAAAATTCCACAAAAATTACACTGAATCTTCACAAATTCCCACAAAATCTAAAAAAAATTCTTCAAAATTTTTCAAGTCTCCTCAGAATCCCACAAAATTCTCGAAAAATCCCACAAAATTCTAGAGAAGTCCCACAAAATTCCCTAAATCATTTCAAAACCATACCAATTCACAGGAATGTCCCACAAAATCTTCACCGATTCCCACAAAATCCAACAAAAATCCCACAAAATTCCCTACATCTTCTAAAAACTCTACCAAATTACAGAAACGCCCCATAAAATCTCCTCAATATTCCACAAAATTCCACAAAAATTCCAAAAAATCTCCACAAGTTTCCACAAAATCTAAGAAAAATTCCTCAAAATTCTTCAGGTCTACTCAGAATCCCACAGAATTCTCGAAAAACCCCAAAAAATTACAGAAAAATCCCACAAAATTCCCAAAATCTTCTCAAGCCCAACTGAATTCCAGAAACATCCCACAAAATCTACACCAATTTCCACAACATCCAAGAAAAATCCCACAAAATTCCCTCAATCTCCTCAAAACCCTACCAAATTCCAGGAATATCCCACAAAATCCACACAAATTTCCACAAAATTCAAGGAAAATCCCTCAAAATCCCTAAATCTCATCAATATCCCCCAAATTTCCACAAAATCCCACAAAATCTCCACAAATTTCTACAAAATCTAACAAAACATTTTTCAAAATTCTTCAAGTCTCCTCAGAATCCCACAAAATTCTTGAAAAGCTCCACAAAATTTCTGAAAAATTCCACAAAATCTCTTCAATATCCCACAAAATTCAAGAAACATCCCACAAAATCTACACAAATTTCCACAACATCCAAGAAAAATCCCACAAAATTCCCAAAATCTCTTCAAAACCCTACCAAATTCCAGGAACATCACACAAAATCCCCACAAATTTCCACAAAATTCAAGGAAAATCCCACAAAATTCCCAAAATACTCTCTAAAGGCTTCTAAATTCCAGAAACATCCCACAAAATCTCCACAAATTTCCACAGAATTCAAGAAAAATCCCACAAAATTCCCAAAATCTTCTCAAAACCTGCCAAATTCCAGAAATATTCCACAAAATCTCCACAAATTTCCACAAAATTAAAGGAAAATCCCTCAAAATTCTCTAAATCTCCTCAAAACCCTACCAAATTTTAGGAACATCCCACAAAATTCCCACAATCTTCTCAAAATTCAACTGAATTCCAGAAACATCCAACAAAATCTCCACAAATTCCCACAAAAATCTAAGAAAAGTTCCTGATAATTCGTCAAATCTCTGCAGAATCCCACAAAATTCCAGAGAAGTCCCTCAAAGTTCCTGAAACATCCCACAAAATTCCCAAAAAATCTTTTCAAAACCCTACCATATTTCAGAAATAGCTCACTAAATCTCCACAAATTCCACAAAATTCCCTAAAAGTCCCACAAAATTCTTGACATTTTCTCAGGATCCCACGAGATTGCAGTAAAGCCCCACAAAATTCCTCAAAATTTCCACAAAATTCTTCAAAGCCACATATACTATCAAAAAAATCCCACAAATTTCCCCATGTCTTCTGAAAACTCTACCAAATTCCAGAAACATCCTGCAAAATCTCCACAAATGTCCACAAATTCTAAGAAAAATTCCCTAAAGTTCTTCAACTCTCTTCAGAATCTTACAAAATTCCACAATAGTCCCTCAAACATCCAGAAAAATCTTTTCAAACCCCTACAAAATTCCAGACACCTCCCATAAAATCCCCACCAATTTCCACAAAATTCCAGAAAAATCCCATGAAATTCGGGAAACATCCCAAAAAAACTCCTACAATTTCCACAAAATTCCAGAAACATCCCACAAAATTCCTCAAAGCCACACAAAATTCCAGAAAAATTCCACAAAAATCCCTAAAACTTCTGAAAACTCTATCAAATTCCAAAAACATCCCACAAAATCTCCACCAATTTCCACAAAACTCAAGAAAAATACCTCAAAATTCCCTAAAACTCCTCTATATCCCACCAAATTAGGGAAAAATCCCACAACATTCTCTAAATCTCCTCTATATCCCACAAAATTGCAGTAACATCCCAGAAAATCTCATCAAATGTCTACAAAAATATAAAAATCCCTCAAAATATCCAGAAATTTCCACAAAATGTAAGAAAAATTCCTCAGACTCCTTGAAGTCTTTTCAAAATCCCACAAAATTCCAGAAAATTCCACAACATTATGAAAAATCCCACAAAATCCTTAATCTCCTCAATATCCCACAAAATTCCAGAAATATCCCAAAAAATCCCCACAAATTTCCACAAAATCTAAGAAAAATTCCTCAAAATTCTTCAAGTGTCCTCTGAAAGCCTCAGAATTATTGAAAAATGCCAAAAAATTCCAGAGAAATCCCACAAAATTACCTAAATTTTCTCAAAATTCAAGAAACATCTCACAAAATCTCCACAAATCTCAAAATCTAAGAAAAATCTTTCAAAATTCTTCAAGTCTCCTCTAAATCTCACAGAACTCGAGAAAAATCCACAAAATTCAAGAAAAATACCACAAAATTCCTTAAATAATCTCAAAACCTTACCAAATTCCAGAAACATCCCACAAAATCCCCACAAAAATCCCACTAAATTATTTAAATCTTTTCAATATCACAAAAAATTCCAGAAATATTTAACAAATTCCACAAAAATCCCACAAAATTCCACAAAAACCCCACAAAATTATTTCAATCTCTTCCAGATACTATAAACTTCAACAAAAATCCAGAAAAATCCCCTAAATCTCCTCAAAATGCCACAAAGTTTTTCTCCTGGCCAACAAGTGGCCCTTGCTGAGAACTGACAGCAGTTTGGACCATTGAAAAGTGACGTCAACCTGGGAACACCACTTGAAGACCTAAGGCCGGCAATTTCTTGCTCTCTTTGCTTTCCGCCTTTTCAAGAGTTCCCAGGGCTCCGCTTCAGCCTCCTTCCCCCCAGGCCAGCCAAGGCCACGGGAGGGGAGCGGGGCTGGCCGCAGCTCTGCGCTTCCCGGGGAGACAGATGGAGACTGGCAAGTGACAGGAGCCCCTTCTCAGAGGCTTGGCTGGGCCTTGCACAGCGGGGCTGCCGGGCCAGGCCGCTCCCTGCCTGGCCTGCACTTGCTGCCGCTGCTCAGTTTCACCACACACTGCCCACTAAAGGCAGGGAAAGATAGGAGCTTGCAGCTTTGTGCTCAGATAATGGCCACACTCCCCACAGCAGCCATGGAAAAAAATCTTCGAGCGCAGACAGCTCCAGCCGCTGCTCCGGCAGAGATCCCGGGACCATCCACAAGGCCTGGGCAAGAGCTGAACCCGCTCACTACTCAGGTGAGTCTTGCAAATTCATCCTTTTTTCCAGAGATAGGGGAAGAGAGAGAGAGTGATCACCATGGAAAGAGACAGCATCAACTGTTGGGAGGTGCTTCAGGGAGGCAAAGAGTTAGTTTCAGATAAGCATTGTTACAGGAGAGGCATGGCTGTAAGCCAAGCTAGTGAATTTTGACCTCCTGCTTTGGGAGATGGGCGTGTGAGCCCTGGATGAAGTTGTCCCACCCCAAACCCCTTGTGAAGGGTATCCCAGGAGTTCTGATTGGGTTTCAGTCCCTGGGGGTTTCTCCTTTGTTGCGTTTCTAGTGGTCCCTAGCCCTGAACTCCACCCTCAAGGGTGGAGACCCTCAAGAGTTCTGTCCCTCAAAAACCCTTGCTCTGCCTTTGTTCGGGGCTCCCTGTTCTGGATCTGAGTTGTTCCCATGCCGAAGAAATGGTTTCATGAACAGAGGCGCTTCTCGTTGTAGTACATGCTGGTTTCCAGGAAATATCATCCCTGGACCTGATTTGCAGTTGCGGACTACAACAAATGGTGGAGAATGCATGGCATCCAGTGAGGCACCAGGAGAACAGCAGGAGCGGCTGCATGGACACTCCGTAAATCCCCGGCTGTTGGCTCGAGAGCCGGCGAGACTCCCACCTTAGAAAGGAGGACTCGAGAACACCTGGCAGGAGGGCCAAGTTGGGAGTGCCTCAGGGCCACGGGGGAAAAGGGCTTATGGAGGTGTGGGAGCTGAGAGACCAGACACTGGGACAAACATCAAACATCACCCAACGAGACGTATTATGGGCGGTTTTGATTTTTTAAAATACATGGGAAGGTCTTTTATGGACGATATTAATATTATGGATGATTATGTATGGCTCATCCTGTGGACTGTTTTTTGGCTTCTGTGAAGTCCCTCATATTTTTTTGATGTATACCTCCCTGTATCTTCCCCTCTCCTCTGCTCCTAAGGGCAGGACAAAGGGTGAAAAATGCCAAGATGGCTCGGGGTTGCTGCTGACTCCCCGTCACCCCTGTGTCTTTCTGCCATCCCATCCCCTGTTTTCCTGAAGGCAGGCAAGGGACGGAGAACATCCAGAGTGATGCGGGTCTGCTGCCATCTGCACATCTCAAGTGGCGATGCCCACACCTACAAGACCAGAGCTGAAACTGGAGATCTGAGAACTCTGCCCCTCGTGAGAGGAGATCTAAGAGCTGCACCCTTCCTGAAAGAAACTCCAGAACTGGAAGAGACTGAACTAAAAAACCATTACGTTTGTATTAAGTACCATCACTGTTTAATTTAAGTGTTTGTTTTTAATTTTGGGTTTTTTTCTGTTTGTTTGCTTAATGTGTTTTGTTATTGAGCTTTTAGTGTCCCGCAGAGCAAAGCAGGTGCTCTTTGGAGGAGGTGAGATTTTATGGTGTAAGTTGTGGAGACATTTTTAAGCGCCTAATTAAAATTTGAAAGAAAAAAAAAAAAAAAAAGGAGCAGATGTTTTGACTTGCCTTGGGGGAGGCAAAGAATTCCATTGTTCCACCCCAAACCCCATGTGAAAGACAGCCCAGGGGTTCTGATTGGGTTTGAGTGCCTGGGGGGTTTCTCCCTTGCTGTGTTTCTAGTGGTCCCTGACCCTGAACTCCACCCTCAAGGCTGGAGACCCTCAAGAATTCTGTCCCTCAAAAACCCCTGCCCTGTCACTGTTTGGGGCTCTCTGTTCTGGATCTGAGTTTGTTCCCGTGCTGAATAAATGGTTTCATGAACAAAGGCCCGTCTCGCTGGTGTTCCATGCTGGTCCCCAGAACCCTGCAGCTTCCCTGGCCGAGATCCTGAGGTTGAGGACTGCAACAGGTGCCAAGGCTGGAGAAGTTGGTGTGAAAACTCGACTTTGTGCTGTCAATGTTGTGAGTGTTGAGCCAGCACCAAATCTGTGCAACTCTAGGGGAAGGAAATAATATGGAAAAATGACATCATTGAAACAAGGAAATGCTCTTGGCACTTGATGTGCACAAATGCACAGCAGGAGAGGAAGAGCAGAGCAGGTACAAGCTGCCAGTACTTGCAGAAGAATGAATGGAAGTAACTTCCTGTTGAGGCTGGAAATTGGGAGAAAATTTGTCCCCATCCAGAAGGGTGTTGAAGTGAAGCAGCTGTGTAGTGATAAGAGACAGATGGAGAAGTGAAACCCCAAATGAAAGGCTTTGAATGTGGAGTTTTTTGGCTGTTGGGGTCTTTAGAAACAGATCTTGCGAATCCCATGGGTGATGCAGGCAGCTTGCCAAGGGAGCATCCCTGTCCCCATGCCAGGGAGCTGCTGCTCTGGTCGCACAGGGTGCTTTGGGTTGTATCTGATGGCTCAGCAGAGCTTGGGGAAATGCCTCAATGTTTTTTGGATTTGAATGGCATTTGGGTCAAATCCAATTTCTCCTCTGCGGGATGAAGTCTTGAGCTCTGACGGGTTTCACTTGAACATTTCTTTAATCTATGCCCCAGCCCAAAACCCCCCAGCAGATCCCCTGCTCCTCCCACTCTGTGTCTGCCCCAGCTCTGATCCTTGGAGCTTTTCCCTTCAACTGAAAGAACTGGAAATTGGCTGGCTTTTGTCACCTCTTGGCAACAAAATTGTCTCCTGTTGTGCAGCTCAGGGGGAAAGAAACTTCTTCCTCCCTTCCGTTTGCTGCAACCAAGTGTTTTGTTCCTCTTGGTGAAGAGCTGGGAAGAAAGACTTCTTTTTAAGCTGAGGGAGCCAAATTCAATTCCCTTCTCATTTGGAGCAAAATCACGAAATTATTTACGTTGAAAGTAACTCCAAATTTTTTAAGAGATCTTTTGAGAAAATATTTCTCTTGGTGACTGATTACAAGTGGGTATAGGAAGAAACTCTTTGCCTTGAACCATTCAAAGCAGTAATTTCTTCCAAAAGAGGAGGAGCAATTACATTTTCTGGGTGGAAGAAATAAATAAAATAAAATGAAAATAAAATAAAATAAAATAAAATAAAATAAAATAAAATAAAATAAAATAAAATAAAATAAAATAAAATAAAATAAAATAAAATAAAATAAAATAAAATAAAATAAAATAAAATAAAATATAATAAAATATAATAAAATAAAATAAAATAAAATAAAATAGTAGTGGACCAAAGGAGCTGCAAGCCAATCTCCATCTGCTGCCAATGATTGAATTAAAAGCACAGGGTTCCTATCAGCTGGGCCAGACCAAACGTTGTTTTTGGCTTCTTGGGGGTTTTGTCAGAAATCTTTGTAGCACCAATAGTTCATGGACTTCTCTCTGCTGGCTTCAGCCATTCCTGCTGCCCATCATATCTTGCTATTATAAGGCAGCTCTTTTCATGATGTTGTCTTTGAAGTAGGAGAGCTGAGCCTTTTTCTACTTCTAGCCCCAGTTTTCAGTAGGACCAACATTTTCTTGTCTGGGAGTGTATTCAGTGGTGGCCACACAAGTGAAGGCAAGGAGCTGGCAGGTGATAATTGATGAAATTTCCTGTAATGGGAAAAACTCAGCATTCAATTTCCATCTCCGTAGAAATCTCTATTTTTCTTTCTTTTCCTGCCTCTTGTGCTCTTTGTGGCTGCTCTGAGTTTAGTCCTTGGAAATGCAATTCTATGGATCCAAATGATTTGGAGACAGAATAATCTTGTAGATAAAACCAACTCAATTGAACTTTCCAATATGAAGGCAGTTTGACATCCAGGCTTGGGGGGAGCTGGCAGTAGTTAGTGCCTGGCCAATGACAGAACACAGAGTTCATGTGATTGAGGTGGAATTTCATTCACTGGAGACAAAGTCAAATTGCCTGTTATTTGCTCAGCACTTCTAATCCATTTGAAGCTGGTTGCCAAGACTTGCTGCAAGTGCTGAGTGATGGGATAAAGCCCTGCAATGGCACCATGAAATGGGAGAGCTGGAGAGAAATCTCAAAGAATGGCATTTCCAAGCATTTTCAGGTGCTGATGTTCTGCTGCTGGCTTGGTGCTGTCCAAGGGGCTGATTTGAATGGTTTTAGAGGAACTAAGCTGGGCAGTGAAATGCACCTCAGGCAGAAAATGCATCTCTGGTCTCTGCAAGTGCCTTTATCTCCCTTCATGCTGCTCAGCACTGAAATCCTGCAAGGACTGAGGGAATCTGAGGCTTTGGGAATGGCCAACAGTGCGACATTTTGGTAAGATTTGACTCAGCAGATGGAAGCAGCAGCAGAAGGTGTCGTCATCTTCATCCCTGTGTTCTCCTGCGTGCTGCTGCATTGTGAAGGAGGCAGGATTGCATCAAGTACCTTCTGTATCTCCCGTGGCAAATTCTTTCATTTCTTTGAATTTCAGGCATGTGTTGTGTGGCTGTGCTGCACCCCAGGGCCAGGCTCTGCCTCTCTTTGCTCTGGCTGCTGCTTCCAAGCTGTCCTGTGTGATTTTGATTTGCAAGCCACCTCTCTGACCAGCTTCCACTTTGCTTGAAAAATTCAGCACCATGTTGGTGGCTGAACAAGTCCCAGAGCTGGGGAGAAGGATCTGAGATGCAATTTGCAACCCAGAGTTGTTACAGTGGGGAAAATGTCCCTCCTGTGCCTGGAGCTGCTAATCTTGTTGCAAACATTGAACAGCTCTTCAGCTTCTCTCATTCTACCTAAATTTGATTCCTGCTTTGAATTCACACCTCTTTCCTGCAGGTTTTTCCTCTGTCCATGGCTAGAATTGTCAGGCCTGAGAAATTTGGTCGATCCTTGGGACAGCTCCCATCACCTATCCCTGCTCCTAATGCTGCTTTGAATTCTCTTGGGAATCTGAGCATGAAGGAAGCTGGGGGGACGTGAGTGAGAGGAATAGTAAGGCACAGAGGCTGAAGTGCAAATGCAGAGTGTGGGTCACCACAGTGTGCAGTGTTGTGGGGATTTGGGCCATGCACACAGATGTTTCTTCTCTGGGAATGGCTGATTCCTCTGGTGTGTCCCCTCCTGAAATTCCTGTGCACCAGGCCTGGTGCTGGAGCTGCAGCAGCACGAAGTTGCCAGGGAGCCATGTGGGACCCAGTGGGAATCATTTCTTTGCTGCTTTTGATGAAAAGTTGTGACATGAATCTCAGTGTCAGGGAGGTGCCACGTTCATGCTGTTGCAGTGCCCACACACTGTGTCTGGAGACAGGTCAGGAGAAAATGAAGAAAAGCCAGGATGAAATCCCATGTGCTACTGAACTCTATCAGAACCTGCTTGGAGTGAAGTGTGTGAAGTGACTGGGGAGAGCTGGATAGAAGGGACAGCTCTGAGAAGTGTGTGGTACATCACTGACATCCTTACAGTGATCTTTGCACAGAGACAAAAAAGTATCAGTTTGCATGGCCTGAATCTCTGGGTCTGGAAATCCTGCGTGTTGCACAAGCTGTGCTGAGCTCATCTGGCTCTGAAATATCATCTCTGCACCTTAGGCAGGAAGAGCAACTGTTGGGTTCGGCGGGAGAAATGCAGCACTCAATATGAATGATCAGCAAGTCTCGTTTATTGGTAACTCTAAAACCACTTATATAGCATCAAGAATTAGGCTCATACGTAGTGCAAAAGCAAGCTCATTATTGGATATTTCTTTTAAGGCCAACTCCACCTAGTTCTACATTCCTGTGATTGCTCATCTATGCTGAATTCACATTCTTATGAATACAGCGTCCTGTTCTCAGTTAACAGTTATCACTAAGGTCTTCCTGACTTTTGCAACATCTCACACCAACTGTACCCCATTGTCTGATTCTTTCCCAGCAAACTGCTGCATGGGAATATGACCTTTACTCTCTAGCCATTCCTCTATAATTCCCCTGTTTTCTTTTTGCACTAACAAAACTGTAGAAGTAGCCTTTTTTACCATGTTTTGCAAGCATTGCAGTATGCAAGGAATAAACAGTAACACAATCACAATGATCAATATAACAACAATTGCCATTTGTGCCAGATTTTTCAACCATCCTGTGAGACCTAGGAATTGAAACCATTCCTCTAACGGATTTGTTTCTATGGTTAATTTTTTCATATTGTTCTGTAGTTGTTGAAGACGAGCATGAATAGACACTGAATGGTCAGAAAGATTCATGCAACACATCCCATCAAAGTCTTCACATCCATGGCCTTGTGCTAATAGCAGAAAATCAATAGCAGCTCTATTCTGCAATGCAGCATGCCTAGCACTGTTCATATCCAAAAGCAAATCAGACAAAACCTTTGATGCAATATTAAACTGTTTTCCTGTCCCATGTGCCAGTCATCGTAACTGTGTTAAGGCCTGAACACTAGATACTCCAGGTGTAAAAATAGATGACACAATCACTGTAGGACGTTTCCAAAGTTCAACCTTATCTTTGCATCCTGGCCCCAATTGGAACACACTTCTCTTTGTTCGGAACCTGGTTCTATTGGCTCTTAATAGTTGCTGTATAGTGGGTGCAAACAATGTCAACTTCCCAAAATAACAAGGCCCTCCATAAAAGTTTGCTGGCAATCCTTGCCATGCACGATCTCCACAAATTAGAAAAATACCAGGTGGTAATTGTAAAGGTGTACTGCTAGAATTTACTTTGTGAGACCAATTGCCACAGTATGCATCATTATTTTGCAAATACAGCAAATTTTGTGGAGAAACATTTGTACCATTTGGCCTATGAGACTTTTTTGCATGTTTCTAGCCTGATTGACAAAAGTTAAACAGTAATTACTAGGGGCTGAACCTAACAGTCTTAACTCTTGTGGTTCTGTCCCAGTAACGTTTAGACCTGTAGCAATCTACCAATTTTGAGCACCAATGGGATTTGCTGAAATTAAACCTGTGTCACAGATATTGATCATGAATTTACCTGATGGAGTTTCACATAATGTTTTGTTTGCTTCCTTGGGTGTTTTCCAATTCTTTGTCCAGTTTTTAAACATTGTGGCATTGAGTGAATCATCTAAAGGTGCGCCCACTAAACAAGTTCGAAAAGGATCCGAAGGGGTAGCCATTGAAAGGCAAAAATTATCCTGTCCAGTTTGATTAGCCCAGGTTACCCACATATTTTGTCTTTCGTCCATGTCAATCAAAAACCCTTCATTTCCCCTTATCATGATAAACCACAACAACAACCTGATCAGAGGTAGTCCCTTAAGGACTTCAGAAGGATTGCGGCAGCTCAGCCAGCATCTTGGTTGTATCCCATGCGAGATCTTGCTTCCCTTTTCTTTTACACCTCTGCCTCGCCCGTCGATTCGGTTGCTTCGAACCACGGGGTGTTCCATCTTCTCGGCAGCAAGGATAACTTTCAGGGAAAGACCCCTTTTTTCGAGACTGCCGTTTCAAAAATTGCTCCCAATTTTTATTTTTTACCTCTGGAATATCACACCTGACTTGTGTCAGTGTCTTACGACAACGTATTGCAATTATTTCAATAATATATGGGAAAGGGGTATTAGGATGATAACAATAATTTTCTGGATTTATTCCAAAAGCAAAAATCTCCCACCATCTATCAGATCCTTTTTCAAACTGTCCTGTTTGCACACCTTCCTGTAATGCAATCTCAGTCAAATTTCTTTCAAAGTTGTAACACTCTGTACAAATCCCTCTTGGGGATCGACCCCACTTAGAATGTGTCCACCACTTTTCTTTACACACTTTACAAATATAACATAAAAAAGGATACCATTCACAATTTGGTACTCTACATAAGATTTTCATGTGAGAGTTCATCAGATCCCGTCTCTATGTTGATGGTAGAGAGCGAGAAGTATCTGCTAAATTTTGTGGATCAGCTGAAGGTAAATCACTGGGATCAGCAGGTTTAGTCCATTGGCTCGGTGCCCAGACAGGCCCTGTGGGGGTAGACACACAAAGATAACCACGTCCCCAATCGAGTACCTTACTAGGACCTCCCCACAGACCTGTTTTTGGATCCTTATAGTGAACCCATACTGGATTTTGAGTTTTCTCTGCTTCAGGTGCACTATGACGTATTGCTGCAGGCAAATCACTGTTTCCAAAAATACAACAATGGCCTCTATTCTAAAGGGTGCTCATTGGTCAAGATGACACCAAGTTGTGACAAAATATCTCTCCCAATCAGACATTGAACCTTGTCTGGTAATGGAACAATTGACAAAACAGAACTGATGACCTTCCCATCTAATTGAATCTGAATTTGTGGAGACCTTTTTGCTAAAGTTAAACCTCCTACCCCTGTAATAGTAACCATACTAGGCAACAAAGGCCATTCCTGGGGCCAGTACTCTGGAGCAACAATACTTGAGTCTGCCCCAGTATCCAATAGTCCTTCTAATTGATGGGAATTTCCATTATAATTGAGAACAACTGCTCGTTTGGGTCGAGTGTTTAAGTCCAGAGTAAGTAATGTAAGTCCTCCTGTAGAACCAAATCCACCCGTACCCCGTGATTGATTTTTCAATGGTGTTAACTGATGGGTATATTGTGGCAGCGGTACCAATTGTGCAATTCGCTGTCCTTTATCAATTCTGGCTGGTGGTGCCAGTGTGTATGCCATGATATATATTTCACCAGAATAGTCCACATCAATTATTCCAGGTAAAATAAACAGTCCCATTAAACTAGCAGATGAACGTCCCAATACAATTGCACCCATAACTTTTCCATTTATTATCACTGGTCCAATAATTCCCGTGGGAATCTTGTAAGGCTGTGATGTTAATAAATCCACAGTCACTGAGGCTGCCAGGTCCAGGCCCAGGCTCCCTGCTGTGGCAGGCTGGAGGGAAGTTGTACCGATGTTCCGGCGGCTGCTATTTGTGTCTTGGCGCGGCGGCTCCTCGCGCTGGCTTTCCCGTTTCCCGATCTCCGGCGGCAAGCATTATCAGCGTGGGTATTGGACCGACACTGATTGCACCAAACAGACAGTACAGAGCATTCCTTCCGGACATGTCCAAGGTTACCGCAGCGAAAACATTTGAGTCGGGAGGCTGGAATCCTGCCATTGTTGGTTGTAGCCGCTTGTAGGGGTGCAAGAGCTGCTTAAACCTGACTCTGAGTAGATGCAGCCTGCTTTTCAAGAGCTGCTAAAACCTGACTCTGAGCAGATGCAGCCTGCTTTTCTAACCCTTGTCCTAGCTCTTTAATTGCCTGGACTAACACTGCCTGTGAGCCCACCGGTATATTAGACATCCTCTCTAATGCCTCTTCAATAGTCCAGTTAGCATTTAGGGAACTTAAAACTGATCTGGTTGCTGGATTACAATTTTGTAATGCACATTGTTTTAATAATGCTCCCTTCATGTATTCAGGAACACCTGCCCTCTCTATAGCTGTAGCTGCTTTATCAATAAATGTTCCAAATGGCTCATCTCGCCCTTGTTTAATACCCATATAAGATGGAATACCTCCTGGTTCCTTAATCCGATCAAATGCAGCTCGTGCTAACCGCATTCCTTCTCTCAACCTATCTGGTCCCAAAATAGCTTGTGCTTCCACTTGACTATATGCTCCAAAGCCCATAAGTTCTTCCATAGACAGCCCATACAATGGATCACCTGCCTGTCTCTGCACATTTACACTTTCCTGACAATAAGCTTGCCAGTGTGCATTAAACAGCAACTGCTGATGCTGACTAAGAATCAATTTCATAATACTCTTACAATCTGTAGGCAACAAAATCTGTGTACCCCACAAATAATCAATCATCTGTCTAACCGGTTCACTTGTCACTCCAAACTGACTGACTGTAGATCGCAACTGTGATAACCATTTCCAATCTAAAGCTGTAATTTGAGCTTGTACTCCTCCCCCTTGCATTGGTGCAAAGGTTACAGGAAATGCTACTTTCAATACAGCGTCTGCTAATTCCTGATCTCCCTCTTGCGAAATATTCCGTGCTAACTTAGTCCATGTCTCCCTTCTCTCTCGTGCAATAGCCTCACTTAATTCACTCCCTTCCCCAGGGACAGATTTATTTCCCACAGGGGAGGATGGTAACGGTGCTGAAGGCTCCGTTCCAGAATCAAGGTTAGTAGGTGAAGGAATTTGAGATGGCACAAAAGAATTAGCAGCTGCAGCAGGATTCAGTGACTGCGTGGGGGGGTTTAAAATTATTGTATTCGTGGCGGGTGGCAATGGACAGTCATTAATTCCCTCTAATAATCTATTTTTTGACATAGCTGCAGATGCCTTTGTGGCCGCTGCCTGTTCAGCCTGATACTGCAAACGAACATTATAAACTGTCCGCCACAGTTTTCCCAATTTTTTAGCAGTTTTATCATTATCTAAAGTAGCTTCCCACAATTTATCTCCAAATTTTCGCCACTCACTTAATTCATGGACTGTATGGGGATTCTGAAAACAACCCTGAGCATACCCATAAGCAAGAAGTTCAGGAATCTCCTTGCGCAAATTAAGATTTTTAACCTGTCGCTTTTCTAAAAAGCAGATAAATAAATCATATGCTGCTTGCCTCTCCATCTTACCGTCAGCGCGCTGTTGCAGCCCCTACAAGGTTTCGGCAGCACGTTACGGCCAGGACTCTTCTATAAGGTCACCTGGGGCGCAGCACTGTTGCTGTGTAATCAGGACTCTCCTCCGAGGTTGCCTGGAACGCAGCACAGTCGTTGCTTTTCGCCATCCTTGCTGCAAAGGACCCGTCCTCAGTCGCCGACTCCCGTGGCCGACTCCGACTCCTTTTTAAGGTCCCAAAGGTTCCAAAGGATCTGAGGGTTCCGAATATCCCAAGGGTTCCTAGGGTCCCAAAGGTCTTGGACCCTAGGGTCCCAAAGGTCTTGGTCCCTGTTGTTCGGGTGCCATTTGTTGGGTTCGGCGGGAGAAATGCAGCACTCAATATGAATGATCAGCAAGTCTCGTTTATTGGTAACTCTAAAACCACTTATATAGCATCAAGAATTAGGCTCATACGTAGTGCAAAAGCAAGCTCATTATTGGATATTTCTTTTAAGGCCAACTCCACCTAATTCTACATTCCTGTGATTGCTCATCTATGCTGAATTCACATTCTTATGAATACAGTGTCCTGTTCTCAGTTAACAGTTATCACTAAGGTCTTCCTGACTTTTGCAACATCTCACACCAACTGTACCCCATTGTCTGATTCTTTCCCAGCTAACTGCTGCATGGGAATATGACCTTTGCTCTCTAGCCATTCCTCTATAACTGATCAAAGTCAGGGCAAGCTGATGATGCAGAACAAAACCTGCAAATATCTCCTGGTGATGCTGATCCTGGGGAATGCAGCTGAACCCACCCAAAAGTCATTTCTGGAAAGTCATGCCTGGTTTACATTTTCTAGAGTTTGGCTGTGACAATTTCACCAGTCATTTATAAAAAAGTCAAGAAAAGTCATGGCAAAACAGACAAAAACAGAAACAAACAAACCCAAACAAACCAATCAAACAAATCGATAAAAAAACCCAAATAAAACCAAAGGCAATGAGAAGTTAGGATTAGTTGTAAGGATATCCCAGCAAGGCGAATGGCTGCTTCCTACAGGATCTCCATCCAAAGCCACATAGAGCAACTTCTCCAAAATATATCCAACAGGAGAAATCTAAAAAGTGATCCATGGCAGCTTTGGGGGCAGCTCTGCATTACGGTGAAGGATGAGCATGCAGTGGTACAGATGCAGCACTGCCCACCCTCCAGACTGCTCTTTGCTCTGCTGAAAGACTCTTGCAGGACTGTGGCCCCTCTCCATGCAATGGAAATCATGGCCACAGCTCTCACTTGAGGCACTGGCATTTCCAGAGCCAGATTCAGGCACAATCCTCCAGCCTGCTGAGCATCTGGGAAAGGTCCTGAGCATCTTCAGGCCTAGAAGCACAAAAGAGCTCAGGCTCTTCCTGAACTGGCTTTTCAGGGCAGCTTTCCATATCTCTGCAAGATTTCTTCATCCCTCAACACGTCTGACTTTATGTCCAATGATGCATTTGGCTTTCTTCCTTCCTTCCTCCTGTGTGCCCCTGAGTAACCTTCCACGTGGATGGAGGAGATTGTGTACAGGACAATTGATTCCTGGATTGCCATTTGGCTTCACTGCCACTCACTTGAACATGGTCCTCATCTAAGAAGGACTTCCAAGAAATGGGTAGGAGTTTTGGCTGTGAGAGGAGCAGAAAGCACATTTTCTACACCAAATTGCCAGCTGATGCAGTTTCCCTGCCAAAAGAGTGATTGCCATTCGTCTTCCTGGGAAGAATGTGAAGAGCCATTGAGAGATCCCAGATTCAGCTGGCCTGTGGCTTTGTGTACCGCATTTCACATGTCCAATTTCAAGGGTCATTAAAAGAGGCTCATGTTTGCCTTGCTACCCAGAAGTGCTGTAGGTATTTCCAGGAGAAAAGGAAAAAAATCGCGGTCCTGTGGTGTGCTAGAAATGCCACCACAGTTGTGATTCTGTGAGCAAAGAGAGCCAGTGCTTTTTGGCACTGCAAGAGCTGAGAGTGTGGCAGAGTGGTTTTGATAGTCTTTTTAGAGTCCTGAAAACATTGTTGCCAAAACAATCTTTCTCTCCTCTCTTCTGTCCTAAACTGTGGAACAGAGAAAATGGAAAGGAGCAGAGGTTTGCTTCAATTGGCTTTTTGATTTTGAAGTCTTCAAATAGTGTCTGATTGATGCATGATACTTTAGAAATGGGATGAGGAGCACCTATTTCATCCCAGCAGAGAGGTGGGATTGAAGACTTCTAACAAGAGAAGTACTGGATGTGTAAGAGCTCAGTTTTCCACCCCTCAACCCCTGGTATCTCACTGGACTATTTGAAGCAGCCTCAGCCAGATACATTAAAATACTGCTCCAAACAACAACAGAATGCAAATGTTCCACCAAATGGGCAAAAATAAGAAAAGTGGGCGGGCGGCAGCCCTTTCTGAAGAGCTCGTGTTGATTTTGCAAAGTCAGATGCAAAATAGTTTTGCCATATTTCTTCCCTGTAATAATGTAGCTATTGAACTAAAATCAATTTCTTAGGCTATTACGTTTGGTATGATTTTCGATGTGGGAGGAATAGACCAGGTTTCAGAGGAGCTGTGATTGTCTGAGCCTTGGAAGGGTTGAAGGTGTTGTGAGTGTGCTGAGAGTTGGAACAAGAGGAGCTTTCAGGTCCCTTCCACGGCAACACATGCTGGGAGTCCATGAAGAGAAACTTGGACTTTTCCTGAGATGCTGCCTTTGCAAGGGCAAGTCCCAAACACCCCAGGTAGTTTGAAATGCCCTGAGCAGAACCCAGCTGTGCTTTCTCATAGGTTGCGGCGGCGGTGGAGGTGGCAGGGGTGCCATGACTCCCGGAAAAGCGCTCCGCGGTTGGGCTGCCCGGGGCACAGACACGTCCTCTGCCCGGCGAGTGATTTCAGCTCAGCTCAGCTCAGCGGCAGCGTGCAGGCGACACGGAGGGAGAGAGCAGAGCGCTGTGTGGCGTTCCGCAGAGAACTGGCCTTTATTACAGCCGGGCCCTCGGCGAAGGGAGCCAGTGACAGCAGCTCTCTGGAACAGGGGATAAACTGGGCTATTTATAGGGGAGGAGAGGGGCTGGGGGAAACTGGGATACAGGTATAGGGGTGGGATGGCAGGGGAGAACACCAATGGAGTGTAACAGTTTAACATAACTAACTCAAAGATTGCTGGGAGTGATACTTTTCTCTCTCCTAGAAAAAAGTATCTTGCCTCCAAGGGAGGGCCAGGATCTCTGAATCACCAGGTTCCCCAGCTCCCACAGTCAAACATGGAAAAGCAGCTTCTGAACAATAAAGGTTCCTCTTGCCATGTGAACCTCTCTGCGTCGTTTGTCCGTCTCGAGCGCTACAGCGACACTCTGCAAACAGAGCTGCACCTGACTGAAAATGAATGGGACACAAGTCAGGAACTCTCAAAGTTTGATTTCCTATCCAATACAGCCCAGCCAGCCAGCCCCACACAATCCCCATCCCACCGCTCCAAATGTGGATCCCACTTCTCCCAACCTCCTTCTGGCCTGGGGTGACTTTATGATCCTTGGATCCCCAGGCCTCTGTTCTCTTTCTGCTGCCTATTAAGTTCTGCACCTTCAAGACTGGCTCTGAGAGCCAAGGGGGGGAAGAAGAAGCTGCAGTGTGTTTGCAGAAATGGCACTCACAGCCCCGCACACTTCCCCAGCCTGTGTTGTCTGCAGCAGGGACAGACAATGGGACAGAGCTCTCCGTTGTTCCTAGGCACTTTAGTTCAGTTTCCTTTTTCGTTAGTTTTTAGTTTAGTTTAATTGGTTTTTAGCTAGCTGAGGCACAGGAGTTCCCTGGAGTGATTTTTGCCTTTTTCCTTGGATCTGTTCAAAGCTGCTCTGGACTGAGAACACAGACAAACCCCGGGAGGTCACGGCTGTGGCCCAAGGGGGCCTGGGCCTGGGCCCCTTCCAGCGCCGGAGGAACTGATAAGAGACTGAGCGAGCTGAGCTACACCCCATGGAAAGGACTTTTCTGGCTTTGCCATCTCTTCAGACAGCCAGAGGATTTATTCTTTAATATTATTCATCTTGCTCATGCTTGTAGATACTTTGATTGTTAAGTAAACTGTGTTTTTCTGCTTTTCTCCGAGAAAATATTTTTACTGAAACACTCAGGGGAGCGACAATTTTAATTTGCTTTTTAGAGGGACCCCATTCAGAGTGTTTCTTCCAAATTTGCCCTAAACCAGAACACCTTCCAACTCCATCTCACCTGGCGGTGGTGGAACTGAGTAATTTTGGTGTTGGACTGAGATTTTCTGAGGTGGAACAAGCCCTTTTGAATTGGGATTGAGCCCTTTTGGGGTAAAATGGAGCTGTTTCCAATGGGATTGAGTGGTTTTGAGGTGACAGATCGATCCCTCCTGGCTTTTGGAGTGCAAAGAGATGGAGATGAGAAGCTGTTGGGGGTAAGGTGTCCTTCTTTTAGTTCTGGCTCACCTGTGGAATTTTTGCCCATTAGTTTTGGAGAAAACCTGACTGCAGGTGGTACTTGAGAAACACAAAGATTTTGGCTGGGCCCAGGGGGGAAGGGGGCAGGAAAAGGAGAAGGTGGGCACAGTTTGGTGGCATCTTCAGCTTCAGAGAAGGAGACTTAGCTGGGAGCTGTTGCTGAGGAGAAAAGGGAATTCGCCATCACCCAGACGGAGCTGCTGCTTCTTGTTCTCCTTCTTCCCTCTTCATTGGTGGCTTCACACCCCCTGTCCTGCCGGGACGTGTGGCAGTGCCAGGCACCGCCACGGAGCTGCTGATCCACCTCAGCCACCGGCCCAGGATCTCAGCTCATCCCTGCTGTTCCAGATGAGTGATCCTCAGAGCCCTGCCGGAGCACCGGCACTGACTGCCAACCCGAGGGGGTTTGTGAAGCAAAGCCTCTCCTCCATCCTTTCCCGTCCCGGCCGAGAATGCTGTCACGGGGTCCCTGGTTCTGTTTTGTTGTTAACACTGCAGTTATTGTTGTTTGTGTGCCTCATTATACACACTAGTAAAGAACTGTTATTCCTATCCCCAGATCTCTGCCTGAGAGCCCCTTGAGTTACAAATTATAATGATTCAGAGGGAGGGGGTCTACATTTCCATTCCAGGGGAGGCCCCTGCCCTCCCTAGCAGACACCTGTCTTCCAAAACAAAGACAGATGGGGAGTTTCTCCACCCTCCTTACCTCTGTGGGTCCAACAGTGGTCTTGGTTCCCCACGCTCTTTTTGTGGAGCCTTTAGTGTCTGAACCCCTCCACTATGGGGGGGGTGGATGTTGTGTCTGTGCCCCTCTGACTTAGGGGGACAGGGGATATTTGCTGCCCCCTTTCTGATTCTGGGAAGCCTGTGCAGGCTCTTTGTCCCCCTCTGATTTGGGGGGTGCCAGTGTTGTCACCATCCTGGCAGCCCCCCGGCCGCTCTTTGCCCTTTGCCAGGCCAGGGGTGTTCTCTGTCCCCTTGCAATTTGCGGGGCTGGCACAGGCACAATTCCCCTCCTCTTTAGGGGGCTGGCAGTCTCCCCTTACCCCTCCGACTTGGGGGCCACTGTGGGCTCCATCCATCTCTTACTTTGAGGGGGCCGGGTATTTATCCCTAAATCTCCTCAATAACCCACAAAATCCCACAAAAATCACACAAAACCTCCACAAGTTTCCACAAAATCCAAGTAAAATTCCTCAAAATTCTTCAAGTCTCCTCAAAACCACACAAGGTCCTTGAAAGAACCTAGAAATTCTAGAAAAATCCCCCAGAATCCCCACAAATTCCAAGAAAATCTAAGAAAAATTCCTCAAAATTCTTCAAGTCTCCTCAGAATCCCACAGAATTCCAGAAAAATCCACAAAAATCCTTCAAAATCCCACAAAAATCCAAAAATCTTCTTAAAACTCTACCAAATTCCAGGAACATCCCACAAAATCTCCTCAATATCCAACAAAATTCAAGAAAAATCTCTCAAAATTCCCTAAATCACCTCAAAACCATACCAAATTCCAGGAACATGCCACAAACTACCCTAAATCTTCTCCAAACCCAACTGAATTCCAGAAACATCCCACAAAGTCTCCACAAATGTCCATAAAATCTTAGAAAAATTCCAGATAATTCGTCAATTCTCTGTGGAATTCCACAATATTCCAGAAAAGTCCCTCAAAATTCATGAAATATCCCACAAAATTCCCTAAATCTTCTCAAAAGCCTACCAAATTACGGAAACATCCCACAAAATCTGCACAAATTCCCACAAAATACATGAAAAATCCCTCAAAATCCCTGAATCTCATCAATATCCCACAAAATTCCACAAAAATCCCAGAAAATCTCCACAAGTTTCCACTAAATCTAAGAAAAATTCCTCAAAATTCTTCAAGTCTCCTCAAAACTACACAAAGTCCTTGAAAAGGCCCACAAAGTTCCAGAAAAATCCCACAGAACCTCAACAAATTTCCACAATATCTAAGAAAAATTCCTCAAAATTGTTCAGAACTTTTGAAAATACCACAAAATTCTTGAAAAGCCCCACAAAATTCCAGAAACATCCCGCAAAATTTCCTAAATCATTCCAAAACCCAACTGAATTCCAAAAACAACCCACAAAATCTCCACAAATTCCGGCAAAATACATGAAAAATCCCTCAAAATTCTTTAAGCCTCCTCAGAATCCCACACAATTCCACAAAAATCCCACAAAATCCCCACAAATTTCCACAAAATCTAAGAAAAAATCCTGCAAAATTCATCAAGGCACCCTTAAATCCCACAAAATCCTTGCAAAGCCTTTAAAAATTCCAGAAAAATCCCACAAAATTCCCAAAATCTTCTCAAATCTCTACCAAATTCCACAAAGATCCTACAAAATCTCCACAAATTCACTCAAAATACATGAAAAATCCCTCAAAATCCCTCAATCTCCTCAATATCTCACAAAATCCCACAAAAGTCACACAAAACCTCCACAAGTTTACACTACATCTAAGAAAAATTCCTCAAAATTCATCAATTCTCTGCAGAATCCCACAAAATTCCAGAGAAGTCCCACAAAATTCCCTAAATCATTGCAAAACCATACCAATTCACAGGAATGTCCCACACAATCTCTACCGATTCCCACAAAATCCCTCAAAATTCCCTCAAAATTCCCTGAATCTTCTGAAAACTCTACCAAATTCCAGAAATGCCCCATCAAATCTCCACAAATTCCCACAAAATTCAAGAGAAACACCACAAAATTCCCTAAATCTTTTCAAAATACCACAAAATTCTTGAATAGCCCCACAAAATTCCAGAAACATCCCACAAAATTTCCTATATCTTTCCAAAACCCATCAAATTCTAGGAACATCCCACAAAATCTCCTCAATAGCCAACAAAATTCCAGAAAAATCCCACAAACTACCCTAAATCTTCTCAAAACCCTATGTCCTGAGGTGACTTTATGATACTGGTATCCCCAATCGTCTGGTTTATGTTCTATATTAAGTTCTGCTCCTTTAAGACTGGCTCTGAGAACGAGAGCGGGGCGAAGAAGAAGCGCGCAGTTTGTGTTAAAGAAAATCATCACTCCCACACATTCCGCTCCTGGACTGTGGTGTGTGCAGCACGGACAGACAGCGGGACAGAGCTTCTCTCTGGCTTTTAGTTAGTTTTAGCTAGCTGACGCAGAGGAGTTCCCCCGACCTTTGTTTTTTTTCCTTTTTTCCCTTTTTTCTTGGATCTGTGCAAGCCTGCTCTGGACTGAACACCCAGCCAAACCCCGGGAGCTCACGCCTGTGGCCCATCAGGGCCTGGGCCTCGGCACTTTCCAGCGCCGGAGGGACGGATAAGAACCTGAGTGAACCGAGCTACACCACATGGAAAGGACTTTTCTTCCTAGACTTGCCATCCCATCGAACAGCAAGAAGTTTTATTTATTAATATTATTCAATTTTCTGTTAAATAAACAGCTTTTTCCACTTCTCTCCGAGGAATTTTCCCTGCGGCACTCCCCATTTCAAGTTTTCCTTCCTAATTTGCCCTAAACTAGGACAAATACAGTTTTTGGCGCCCAACGTGGGGCCAGAGAAAGTGGAAAAACCTGTACTGATTGTTGGTTGTATTTTTGGTTGTATTTATTCTGTATTTGGAATAGCAGCTGTAGAGACAGAGGGCATCAAGCAATTGAACACCTTGCCTGGACTGTCAGAGAACCCATCTGCAGTAGGACTCTTAAAAGTGGAAGAACAGCGAGTGCCAGTTGCCACCTCGACAGTGCACTGCCGACAATATAGAACAACTCGAGATGCTGTGATCCCCATCCACAAGATGATCCGAGAGCTGGAGAGCCAAGGGGTGGTCAGCAAAACCCACTCACCCTTCAACAGCCCCATCTGGCCTGTGCGTAAATCTGAGGGAGAATGGAGATTGACTGTGGACTATCGTGCATTGAATGAAGTGACTCCACCGCTGAGCGCTGCCGTGCCGGACATGCTGGAGCTCCAGTACGAGCTGGAGTCCAAGGCAGTGAAGTGGTACGCCACTATTGACATTGCCAATGCATTTTTCTCCATTCCCCTGGCA
This sequence comes from Periparus ater, assembly GCA_032357785.1. Lineage (NCBI taxonomy): Eukaryota > Metazoa > Chordata > Aves > Passeriformes > Paridae > Periparus > Periparus ater. Next base: position 2,933,426 of record JANVCZ010000035.1, read on the forward strand.
GCAGAATGCAGGCCTCAGTTTGCCTCCACCTGGAGGGGAATGCAATACACCTGGAACCGACTGCCCCAGGGGTGGAAGCACAGCCCCACCATCTGCCATGGACTGATCCAGGCTGCCCTGGAAAAGGGTGAGGCTCCAGAACATCTACAGTACATTGATGACATCATTGTTTGGGGAAAGACGGCTGCAGAGGTCTTTGAGAAAGGAGAGAAAATCATCCAGGTTCTCCTGAAAGCCGGTTTTGCCATCAAGAAGAGCAAAGCTAAGGGACCAGCTCATGAGATTCAGTTCCTGAGAGTAAAGTGGCAAGATGGACGGCGTCAGATCCCTACTGATGTCATCAACAAGATCACAGCAATGTCTCCACCAGCCAACAAGAAGGAAACACAACCTTTCCTAGGTTTTTGGAGGATGCACATTCCTGAGTACAGTCAGATTATGAGCCCTCTTTACCTGGTCACCCACAAAAACAACACTTTCCAGTGGGGCCCTGAACAACAACAAGCCTTTGCTCAGATCAAGCAGGAGATCGCTCATGCAGTAGCCCTTGGCCCAGTCAGGACAGGACCAGATGTGAAGAACGTGCTCTACTCTGCAGCCGGGAGCCACGGTCTGTCCTGGAGCCTTTGGCAGAAAGTGCCTGGGGAGACTCGAGGCCAACCACTGAGATTCTGGAGCCGAAGCTACAGTGGGTCCAAAGCCAACTACACTCCCACAGAGAAGGAAATTTTAGCTGCCTATGAAGGAGTTCAAGCCACCTCAGAAGTGATTGGCACAGAAGCACAACTCCTCCTGGCACCCCGACTACCGGTGCTGGGGTGGATTTTCAAAGCAAAGGTTCCCTCTACCCACCACGCCACCGACGCTACATGGAGCAAGTGGATCGCCCTCATCACGCAGTGCGCCCGTGTTGGAAACCCAAATCGCCCTGAGATTTTGGGGATAATTACAAACTGGCCAGAAGGTGAAAACTTTGGTCACCCTGATGAAGAGGAGCAGGAACAAGTGACACGAGCTGAAGAAGCTCCACCGTACAACCAACTGCCAGCAGAAGAAACACGCTATGCTCTGTTCACTGATGGTTCCTGTCGCATCGTAGGGATGAACCGGAAGTGGAAAGCAGCCGTATGGAGCCCCACACGACAGGTCGCAGAGGCCACTGAAGGAGAAGGTGGATGAAGCCAACTTGCTGAACTCAAAGCTGTTCAACTGGCCCTGGACATTGCTGAAAGAGAGAAGTGGCCAAAGCTCTACCTCTACACTGATTCATAGATGGTAGCCAATGCTCTGTAAAGATGGCTAAAAAAATAGAAAAGGGCCAACTGGCAACGCAGAGGAAAGCCCATCTGGGCTGCTGATGAGTGGAAAGACATCGCCACCAGGGTAGAGAAACTGTCTGTGAGGGTCCGTCATGTAGATGCCCATGTCCCCAAGACTATGGCTAATGAAGAGCACCGAAACAATGAGCAGGTGGATCAGGCTGCAAAGATAGAGGTGTCAAAGACAGACTTAGATTGGCAACACAAGGGAGAGTTGTTCCTAGCCCGATGGGCTCACGATGCCTCAGGCCATCAGGGTAGAGATGCCACCTATAAGTGGGCACGAGAGCGAGGGGTGGATCTAACCATGGACAGTATTTCTCAGGTTATCCATGACTGTGAGACGTGTGCCATGATCAAGCAGGCCAAGCGGTTGAAGCCGCTATGGTACAGTGGACGTTAGTCCAAATATAAGTATGGAGAAACCTGGCAGATCGACTACATCACACTGACCCAAACCCACCAAGGCAAGCGCTACATGCTCACAATGGTAGAAGCCACCACAGGATGGTTGGAAACCTACCCTGTGCCTCATGCCACTGCCCGTAACACCATCCTGGGACTTGAAAAGCAGGTCCTTTAGAGGCATGGCACCCCTGAGAGGATTGAGTCAGACAATGGGACTCATTTCAAGAACAGCCTTATAAACAGCTGGGCTAGGGAACATGGCATTGAGTGGGTGTACCATATCCCCTAGCACGCACCTGCTGTGGGAAAAGTGGAGAGGTACAATGGACTGTTAAAAACTACCTTGAAAGTGTTGGGTGGGGCATCTTTCAAAAATTGGGAGCAGCATCTAGCAAAGGCCACCTGGATAGTTAACACCCGAGGTTCCACCAACTGAGCAAGCCCAGCCCAATCCGAGCCCCTGCATATAGTAGACGGAGACAAAGTCCCAGCATTACATCTCAGAAGTTTGTTAGGAAAGACAGTTTGGATCAATTCTACTTCGAATGCAGACAAACCCATTCATGGGGCTGTTTTTGCTCAGGGACTGGGTTGCACATGGTGAATAATGCGGAAAGATGGAACAACACAATGTGTACCTCAGGGAGATCTGATTGTTAAGTGAAGATCATGTATGAATGCCCTTGTCTGTATATAATCTATGTGTTGTAGAGTTAAAATATATCTATATTAATTATGATAATAAGTTGATGCTATGGGGATAAGGGGTGGAATGTCCTGAGGTGACTTTATTATACTGGTATCCCCAATCGTCTGGTTTATGTTCTATATTAAGTTCTGCTCCTTTAAGACTGGCTCTGAGAACAAGAGTGGGGGGAAGAAGAAGGGCGCAGTTTGTGTTAAAGAAAAACATCACTCCCACACATCCCGCTCCTGGACTGTGGTGTCTGCAGCACGGACAGACAGCGGGACAGAACTTCTCTCTGGCTTTTAGTTAGTTTTAGCAAGCTGAGGCAGAAGAGTTCCCTGCACCCTTGTTTTTTTTCCTTTTTTCCCTTTTTCTTGGATCTGTGCAAGCCTGCTCTGGACTGAACACCCAGCCAAACCCCGGGAGCTCACACCTGTGGCCCACCGGGGCGTGGGCCTCGGCACTTTCCAGTGCAGAAAGGACTGATAAGAACCTGAGCGAGCCGAGCTACACGACATGAAAAGGACTTTTCTTCCTAGATTTGCCATCCCATCGAGCAGCGAGAGGTTTTATTACTTAATATTATTTAATTTCTGTTAAACAGTTTTTTCCACTTCTCAACAAAGAATTTTTTCTTTTCCCCTTTCCCGTACCAATTGGTGGGGAGGGGGCATTTCCCTGGGGAAACCCCCATTTAGAGTTTTCCTCCCTAATTTGCCCTAAACTAAGACAGCCTGCAGCTGCTAATCTTGTTGCAAACACTGAAAAGCTCTTCAGCTTCTCTCATTCTACATAAACTGGATTCCTGATTTGATTTCACACCTTGTTCATGCAGGTTTTTCCTTTGTCCTTGGCTAGAATTGTCAGGCCTGAGAAATTTGTTTGAGCCTTGGGACAGCTCCCATCACCTATCCCTGCTCCTAATGCTGCTTTGAATTCTCTTGGGAATCTGAGCATGAGGGAAGCTGGGGGGACTTTAATGAGAGGAAAAGTGTGGCACAGAGGCTGAAGTGCAAATGCAGAGTGTGGGTCACCACAGTGTGCAGTGTTGTGGGGATTTGGGCCATGCAAACAGATGTTTCTTCTGTGAGAATGGCTGATTCCTCTGGTGTGTCTCCTCCTGAAATTCCTGTGCACCAGGGCTTGTGCTGGAGCTGCAGCAGCACAAAGTTGCCAGGGAGCCATGTGGGACCCAGTGGGAATCATTTCTTTGCTGCATTTGATGAAAAGTTGTGACATGAATCTCAGTGTCAGGGAGGTGCCACGTTCATGCTGCTGCAGTGCCCACACACTGTGTCTGGAGACAGCTCAGGAGAAAATGAAGGAAAGCCAGGATGAAATCCCATGTGCTACTGAACTCTATCAGAACCTGCTTGGAGTGAAGTGTGTGAAGTGACTGGGGAGAGCTGGAGAGAAGGGACAGCTCTGAGAAGTGTGTGGTACATCACTGACATCCTTACAGTGATCTTTGCACAGAGACAAAAAAGTTTCAGTTTGCATGATCAGAATCTCTGGGTCTGGAAATCCTGCGTGTTGCACAAGCTGTGCTGAGCTCATCTGGCTCTGAAATATCATCTCTGCACCTTAGGCAGGAAGAGCATCAGAGTTGTGAAGAGATGAATAAAAATCAGCCGTAACCCAGAAGCAAACCTTGACAATAGACATGTGTGGCAGGTGAGGAGACTGAAAGCTTTCATTCTTGTCATGGGAGAATGAATTCAGCAATAAAAATTCCTGTCTCTTGGCATTAAAATACTTCAGTTTCAGCTCTGCCCCAGCCCACCAATGTCCCTGTGTGGTTGGGGGTAGGTTCTCCCCCTGTAGCTCTCTGCAGGTTGGTGCTAATTCAAGATGTTCTGGCAGGTTCCAATGTTTTGGGGTCCGAGCAGGGAGTGAAGAACAGGGATTCCAAGTGCTGACATTTGCTGTGCTAGAAAGTCCAAGGGACAAATTGGTGCCAATGAAGGTCTCCCCTTGAAGTAGGAGGAAGAATTGATGTTGTGCTTGTAGCAGAGTGTGGTGACAGAGGGGGTTTCCAAAGGAAATGTTGGTGCATGTAGGCCAGAGGCCCCTGTGCTGAGGCTCCCTCCAGGCTGGCTCCAGCCCCTCAGGGTGCCCAGGAAGCAGGCTGCCCGCAGCCCAGTGCAGCCTCCTTAGCCCTGGGGCTAGCCAGGGAAGAGCCATGGATGAGGCTGAGCCCTGCTCCCAGGTGGGATGCCATGGGACAGGGCCCACTGGGATTTGCCCCTCCAGCTCCCAAGTGTGTCCAGAGAAACTGCAAGGAGAGGGTGAGCTCTGTCAGTGGGACCCCCTATGCACAGGGAGCCCACTCCTGGGGTGGCTGTGCCAGCTCCCTCCGGGACATCCAGCCCTGGCAACCTGGAGCCAGTGGAAAGCACAACTTTGCAAATGTGCCCGAAACAAATGCAAAGAGAACTGGGGTGTGAAAAACAAAGAATGTTTATTTGTAGAAGAAAAGGAACAAGAATGAACTACACAACATATTTACATTGTAAGAATATTTGTATCAACAACAACAGCAACAAACTATAGAACCTATTTACCTAAGAACTTATCTAACAAAACTATGTGAAACGTATTTACAGAACACTACAGCAAACTTTAAAACATCGCTCTGAACACAACAACTGAAAAACGTATATACAGATGGGTGCCATCTCAGTCTGGTGTGTCCCTCAGTGCTGGAAGAAAAACAAGTAGCACGGTCAGTGCAGTCAGGCATGGAGGGGTGTTCCATGTGCTCCCGGGCTGGGACACTGGCACAGTGGGACTCTGCTGCCAGAAGTGAGCCTGGCTGGGGCTGGGGGCTGCGGCCCAGGCACTGGAACAGGGCTTGTGTGGCCCAAAGCAAGGCCAGGCCAGGCCAGGGATGGCCACCAGAATGCAGTGCATGGGCTAGCGTGTCCCTGACCAGGGAGTGCCCAGCCCAGCCCCAGCCTGGCAGCAGGGGACCCACTCTGCCCTTGGGGAGCACCTGCCTGTTCTGCTGCTGGCATCGGTCTTCATCCCAAGACCATATCCTCCTCCTCGTCTTTTACGTCAATATCCATCTTCTCAATGTACTCTTCCATTTCCACTTCCATCTCTTCCTCTCCAATCTCCTCTCCGTCCACTTCCATGTGCTCTTCTGTATCAATTTGTGTATCTACTTCCATCTCTTCCTCCATCTCCTTCATATCCACATCCATCTTTTCCTCTCGCGTTTCCCCTTCATCCACTTCCATCTTCTCTTCTGAATTGATCTGGGCATCCACCTCCATCTCCTCCTCTTGGTCTGGGACAGCCTGCAGAGGTAGTGAAATCTCAGAGTGGGGTGCCTTTCCCACACTGTTCCACAGAGCTCCAGCCCACCCAGGCAGCTGTGGGGTGTCCACCTCCGTGGAATAGTACCATACCTTCTTTGGAACAAATGCAGACATCCTGCAGGGATAGGAAGCAAAATCCAAGGAATGGGCAGCTTTGGGGACTGCTGGGGGAATCAGGGAGCAGGTGGCAACAAGGAGACAGGGGTAGCCTTGGAGCACTGAGAAGAGCGTGCTGACACAAGGAGCCAAGGGTTGTGTTGTGGCCGTTGCTGGATGCTGGAAGTTCGAGCTGGAGCGTGCACTGTGACATCAGTGCCAGGAGCCCAGGCCCAGGCTGAAGGGGACAACGGAGACCATAGAATGATGGAATCCCTGGGAGGCTGGGCTTGGAAGGGAGCCTAAAGACCATCTTGTTCCAAGCGGAGCAATCTTCCCCCAGAATATGTTGCTCAGAGCCCTGCTCCCAGCTGGCCTTGGATGTTGCCAAGGATGGAGCATCCCCAGCCTGTGTGCACAGCCTGGGCCAGTGCCCCAGCAGCCTGAGTGTAAAAGAGCAGCTTCATTAGATGCAACTTCAATCTCACTCCTGCACTTGAAAGGCTTCTCCTCTCTGTGCCCATCTTTCCTAGAGCTGCAGGGAGGCCTCCCCAGCACCTTCTCTTTCCTGGCTGAGCATCCCCAGCCCCACATGGACAGCAATGCGATGCGTGGGGGTCAAGGCTCAAGGGTAGCAAAGAGCATCAGGAAGTGAGAGATGGAAGCTTTTGAAGATGCAAGATTTGCCTCTAAATGTAGAAAATCAAGAAAAGTGGAGGGGAAAATGGTGGGACTGTGGCTCTGTTCTAACTGGCGAAGATTTTCTTTTCTTCTTTTCTGCCGTGCTGCCCCAAGTTTGGTTGTTTGAAAGGAGGTTTGGCAAAATATCCATTGTCTTCTCCATTGGTGAAACACTGAGCAAAATCAGGGCAAGCTGATGATGCAGAACAAAACCTGCAAATATCTCCTGGTGATGCTGATCCTGGGGAATGCAGCTAAAGCCAGCCAAAAGTAATTTCTGGAAAGTCAAGCCTGGTTTACATTTTCTGGAGTTTGGGCTGTGCCAACTTCACCAGTCATTTATAAAAAAGCAAAAAAACTCAAAGCAAAACAGACACAACCACAAACAAACTAATCAAACAAATCGATAAGAAACTCCATAAAAAAACCAAAGGCAATGAGAAGTTAGGATTAGTTGTAAGGATATCCCAGCAGGCGAATGGCTGCTTCCTACAGGATCTCCATCCAAAGCCACCTAGAACAACTTCTCCAAAATATATCCAACAGGAGAAATCTAAAAAGTGATCCATGGCAGCTTTGGGGGCAGCTCTGCATTACGGTGAAGGATGAGCATGCAGTGGTACAGACGCAGCACTGCCCACCCTCCAGGCTGCTCTTTGCTCTGCTGAAAGACTCTTGCAGGACTGTGGCCCCTCTCCATGCAATGGAAATCATGGCCACAGCTCTCACTTGAGGCACTGGCATTTCCAGAGCCAGATTCAGGCACAATCCTACAGCCTGCTGAGCATCTGGGAAAGGTCCTGAGCATCTTCAGGCCTAGAAGCACAAAACAGCTCAGGCTCTTCCTGAACTGGCTTTTCAGGGCAGCTTTCCATATCTCTGCAAGATTTCTTCATCCCTCAACATGTCTGACTTTATGTCCAATGATGCATTTGGGTTTCTTCCTTCCTCCTCTGTACCCATGAGTAACCTTCCACGTGGATGGAGGAGATTGTGTACAGGACAATTGATTCCTGGATTGCCATTTGGCTTCACTGCCACTCACTTGAACATGGTCCTTATCTAAGAAGGACTTCCAAGAAATGGGTAGGAGTTTTGGCTGTGAGAGGAGCAGAAAGCACATTTTCTACACCAAATTGCCAGCTGATGCAGTTTCCCTGTCAAAATAGTGATTGCCATTCATCTTCCTGGGAAGAATGTGAAGAGCCATTCAGAGATCCCAGGTTCAGCTGGCCTGTGGCTTTGTGTCCCTCATTTCACATGTCCAATTTCTAGGGCCACTAAAAGAGGCTCATGTTTGCCTTGCTAGCCAGAAGTGCTGTAGGTATTTCCAAGAGAAAAGGCAAAACATCGCTGTCCTGCGCTGTGCTAGAAATGCCACCACAATTGGGAGTCTGTGAGCAAGGCCAGCCAGTGCTTTTTGGGGCTGCAGCAGCTGAGAGTGTGGCAGAGTGGTTTTGATAGTCTTTTTAGAGTTCTGAAAACATTGTTGCCAAAACAATCTTTCTCTCCTGTCTTCTGTCCTAAACTGTGGAACAGAGCAAATGGAAAGGAGCAGAGGTTTGTTTCAATTGGCTTTTTGATTTTGAAGTCTTCAAATAATGTCAGCTTGATGCACGATACTTTAGAAATGGGATGAGGAGCACCTATTTCATCCCAGCAGAGAGGTGGGATTGAAGACTTCCAACAAGAGAAGTACTGGATGTGTAAGAGCTCAGTTTTCCACCCCTCACACCCTGGTATCTCACTGGACTATTTGAAGCAGCCTCAGCCAGATACATTAAAATACTGCTCCAAACAACAACAGAATGCAAATGTTCCACCAAATGGGCAAAAATAAGAAAAGTGGGCGGGTGGCAGCCCTTTCTGAAGAGTTCGTGTTGATTTTGCAATGTCAGATGCAAACAAGTTTTGTCATATTTCTTTCCTAGAAAAATGGAGATATTTGATAGAAATCTATTGAGAGACTGCCAGCTATTCACCACTCTTCACAGAAGTAATTGTGAACGCTGTTTATTTCTATCTTTAGCACACTTTTTATAGGGTTCTTCATGGTCTGCAGGCAGAGCAAGCTACTATTGGCTAACACACACAGTTTACATTTTTTCTCTTACACACAGGGATATTGTTTTGCTTTACTCTCTCTTTTGCATGAAGGTTTCAAGGACTTTAGCCCTTAATATCACGACTTATTTCAAAGGCTGGTTTGTGCATACAGGGCTTTACTAATATATAAAATATAGCAACAATTTCCCCTTTCTCTTTTTGCACAAACCAGGCTTTGGATAAAATCACATCCCGATTAACGTGATAAGTAAAGTCTGTCCCCCTTCTAGCACAAGAGACCTCAGCCATCCAGTGATGCTCCAGCTGGCGAACCAACTTCTAATGGGGTCACTATCTTCTTTCAGGGCATGTAACCCATCCTGTAGCTGTTGTAGTTGCTTATGGATGAAAGCTGAATGATCAGTAAGATCCAAGCAGCACATGCCTTCAAACTCCCCACAACCATGTCCTTGTGCTAAGAGCAAAAGGTCAATTGCAGCTTGATTTCATAATACTGCATGACATACACTACTCACATCGGCTGAAAGCTCACTTAACATTGTGCATGTTAAGTTCAATTCTTCCTTAGTCTAACAAGCGAGCCTTTTTAGAGTGGCTAGGCCTTAATTCATTCAGGTTTCGCTTTGACTGTTTGATGTTCTTCATTTTGCTAGCTACATTCAGCAATTGGTGTAAGCTTGGGTGGAACAAAGTGAGTTTCCCAAGATAATAGGGTCTTCTATGTGGACTAGCAGGAATCTAATTCCATGCTCTGTCTCCACAGATTAGGAATATGGAACTAGGTAATCTCTTTGGTAATTGTCCTGTGAGATTGCACCACAAATAAAGGCTTTACTTTCAATGATAGTAACGAGATCAGCTATAGGACTGACTGCAGCTCAGTGCCACATTACTTTGTTAGAATGGCTTTTTGTCGGGGGTTCAAACATTATCCATCCACCTGAGGTATTGGTGGAACTTAACAAATCTAATTCTTCTGAGGGTTGTAACATTGAGAACTTTGGTAATTTTTGCTTGCCAACAGGCTTCAAGTTGTCTTAATGTGAAGCCAACAGTGCAACTGCACTCTTGCAACATTGCCAATCAATTCAGTTGAGTCTCATTACTGATTAAACCTTCAAATGCTGGAGGATCCCACTCAGGGACTCCCATGAGACAGGTGTGAAAGGATCTCCAGGTGTGAAAGGATCTCCAGGGGTGGCTAGGCTCAAACACATTGACCTTTGGCCAGTTCAATGTGCCAGAGTGACCCATATGTTCTGTCACTTTTGGATGTAAGTCAGCAGACAGTTGGTCAGGACTATATACATCACAATTACCATAAGCAGTTTACCATGTAAATGACACCATATTTGCAAACTCACAGCTAAAACTTCAATCGTTAAATGAACTTTCAAAGATGCTTACACTAGGTCTCGAAGGGGTAATACTTATACTTTATACTAACATAACAATTGCTATACAGGCCAAACACTTTATCTTAAACTATTATCTAACTACCTTTAACACACGTGCTTTGGTATATACGTAGTCTAAGCGTGAAAGCAATTTGCTAAAAGGGTAAACACACAACTACAATTTGCTTTATATACAGTTAAATGGAGTCTCTACACTTCTTAGATCTTCTACAGAATTTCTCCAGCACAATTCAGTCCTGGAACGTTCACTGCTCCCGTGATGTCAGCTGGCAGCTGATCGGTGACTGAGGGCTTTGATGTTCAAGTTGTTCTTCAGATCCCTCTAAATCATAAAAAAAAGGATACCTGAAAAATTGGTAGAGACACAACATCATAATATCAACATAAAAGTTCTGTTGGTAAGCTGTCTGTGTAGTGTTCTGACACAACTGTGTCCTGACAGCTCCACTTCTGATCCATTTCTGGAGTACCAAGGCTGTGTGGTGACTTCTCTGTTCACTGGATCTCGTGTGTTCAGAGGCAGACAGTCTGGTCAGAAGAACAGGTGACCTTTCTGAACCTGCCAACAAAACACAGACACTTCTCTCCTTGAAGTTAATGAATTACACTAATTAAATGCTTTTAGGGCATCCATTTCCCCAGTTCTCTTAAAAAAAATAAAAATGAGATGTACTTCTGTTGTAAACATCAACATCAACAAAAAACCATATACACAATTAATAAGAACTTATACCAGTTAAAAATCAATTAAATCAGAACCATTATTAATAAGACATGTAACATAAAGCTGCTATTAATTACTAAAACACTGCACCAGCATCCCATAGTTAGCAAACAAACAGAAACAAAAAAAATCAGTGAAGGACTGGATCATCACCTCCGGAAATGATTCTCCAAGCCCACTTCAAAATTGATCCAGCTGTCATATTAATAGGGTCAAATTGCTGAGTCAAAAAGTGACTCAAATACTGATTTGGGACAGAAAACATCTGGATCTGCTGGCAAACATTCTGTCCAGGTAAAGTCAAGGCTTGGCCAGGGCCTAGGCTTTAAACTGGAAAGATGCCTCTTAACTCATTTCTAGCACAAGGTTCTCAATAGTAGCAGCTATGAGATGCTTACAGCACAGCAAACTGTTAAAATGCATTTGTACAAAGCAAATGATCAGAAGCCTTAGGTACCAGACCAATTAAACCATTCAGCAGTTGGTTTAATCTGAAGCCTCCCCCATGGCAGCTGATCTTCAACAATGATACATCTTCTTAAAATTCTGGAAACACTGAAAAATAAGAAAGCTATAACAAACAAAACTGCAGAGATTGCAACAACCAATAGAACTCCCGGTGAAGTCAAGGGCGTCACAGACTGCATTCACTTCTCTCCACAAGCAGTTTCTATCACAAGCTGTTTCAGTTGTGGCTGTCTTCATATCTCTAGGAAAATAACTATACTTTGCAGTTTAAACAAGTGTCTCCAATAAAATATAAAACAATTTAAATTAAACAATATTTAGACCTGACAATAATTATTTATAACAAAAGGAAATAACAAACTTAACCTTAAAAGAATACCTAAGTTAGAAAACTTAACTTAGAAACATTCAAGCCTAAACATTATAAAACTTGACTATCCTTAATTCTATTAACACTTAATCTATATTAAATAAAAACATAATCTTATTCTGTAACTACAAAAGCAACTAAAAGTTTGATATATACCTTTTAAACACAATATAACAATAACATGGATTCACTATAAAGATTATAAAACTGTAACAAATACATCACAATTCTATGTCATCTAGCTTTGAGAATAACCCACAATAACTGCAAATGTTACTAAAAATACTTATTCATAACAGGAATTTACCTAGTATATGTTTAAATTGGTTAGGATTTTAAAGTGCAGTTTTTCTAGAGAAAAACCACAACAACATGGGATTTGGCAGGTTGCCATCCAGCTTTTGTAGCACTTTTCAAGAACATCAAGTCCAATTTTTAAACTAAAACCCAAAATCCAAATTGGTATATATGCAGTTATATGTGTTTTATATAACAAAAGGACTCACATTGAAATTACCTTATTAAAATTGTGAAAAAAACAAGCAAATAGATAATACATGCTCTACCTTAACTTTGTCTTGTACAGTAAAGTTCTCTTAACTAATTATTTTTTAAACCACAAATCTCTTCTGTAGATAACACTAATTGGAAGGAGGTTTTCCTAGAAGCTGTAAATCACACCATATTTTAACCTTGGGTTCTAAAACCAATTATTGCAAGGCAACTTCTCTTAAACAATTTTTCTCCTTCTTTTTTTTTTTTTTTTTTTTCTTTCAAAGAATCACAATAACTTCTCTAGTAAAATCCTAAAAACTGCAATTGCATGAACTCATAATTACTTAAAACACAAAATTAACTCTACAATGGTATATAAAAACATTTTGAAAACCCAATAAATCATGACTTTTTAACAAACTGGGTACTATCCCCCTGCTTTTTCTTAGAGAGGGAGCGGGGGGGGGTGAGCTGCCCACTCTGCTGCTGCAGCTCTGCTCTTATCGTTCTTCACATTCTCTACATACTCTCACAGAGAGGAAAAATGGAGAGAAAGGAAAAAAAAAGCCTCACAAAGTTAACTTTAACAAATGCAGTTTTTTCTCTCAATCTCTCTTGTTCGCAGATAGAGGAAAAAAGGGCACAATTTTTCAAAAGCAGGCCATGTTACCGAAAAGTCTCTCACGGCCAGGTGCTAATCATCGAAGCGGCGATCATTGCAGCTTTATCAGCGTGGCCTCGGAACTTTTCTTGCACTGCTTCTGCCCCCAGGGTGCCTTTGCTCTCTGCACCCACCTCGCTCCCCCATGTCCCCCTGGTTCGGGTGGAAACCAATCTAAAATTTGGCTTCTTTTCTTCCAGGGTGGTAAAGATGGAACTTAAATAAGATTGTAGTGTTAAAAGTGACTCCAAAATTGAAGCAAATATTTCTGGATGTATCACATCCTGCCATAACTGAACAGATTCTGTTCATTGTTTCAGCGTTTCTTGTGGAATTTCTTTCTCATTATTTTCTTCTCTTTGACTCTCCCTCCCTCTCTCCATGGCAGCATAGATAGGAGAGCTTGCCCAGCAGTGGGAGGTAAAGGCATCTGCCGCTGTGACGCAGGTAGAGTTACGGGGCTCACAGCTTCAGCATATCTCACTTTTCTGGTTTTTAAGGTATTAATTACAATCTGCCAAGTTCGACCGAGAGACACAGTGTCCTTGCTCTTTTCCATAATTGTCGTTTCCCATATCAGAGCCGATATATCAGTCCGTTCTTGCACCGCAAAAAGCAGTGTGAGCACTGCAAATGCTCATGACAATTAGCCCATATAATGAGCATATCCAGGTCCTTTTCCTGGGCTGCTTCGCCTCATTTAACGAGGATGAAGAGAAGCAGTTTATCTGCCGCCGCAAATTCCACATCCATGCTAGCGGCTCTGCGGCAGGGGGGAAGGTTGTGAGCCTTCTACCACACCCCTGCCTTCGGACTCCCCCAGCGACTCACCCCCGTTGATTCGTGAGCCGCCTATCCGGTACCGATCCAAGGCAGCATCTATCTGCACTCAGATCCGCTCCACCAACCTCGGTCCAAGGCTCCGTCCCACCGTGCGTGGACCCACCAAAGCCCCCTGCCCGCAGGGTGTCCCGTTCAGAGCGCCAAATATTGAGAGACCGCCAGCTATTCACCAGTCTTCACAGAAGTAATTGTGAACGCCGTTTATTTCTATCTTTAGCACACCTTTTATAGGGTTTTACTGGGTCTGAGGGCAGAGCAAGCTATTATTGGCTAGCACACACAAGTTTACATATTTTCCCTTGTACACAAGAATATTGTTTTGCTTTACTCTCTCTTCTGCAGGCAAGTTTCAAGGATTTTAGCCCTTAATATCACAACTTATTTCAAAAGCTGGTTTGTGCATACAGGCCTTTACTAATATATAAAATATATCAAGAAGTGAGAATGGTTTTTCTTCTCTTCCCCAGCCTCCCAAGGAACAAAAACTTCCCAATAGCCCATATAATTCTACCTTCCTTCATTGGAATGTTCACCATTCTTTCCTCTGGTCATTTCCCACTTTAAATTTAAGCTACACGAACATTTCCACTGTTTTGGAAATTCCAACAGCTCAACTGTGGACTTTTTACTTTGGCTTCCTGAACTGTGTGAGTTCTCCTTTGTTTTAGAAAGGGAGAAATCATAGAATTATAGCTATGGTGGAAGGAAAAGCTTTATCCCACTTAGCCCAATACTTTTACATCATAGTTCCTGACACTAAACGTAGGGTTGCACATGTTCCATATGCAAGAGCCTCTGCATTTTCAATGGGCCTTGTATCCTGATTCAGGAGGGAATTCTCTGGTATGTGTGCAATTATCACACTTAATAGACACCAATAAAATTTTGCTCTTGAATTCATTTTTTTTAACACTTTTCACAAGTCTTTATAATCTGTAGTTATTTACAAAAAAATCTAGCCTGCAGCTATGTCCACAACTTTACAGCTGTGCATGATGTGAAAACACACTTTTTTAAAGCTGTGGCCCAGCCACAACTGCTGAATGTACAACTCAGTCTGACACTACGTGGGCCAGGCTCACAAGACTCCTCTGAGTTTAGAAAGCAAAAGGGTCCTACCAAAGCACTGACACAACAGGAGGGACTATGACATAGTATGCTAATCCACTGTAATAGACAACAGAGTTGTTGCTTGGATACTGCACTAGCAATATTTAGATACAATATTAGCACTAAGTCTGATCATAATCATTCCCACAATCCCTGTGTCCTACTTCTGGGCAAGAACCTTCTCTGTACTATTTTGCTGTAGTAATATTCCCTATAATTCAAACAATTTACAGTGGACTGCTGACCTTTATTCTGCATTTTTTAAGATTTGAAGAGTACATCCAAGCCTAAATTGATGATCTTGTATTAAAAGAAGTGCAACTTTTCTCACAATTTTGATGCTTTTCACTTCTCCTAGAAAACCTCTTCCTGAGAAAAATAAGAACTAAAATCTATCAAGGCTTCATTTTTGAGTGTCAGGCATTTAAACTGTTCATTAGATACTTGGTCCTGCAGTTAGGTCTTCAACCTGCAGTCATCTGATAGAGTCAGAGAATAAACATTGAACAAGAATCTGGGCTTTGACATTAAATGAAAGAGAAGTTCAATCTCTACCTAAATTAGTATCACTAGTCTCCTAATGGAAATGAACAAATGAGGGAGTAATAGGCTTCCTGAAACCAGAAAATAATTTTTTATTTTATCCTGTTGAAGCCAAAAGAATATATTCATTGTATCTTTTTCCCTCAAGGCAAAAGCAAAATCCAAACATACAATCCAAATATACCTGACCATTCCTGTTTAAGGTTCTAGTAATTGAAATTAGAAGAGATTCAGAATAAAGAGTTTCCACACACAAAGCCCACGTAGCATTTCTGTTTCATTACTGTCATAAGTGAGCAGTTTCCCTTGATAATGCTGCTTTGTGTACAGAAGAAAGAAGAACAAGAAGTTGTTTCTCCTAAGCAAAAGGAGATGAATGAATGTGGAAACCTGATGACAAACAGTCTTGTGCTTCCTGAAGGGAAGGAATTTGAACAGGATGAACGCATGTTGTGTTACACTATTTTCACTCTTTAACTCTGGTGATTTCAGCCCTCTGCCCAGGTGTAGATCTTTCCATCAGCAATAGTTCCTCTCAGCTGCACTTTCCCCCATGGATTAATGGTAAACTCTGTAGCATGCACAAAACAGGAGGATTAACCCCCCACATTTTATAAACTGAATGGTTATAGTGTGTTTTAATAGCAATAAGAAATCCTCATTGCTCCATTTTGTTAGTCTTGCTATTTCTTCTCAGTTGGGAGAAGACTTCAACAAAACACATCTGGAATGTTATGCACTGATTTGCCTCATTTCTATTCCCACTTGCTAGTGTCTTTCATCACCTTTATAAAGACTGTATTTTATTTTTGCCTCAGGCTGATGAGAAGTACATAGAAGAGTCTGGAGAAAGACTACATTAGGAAATTTGAAAGTGGTCTATCATGATCAATTTTTCATTTTTGATGTCTTCTCCCTGTGCACATAAATTTTCGCTTCAGAAAAATTAAGAATTTGTGAGATGAATTCCAAGATTGTCCTTCTGTGTTGCAAGGAATGCATTTTACATTTTACAAAGTGAAAAAGAGCACAAATATTTGGTGGTTGAGCACACATTCATTGTCTTGCTCTGCACTGAAATAGTTCATGACTCTTGCTCCCTGCTAAGTGTAGTGTAAGGATGCAATCACTTGAGATATCTATGACTGAACTCAGCATGGAGAGCTCCAAAGTACTGAAAAGGAAAGTACTTTTTTCCTTAAAATATGTCACACAAATGCCGCACCACTTTCCACAGTAGGCAACCATAAAATGGCTCGCTCTTGACCCATGACTAAAATGTTAGTGTACTTTCTGAGATTCTCTCAAACAATATGTAATATGATGGACTTCCTTAGGTGACTGTGAGAAATATTGTGAGTATATTGTGTCCTACATTCCCAGTGACACTGTACCTAATGGCAGAGGCTTGGAAAAAGATGAGCTTGAAGGTCCCTTCCTACCCAAACCATTCCTGATCCTCTAAGTTCTCCAGTGATGAGGAGCACTGATTTGTAAGTACAGCCTAAGTTTATTTGTTTATTCATGGTACAGATAATTTTTCCCCCTTACAGAAGTGTAGAATTTATTTTGTCTACCTATGAATGATTGCAAAATGGAGTTGTTAACATGTGCTTTAACCTCACATATTGCTGTGTTTTCTTCAAAGATTCTCTTTTGAAAAACAAAATTATTTTGGAATTGTTACTTACATACTATTGAATTTGGGGACCAATTCAAAGGCAAATCCCACTATATTAATGAATCCCTGATGGATCAAGTTAGTCCCTTATAAAACTGCTAACTACCTGTTCTCATAGCAGATGAGTTGTGTTGGTTTGTGTTTCATTAGACCACCTTTGGCAATTGAATTCTGTAACTGGAATTCCACAGATGACAACTTCAAATCCCGTCATTCCCAAAACATTCAATGGAAAAGATCATTCAACCATACTATTGCAGATTTTAATTCCTAGGTTTATTTGTGGCGACAGAGGACACTAATTTAGCGTTAGAGACCATAACCTCTGAAAATACACATTTGTGCACCTCATATGCACTTAATTCTGAAAATGTTAACCATTTTGGACAATTTGTGCCTTGGTGACTGCTGTGGTTTTCAGGTCTCCTTCAGAGTGAAAATACTCACCTGCCTTCTGATAAATGGAACAAATAAAGAAAACTTAACCCAGCTTCAGATAATTTGTGTTAGGCAAAGCCTTGCTGATAGCTGACTTTATATTTTACTACTCAGAAGGAGTATTTCTAGGTGGCATGTAAACATGGGGAAAATATGTCAGGTTCTTCTTCATAAATGTTATCCTGATCCTGGTAAGATGAGTTTAATCTTCAGGTTACATATTTGCTTCAATTGAGTCTTCTCACTTAATTACCACATTAGGATTTACTTTTTACATATTTTTTGTCCTGAGATGTCATTTACCCTAAGAATTTGAGGTTAGAGAGTTTCTTGGGGTGCAGAGGTAAACAGTTAATGTAAGAATTATTCAAGAAGTTTTGAGAGTTCAAGTAATGGATCATGAAATAAAGTAAGTGTGATTTATTGATGTTCCAATTAGGGGTAAAGACAGAGATACAGAGATAAAAGTTGTTTTCCTGAAGGTTCAGTTTCATAATCTGCCGATGACACAGAAACAGAGATCAGGTTCACATTAACTCTTGTGTAATGATATTTCATTTTTTGAACAACAGAAATGACTGTAAAGCTGTGAGGTTTGTCCTAATGTACTATAACAATAATGTTGTATAATGATTTTCTTCATCTGGAATTGACAATAATTAACTCCAATATTTTTATAAACAGTGCCATTTCCAAGGAAAATGGCAGTTCCCAATCCAGTTCACCACAAGGATTAATGGATCTTGTCACTGCTAAAATGTAGTGAGTTCTGACATAAGAATTCCCACCCTGCAGAAGAATCATTTAGAAAACAAACAGGTCAACCCCGAATGCTTCACTGAATGACCTGCTAGAATATTCATTAGGGAGAGACGTTTGCTTGAATATTTCTAGTAGGAACTATTTTTGCATGCAAACTCCCTACAGAATATCTGAAAGTTCATCATAAAGATAAGGAAATGCTTTATTCTTATATGTCAAAATTGACTTTCATGAATGCAAGTCTGAAAACAATTTGAGATCACTTGATTTTAAATGGGAGCATGACTTAAGTCTTTAAACCATGGATAATGCAGACTACTTAATAATCTGATCACAATCTAAAAGAGCTCTTTATCATTGAATATATTTACTGGGTTTTCTTTCTGAGCATTTTTTGCATGAATTATAGTGTTGCTTTTCAAGACAGTTTTGTGCTTTTATTTGAAAGGTTGTATATTTTTTTTCTTCAGTGGAGCAGTCATCCATAAAATGGTCAACTTGGGAAATACCATGTCTTTCGGACATCAAGCTTGAAAATTTGTCAGCAGAATTAAGTTTTCCGGTTTTCACACTGTTCCTGTTCACTGGCTGGATCCATGAAGAAAGAACAATTAGAGCATGGGTCAGGATCCTGCTTTCATTACTTTTACAGCAAGCTTCCCCATCTTTCTGGATCAGTAGTGGTACTGTGAGAACAGCAGAGTTCTTGTGGGACAGAGCTCGTGTGTATGGAAGGAATAATTGCACTACATCCTATGTAAAGGGACACAGTTTGCATTAGCAATTAAAATTTTTCATATGCTTAATTGTTCATGACATATGAAATTCAGGCTATTTAACTAAATAAATGTTTAATATTCTATAAAATTAGGGGGAAAAATAATTATGAGACAATGGAAAATCTATTTCAGTTGTCACATTGAATTCTTATCAGCAGGTTTCTATAGAAGGGAAAATACTAACCTGTTGTAGTTGATAGCTTGAAATACATCTTTTCCCCTCTTTTAGTTGGGATTCCCCGCCCCCCCACCCAAGTTTCTCTTTCTCCTGTTTACCTGGTGTCAAGTTACCGTGGTTACTGAAGTTTCTCTCCTCAGCCCCACGGTGAGAGGTCGGATAGAGTAAAGAGAAGACCCTGCTGGCATTTCCAGCTGCTTGAAGTTTCTTTAGCCCAGGAAAGCACGGGGTTGGGAGAAGAGAGACCCTTCTTTCCAACACGGAAGTTTGTAACTTTGTTGTTCCTGTCCCAGAATGCCTCTGAGCTATGGAAGCTGGGAGGGCATGCTTACCTTGCCTTCCCTTTCTTTCCCCCTGTGTTGCCAGTAAACCAAGCCCCCCTCTCTCCCCGCCTCTGCCCCTTTGTGGAGAATACTCCTACACCTTTGTGGGCATTTGAAGAAGGTGGTGTCTGTTAATTCTTATCTTGGTGTGTGTAACCTTGATTTGTAGAAAGTTTGTAAGGTGTACTAACTGAGAAAAATAATTGGTTCTTTCTCTGATGTTCCCTCCCTCCGAGAAACCCTGTTAAAAGACACCCCCCAGACCCCAAATCCTTTGTCTCTCGTCCTTTGGGATAGGGGCTCCCTGAGTTAGAAATCCAAGGGGGGGTTAATCCTTCCCTGAACTAGGAACCCAAGGGATTTGTAAGGGAGGCAGAAACCCTGCAGCAAGGTGACTCCGAAGGCCCGAATTAGAAACCCAAAGGGGGTTCGTAGGGGGAGACTCACTTCCCTGAGCTAGGAACTCAGAGAGGGGTTTACAGGGAGGGGCCACCGGCTGTGGGAGGATCTTTCCAGTCACTAGGATTGGGAAGAACGGGTTAGAACCTGTCAAGCTAGGGATTTTTTTTTTACATCTGAATTGTTTGTTATTAATGAAATGTGTATTTTGATTAATGGACTGTTGATTGTTCAATAGCAGTTGAATTGTCATTTAGAAATTATCTTTTGGTCTGCAATATATATATTGAGTTTTGCTTATTACATAAGGATAGAGTTTGTTTTGGTTTAATTAGTTATAAGTTAAGTTTGGATGTGTTATAAATGCAAAGGCAAATTTAGGTTAAATAAAAAGAGAAATTTTTTATAAAACAATTTCGATAAAGAACAAACAACGAGAAAAAACACAATAAAATCGGCAGCGCAGCGCTGGGTGGACAGGGTCTATACCCAAAGGTATAGGTGTTCCCAAATCCACGATCTCTGGCCTGGGTTTTTATAGGGAGTTTGTGTCCTGAGGCTGAATTCCAAGCAGGCACCATTCACCAAAAAGTCCTTGATTGTTGGAAGAATAGATTTCCTGGCATTGGAGAATAGAGTCAATAGAAGTCCGGGCAGTCTCCTCATATGTAAAGAGGTTCTGGATGTCTTTTGATTTCATTTTGGTCTGGGCCATCAAGACGGAGTGGTTGGGTCTGGGTTGGAGCCTGTGGATATCTCAGCTGGGTTTTCTCCCTTTGTCTAGTTTGCTTCCAACGGCAGTCGGCAGGGCAGGGGTGTTCAGGTCCGGTGATGAGTATCTCGTCCGGGCTCGTTCCTTTGTCAGTTTGATGGCCCGTGTCCTGCTTATTCTTTTTGGTTAATGGGTGCTGGCTAGGCTCGTTATCTGGGCGCTGGCTGAAACTGTTGTCTCCCGAATGGGAATTTGCTGCTAGGTCTGGGGAAGGACTTTTTACCACACTATATTTTATAATCTATATTTTTACAACCATAAATATGTTTTATTTATACCTTTACGAATTTTTATTCATAAGTTAATTTATCACAGATGCCCTTTTATTGTTATTACCGAAGATCAGTTGTTCTTGTTATAGTTGGCTGATTTTAGTTTCGGAGTCATGGGTGTCTGGGGAGTGAGGTTCTGGGGTGAGGGCAAGCCAAAAGTCCCCAGACCACTCCTCAGGGGAGGGGCGGAGGAGGAGTCCGCCATTTTAGGAGCTTTTTGTGACAAGATAGCGGCCATTTTGTAAGAGGCTGAATCCTCTCAGGGAGGGAGAAATCTCTTTTATTACTAGATTTTGTAAGAACTTGGGTATTGTAAATTATGGATAGAGGACCATACCAAGTTGGTAAAATTTTTGTATGACAAACTAGCAGGAGGAGAGCCAGTAACGTGGAATGAGGAGGACGAAAACAGATTAAAGAAGTTAAAAGAAAAATTAGTAACTGCCCCAGTGCTCAGCTTACCCGACCTGAATCGATTGTTTGAATTATTTGTGAATGTAGAAGAAGGAGTTGCGTATGGAGTTTTGGTTCAAGAATGGTGTGGGGTAAGAAAACCAGTGGCATATGTTTCAAAGTTACTGGATCCAGTGGTAAGAGGTTGGCCTATTTGTTTGCAAGCTGTAGCGGCTACTGTAGCCCTAGTGGAAGACAGCTACAAACTGACATTTGGAAACAAAATTAGAGTATATACCCCGCATGATCTAAAATCAATACTGAGTAAAGAGGCCAGTCACTGGATTTCAGACAACAGGCTGTTAAAGTATGAATTAATTTTGAATAATAGTGAAAATTTGGAATTAGCCACCACGAGAGTCCAAAATCCCTCACAGTTTTTATATGGGGAACCCAAAGGTGAACTGGAACACGAGTGCTTAGAAACCATTGAAATGCAAACAAAGGTTAGGGACGACCTTTATGAGTACCCCTTACCAGAAGGTGAAATAGTCTTCATTGATGGTTCATCGAGAGTACTGAAGGGAAAAAGGTTGTCAGGATATTCGGTGATAGATGGACTAAGTATGAGTGTGATAGAAAAAGGAAAACTAACCTCTACGTGGTCAGCACAATGCTGTGAACTGTATGCTTTGCTAAAGGGACTGAAATGGCTCAACAAAAAGACTGGAACAATCTATACAGACTCCAAGTATGCCTATGGAGTAGTGCATACATTTGGAAAAATTTGGGCTGAGAGAGGATTTATAAATTCAAAAGGGAAGACTTTAATCCATGAGGGACTGATAAAGGCAGTGTTGGGAGCTCTGCAAGGCCCTTCAGAAGTTGCGGTCGTGCACATAAGAGGACACCAAAAGGGAAATTCAAGGGAAGTAAGAGGAAATGAGTTGGCGGCCAGGATTGCCAAGGAGGCAGCTGTGGAGGATGCTGAAAGATTACTTCATATAGCAGAAATGAAAGAAGGGAGTAGTGAAGATGGGAACCAGCATCATAGAGAGAACTTAGGCGTTCCAGTGTTCACGGAAAAAGAGCAGGAAGAA
Source organism: Periparus ater (assembly GCA_032357785.1). Lineage (NCBI taxonomy): Eukaryota > Metazoa > Chordata > Aves > Passeriformes > Paridae > Periparus > Periparus ater. Next base: position 2,955,740 of record JANVCZ010000035.1, read on the forward strand.
CTACAGAAGCACGGTGCTATCAAAAATGAGAGAGGGGAATGGAGGCTGCCTGATGGGAGACAAATGTTAAATAAGACTCTAGCAAGGAAAGTTTTGGAGAACTTACATGCCTCAACCCATTGGGGAACTCAAACCTTATGTGATCATCTGTTAAGAACACATGCTTGTATTGGCGCCTTTGAAATTGCAAAGATTATAACTCGGAACTGTATAATATGCCAAAGAGTTAATAAGAAAGCAATGAGAAAGTTACCACAAGGAGGAAGAGGGTTGGCCAGGAGACCTTTCCAGATTATACAAATAGACTTTACTGAGCTACTCTGGGTTCAAAGGTTCAAATATCTACTAGTGATAGTAGATCATTTGACCCATTGGGTGGAGGCATACCCTACCACCAAGGCGACAGCTGAGGTTGTAAGTAAGATCTTACTAGAACAAATTATACCAAGATATGGAATTGTTAACACCATAGATTCAGATCGGGGCCCCCATTTTACAGCAAAAATATTACATCAAACAATCAATGCACTACAGATAACATGGAAACTCCATACTCCATGGAGGCCGCAAAGCTCGGGCCGGGTGGAAAGAGTGAATCAAGTGTTAAAGGTCACTCTCACAAAATTAATGGAAGAAACAAAAATGAGCTGGTTAAAATGTCTCCCAATGGCACTGATGCGGATAAGAACGAAACCTAGAGCAGACTTGGGAATCTCTCCGTATGAAATGGTGTTTGGATTGCCCTTTTTGACTACTCAGAATAATATAGGAACCTATGAAGAAGGTGAACATCATGTGGAGAAATATGTGCAAACCATAGTTACCATGTTGGAAGAGTTAAGACAAAAGGGATACCTTCCTCAGACAACACCAATAGACTTTAAAATTCATAGTCAACCCAGGAGATTGGGTCCTCATCAAAGGTTGGAAAGAACAACCATTGACACCGAAGTAGGAAGGTCCCTTCCAGGTTCTGTTGGTTACAGAGACTGCTGTACATACACGGGAGAAAGGATGGACACATGCCACCAGAATAAAAGGACCAGTTCCAGCTCCAGAAGGATCGGCTCCAACTCCCAATGAATGGACTACAGAAAGAATAACAGACACCAAGCTAATTCTCAGAAGGAAGCCTTAAACTGGGTTTAACTGTATAACTTCTTGACTAACTTATTTAGAAAGAAGATTCCAGAATGAATGAACAAATGGGTATTTGTCTATTTATTATTTTAAGAAATAAAGGTTGAGAGACGTAATTGTATTATAAGCCAATTATACATAAGAAAGACTTAAGTGGAATAAGTCATGATATGAGACGAGATGTTAAGTTGTAAATAATTTGAGGCGTTAAGAGTTGTAAATAATTTGCAATATCTGTATTTCTTCTTACAGATCGACAGATCCTGGGAGACAAATAGAACATTCCCTCACACACCTAGAGATTGGGCCCTAAAAGAAAAATTAACAAGTTGATAAGGAAAGGGAATTTAAACTCCCGCAACAAAGAAGCAAGGAAGTAACTGGAAAGAGGAGTGGAAAAGGGAGGCAAGACCCAGCAGAAACACTTTTGCCACAAGTTGCAAGTATGGGTGGGAAAGTTATCTGTATCGGACTCCCATGGGTATTCCTCCTGTTAATTCTACAAAAAGGAGAAGGGATTCCTTGTGACAAATGCTATTACCCCATATACTCGGGAGAATCTCGGACAGCCATCCTCAGGATTCATATGAACTGATGATCCGAGTCCCCAATGTATCAACTTTTTAGAATTAACCACTTGTGATGAGGATGGTAAGATATATTGGCTGTACAAAAATATAGGTGATTTTAAGCAAAAATTGTTGGGGGAATGTCCTATGAAAGAAAAATGGATCTGTTTTGAAAGAAAGCCAAAAGAAAGGGATAATGAAGAGGGCAAAACCTACAGACCAGACTGGGTTAAGGAAAAAGAAATAAAAGGGATAATCAAACAGGGTCCTGAAATAAAAAGTTGTTAATTGTCATAGGCTGTGTATTAATCAGTGTCTCTTTCCTTCCCTAATTCCTTGCATGATCTGGACTGTAACAAATGCCGTCCAAACCTCCCTTGAACTGAGCTTACAAAAGAAGTTGACTGACGGAAGAATTGAAAACCTCCGAGTGATAAAAATGGAGCACCCAGAAGAAGACCAAAGCTCGGAAGCAGCGAAAGAAATATATGAAAACTACCTGAAGCTGTGAAGATTTTACCAAACAAAAGATAAAGAGACTGTGTAATAGACTGCTGATGCGGGCTAATAACCCCATCAAAGTTTTAGAGGGGGGAATTGTTATAAAGGATCTTTTCATTGAACTTGGGAGGTTAATTAAAGTTGTTATTGTTAGAGAGTTAATTAATATTATGATAAAAGTTAACTATGTTTAATTATCTTCTAAAGCCGTTAAGATGATTGTTAAGTATTTTGGAATGTTCGGCGTTGATACTGGATTGGGGTCGGGTGGATAGAATGGGAGATTGGTACAGGGAATGGAACATTCAAGAACATGATGTCATCAGCAGCACGAGTAAGGATTGGAAGAAATATCCACCAATCATTCGACGCCCTGGGAAAATGATTGGACCAGGATGAACGTGGCTTTGGACCAATCAGAGCCCAAGAAAGCAGCCAATCCTGAAATGGATCCAAAACGAACCAATCCAAGTCTAAGGGAGGGTATAAGACAGGGTGTTACATGTTAGCGGGGGCTTTATCTGTTGGGCTTTTCTGTTAGTGCGTTTGTTAGATACGTTGTTACTGCCCCGGTCTGTACCGTGGAGCACACAGGACTAGCCTGTGTCTCCCTTTGCCTGCAGCTCAGTCTTAATAAACAGGCCAGGCTTTAATTACACCAAAAAGTCTCGAGCCTTGTTTATAACACTCCTGGTTATCAAAATGGATAAAATGGACAAATTCAAGGTGGTATTACTAAAGGCATAGAAAGGAATACCAAAATTGTATCATTGTTCCTTTGTCTCTTTGAGTCTACTGAAACTCAGTAGAACTGGATGAATTACTTGAGTGCAAGCAAATGTTTTCTCTTTCCTGTTAGTCTATGCTTGTTCTTAATTCCTGAGAGCACTTTGTGTAAGAATGATTTTTGTCTATGTCTTTAGATGGCAAGGTGAAATACGTCTCATTTCTTCAAAGCAGATTTGCCTGACATTAAGATTCAGCTGCAGTACTTGTGGAGTCAAAGACTACCAAACTGCAACCAACAAGGATAATGGGACAAGGAAGATTGGAAAAATCGGGGATAATGGTCAAACCACATGCTAGTCACATTCAAGCTCCCTTTACTGGCAGTAATTCTCCTGCTGTTTTTCTCCTCATGCCAAATCATGCAGCTTTCCTCTTCCGACCCTAATAGACCACCCACCCTGCTACATGAACAAGTTCTACCATGTCCCTCTTGCTCTTTGGGACGCTTGGGACCCCACCCACACCGTTCCCCTTAATCACGAGCGGCTGCATGTGCCCAGAGCTCATTGTGAAACCTGGTGCCGCGCCCTGACCAGGCGGGTATGAAAGGGCACAGAGAGCCCGGCGGTGCCCAGTCCCAGGAGAGCAGCTCCGACAGGAGGCAGCGGCTCCGACAGGAGACAGCGGCTCCCGGGAGAAGGCGGAGTGTGAGCAAGTCTGAAATGTCTACGGACGTGGAGACGAGCTCATTCACAAAGCCCGACACCGGGACGAAGAAGGTGATGGGGCAGCACGCAGCTGCCTCGGGGCCAGGGCCGGGCTTGCCATGTGAGAGGGAGCTGCTGCACCGTGACTCCTGGGCTGGGCCTGCAGCACCAGAGAGCCGGGCAGCGGCCCCTCATGGCCTCAGGGCCCGCGGCTGGGCTGTGCTGCACTTGCTGTGGTGCGGCCTCATTGCCATCCTGAGCAAGGTGCTGGCTGTCATCTGGAGATGCGGCCAGCAGCTGGGCCTGGTTCAGGGCACGGGCTCGGGGACGGCGGCAGCAGCCGCCGCAGCAGGGGCAGAGAGCCGGGCAGCTGCCCCGCTCGGCCCCAGCTGCGTCCCCGGCCCCGCACCAACACAGAAAGCTCGCAGGCGGTGGTCAGCACCGAGGGAAGTTCTGCCACCACTGCAGAACGAGGAGGGGGACACCTCAGAGGGTGTCCGATCCAGCATCAGTGGGGATGAGAGCTACACATCATGTAGTTCTGACCCAAAACTCCTGGAGCCTTGGAAAGGCACAAAAACCGGACATCAACGAGCTGTGGAAAGGGAAGATAGGAACATGGAAAACTTGCCGAAGAAGAGGAATGTCATCATTATCCACACCATCTGGGTGAATCCTCGCTATCCACAGCTCGTGATGGACCCCGACTTGGTGCTGGAAGATGAGGAAGATGCTGAGCTGCCAAGCACATCTTATGCCCTGGCAGCTCCCAGGTACACCCAGCCAGCAGGTGCTGCCCCGGCCAGAGCTGCAGAAGTTAAGCAGCATGTGCGTGCCACTGCCCAGCCACAAGAGGTGGCAAAGCCAGCCGCTTCTGCAGCCCCTGTGGCGCAGGCGGCAGCAGCAGAGAGCCGGCCAGCGGCCCCGCACAGCCTCAGGGGCCGCGGCCGGGCTCTGCTGCAATCGCTGCGGCGCGGCTCCCGGGCCATCCGGAAGAGGGTGGCGGCTGTGATCCGGCGATGCCGGGGACACAGAGCCACAGGCGTCAGGGCCCGGAGGCAGCAGGAATCAGGAGAGGGAGGGCAGGGAGAACAAGGGGGAGTTAGGAGATAGGGGGGACCAAGGAAGGGGTAATAGGAAACACAAGGGAGTTAAGAGAGTGGGTAGAGAGGGAGGGCAGGGAGAACAAGGGAGGGTTAGGAGACAGGGAGGACCAAGGGAGGGGGTAATAGGAAACACAAGGGAGTTTCAAGAGAGTGGGTAGAGAGGGAGGGGAGAAAACTTTAGCTACTTTAGCTAAATAATAATAGAGTAAGTTCTGTAGGTAAAATTAGGTGTAGGAATTAGTAGTGGTCCTTGCAAGAAGTGAAGATTACAGGACAAAGGTGATCTCATGGCTTCTCTTCCTGTTGAATTAATAAATTACACACTGGGATTCAGCACAGGAAGTAACAGGGAAAGCCATGGGTTTAGGGTTAAGTGTTCTGATGGCCTAGAGATTAGTTAGACCAGTTTAGATAAGATGGTTATGTTGAAATAAAAGGACTGAATTAATAAATACAAAGCGGTTGCTTTTTTCATTGCACTGGAGTCATCGTTTTGGGGGGAGATTCTGAATGCCAAAGCCTTTTGGTTGCTGGGGTGGTGCAGTGTGTGCTGTGTGGGGCAGAGGAGAAAGGCGCTGCCTGGGCCGGGAGGGATGTGGGGACACCAAGTCCTTGTGACTTGTGGCACAAGGAGTTTGTTTGATGCAGGACCCCATTCTTCCATCCCAGTTCTCCTCCAAGATAGCTGCCTGCTGTAGAGGTCATTCTGGGGGATCTCTGAGGGAAGGAGTGCTTGCCTGGCATTGCAAATGGCAGCTTCTCAGCCACCAGGGACCACCCACACAACTGGTTATCTGAATTAAATCTTCACTACTTGACACACACAGAACAGCTTCTCTCGGGGCAGCTACAAGCCCACTCTCTTGGTGCAACCACATGTTCCACTGCCCAAGCCCCGTCCGTGTTTGTGTCAGTTTCTCTCCTATTTACACTCCAAACAGCATCAGGTTTTCTCTCACACACATTCAAAACAGCACCAGTTTCTGTGCTCTGGGCATCCCACCCTTGTTCCCATTAATGTTGACCATTCTGGAGGATGCCTGTACACAAAAGAGTGGAAGGCAGCCCAAGCCACAAAACAAGGAAGATATTTCTACTTTTGATTTTAAAGTCGCAGTCTTTCAATAACATCTGAGAAGAGCAGCTGCACATTATTAGTGCAGGCAAAAATCCATCAACTTCCAGATTAGGCAACTCCAGATCTTGATTTTCCAGGACCAAGCACAGCCAATTAAACCTGGCAAATACAGGGTAGATTTGCATTTGTATCTGTGCTCCCTGATTGATGTTCTTGAGTTTGGTGGCATTACTTGTGGATCCTGGAAACAGTTTTATCTTGAGCAGGGCCAGAAGGATGTTCTGAGGCCTGAGCTTTTAAAAACACACAACTCCTTTGCTTGGCGATATCTTCCCCATGTGCAGGGAGCAGTGAGCTCATCCAGGTGAGGCAAACATATCCCTTATGTCCTATTTCTCTCCACCCTTCCTTTTGATTTTAAATCTGAGGAACTGGAGGGAAAAAATTCCCCCAGGAAGCAGACACAAGCTGCCCCGGTGCTGTGGGTCCTGTCAGCCCTGGCCTGTGCTGATGGAAGGTGGATGATGCTTTTGTGATTCATCTCCTCCTGCAGGAATTGTAATTTTTCACAATCACACGCCTTTATGAGGTTTCTCACCAATTGTATAGATTTTAGAAATCACCAGGTTCCCAAAGCGGGGTATGTCTGGGAGGGAGATGGGGGTTTCCTGGATGATCCAGGCGCTACCTGGAGAAACGAAGCGCTGCCTGGGCAATTCAAGCGCTGCCCACAGGATCCAGGCTCTGCCCACAGGATCCAAGCTCTGCCCACAGGATCCAAGCTCTGCCCACAGGATCCAGGCTCTGCCCACAGGATCCAGGCTCTGCCCACAGGATCCAGGCTCTGCCCACAGGATCCAGGCGGTGCCCACAGGATCCAGGCAGTGCCCACAGGATCCAAGCTCTGCCCACAGGATCCACGCAGTGCCCACAGGATCCAGGCTCTGCCCACAGGATCCAGGCTCTGCCCACAGGATCCAGGCAGTGCCCACAGGATCCAGGCAGTGCTTACAGGATCCAGGCACTGCCCACAGAATCCAGGCTCAGCCCACAGGATTCAGGCTGTGCCCACAGGGTCCGAGCCCTGCCCACAGGATCCAGGCTCTGCCCACAGGATCCCAGCTCTGCCCACAGGATCCCGGCTCTGCCCACAGGATCCCGGCTCTGCCCACAGGATCCAGGCAGTGCCCACAGGATTCAGGCTCTGCCCACAGGATCCAGGCTCTGCCCACAGGGTCCAGGCTTGGCCCACAGGATCCAGGCTTGGCCCACAGGATCCAGGCTCTGCCCACACGATCCAGGTAGTGGCCACAAGATCCAGGATCTGTCCACAGGATCCCAGTTCTGCCCAGAGGATCCAGACTCTGTCCACAGGATCCAGGCACTTCCCACAGTATCCAAGCAGTGCCCACAGGATCCAGGCTTTGCCCACAGGATCCAGTCAGTGCCCACAGGATCCCAGCTCTGCCCACAGGATCCAGGCTCTGTCCACAGGATCCCAGCTTTGCCCACAGGATCCAGGCAGTGCCCACAGGATCCAGGCCCTGCCCACAGGATCCCAGCTCTGCCCACAGGATCCAGGCCCTGCCCACAGGACACCGTCCAGCTGCCGCGGCCCTCAGGGCAGGAGGCCCAAACAGAGGGGGCTGCGGAGAGTGCAGCTGGAGGGAGGCCTTGCTTTCACTTGGATTTGTTTCTTAACACCCAGGGGCTGTGAACATCCATATTTTTCCTTATAGTCCAAGCCCAGGGAGTCCAGCCCGGGAAAACCATTTCAGAACATAAACAACCACGTTCTACCAGTGTCCTACAGGAAGGAGTGAATGGCAACAGGAATTTTCCCAGTGTGCTTTGCCTCAAGCACCTGTGACTGTACCTCTGCCCTGAAGAATTATGATCTGGTTCTGTAAGCTGACCCACACAGCCAAAGGGAGATGAGGACTTGGGCATTGTCATTACCATTAAAGAAAGATGTGGCAATTCTCAGATGAGAAATCATTTACCTGCCAAAGGACATAACATTGTTAGGAGATAGTAAGAATCATCAAAAATGTATGTGGAAATTTTGTTCTAAGAAAGTATCATGTCAATACTTTAATATGCAATTTCTTGCACAATATATAAGCTTCATAGCTTATAGGTTCATCTATTAAGGATTTTTAATCTAGAAAATCAGGTGTAATGAGGAAACACAGATATAAATGATACAATAAAAAGAAATAAATAATACAAATTAAAGAGTCAGAGACTGAAAGCATAGTTGAAGATAAAAAATACTTAGATGTTGAAGATGGTAATGTCTAACTGAAACCCACGAGCATGTTTCTAGATGCCTTCTCACTACAGGAAGCCACACAGCAATAAAGAATAGCTGCTCCAAGTAAAGAGGCAGAACATGCAATAAAATAATAATAATCCGAACCAAAGAAATATTAAATATAAAATTTTAATATTCTCATACTTTCCAGTAAGTTGCAGTACAAGTAAACTAGTTCAGATATCCACTATAGCCCTACAGCAAGAATGTAATCAATTTCAAGGATGTCAGTGAGGTTTACTGTAATTTTAGAAACTCAGACTCAGATAAATAATATTAAAAATAATATTTTTATATTTTTTTCCTAAGCTAAGGGGTGAGCTGTGGAAGCTAGCCTTAGAGCAGGCTGTAGGCCCATGGCCTGCCAGCCGTGCCTGAGAAGCTAGCCTAGGAATTTCATGGGAGGATTCCAAACAATCCTCAAAGACAGAAAACAGCCTGCAGGTGCTGTTTGTCTGTTCTCTTGTTTTCCTTGCAGGAGGGGGTCGGGGGGGTGGTGAGCCCCACTGACCAATGATGGTGGTGTAGTACTTTACTGACCAATAAGAGTTTCCTTTCTGTATTTTCCACGATCTGGTCTATAAGACAAGCCTAGAGCAATAAACTAGGGATTTCTCCTGTTCTGACTTCTTTGAGAGCCCGTGTCATTCTTCCCACCGTTCCCAATTAGAACAAAAGATAGCTGAGCCTTTTTCTACTTCTAGCCCTAGTTTTCAGTAGGACCAACATTTTCTTGTCTGGGAGTGTATTCAGTGGTGGCCACACAAATGAAGGCAAGGAGCTGGAAGGTGATAATTGATGAAACTTCCTCTAATGGGAAAAACTCAGCAGTCAATTTCCATCTCCGTAGAAATCTCTATTTTTCTTTCATTTCCTGCCTCTTGTGCTCTTAGTGGCTGCTCTGAGTTTAGTCCTTGGAAATGCAATTCTATGGATCCAAATGATTTGGAGACAGAATAATCTTGTAGATAAAACCAACTAAAATTAACTTTCCAATATGAAGGCAGTTTGACATCCAGGCTTGGGGGGAGCTGGCAGTAGTTAGTGCCTGGCCAATGACAGAACACAGAGTTCATGTGATTGAGGTGAAATTTCATTCCCTGGAGACAAAGTCAAATTGCCTCTCATTTGCTCAGCACTCCAAATCCATTTGAAGCTGGTTGCCAAGACTTGCTGCAAGTGGTGAGTGATGGGATAAAGCCCTGCAATGGCACCATGGAATGGGAGAGCTGGAGAGAAATCTCAAAGAATGGCATTTCCAAGCATTTTCAGGCACTGATGTTCTGCTGCTGGCTTGGTGCTGTCCAAGGGGCTGATTTGAATGGTTCTAGAGGAACTAAGCTGGGCAGTGAAATGCACCTCAGGCAGAAAATGCATCTCTGGTCTCTGCAAGTGCCTTTATCTCCCTTCATGCTGCTCAGCACTGAAATCCTGCAAGGACTGGGGGAATCTGAGGCATTGGGAATGGCCAATAGTGAGAGATTTTGGTGAGATTTGACTCAGGAGATGGAAGCAGCAGCAGAAGGTGCTGTCATCTTCATCCTTGTGTTCTCCTGCATGCTGATGCATTGTGAAGGAGGCAGGATTGCATCAAGTACCTTCTGTATCTCCTGTGGCAAATTCTTTCATTTCTTAGAGTTTCAGGCATGTGTTGTTTGGCTGTGCTGCACCCCAGGGCCAGGCTCTGCCTCTCTTTGCTCTGGCTGCTGCTTCCAAGCTGTCCTGTGTGATTTTGATTTGCAAGCCACCTCTCTGACCAGCTTCCACTTTGCTTGAAAAATTCAGCGCCATGTTGGTGACTGAACAAGTCCCAGAGCTGGGGAGAAGGATTTGAGATGCAATTTGCATCCCAGAGTTGTTAGAGTGGGGGAAATGTTGCATCCCTCCTGTACCTGGAGCTGCTAATCTTGTTACAAACATTGAAAACCTCTTCAGCTTCTCTCATTCTTCCTAAATTTGATTCCTGCTTTGATTTCACACCTCTTTCATGCAGGTTTTTCCTCTGTCCTTGGCTAGAATTGTCAGGCCTGAGAAATTTGGTTGAGCCTTGGGACAGCTCCCATCACCTGTCCCTGCTCCTAATGCTGCTTTGAATTCTCTTGGGAATCTGAGCATGAGGGAAACTGGGGGGACTTGAGTGAGAGGAAAAGTGAGGCACAGAGGCTGAAGTGCAAATGCAGAGTGTGGGTCACCACAGTGTGCAGTGTTGTGGGGATTTGGGCCATGCAAACAGATGTTTCTTCTGTGAGAATGGCTGATTCCTCTGGTGTGTCTCCTCCTGAAATTCCTGTGCACCAGGGCTTGTGCTGGAGCTGCAGCAGCACAAAGTTGCCAGGGAGCCATGTGGGACCCAGTGGGAATCATTTCTTTGCTGCATTTGATGAAAAGTTGTGACATGAATCTCAGTGTCAGGGAGGTGCCACGTTCATGCTGCTGCAGTGCCCACACACTGTGTCTGGAGACAGCTCAGGAGAAAATGAAGGAAAGCCAGGATGAAATCCCATGTGCTACTGAACTCTATCAGAACCTGCTTGGAGTGAAGTGTGTGAAGTGACTGGGGAGAGCTGGAGAGAAGGGACAGCTCTGAGAAGTGTGTGGTACATCACTGACATCCTTACAGTGATCTTTGCACAGAGACAAAAAAGCATCAGTTTGCATGGCCTGAATCTCTGGGTCTGGAAATCCTGTGTGTTGCACAAGCTGTGCTGAGCTCATCTGGCTCTGAAATATCATCTCTGCACCTTAGGCAGGAAGAGCATCAGAGTTGTGAAGAGATGAATAAAAATCAGCCGTAACCCAGAAGCAAACCTTGACAATAGACATGTGTGGCATGTGAAGAGACTGAAAGCTTTCATTCTTGTCGTGGGAGAATGAATTCAGCAATAAAAATTCCTGTCTCTTGGCATTAAAATACTTCAGTTTCAGCTCTGCCCCAGCCCACCAATGTCCCTGTGTGGTTGGGGGTAAGTTCTCCCCCTGTAGCTCTCTGCAGGTTGGTGCTAATTCAAGATGTTCTGGCAGGTTCCAATGTTTTGGTGGGCGAGCAGGGAGTGCAGAACAGGGATTCCAAGAGCTGACATTTGCTGTGCTAGAAAGTCCAAAGGACCAATTTGTGCCAATTCAGGTCTCCCCTTGAAGTAGGAGGAACAATTGATGTTGTGCTTGTAGCAGAGTGTGGTGACAGAGGGGGTTTCCAAAGGAAATGTTGGTGCATGTAGGCCAGAGGCCCCTGTGCTGAGGCTCCCTCCAGGCTGGCTCCAGCCCCTCAGGGTGCCCAGGAAGCAGGCTGCCCGCAGCCCAGTGCAGCCTCCTTAGCCCTGGGGCTAGCCAGGGAAGAGCCATGGATGAGGCTGAGCCCTGCTCCCATGTGGGTTGCCAAGGGACAGGGCCCACTGGGATTTGCCCCTGCAGCTCCCAAGTGTGTCCAGAGAAACTGCAAGGAGAGGGTGAGCTCTGTCAGTGGGACCCCCTGTGCACAGGGAGCCCACTGCTGGGGTGGCTGTGCCAGCTCCCTCCGGGACATCCAGCCCTGGGAACCTGGAGCCAGTGGAAAGCACAACTTTGCAAATGTGCCCAAAGCAAATGCAAAGAGAACTGGGGTGTGAAAAACAAAGAATGTTTATTTGTAGAAGAAAAGGAACAAGAATGAACTACACAACATATTTACATTGTAAGAATATTGGTAACAACAACAACAACAAACTATAGAACCTATTTACCTAAGAACATATCTAACGAAACTATATGAAATGTATTTACAGAAGTCTTAATCAAACCCTAAAACACCTATAGTGAAGACAACAACTCTGAAACGTATATACAGAAGCGTGTCATCTCTGTGTCTGGGATGTCCCTCAGTCCTGGAAGAAAAACAAGTAGCACGGTCAGTGCAGTCAGGCATGGAGGGGTGTTCCATGTGCTCCCGGGCTGGGACACTGGCACAGTGGGACTCTGCTGCCAGAAGTGAGCCTGGCTGGGGCTGGGGCCTGTAGCCCAGGCACTGGAACAGGGCTTGTGTGGCCCAAAGCAAGGCCAGGCCAGGCCAGGGATGGCCACCAGAATCCAGTGCATGGGCTAGCGTGTCCCTGAGCAGGGAGTGCCCAGCCCAGCCCCAGCCTGGCAGCAGGGGACCCACTCTGCCCGTGGGGAGCACATGCCTGTTCTGCTGCTGGCATCGGTCTTCATCCCAACACCATGTCCTCCTCCTCATCTTTTCCATCTACATCCATCTCCTCTATGTGGTCTTCCATTTCCACCTCCATTTGTTCCTCTAACTCTTGACCATCCACTTCCATCTGATCCACCCCAGTATCTTCTCCATCCACTTCCATGTCTTCTCCTGTGTCAATTTGTGTATCCACCTCCATCTCCTCCACTCAGTCTGGGACAGCCTGCAGAGGTAGCAAAATCTCAGAGTGGGGTCCCTTTCCCACACTCTCCCACACAGCTCCAGCCCAGCCAGGCAGTTGCGGGGTGTCCACCTCCATGGAATAGAACCATACCTTCATTGGAACAAATGCAGACATCCTGCAGGGATGGATAGACAACTCCAGGCAATGGGGAGCTTTCAGGACTGAGGGGGGTATGAGGGAGCAGGTGGCAACAAGGGGGTAGCCTTGGAGCAGGGTGAAGAGCGTGCTGACACAAGGAGCCAAGGGTTGTGTTGTGGCCGTTGCTGGATGCTGGAAGTTCGAGCTGGAGCGTGCACTGTGACATCAGTGCCAGGAGCCCAGGCCCAGGCTGAAGGGGACAACGGAGACCATAGAATGATGGAATCCCTGGGAGGCTGGGCTTGCAAGGGAGCCTAAAGACCATCTTGTTCCAAACGGAGCAATCTTCCCCCAGAATATGTTGCTCAGAGCCCTGCTCCCAGCTGGCCTTGGATGTTGCCAAGGATGGAGCATCCCCAGGCTGTGTGCACAGCCTGGGCCAGTGCCCCAGCAGGCTGAGTGTAAAAGAGCAGCTTCATTAGATGCAACTTCAATCTCACTCCTGCACTTGAAAGGCTTCTCCTCTCTGTGCCCATCTTTCCTAGAGCTGCAGGGAGGCCTCCCCAGCACCTTCTCTTTCCAGGCTGAGCATCCCCAGCCCCACATGGACAGCAGTGCGATGGGTGGGGGTCAAGGCTCAAGGGTAGCAAAGAGCATCAGGAAGTGAGAGATGGAAGCTTTTGGAGATGGAAGCTTTGCCTCTAAATGTAGAAAATCAAGAAAAGTGGAGGGGAAAATGGTGGGATTGTGGCTCTGTTCTAACTGGCGAAGATTTTCTTTTCTTCTTTTCTGTCGTGCTGCCCCAAGTTTGGTTGTTTGAAAGGAGGTTTGGCAAAATATCCATTGTCTTCTCCATTGGTGAAACACTGAGCAAAGTCAGGGCAAGCTGATGATGCAGAGCAAAACCTGCAAATATCTCCTGGTGATGCTGATCCTGGGGAATGCAGCTAAAGTCAGCCAAAAGGAATTTCTGGAAAGTTAAGCCTGGTTTACATTTTCTGGAGTTGGGCTATGCCAACTTCACCAGTCATTTATAAAAAAGCAAAAAAACTCAAAGCAAAACAGACAAAACCACAAACAAACCAACCCAAACTAACCAATCAAACAAATGGATAAAAAACCCCAAATTGAACCAAAGGCAATCGGAAGTCAGTATTAGTTGTGAGGATGTCACAGCAGGTGAATGGCTGCTTCCTACAGGATCTCCATCCAAAGCCACCTAGAGCAACTTCTCCAAAATATATCCAACAGGAGAAATCTAAAAAGTGATCCATGGCAGCTTTGGGGGCAGCTCTGCATTACGGTGAAGGATGAGCATGCAGTGGTACAGACGCAGCACTGCCCACCCTCCAGGCTGCTCTTTGCTCTGCTGAAAGACTCTTGCAGGACTGTGGCCCCTCTCCATGCAATGGAAATCATGGCCACAGCTCTCACTTGAGGCACTGGCATTTCCAGAGCCAGATTCAGGCACAATCCTCCAGCCTGCTGAGCATCTGGGAAAGATCCTGAGCATCTTCAGGCCTAGAAGCAAAAAACAGCTCAGGCTCTCCCTGAACTGGGTTTTCAAAGCAGCTTTCCATATCTCTGCAAGATTTCTTCATCCCTCAACACGTCTGACTTTATGTCCAATGATGCATTTGGGTTTCTTCCTTCCTTCCTCCTGTGTGCCCCTGAGTAACCTTCCACGTGGATGGAGGAGATTGTGTACAGGACAATTGATTCCTGGATTGCCATTTGGCTTTACTGTCTCTCACTTGAACATGGTCCTCATCTAAGAAGGACTTCCAAGAAATGGGTAGGAGTTTTGGCTGTGAGAGGAGCAGAAAGCACATTTTCTACACCAAATTGCCAGCTGATGCAGCCTCCCTGCCAAAATAGTGATTGCCATTCATCTTCCTGGGAAGAATGTGAAGAGCCATTCAGAGATCCCAGGTTCAGCTGGCCTGTGGCTTTGTGTACCTCATTTCACATGTCCAATTTCAAGGGCCACTAAAAGAGGCTCATGTTTGCCTTGCTACCCAGAAGTGCTGTAGGTATTTCCAGGAGAAAAGGAAAAACATCACTGTCCTGTGCTGTGCTAGAAATGTCACAATTGAGTCTCTGTGAGCAAAGCCAGCCAGTGCTTTTTGGGGCTGCAAGAGCTGACAGTGTGGCAGAGCAGTTTCATATTCTTTTTAGAGTCCTGAAAATATTGTTGCCAAAATAATCTTTGTCTCCTGTCTTCTGTCCTAAACTGTGGAACAGAAAAAATGGAAAGGAGCAGAGGTTTGTTTCAATAGGCTTTTTTATTTCAAAGTCTTCAAATAGTGTCAGCTTGATGCACGATACTTTAGAAATGTGATGAGAAGCACCTATTTCATCCCAGCAGAGACGTGGGATTGAAGACTTCCAACAAGAGAAGTACTGGCTGTGTAAGAGCTCAGTTTTCCACCCCTCATACCCTGGTATCTCACTGGACTATTTGAAGCAGCCTCAGCCAGATACATTAAAATACTGCTCCAAACAACAACAGAATGCAAATGTTCCACCAAATGGGCAAAAATAAGAAAAGTGGGCGGGCGGCAGCCCTTTCTGAAGAGCTCGTGTTGACTTTGCAAAGTCAGATGCAAACAAGTTTTGCCATATTTTGTCCTTAAAAAATGTAGATATTGAATAGAAATGAATTTCTTAGGCTGTTACATTTCGTATGATTTTGGATGTGGGAGGAATAGACCAGGTTGCAGAGAAGCTGTGATTGTCTGAGCCTTGGAAGGGTTGAAGGCCAGGTTGGATGGGGCTTGGAGCAAGCTGGTCTAGGGGAAGGTGTCGTGAGTGTGCTGAGAGTTGGAACAAGAGGAGCTTTAAGGTCCCTTCCACGGCAACACATGCTGGGAGTCCATGAAGAGAAACTTGGACTTTTCCTGAGATGCTGCCTTTGCAAGGGCAAGTCCCAAATAGCCCAGGTAGTCTGAAATGCCCTGAGCAGAACCCAGCTGTGCTTTCTCATAGGTTGCGGCGGCGGTGGAGGTGGCAGGGGTGCCGCGACTCCCGGAAAAGCGGTCCGCGGTTGGGCTGCCCGGGGCACAGACACGTCCTCTGCCCGGCGAGTGATTTCAGCTCAGCTCAGCTCAGCGGCAGCGTGCAGGCGACACGGAGGGAGAGAGCAGAGCGCTGTGTGGCGTTCCGCAGAGAACTGGCCTTTATTACAGCCGGGCCCTCGGCGAAGGGAGCCAGTGACAGCAGCTCTCTGGAACAGGGGATAAACTGGGCTATTTATAGGGGAGGAGAGGGGCTGGGGGAAACTGGGATACAGGTATGGGGGTGGGATGGCAGGGGAGAACAGCAATGGAGTGTAACAGTTTAACATAACTAACTCAAAGATTGCTGGGACTGATACTTTACCCTCTCTTAGAAAAAAGTATCTTGCCTCCAAGGGAGGGCCAGGATCTCTGAATCACCAGGTTCCCCAACCCCCACAGTCAACCATGGAAAAGCAGCTTCTGAACAATAAAGGTTCCTCTTGCCATGTGAACCTCGCTGCGTCGTGTGTCCGTCTCGAGCACCACAGCGACACTCTGCAAACAGAGCTGCACCTGACTGAAAATGAATGGGACACAAATCAGGAACTCTCAAAGTTTGATTTCGTATCCAATACAGCCCAGCCAGCCAGCCCCACACAATCCCCATCCCACCGCTCCAAATGTGGATCCCACTTCTCCCAACCTCCTTCTGGCCTGGGGTGACTTTATGATCCTTGGATCCCCAGGCCTCTGTTCTCTTTCTGCTGCCTATTAAGTTCTGCACCTTCAAGACTGGCTCTGAGAGCCAAGGGGGGGAAGAAGAAGCTGCAGTTTGTTTGCAGAAATGGCATTCACTGCCCCGCACGCTTCCTGGACTGTGTTGTCTGCAGCAGGGACAGACAGTGGGACAGAGCACTCCTTTGCTTCTAGGCGCTTTAGTTCAGTTTCTTTTTTCGTTAGTTTTTGGTTTAGTTCAGTTGGTTTTTAGCTAGCTGAGGCACAGGAGTTCCCCGGAGTGTTTTTCACCTTTTTCCTTGGATCTGTTCAAAGCTGCTCTGGACTGAGAACCCAGACAAACCCCAGGAGCTCACGGCTGTGGCCCACGGGGGCCTGGGCCTGGGCCCCTTCCAGCGCCAGAGGAACTGATAAGAGACTGAGCAAGCTGAGCTACACCCCATGGAAAGGACTTTTCTGGCTTTGCCATCTCTTCAAGCAGCCAGAGGATTTATTCTTTAATATTCTTCATCTTGCTCATGCTCGTAGATACTTTGATTGTTATGTAAACTGCATTTTTCCACATTTCTCCAAGAAAATGTTTTTCCTGAAATATTCGGGGGTGGGGCAACTTTAATTTGGTTTTTACAGGGATCGCATTCAGAGGTTTTCTTCCAAATTTGCCCTAAACCAGAACACATTCCAACTCCATCTCACTTGGCAGCGGTGGAACTGAGTAATTTTGGTGTAGTAATTTTTGTGGAACTGAGTAATTTTTGTGAGATTTTCTGAGGGGGAACAAGCCCTTTTGAGTTGGGATTGAGCCCTTTTGGGGTAAAATGGAGCTGTTTTCAGTGGGATTCAGTTGTTTTGAGGTGACAGGTCGATCCCTCCTGGCTTTCGGGGTGCCAAGAGATGGAGATGAGAAGCTGTCGGGGGTCAGGTGTCCTTCTTTTAGTTCTGGCTCAACTGTGGAATTTTTACCCATTAGTTGTGGGGAAAACCTGACTGTGGGTGGTACTTGAGAAACACAAAGATTTCAGCTGGCCCATGAGGGAAAGGGGGCAGGAAAAGGGGAAGGTGAGCACAGCTTGGCGGCTTCTTCAGCTTCAGAGAAAGACACTTTGCTGGGAGCTGTTGCTGCGGAGAGAAGGGAATTCACCATCACCCAGACGGAGCTGCTGCTTCTTTTTCTCCTTCTTCCCTCTTCATTGGTGGCCTCACACCCCCTGTCCTGCCGGGACGTGTGGCAGTGCCAGGCACCACCACTGAGCTGCTGATCCACCTCAGCCACCGGCCCAGGATCTCAGCTCATCCCTGCTGTTCCAGCTGAGTGTTCCTCAGAGCCCTGTAGGAGCACTGGCACTGACTGCCAACCCGAGGGGGTTTGTGAAGCAAAGCCTCTCCTCCATCCTTTCCCGTCCTGGCCGAGAAGGCTGTCACGGGGTCCATGGTTCTGCATTGTTGTTAATGCTGTAGTTATTGTTGTTTGTGTGCCTCGTTATACACACTAGTAAAGAACTGTTATTCCTATCCCCAGATCTCTGCCTGAGAGCCCCTTGAGTTACAAATTATAATGATTCAGAAGGAGGGGGTCTACATTTCCATTCCAGGGGAGGCCCCTGCCCTCCCTAGCAGACACGTGTGTTCTAAAACAAAGACAGATGGGGAGTTTCTCCACCCTCCTAACCTTTGTGGGGCCAGCAGTGATCTTGGTTCCCCATGCTCTTTTTGTGGGACCTTTTGTGTCTGACCCCCTCCACTATTGGGGGAGTGGGTGTTGTGTCTGTGCCCCTCTGACTTAGGGGGACAGGGGATATTTGCTGCCCCCTTTCTGATTCTGGGAAGGCTGTGTGGGCTCTTTGTCCCTCTCTGATTTGGGGGGTGCCAGTGTTGTCACCATGCTTGCAGCCCCCGGCTGCTCTTTGCCCTTTGCCAGGCCAGGGGTGTTCTCTGTCCCCTTGCAATTTGCGGGGCTGGCACAGGCACAATTCCCCTTCTCTTTAGGGGGGCTGGCAGTCTCCCCTTCCCCCTCTGATTTGGGGGCCACTGTGGGCTCCATCCATCTCTTATTTTGAGGGGGCCGGGTATTTATCTCCCTTCAGTGTTGGGGGCCCAGGGATCGTCTCCATCCTCCTCCAGTTTTGAGGGGCCTGGGAGTAGTCTCTGCCCCCCACCGATTTGGGGGGACTTGTGCAGGCTCTACCCCGCTCTGATTTTGAGGGATAACCTGGAAGAAAGGCATCAAAAGCTTGACAAAGGCTGCAGGGAACGCTCTGATTACCCCTTTTGCCAAGAGGTTTTCTTACCTGAAGTTGCTAATAAGGACCAGACTTGCCGGCCTGCAGTGGGTTTTGGGTTCTTTTATTTCCTGGGCCCTCGGTCCTGCGTGGGACGCGGGAACTGGGTGCTGCAGAGGCTGTGGCAAGGCATCAGAAATGGCCGCCCAACACCCAAGGGTGGTAGAAGATCTGTTCCAGCACTGGCCGAGCCATGGGGTGCTTGGACAAACAGCAGCGGATCAGATGTTGGCACTCTGGGGAGAGAAGGCAGAAAGCGGCGCTCACTTGCAGAAGGCTCCTGCCCAGCTGCTCCCGGCGCCTGCAGAAGCCGGGCCACGCTGCGTGTGCTCGGAGCTGCCCTTGGCGGGAGAGCGGCACGGCAGGACAAGCGTCCCCTCCTTCAGCCAAGCGTGCCACACCCAGCCTGCCACGGGCCACCTGCTGCAGCCGGCCCTTGAGGGCACATGGACGTCCCGCGCAGCTGCGGGAGGGCCGGGCTGGGCTGCGCGGTGCCTCCTGCCAAAGCCTGCCTTCTTCAGGCCGCATCCCAACCTGGAGAGACCTCCTGCGGGAAGAAGAGCTGCCCCAACACGATGTCTCGCTCCTTCTCGAAGGGTAAGTACCCGCACACCATCTCAAACAGCAGCACACCCAGGGACCAGATGGTCGCCCCATGGCCGTGGTAGCAGCGCAGGCTGATCCACTCGGGCGGGCAGTATGTGCGGGTTCCTAGGGGAGACGGGCCTTCAAGTCCCCTCAGAATCCAACAAAATCCTTTAAAACCCCCCACAAAATTCCAGAGAAATCCCACAAAATCTCCACCAATTTTCACAAAACGCAAGAAAAATCCCTCAAAATTAGTTAAATTTTCACAGAATATCAAAAAATTCCAGAAAAATGAATAACGTTGCAGAAAAACCGCACAGAATTTCCTCAATCTTCTGAAAACTCTACCAAATTCCAGACAAACCCCATATAATCTCCAAAAATTCCCACAAAATACATGAAAAATCCCTCAAAATCCCTAAGTCCCATCAATATCCCACAAAATTCCAGAAAAATCCCACAAAATCTCCAGAAGTTTCTGCAAAATCTAAGAAAAACTCCTCAAAATTTTTCAGGTCTCCTCAGAATCTGACAGAATTTTAGAATAATCCCCAAAATTCCCACAAAATCCCACAAAATTCCCTACACCTTCTCAAAACCTACACCAAATTCCAGAAACATCCCACAAAATCCACACAAATTTCCACAAAATCCAAGAAAAATCCCACAAAATTCCTTAAATCTCCTCAAAAACCTAGCATATACCAGGAATATCACACAAAATCCCAAGAAATTTCCAAAAAATTCATAAAAATCCCTCAACATCCCTAAATCTCATCAATATCACCTAAAATTCCAGAAAAATACCACAAAATCTGCACAAGTTTCCACAAAATCTAAAAAAAAATTCCTCAAAATTCTACAAGTCTCCCCAGAATCCAACAAAATTCTCAAAAAACCCCACAAAATTCCAGAAAAGTTCCACAAAACTCTCTAAATCATTTCAAAACCATACCAATTCACAGGAATGTCCTACAAAATCTCCACCAATTTCCACAAAATCCCACAAAAACCCCTCAAAATTCCCTACATCTTCTGAAAATTCTATGAAATTCCAGAAACACCCCATAAAATCTCCACAATTTCTCATAAAATTCAAGAAAAATACCGCAAGATTCCCTAAATCTTTTCAAAATACCACAAAATTATTGAAAAGCCACACAAAATTCCAAAAAACCCTAAATCTCATCTATGTGCCCCAAAATTCCACAAAATCCCACAAAATCCTCACAAAATTCTACAAAATCAAACAAAAAATTCTTCAAAATCCTTCAAGTCTTCTCAGAATTTTACAAAATTCTTAAAAAGCCCCACCAAATTTATGAAAAATCACACAAAATCTCTTCAATATCCTAGGAAATTCAAGAAACATCCCACAAAATCTACACAAATTTCCACAACATATAGGAAAAATCCTGCAAAATTGCCTAAATCTCCTCAAAACCCTACCAAATTCCGGAAACACCCCATAAAATCTCAACAATTTCCCACAAAATTCAAGAAAAATCTCACAAAATTCCCTAAAACTTTTCAAAATACCACAAAATCCTTGAAAAGCCCCACAAAATTCCAGAAATATCCCACAGAATTCCCTAAATAATTCCAAAACCCAACAAATTCCAGAAACATCCCACAAAATCTCCTCAATATCCAACAAAATTCCAGAAAAATCCCACAAAATTCCCTAAATCTCCTCAAAACCCGAACAAATTTTTGAAACATCCCACAAAATCTCCACAAATTCCCACAAAATACATGAAAAATCCCACAAAATCCTCAAATCTCATCAATATCCAACAAAATTCCACAAAAATGCCTAAAAATTCCCTACATCCTCTGAAAACTCTACCAAATTCCAGAAACATCCCACAAAATCTCCACTAATTCCCACAAAATACAAGAAAAATCCCTCAAAATTCCTAAATCTCCTCAAAACCCTACCAAATTCCAGGAATATCCCACAAAATCCACACAAAGTACAACAAAATTCAAGGAAAATCCCTCAAAATCCCTAAATCTCATCAATATCCCCCAAAATTCCACCAAAATCCCACAAAATCCACACAAATGGTCACAAAATCTAAGAAAAATTCCTGATAATTTGTCAATTCTCTGCAGAATCCCACAAAATTCCAGAAAAGTCCCTCAAAATTCCACAAACATCCAACAAAAACTCCTCAATATCCAACAAAATACCAGAAAAATCCCACAAAAGTCCCTAAATCTCCTCAAAACTCTACCAAATTCCAGAAAAACCTCATCAAATCTCCACAAATTCCCACAAAATTCAAGAAAAACACCACAAAATTCCCTAAATCTCTTCAAAACACCACAAAATTCTTGAAAAGCCCCACAAAATTCCAGAAATACCCCAAAAAATTTCCTAAATCATTCCAAAACCCAACAAATTCCACAAACATCCCACAAAATCTCCTCCATATCTAACAAAATTACAGAAAAATCCCACAAAATTCCCTAAATCTCCTCAAAACCCGACAAAATTCCTGAAACATCCCACAAAATCTCCACAAATTCCCACAAAATACATGAAAAATCCCACAAAATCCTCAAATCTCCTCAATATCCAACAAAATTCCACAAAAATCCCTAAAAATTCCTTACATCCTCTGAAAACTCTACCAAATTCCAGAAACATTCCACAAATTCCCCACAAATTCCCACAAAATTCAAGGAATATTCCTCAAAATCCGTAAATCTCATCAATATCCCCCAAAATTCCACAAGAATCCCACAAAATCCCCACAAATTTCCACAAAATCTAAGAAAAATTCCTGATAATTAGACAATTCTCTGCAGAATCCCACAAAATTCCAGAAAAGTCCCTCAAAATTCCAGAAACATCCAACAAAATCTCCTCAATAGCCAACAAAATTCCAGGAAAATCCCACAGAAATCCCTAAATCTTCCGAAAACTCTACCAAATTCCAGAAAAACCCCATCAAATCTCCTCAATTTCCCACAAAATTCAAGAAAAACACCACAAAATTCCCTAAATCTCATCAATATCCCCCAAAATTCCACAAAAATCACACAAAATCCCCACAAATTTCCATAAAATTCAAGGAAAATCCCACAAAATTCCCTAAATCTCCTTAAAACCATACCAAATTCTAGGAACATGCCACAAAATTCCCTAAATCTTCTCAAAACCCAACTGAATTCCACAAACATTCCACAAAATCTACACACATTTCCATAAAATTCCAGAAAAATCCCACAAAATTCCCTAAATCACCTCAAAACCACACCAAATACCAGAAACATCCCACAAAATCTCCACAAATTCCCACAAAATACATGAAAAATCCCTCAAAATCCCTAAACCCCCTCAATATCCTACAAAATTCCACAAAAATCACACAAAACCTCCACAAGTTTACACTACATCTAAGAAAAATTCTACAAAATTCTTCAAGTCTCCTCAAAACCACACCAAGTCCTTCAAAAGACACACAAAATTCCAGAAAAATCCCACAGAATCTCCACAAATTTCCACAAAATGTAAAAAAATATTCCTCAAAACCCTTTAAGTCTCCTCAGAATCCCTCAAAATTCTCAAAAAACCCCACAAAATTCCAGAGAAGTCCCACAAAATTCCCTCAACCATTTCAAAACCATACCAATTCACAGGAATGTCCCACAACATTTCCACCGATTCCCACAAAATTCCACAAAAATCTAACAAAAATCCCTCAAAATTCCCTAAATCTTCTGAAAACTCTACCAAATTCCAGAAACGCCCCAGAAAATCTCCACAATTTCCCACAAAATTCAAGAAAAACACCACAAAATTCCCTAAATCTTTTCAAAATACCACAAAATTCTTGAATAGCCCCACCAAATTTTAGAAATATCCCACAAAATTTCCTAAATCATTCCAAAACCAAACAAATTCCAGAAACATCCCACAAAATCTCCACAATACCCAACAAAATTCCACAAGAATCCCGCAAAATTCCCAAAATCTTCTCTAAGCTCTACCAAATTCCAGAAACATCCCACAAAATCTAAACAAATTTCTTCAAAATATATGAAAAATCCCACAAAATTCCCTAAATCTCCTTCAAAGCCTACCAAATTCCAGGAATATCCCACAAAATCCCCATAAATTTCCATAAAATTCAAGGAAAATCCCACAAAATTCCCAAAATCACCTTAAAATCATACCAAATTCTAGGAACATGCCACAAAATTCCCTAAATCTGCTCAGAACCCAAGTGAATTTCAGAAACATCCCACAAAATCTCCACAAATTCCCACAAAATACATGAAAAATCCCTCAAAATCCCTAGATCTCCACAATATCCCACAAAATTCCACAAAAATCACACAAAATCTCATCAAGTTTCCACAAAATCTAGGAAAAATTCCTCAAAAATTCTTGAAGTTTCCTGAAAACCTCACAAAGTCCTTGAAAAGGCCCACAAAATTTTAGAAAAATCCCGAAAAATTCCCTAGATCTTCACAAAACCCTTCCAAATTCCAGAAACATCCCACAGGATCTTTACAAATGTCTACGCAATCTAAGAAAAAACCCACAAAATTCATCAAGTCTCCTCTAAATCCCACAAAATCCTTGATAAGCCTTCCAAAATTACAGATAAATCTCAGAAAATTCCATAAATCTTCTGAAAATTCTACCAAATTCCAGAAACATCCCGAAAAACTCCACCAAGGTCCACAAAATCTATGAAAAATTCCACAAAAACCCTAAATCTCCTCAATATCCCCCAAAATTCCACAAAAATCACACAAAATCTCCACAAATTCCCACAAAATCTAAGAAAAATTCCTGATAATTTGACAATTCTCTGCAGAATCCCACAAAATTCCAGAAAAGTCCCTCAAAATTCCAGAAACCACACAAAAGCTCTCTAGTATTCCAGAAATTTCAAGAAAAATCCCTCAATATTCTTCAAGTCTCCTCAAAACCCTACCAAATTCTGGAAAAATCCCACAAAATCTCCACAAATTTCCATAAAATTCAAGAAAAATCCCTCAAAATTCCCTGAATCTCCTCAAAACCCTACTAAATTCCGGGAATATCCCACAAAATCTCCACGAGTGTCCACAACATTATGGAAAAATCCCAGAAAAATCCAACAAAACTCCCCAATATTCAACAAAATCCTTCAAAAATCCCACAAAATGTAAGAAAAAAATTTTGAAAATTCATCAAGTCTCCTCATAATCCCTCAAAATTCTTCAAAAACCCCGCAAATATCCACAAAAATCCCATAGAATTCCCTAAATCTTCTCAAAACCCCACCAAATTTAAGAAACATCCCACAAACTCTCCACAAATTTCCACAAAATTCAAGAAAAATCTCTCAGAATTCTTCAAGCCTTCTCAAAATCTCACAGAATTTCAGAAAAATCCACAAAATTCAAGAAAAATACCATAAAATTCCCTAAATCTCCTCAAAACCCTACTAAAATTCAGAAACATCCCACAAAATCTCCACAAATTCCCACCAAATTCATGAAAAATCCCTCACAATTCTTCAATACTCCTCAAAATTTCACAAAATTTATGGAATTTTACAACATTCAAAAAAAAATCTATAAAATTCCAGAAACATCCCACAAAATTCTTGAAATTTTCTCAAGATCCCATGAAATTCAGTAAAGCCCAACAAAAATCCCACAAAATTCCAAAAATATCCGAAAAAATCTCCAACAATTTCCACAAAATTCCAGAAAAAATCCCACAAAATGCTTCAAAAGCCATACAAAATATCAGAAACTTCCCACAAAATTCCCCAAATCTTCTGAAAACCCTACCAAATTCCAGAAACACCCCACAAAATCTCCAAAAATGTCCACAAAATCTAAGAAATATTCCACAAAATTCTTCCCGTCTCCTCAAAATCCCATAAAATTCCACAATAGTCCCTCAAGATTTCAGAAAAATGTTTTCAAAACCCTATGAAATTCCAGAAACCTCCCACAAAATCCCCACAAATTTCCACAAAACTCAAGAAAAATCCCACAAAATTCCAAAAGCATCCCACAAAATCTCCACCAATTTCCACAAAACTCAAGAAAAATACCTCAAATTTCCCTAAAACTCCTCTATGTCCCACAAAATTGCAGTAACATCCCACAAAATCTCCACTGTAATTTCTTTTTCCTTGCCTCCTTTGGGCTGAATTCTTTGTGGATACAATTTTTCTCTAGTCTCTCTGCCTCCTTTGGGCTGAATTCTCTGGGATCCTCCCTCGTGGGGAGTTCCACTTATCTCAGTCCTTATGATTCGAAGAAAACTCCTGGGCTCGTTAGAATCTTGTTTCTCGTGTTTATTGAAGGATCCTTCCAAAACTTAACAGGTTTCTTCAGGCTGGTTACAAGGTTAATCTTTGCAATTTGGCACATTTCTTTCTTCTGATGGTACAAACAAGGCCTTGTGGCTCACTTCGTGTCTGATGCACAAAATGGCCCCGAACTACGCAGTTCTTTTATCTTTATACATATTTTTACCCAATTATCTATAGACACGTATATTATTTTTCTTAATGACCCAATGACCCATCACCTCTGTGATGCACTGTGGCATTTTCTATCCAATCAATTACTATTACCCAAAAACCTCTAGGAGAAGAACATGAAGAAGAAAGAAGAAGGACAAGAGACAACACCCTAAATGCTCCATCTTGTCTCCTGTTCTCTAAACTAACTTTTTCACCCAGTGATATAAGAAACTTTCTAATCTACACATTTACACTTTCTTATCTAACTTTAGCATTTGTTTTCATGTATCACCATGAAAACATGCTCATGAATTTCATCTTATATGAAATTCAGTGTTTTCTTGAATCTTAGAACTAAATATTAAAAACAAGGGCACACAGTCTGTATCTCAGACTCCAACAATCTCCACAAATTTCCACAAGAATAAAAAAAAATCCCTCAAAATCTCCAGAAATTTCCACAAAATCTAAGAAAAATTCCTCAAACTTCTTGAAGTCTCCTCAGAATCCCACAAAATTCCAGGAAATTCCACAACATTATGAAAAATCCAACAAAATCCCTAAATCTGCTCAATATCCTACAAAATTCCACAAAAATCCCACAAAATCCCTACAAATTTCCATAAAAACTAAGAAAAATTCCTCAAAATTCTTCAGGTCTATTCTGAAGCCCTCAGAATTCTTGAAAAATGCCCAAAAATTCCAGAGAAATCCCACAAAATTCACTAAATTTTTTCAAAACCCCATCAAATTTAAGAAACATCCCACAAAATCTCCACAAATCTCTAAATCTAAGAAAAATCCTTCCAAATTCTTCAAGTCTCCTCAAAATCGCACAGAATACCAGAAAAATCCACAAAATTCCAGAAAAATACCACAAAATTCTTTAAATAATCTCAAAACCTTACCAAATTCCAGTAACATCCCACAAAATCCCCACAGATTTCCAAAAATTACAGAAAAATCCCTCAAAATTCCAGAAAAATCCCTCAAAATTCCACAAAAATCCACCAAATTATTTAAATCTTCTCAATATCACACAAAATTCCAGAAATATTTTACAGATTCCACAAAAATCCCACAAAAATCACGCAAAATTATTTCAATCTCCTCAAGATCTTATAAACTTCAACAAAAATCCCTCAAAATTCCCCAAATCTCCTCAAAATGCCACAAAGTTTTTCTCCTGGCCAACAAGTGGCCCTTGCTGAGAACTGACAGCAGTTTGGACCATTGAAAAGCGACATCAACCTGGGAACACCACTTGAAGACCTAAGGCCAGCAATTTCTTGCTCTCTTTGCTTTCCGCCTTTTCAAGAGTTCCCAGGGCTCCGCTTCAGCCTCCTTCCCCCCAGGCCAGCCAAGGCCACGGGAGGGGAGCGGGGCTGGCCGCAGCTCTGCGCTTCCCGGGGAGACAGATGGAGACTGGCAAGTGACAGGAGCCCCTTCTCAGAGGCTTGGCTGGGCCTTGCACAGCGGGGCTGCCGGGCCAGGCCGCTCCCTGCCTGGCCTGCACTTGCTGCCGCTGCTCAGTTTCACCACACACTGCCCACTAAAGGCAGGGAAAGATAGGAGCTTGCAGCTTTGTGCTCAGATAATGGCCACACTCCCCACAGCAGCCATGGAAAAAAATCTTCGAGCGCAGACAGCTCCAGCCGCTGCTCCGGCAGAGATCCCGGGACCATCCACAAGGCCTGGGCAAGAGTTGAACCCGCTCACTACTCAGGTGAGTCTTGCAAATTCATCCTTTTTTCCAGAGATAGGGGAAGAGAGAGAGAGTGATCAACATGGAAAGAGACAGCATCAACTGTTGGGAGGTGCTTCAGGGAGGCAAAGAGTTAGTTTCAGATAAGCATTGTTACAGGAGAGGCATGGCTGTAAGCCAAGCTAGTGAATTTTGACCTCCTGCTTTGGGGAATGGGCCTGTGAGCCCTGGATGAAGTTGTCCCACCCCAAACCCCTTGTGAAGGGTGGCCCAGGGGTTCTGATTGGGTTTCATGAACAGAGGCGCTTCTCGTTGTAGTTCATGCTGGTTTCAAGAAAATATCATCCCTGGACCTGATCCTGCAGTTGCAGACTACAACAAATGGTGGAGAATGCATGGCATCCAGTGAGGCACCAGGAGAACAGGAGCCACTCCGTAAATCCCCGGCTGTTGGCTCGAGAGCCGGCGAGACTCCCGCCTTAGAAAGGAGGACTCGAGAGTACCTGGCAGGAGGGCCAAGTTGGGAGTGCCTCAGGGCCATGGGGGAAAAGGGCTTATGGAGGTGGGGGAGCTGAGAGACCAGACACTGGGACAAACATCGAACATCACCCAACGAGACGTATTATGGGCGGTTTTGATTTTTTAAAATACATGGGAAGGTCTTTTATGGATGATATTAATATTATGGACGATTATAGATGGTATGGCCCTTCCTGTGGACTGTTTTTTGGCTTCTGTGAAGTCCCTCATTTTTTTTTGTTGTATACCTCCCTGTATCTTCCCCTCTCCTCTGTTCCTAAGGGCAGGACAAAGGGTGAAAAATGCCAAGATGGCTCGGGGTTGCTGCTGACTCCCCGTCACCCCGGTGTCTTTCTGCCATCCCATCCCCTGTTTTCCTGAAGGCAGGCAAGGGACGGAGAACATCCAGAGTGATGCAGATCTGCTGCCGTCTGCCCGCCGTTCCGTGTCCTCCTTCACCCCCTGTCTTTCCATATTCCCATTCCCTGTCAGGGAAAGTCTGTCCCGGACCCTTCCCCCTTCCCAAGGTGGCACAGCCCACGCGGTCTGGGATTCCTTTTTATCTGCCTTGCTCTTTCTTTTCCAGTCCCGAACCTTCCCTTCCCCCAGGAACTCCTGTTTCGCTCCCAGCCCTTTCTTCGGCTGCTCCACCCCTGGGGGCTGTGCCTTTGCCATGGTGGGCAACACCCCCTCCGGGGAAATCAAAACTGGAACCGAGCTCTGAAAGCCAGCGTTTCACCAAGAACATCTCTAGTGGCGACGCCCACACCTACGGGTCCAGAGCCGAAACTGGAGATCTGAGAACTCTGCCCCTCGTGAGAGGAGATCTAAGAGCTGCGCCCTTCCTGAAAGAAACTCCAGAACTGGAAGAGACTGAACTAAAAAACCATTACGTTTGTATTAAGTACCATCACTGTTTAATTGAAGTGTTTTTTTAATTTTGGGATTTTTCTGTTTGTTTGTTTGCTTAATGTGTTTTTTTATTGAGTTTTTAGTGTCCCACAAAGTAAATTGGGTGCTCTGTGGAGGAGGTGAGATTTTATGGAGTTATTTGTGGAGACATTTTTAAGCTCCGAATTAAAATTTGAAGAAAAAAATAAAAAAAAAGGAGCAGATGTTGTGACGTGCCTTGGGGGAGGCAAAGAGTTCCATTGTCCCACCCCAAACACCTTGTGAAGGGTTGCCCAGGGGTTCTGATTGGGTTTGAGTGCCTGGGGGGTTTCTCCCTTGCTGTGTTTCTAGTGGTCTCTGACCCTGAACTCCACCCTCAAGGCTGGAGACCCTCAACAGTTCTGTCCCTCAAAAACCCCTGCCCTGTCACTGTTTGGGGCTCTCTGTTCTGGATCTGAGTTTGTTCCCATGCTGAATAAATGGTTTCATGAACAAAGGCTCGTCTCGCTGGTGTTCCATGCTGGTCCCCAGAACCCTGTGGCTTCCCTGGACGAGATCTGCAATGGCACCAAGGAATGGGAGAGCTGGAGAGAAATCTCAAAGAATGGCATTTCCAAGCATTTTCAGGTGCTGATGTTCTGCTGCTGGCTTGGTGCTGTCCAAGGGGCTGATTTGAACGGTTTTAGAGGAACTAAGCTGGGCAGTGAAATGCACCTCAGGCAGAAAATGCATCTCTGGTCTCTGCAAGTGCCTTTATCTCCCTTCATGCTGCTCAGCACTGAAATCCTGCAAGGACTGAGGGAATCTGAGGCTTTGGGAATGGCCAATAGTGAGAGATTTTGGTGAGATTTGACTCAGGAGATGGAAGCAGCAGCAGAAGGTGCTGTCATCTTCATCCTTGTGTTCTCCTGCATGCTGCTGCATTATGAAGGCGGCGGGATTGCATGAAGTACCTTCTGTATCTCCTGTGGCAAATTCTTTCATTTCTTAGAGTTTCAGGTATGTGTTCTGTGGCTGTGCTGCACCCCAGGGCCAGGCTCTGCCTCTCTTTGCTCTGGCTGCTGCTTCCAAGCTGTCCTGTGTGATTTTGATTTGCAAGCCACCTCTCTGACCAGCTTCCACTTTGCTTGAAAAATTCAGCACCATGTTGGTGGCTGAACAAGTCCCAGAGCTGGGGAGAAGGATTTGAGCATCAATTTGCATCCCAGAGTTGTTACAGTGGGAGAAATGTTGCATCCCTCCTGTGCCTCGTGCTGCTAATCTTGTTGCAAACATTGAAAACCTCTTCAGCTTCTCTCATTCTGCCTAAATTTGATTCCTGCTTTGATTTCACACCTCGTTCATGCAGGTTTTTTCCTCTGTCCTTGGCTAGAATTGTCAGGCCTGAGAAATTTGGTCGAGCCTTGGGACAGCTCCCATCACCTATCCCTGCTCCTAATGCTGCTTTGAATTCTCTGGGGAATCGGAGCATGAGGGAAGCTGGGGGGACTTTAGTGAGAGGAAAAGTGAGGCACAGAGGCTGAAGCGCAAATGCAGAGTGTGTGTCACCACAGTGTGCAGTGTTGTGGGGATTTGGGCCATGCAAACAGATGTTTCTTCTGTGAGAATGGCTGATTCCTCTGGTGTGTCTCCTCCTGAAATTCCTGTGCACCAGGCCTGGTGCTGGAGCTGCAGCAGCACAAAGTTGCCAGGGAGCCGTGTGGGACCCAGTGGGAACCCTTATTTTGCTGCTTTTGATGAGAAGTTGTCACATGAATCTCAGTGTCAGGGAGGTGCCACGTTCATGCTGCTGCAGTGCCCACACACTGTGTCTGGAGACAGCTCAGGAGAAAATGAAGAAAAGCCAGGATGAAATCCCATGTGCTACTGAACTCTATCAGAACCTGCTTGGAGTGAAGTGTGTGAAGTGACTGAGGAGAGCTGGATAGAAGGGACAGCTCTGAGAAGTGTGTGGTACATCACTGACATCCTCACAGTGATCTTTGCACAGAGACAAAAAAGTATCAGTTTGTATGGCCTGAATCTCTGGGTCTGGAAATCCTGCGTGTTGCACAAGCTGTGCTGAGCTCATCTGGCTCTGAAATATCATCTCTGCACCTTAGGCAGGAAGAGCATCAGAGTTGTGAAGAGATGAATAAAAATCAGTCGTAACCCAGAAGCAAACCTTGGCAATAGACCTGTGTGGCAGGTGAGGAGACTGAAAGCTTTCATTCATGTCGTGGGAGAATGAATTCAGCAATAAAAATTCCTGTCTCTTGGCATTAAAATACTTCAGTTTCAGCTCTGCCCCAGCCCATCAATGACCCTGTGTGGTTGGGGGTAGGTTCTCCCCCTGTAGCTCTCTGCAGGTTAGTGCTAATTCAAGATGTTCTGGCAGGTTCCAATGTTTTGGTGGGCGAGCAGGGAGTGCAGAACAGGGATTCCAAGCACTGACATTTGCTGTGCTAGAAAGTCCAAGGGACCAATTGGTGCCAATTCAGGTCTCTCCTTGAAGTAGGAGGAACAATTGATGTTGTGCTTGTAGCTGTGTGTGGTGACAGAGGGGGTTTCCAAAGGAAATGTTGGTGCATGTAGGCCAGAGGCCCCTGTGCTGAGGCTCCCTCCAGGCTGGCTCCAGCCCCTCAGGGTGCCCAGGAAGCAGGCTGCCCGCAGCCCAGTGCAGCCTCCTTAGCCCTGGGGCTAGCCAGGGAAGAGCCATGGATGAGGCTGAGCCCTGCTCCCAGGTGGGATGCCATAGGACGGGGCCCACTGGGATTTGCCCCTGCAGCTCCCAAGTGTGTGCAGAGAAACTGCAAGGAGAGGGTGAGCTCTGTCAGTGGGACCCCCTGTGCACAGGGAGCCCACTGCTGGGGTGGCTGTGCCAGCTCCCTCCGGGACATCCAGCCCTGGGAACCTGGAGCCAGTGGAAAGCACAGCTTTGCAAATGTGCCCGAAGCAAATGCAAAGAGAACTGGGGTGTGAGAAACAAAGAATGTTTATTTGTAGAAGAAAAGGAACAAGAATGAACTACACAACATATTTACATTGTAAGATTATTGGTAACAACAACAACAACAAGCTATAGAACCTATTTACCTTAGTACTTATCTAACAAAACTACATGAAACATATTTACAGAACACTACAGCAAACTTTAAAACATCGCTCTGAACACAACAACTGAAAAATGTATATACAGATGGGTGTATCTCTGTGCGGGATGTGCCTCAGTCCTGGAAGAAAAACAAGTAGCACGGTCAGTGCAGTCAGGCATGGAGGGGTGTTCCATGTGCTCCCAGGCTGGGACACTGGCACGGTGGGACTCTGCTGCCAGAAGTGAGCCTGGCTGGGGCTGGGGGCTGTGGCCCATGCACTGGAACAGGGCTTGTGTGGCCCAAAGCAAGGCCAGGCCAGGCCAGGGATGGCCATCAGAATGCAGTGCATGGGCTAGCGTGTCCCTGAGCAGGGAGTGCCCAGCCCAGCCCCAGCCTGGCAGCAGGGGACCCACTCTGCCCGTGGGAAACACTTGCCTGCTCTGCTGTTGGCGCCGGTCTTCATCCCAACACCATGTCCTCCTCCTCGTCTTTTGTATCAACATCCATCTCCTCAGCATAGTCATCAATTTCCACCTCCATTTCTTCCTCGCTGGTATCGTCTTCGTCCACTTCCATTTTCTCTTCTCTATCGATCTGTGTATCCACGTCCATCTCCTCCTCTCTGTCCATGACAGCCTGCTGAGGTAGCAAAATCTCAGAGTGGGGTCCCTTTCCCACACTGTCCCACACAGCTCCAGCCCACCCAGGCAGCTGCGGTGTGTCCACCTCTGTGGAATAGTACCATACCTTCTTTGGAACAAATGCAGACATCCTGCAGGGATGGATAGACAACTCCAGGCAATGGGGAGCTTTCAGGACTGAGGGGGGTATCAGGCAGCAGGTGCTAAGCAAGTTGACAGGGGTAGGCTTGGAGCACTGTGAAGAGCGTGCTGACACAAGGAGCCAAGGGTTGTGTTGTGGCCGTTGCTGGATGCTGGAAGTTCGAGCTGGAGCGTACACTGTGACATCAGTGCCAGGAGCCCAGGCCCAGGCCAAAGGGGACAACGGAGACCATGGAATGATGGAATCATTCCTGGGAGGCTGGGCTTGGAAGGGAGCCTAAAGACCATCTTGTTCCAAGCGGAGCAATCTTCCCCCAGAATATGTTGCTCAGAGCCCTGCTCCCAGCTGGCCTTGGATGTTGCCAAGGATGGAGCATCCCCAGGCTGTGTGCACAGCCTGGGCCAGTGCCCCAGCAGGCTGAGTGTAAAAGAGCAGCTTCATTAGATGCAACTTCAATCTCACTCCTGCACTTGAAAGGCTTCTCCTCTCTGTGCCCATCTTTCCTAGAGCTGCAGGGAGGCCTCCCCAGCACCTTCTCTTTCCAGGCTGAGCATCCCCAGCCCCACATGGACAGCAGTGCGATGGGTGGGGGTCAAGGCTCAAGGGTAGCAAAGAGCATCAGGAAGTGAGAGATGGAAGCTTTTGGAGATGGAAGCTTTGCCTCTAAATGTAGAAAATCAAGAAAAGTGGAGGGGAAAATGGTGGGACTGTGGCTCTGTTTTAACTGGGGAATATTTTCTTTTCTTCTTTTCTGCCGTGCTGCCCCAAGTTTGGTTGTTTGAAAGGAGCTTTGGCAAAATATCCATTGTCTTCTCCATTGGTGAAACACTGAGCAAAGTCTGGGCAAGCTGATGATGCAGAACAAAACCTGCAAATATCTCCTGGTGATGCTGATCCTGGGGAATGCGTCTAAAGCCAGCCAAAAGCAATTTCTTGACAGTCAAGCCTGGTTTACATTTTCTGGAGTTTAGCTGTGACAATTTCACCTGTCATTTATAAAAAAG
The DNA here is from genome assembly GCA_032357785.1 of Periparus ater. Lineage (NCBI taxonomy): Eukaryota > Metazoa > Chordata > Aves > Passeriformes > Paridae > Periparus > Periparus ater. Next base: position 2,989,445 of record JANVCZ010000035.1, read on the forward strand.
TAAAAAAAAAATCAAACCAAACTGTCGTTCTAATTAGGAACTGCTGGAAGAACGACACGGACTCTCAAAGGAGTCAGAACAGAAGGATTTTTTTAGTTTATTGCTCCAGGCCTGTTTTATAGACAGATACGTGGAAAGTACAGAAAGGAAACTCTTATTGGTTAGTAAACTGCTACATCACCATCATTGGTCAGTGGGGCTCACCACCCCCTGACTTTCTCCTGCAAGGAAAACAAGGAATACAAAACAACACCTGCAAGGCTGTTTTGTGTCCCTGAGGATTGTTTTAATTCTTTCTCATGATTTTCCCAGGCTACTTTCTCAGGCAAGCCTGGGGAGCTGTGCGGCCTGTAATTTGTACAGGCACTCTGGTTCAGATTTAGCATCCATAATTCACCCCTTTTGTTAAAAAAACAAAAGGCAGTGTTTGTCATGTCCTGCTGGGCCCTTGCAGGAGGAAGACCAAACACGGCACAAGAGGTTTCTTTGGAGTGGATGCTGATTTAGAATTTTGGCTTATGTTTTGATGTTTAAGGATTGTTCTCCTTGCAAGGATCTGATGGCTGACTCCAATACAACTGGTTCAGTTGACTAACACACACGCGCACACAAAAACATTGTTAGTCTGTTCCAACTGACAGTCTAACTTGTCGACAGGTAAGAATGTTCAGTCTCTGCTTGTAGAAGGACCATCTGAGTGATGATCGGTATCTTGGTCATCATCTAAGGGTCGCCTGTTGACCGCCTTCTGCCTTTGATGTTGCAGATCTGGGCGAACGCACCTTGCGGGTACCCACCGTACCCCAGTGTCTGTAGAAACGCACGCGTACCCGCGACCCCAAGCGATGAGCTCACACGGGCCTTGCCACTTGTTGGTGGTTAGGTCTCTCACCCAAACTTTCACTCGAGGCAGGTGCACCTCACCTGAGGACTGCAACGAAAGAAAATGATTCAAAATAACAGGGTTATCCGAATTCTTTTGCACTGTGAGGTGATTGATCGTGTACAAGGCTTTCTCCAGCCGGCTGTGTGGAGTTTCTCCAACCATCCCCGTTTTTTGTTTTTCTAGAACACGTTTTAGGGTACCATGAGTGCGTTCAACAATAGCCTGCCCAGTGGGAGAATGTGGGATACCGAATGTGTGTGAAACTCCCCATAACTGCAAAAACCGTCGTGTCTTCTGTGAGGCGTAGGCAGGGCCATTGTCAGTTTTCACAGAAGAAGGTATGCCTAAGACTGCAAATGCAATTTTCCAATGGGCAATAACATCACGACCTTTTTCCCCGGTGTGAGCAGATGTCCACATAGCAGATGAAAAGGTGTCAACAGACACATGCACATACTTAAGTCTGCCAAATTCAGCAATGTGAGTAACATCTGTCTGCCAAAGCTGCAGGGCTTTCAACCCTCTGGGGTTCACCCCCGCTGGCAGGGGTGCTGCAAGTCCATGACAGTCAGCACAAGAACTGACAATGTCACGAGCTTCGGTCGGTGTTAGGTGAAACTGTTTTTGCAAAGTATGTGCACTTTGGTGGAAAAAATCATGCGATGCCTTGGCTTGTGCAATTTTGTCAGGCTGAGGTGCTACCCAAGCGGGGTTTGCTAACCTATCAGCCCTGGCATTACCTTCTGCTATGAAACCTGGTAGATTGGTATGACTCCGAATATGTAGAATGTAATGGGTGAACTCGAGCTTGGATTACACACCACAAAGACTTTAGCAGCTGAAATAGATGCTCATTATCAACTTCTTTCAGGAGCACACAATCTAAACGCTTAGCGAGATCTGCTACATAAGCAGAATCAGTAACTAAATTCAATGGTACCTGAGAAAACCGCTGGAATGCCATGGTTGCGGCCCTTAGTTCGACTAGCTGGGCTGAGCCTGACTCATGGCCTTCCAGCACTTGCCACTCAGACTCATCCTTCCATGTAACAATGGCTTTCCCCGTTCTTCCTGAACCGTCAGTGAAGACGGTGGGTCCTTGCACTGGCACCCGACTACTTTTTTGCCGAAAGGACAATTCAGCCGACCCTGCTAATTGCAACAGTTTGTGGCTGGACAGGTGATAAGCAACCTGCCCTGAAAAGTTTTGCAGCGCACTCTGTAAGGAGGCACTGTTGGTCAGACTCCATTCAAATTCCTCCCGCCGTATCGGGAGGATAATTTTCCCAGGATCAGCTGCCATTAGCTGCAAACACCGCTAACGGCATTTAATTATCAATTGAGCAACCAATTCAAATACTGTGGGAGCCGTCTTTTTTGGTTGATGGGGCAAAAAGATCCATTCCAAAATGTGCAAAGGATCAGACCATTGTTCACTCCATTGGCCAATGATACCTGTAGGATGAGACTCTGGACAAGTAATAAAAACAGTGATATCAATGGATGGATCCACCCGGTAAACCTGCCGAGCAGAAACAGCCTGTTGAACATCCTCCAGCGCTTGCCGCGCTTCAGGAGTCAGCTCCCGAGGGGAATTCAGATCAGGGTCCCCCTTCAAAAGATTGAACAATGGGGACAACTGTGCTGTGGTCAGCCCCAAGTAAGGATGCAACCACGTGATGATACCCCTCAATTTTTGGGCATCATTCAGAGTTTTGATAGAATCCACAAACTGCACTTCTTGATGGCAAATGGTACGATCTAAGATTTTGACTCCTAGATATTTCCAAGGAGGATGCTGCTGAACCTTTTCCGGAGCTACTTGCAGGCCATGAGAACGCAGAGCTCCGAACAGGTGGGGCTGTATCCTCAGCAGTTCATCCTGGGTGGGAGCTGCCACCAGGATGTCATCCATGTAATGATAGCAATAAGCTTCAGGGAACTGCTCACGGACTCCAGATAAGGCCTGAGCTACATACCACTGACAGATAGTCGGGCTGTTCTTGCAGCCCTGCGGCAAAACCTTCCATTGATACCTCTGCATGGGTTCAGCGTTGTTGATCGTAGGTACTGTGAAAGCAAACTTGCATTTGTCCTCAGAATGCAATGGAATAGTAAAAAAACAATCCTTTAAATCAAGGATCAGGATTTTCCACCCCATGGGAAGCATGGTAGGTGATGGCATACCAGGCTGCAGCGCCCCCATGCTTTCCATGACTGCATTAATCTTGAGGAGATCCTGCAACAATCTCCACTTCCCAGATTTTTTCCTGATTACAAAAACAGGACTGTTCCAGGGACTAGTGGAAGGCTCGATGTGTCCCTGCTGTAACTGTTCTTGGACTAATTCACGAAGGGCAACCAATTTCTCTTGTGCCAGGGGCCACTGGTTTTCCCAGATGGGCTTGGTCACCAGCCACCGTAAAGGCAGCGTGGAAAGCTGTGTGCCCTTCGCCACAGTGGCCCCTATCAAAAATGTGTCCCAATCTGCACCCCCCATGCTGCCAAAACATCCCGCCCCCAGAGGTTAAGTGGAGCTGCAGTGACATAAGGCCGGACCGTAGCTGTTTGCCCTTCTGGGTTTTTGATCAGCACGGGCCGCTGGCTCACAAATGTCTGTGTGGTACCTCCCAATCCCTCAATGGCCGAACCCATAGGAGTCAAGGGCCAGGACGGAGGCCACGCAGAGAAGGAGACAATCGTCACATCCGCCCCGGTGTCGATGAGGCCTCAAAACTGAATTTGCGGTGGGCTGGCAGTTGGCAGACTCAGGGTGCATGTCATTTGAGGATGCTGAGTAGAGATACAGGCAGACCAAAGGACCTGGGGCAGTCCGGTTGATCCAAAGCCACCATCCCCGCGAGACCGATCAGCAGTCCTAGGAACACGGGACTTAAAAGGCACAAGTTGAGTGATGCGAGTCTTCTCAGGGATGGTAACAGGGGGGGAAGGAGTAGAAACCAGGGCACAAATCTGTCCCATAAAGTCAGCATCAATGACTCCCGGGTGTACAAAAATTCCTTGTAGGGTTGCACTAGATCGTCCCACAAGCAGTGCACTCAAGCCGTAACCCAGAGGACCAAAAGCATCCAGGGGAACCTTATATACCCGACTAGAATCTAATGTAACTGTTGTTGCGGTGCATACATCCACTCCTGCTGCCCCCTGGGTGCTGCCTCTAAACTGGCTGAGTAGGCCTGTGGGGGGGCTGTGCCCTGGGAACTCACTTGTGTCAGAGCGCAGGTCCCCCGTGCGCTCTTGTACACGTTTCCCGAATCCCCCAAAAGCTGACCATTGGCATGATATTTAGATCTACATTGAGCAGCAAAGTGACCCGGCTTGTAACATCTAGCACACAAGAACTTTCCTCTCCCTTTATTAGTCTGCTGCACCTGCCGAGCCTTGCCTTGAGCATTCTTTTGCTTCCGGGAACCACCCTGGCAGCCTGGCTGTTTCGATGCTAGAGCAGCTGCCAGAGCAGACATTTTGTGCTCCACAGAGCCCACCTTGGCACAGGCTCGGACCATCTCTGGTATTGAGGGGTCTCCTGGAAGAGCTTCTATGATCTTTCTACAGTCTTCATTAGCATTGTCCCTTGCTAGTTGTTTACACAAGAGCTGTCTCAGGTTATCGTCCTCAACCTGTTTCTCCAAGGCCGCTGCAATTTTTTCAACAAAGGGCAAGAAAGGTTCCTTTGAACCCTGAGTAATTGTCACATATCGCGCTCTGGGAGCAGCTGCTTCTATAGTCTTTAGCAATGCCCCCATACCAATCTTCTGCCCTTGCTCAAGGACTCCAATGTCCCAACGGGCCTGGAGTTCAGGATTGGAAAACTCAGCAAGACCCATAAGGGCCTCTGCTCTGATCCCCTGTCTGGGATTGTGTGCAGGCAGACGCGCATTCCCTTCTGCAGCCCTCTGAGCCATCTGCCTCTAATTGTCTTCAAAAACTTTAAACTGCACAGGCTGGAACAAGACCTGAGCCAGGTGCCTAATATCAAATGGAGCAAGCAGATCAGTGTCTATCACCCTAATGATCTGCATAACCTCGGGAGATCCGAGCCCGTATTGAGCCACCTTACTCTGTATATCCTGCACTACTCTCCATGCTATCACATTGTGCCTGTCGGCCTGTCCCGTATTCAGGGCAGGCTTAAACACAGGGAAGGCTTGGGCCGCCCCTCGGGGCGCCCCTTGGACTTCCCGTCCCAGCCGGACCCAGTCAGTAGAAGCCGAAGCGGCTTCCGGGTCTCCCTCCGCCCCCCCTGCTCCAGCCCCTACGGAGTTAAAAATCCCGGTCCCAGGTGTCCCCAGCCTCTCGAGCAACTCCCAATCCCCCACTTCCAAAGCCTGCTGTTTCACCACGTCCCAAAAATGCCTCCGATGCTGCGGATACGCGGTCACCGGACAGGGTGGGGATGGCTTGAGACGGTCCCAGAGTGGGCTCGCAGCCAGGTCGTTCCGGGCACCAGAAGAGGTGGACGGGCTGCCTGCGGCAGGCGGTGCAGATCGTCGCTCGGAGACCGAAGCAGGCACGGCGGCAGAACAACAGCACCGGCCTTGGGGGAGGGGCGGCGCTGGCCCAGGCACGGGCCCCGCGGAGGGCAGCGGGGGGGCAGGAGAAACCTCTGCCGCCGCCCCGGCAGAGCAGCTACATTGAGTCCGGGGGAGGGGCGGCGCTGGCCCAGGCACGGGCCCCGCGGCGGGCAGCGGGGGGGCAGGAAAAGTCCCTGCCGGCGGCAGTGCTCGCAGCGTCGGTCCTGGGGGGGGAATTTCTGGCGCGCAGCCTGCCTCCGCCCGCGGCCCAAATCCTCTGGGGACCCGGGCCGCTCCGAGGAAGCGCTATGCCACTCATCTACAGTCTCATCCCCCAGTCTCTCATCTTGTACAAAAGAGGCACTCCTGGCATCCAAGTCCTCCACCCCGGCCTCACTGTCCTCAGACTGGCTCCGTTCCAGCGCCTTAAAAAGCGCCCCCCAGGTGGCTGCCAGGCTGCACACGCTGGTATCTCCATCAGTTAACGCAGACCATAAACGGTCCCCTATCGACAGCCAAACCTCGAGATCAAAGGCATTATCCATAGTCACAGCAAAACCTTGCTCTTTTATCCACTGAAATAAAACGTGCATGGCATCTTCAGAAACACTGAGTCCCATGCGGGGCAGGGCGTCCTGCCATGCGAGGTAGGCAAGCTGTTCATCAGCTGAATGACAGTTCCCCATTATGAGAACTGTATCTTGGTGGCTCCACGAATGCAATTATGCAAACGCTAATGGCTCACACCTGGGACTTCGAGCTCTTCTTCACCAAGATGAGCCGTTCCAAACCCGCTCACTGGCAGGTTCCACTATCCCATTGGTACAATACCAGCTTCCTCTAGGAAAGCCCGGGAGAATTCCTCTTTCCCCTCTAGGGGGAAGGGCTGGTGTTTTTCCCCGCTCGCTGCTTACCCTCAGGGGAGTAGCAGATATCGTCACGTCGGTTGTCTGCTGACCTCGGGGGTCGTCTGCACTTCACGTCAGGTTACCAGACCTCGGGGGGTCGGTTCATCATCACGTCGGGCGGCCCCAGATGTCGTTCTAATTAGGAACGGCGGGAAGAACGACACGGACTCTCAAAGGAGTCAGAACAGAAGGATTTTTTTAGTTTATTGCTCCAGGCCTGTTTTATAGACAGATACGTGGAAAGTACAGAAAGGAAACTCTTATTGGTTAGTAAACTGCTACATCACCATCATTGGTCAGTGGGGCTCACCACCCCCTGACTTTCTCCTGCAAGGAAAACAAGGAATACAAAACAACACCTGCAAGGCTGTTTTGTGTCCCTGAGGATTGTTTTAATTCTTTCCAATGATTTTCCCAGGCTACTTTCTCAGGCAAGCCTGAGGAGCTGTGCAGCCTGTAACTTGTACAGGCACTCTGGTTCAGATTTAGCATCCATAACTCCATGCCTGACTGCACTGACCGTGCTACTTGTTTTTCTTCCAGGACTGAGGGACACCCCAGACTGAGATGGCACCCATCTGTATATACGTTTTGGACTTGTTGTGTTCAGGATAGAGGTTTTAGGGTTTGTTTAAGCTTTCTGTAAATACGTTTCACATAGTTTTGATAGATATATTCTTAGGTAAATAGGTTCTATAGTTTGTTGTTGTTACCAATATTCTTACAATGTAAATATGTTGTGTAGTTCATTCTTGTTCCTTTTCTTCTACAAATAAACATTCTTGGTTTTTCACACCCCAGTTCTCTTTGCATTTGCTTCGGGCACATTTGCAAAGTTGTGGATTGTTTTGGCAACAATGTTTTCAGGACTCTAGAAAGACTATCAAAACCACTCTGCCACACTCTCAGCTCTTGCAGCCCCAAAAAGCACTGGCTGCCTTTGCTCACAGACTCACAATTGTGGTGGCATTTCTAGCACACCACAGGACAGCGATGTTTTTCCTTTTCTCCTGGAAATACCTACAGCACTTCTGGGTAGTAGGGCAAACATGAGCCTCTTTTAGTGGCCCTTGAAATTGGACATGTGAAATGAGGTACACAAAGCCAAAGGCCAGCTGAACCTGGGATCTCTGAATGGCTCTTCACATTCTTCCCAGGAAGATGAATGGCAATCACGCTTTTGGCAGGGAAACTGCATCAGCTGGCAATTTGGTGTAGAAAAATGAGCTTTCTGCTCCTTGCCAAAACTCCTACCCATTTCTTGGAAGTCCTTCTTAGATGAGGACCATGTTCAAGTGAGTGGCAGTGAAGCCAAAGGGCAATCCAGGAATCAATTGTCCTGTACACAATCTCCTCCATCCACGTGGAAGGTTACTCAGGGGTACACAGGAGGAAGGAAGGAAGAAAGCCAAATGCATCATTGGACATAAAGTCAGACGTGCTGAGGGATGAAGAAATCTTGCAGAGATATGGAAAGCTGCCCTGAAAAGCCAGTTCAGGGAGAGCCTGAGCTGTTTTGTGCTTCTAGGCCTGAAGATGCTCAGGATCTTTCCCAGACGCTCAGCAGGCTGGAGGATTGTGCCTGAATCTGGCTCTGGAAATACCAGTGGCTCAAGTGAGAGCTGTGGCAATGATTTCCATTGCATGGAGAGGGACCACAGTCCTGCAAGAGTCTTTCAGCAGAGCAAAGAGCAGCCTGGAGGGTGGGCAGTGCTGCGTCTGTACCACTGCATGCTCATCGTTCACCGTAATGCAGAGCTGCCCCCAAAGCTGCCATGGATCACTTTTTAGATTTCTCCTGTTGGCTATATTTTGGAGAAGTTGCTCTAGGTGGCTTTGGATGGAGATCCTGTAGGAAGCAGCCATTCACCTGCTGTGATATTCTTACAACTAATCCTAACTTCTCATTGCCTTTGGTTTTATTTGGGGTTTTTTATCCATTTGTTTGATTGGTTTCTTTGTGGTTTGGTCTGTTTTGCTTTGAGTTTTTTTGCTTTTTTATAAATGACTGGTGAAGTTGGCACAGCCAAACTCCAGAAAATGTAAACCAGGCTTGACTTTCCCGAAATTGCTTTTGGCTGGCTTTAGCTGCATTCCCCAGGGTCAGCATCAACAGGAGATATTTGCAGGTTTTGCTCTGCATCATCAGCTTGCCCAGACTTTGCTCAGTGTTTCACCAATGGAGAAGACAATGGATATTTTGCCAAACCTCCTTTCAAACAACCAAACTTGGGGCAGCACGGCAGAAAAGAAGAAAAGAAAATATTCCCCAGTTAAAACAGAGCCACAGTCCCACCATTTTCCCCTCCACTTTTCTTGATTTTCTACATTTAGAGGCAAAGCTTCCATCTCCAAAAGCTTCCATCTCTCACTTCCTGATGCTCTTTGCTACCCTTGAGCCTTGACCCCCACCATCGCACTGCTGTCCATGTGGGGCTGGGGATGCTCAGCCTGGAAAGAGAAGGTGCTGGGGAGGCCTCCCTGCAGCTCTAGGAAAGATGGGCACAGAGAGGAGAAGCCTTTCAAGTGCAGGAGTGAGATTGAAGTTGCATCTAATGAAGCTGCTCTTTTACACTCAGCCTGCTGGGGCACTGGCCCAGGCTGTGCACACAGCCTGGGGATGCTCCATCCTTGGCAACATCCAAGGCCAGCTGGGAGCAGGGCTCTGAGCAACATATTCTAGGGGAAGATTGCTCCGCTTGGAACAAGATGGTCTTTAGGCTCCCTTGCAAGCCCAGCCACCCAGGGATTCCATCATTCTATGGTCTCCGTTGTCCACTTCAGCCTGGGCCTGGGCTCCTGGCACTGATGTCACAGTGCACGCTCCAGCTCGAACTTCCAGCATCCAGCAACGGCCACAACACAACCCTTGGCTCCTTGTGTCAGCACGCTCTTCACCCTGCTCCAAGGCTACCCCTGTCATCTCTTTGCAACCTGCTGTCTGATTCCCCCAGCAGTCCCCAAAGCTGCCCATTCCTTGGATTTTGCTACCCATCCCTGCACGATGTCTGCATTTGTTGCAAAGAAGGTATGGTACTATTCCATGGAGGTGGACACCCCGCAGCTGCCTGGGTGGGCTGGAGCTGTGTGGGACAGTGTGGGAAAGGGACCCCACTTTGAGATTTTGCTACCTCTGCAGGCTGTCCCAGTCCAAGAGGAGGAGATGGAGGTGGATGCCCAGATTGATAGAGAGGAGGACATGGAAGTGGATAGACAAGAGACCGGAGAGGAAGAGATGGAGGTGGAAATGGAAGACCAGGTTCAGGAGATGGATATTGATGGAAAAGATGAGGAGGAGGACATGGTGTTGGGATGAAGATCGATGCCAGCAGCAGAACAGGCAGGTGCTCCCCACGAGCAGAGTGGGTCTCCTGCTGCCAGGCTGGGGCTGGGCTGGGCACTCCCTGCTCAGGGACACGCTAGCCCATGCACTGGATTCTGGTGGCCATCTCTGGCCTGGCCTGGCCTTGCTTTGGGCCACACAAGCCCTGTTCCAGTGCCTGGGCCGCAGCCCCCAGCCCCAGCCAGGCTCACTTTTGGCAGCAGAGTCCCCCTGTGCCAGTGTCCCAGCCCGGGAGCATATGGAACACCCCTCCATGCCTGACTGCACTCACCGTGCTGCTTCTTTTTCTTCCAGGACTGAGGCACATCCCAGACTGAGATGGCACCCTTCTGTACATATGTTTTTCAGTTGTTGTGTTCAGGATAGGGATTTTATTGTTTGCTTAAGTTTTCTGTAAATAAGTTTGACATAGTTTTGTTAGATATGTTCTTAGGTAAATAGGTTCTGTAGTTTGTTGTTGTTGTTGTTACCAATAATCTTACAATGTAAATATGTTGTGTAGTTCATTCTTGTTCCTTTTCTTCTACAAATAAACATTCTTTGTTTTACCACCCCAGTTCTCTTTGCATTTGCTTTGGGCACATTTGCAAAGTTGTGCTTTCCACTGGCTCCAGGTTCCCAGGGCTGGATGTCCCAGAGGTTGCTAGCACAGCCACCCCAGGAGTGGGCTCCCTGTGCACAGGGGGTCCCACTGACAGAGCTCACCCTCTCCTTGTAGTTTCTCTGCACACACTTGGGAGCTGCAGGGGCAAATCCCAGTGGGCCCTGTCCCATGGCATCCCACCTGGGAGCAGGGCTCAGCCTCATCCATGGCTCTTCCCTGGCTAGCCCCAGGGCTAAGGAGGCTGCACTGGGCTGCGGGCAGCCTGCTTCCTGGGCACCCT